>CM077664.1:354772366-355972366 GCA_039707655.1 Elymus sibiricus | reverse complement strand
TGCTCCACTCGCATCGCAACCCGCAAATCACGGAATAGCACCAAAACCGTTTTGTTATTCAGCCCCGAAACTTGCGGGCTCTTTCCATCGCGAGGCCCGTTCCCCTCGCGAGTTTCGAGTCTGAAACCCACGCCCTCCAACGCCGCCTCTCCCCATCTTCGACGCGCACCACGCGGCGCCTCACCAACATCTCCAGGCTCACCAACGCCACCTCCCCTCCATCCAACGTCGCCGTCTTCATGGCGTTCACCCCTCCGCTCCCTCCAACAGGTCGCGCGTCGCGTCCATGTACAGCGAGATGCAAACGATCCACGCATGTATTTGCTCCTGCTTCACGCTCGCCGTCGGCGGCGGAGTATGGCAAGGCCAATCACCTGGCGGCGCAGAACGGCGCTGTCAGAGGGTTAATGCGGGGCGTCGTGGCGTGCATGGTGATGGGTAGCCTCACGGTGTTGCCCATGTCCGCATCTCCAGCATCATGCTACTGAACACCTTCGCGGTGGCAGATCTCGGCGACTTGCAGGAGAAGACCGTGCAGATCGGCTACAAGGATGTGTGTGAGATCAATCTATCAGTTTGTTTTTTTCAGGATGGTAGCGCACACTGCCAGTCCGGGGCGGAGGTACTTGGTGACTCCCTGATGCACAGGCGTCAGGGTAAATAATTTTGTTTAGTGCTAGCTAGGAGCTATACTCTGCATCTGCATTAGGTAATACAAGTTGTTGTGCATCAGGGTGAAGCTAATTTGTTGCAGGCTAGCAATCGGTCCTTCAAGTTTGCCAGAGCAGCGCACGTTCATTGCAAACCAGGCTGGCGCAGACGCACACGCACTGCTCCACGAATCCACGAACCACAGTGCAGCTGAGGCATGCTGCAGTGCCGCAGTAGGCGGAAGCAACATACATCGTTTGTATGCTCTCTTGCTCTTATTCTTTTGACTTTAATAATTAATCTAGATTTAGTTTGATTCTTTGTGTTAATTGGATCAGTTGTCAGCTTTTTAAACTCTACTAGGCCTGATGTGTCATACACGAAGGGTATAGAAGATATCTGCACAATATATGAAAGTTAATGACCACTTGATTGCATATATATATATATATTCTCAGCCTATATGAAATACAGATACAGTGCTACCGAGTTCTCAGCTTAAAGAAAGGGAATTATGGGATGTTGGAGGGGAGAAAATATCAGACATTTTCTCACTTTGATGTGCATGATGCGAAAAAATAGATTGAAAATTAATGCTAAATTTTGGTGGATTTGGGTAGAGAGTTGAATGCATACTGGTAGACAAAATTGAGGTGAAACCTAACATGGTTCCTGTTGTATAAATAATATTTAACTATCTTTTACAGGTTTAGAATTTAGAGCACTTAATTTGGTTTATATATAGTGATACATTGCAATGATTTAGAAAGGCGACCTATTTTCATGTGAACTTACATGTTCTTTGCTATTAGACATAATTTTTTATCTTCCAATTGTTGTGTTAATTGATTCATCTACGGTTGTGCTCTTCTGACAAGGCCGTCCATCAAGTCCCGAGAGAACTACTAATAGCTGGAAAAATGTTTTAGAGAATTTGTTTGGAGGTACATAATGAAACCTCATAAGTTCTACTTTGCTGATTCTTTCAGAAAATTGTTTCGTTACTAATGCGCTGCACCTGACATGTCTTAACTTATTTATATATGAATCACAAATTCTTTGAATGTGGCGTCCAGGTTTGGCTACAGATGCAGACAAAATCACTCTAAAATCCTTCTCCGTAGTTGATTCTCAAACTACGCTCAGGGCCAGCTCTAAACCTCGAATGACCTGGGCACATGAAGTTTTGGTGTAATATTCCAGGAAACAAGTGATCCAGGCAACAAGGTATTGATTGATGCAACTCTGTTGTACTGTTTTGTTATTGTTTCAGTGACTTTTAATTAAGTTTTATGAAAGATAACCAATTGAGACGATACCAAAGGGGTTCTGGATGGGGGATTCTGATTTCTCCATTTTGCAATTCAAAATTTTCAGTACTAAAAGTATTTTCAGGTTATCTAAATTGAGGTACTCCCTTTGTAAACTAATATAAGACATTTTAGGTCATGAAAGTAGTGACCTAAAACGTCTTGTATTAGTTACAGTGGGAGTATTATTCACGTTGAAGTTCTTTAATCATCCTATTGACATTGCCTAAATCCAGAACTTCCTCAAATTCGCTCAACCCACCTGCTAGCCTGCTCGGGAGGATCACCATGATGCCCCACGGTCTGGTCATACTGGATTGGATGCAGTTGGTTGTGGGGTTTGATCTGTCTGTGGGAATACATGATGGGAGGACCGAGCGTGGGCAGTGGCCGGGGGCGGAGGTGGATGGGATGGTCATGCCTAATAGTTATAAAGATAACCTGAGTTGTTTGGTTCTGTGCCAATTTTGGTTCAGTGTCTCAGTAACTCAAATATCTCACATATGCAGAATATTTTACGAAATTATTCAATTTAAGTACGATATTGGAGCCCGGTTAACACCAAAAATGCCTACCATGACTGCACATTTCAGCTCTGACCTTCTGTATTATGTTCATCATTTACTTTATTTATGTTGTCTTTTAGTTTTCAAGCACATAACTTTATTACACAAGATCTATTTATATTTGCACTTCTTTTTAGTTGAGAATCAGTTTCTGTTGTAAGAAAACTGCAATAGATATGTTGCGTTCCCCTTATTTTGGAAACTCGGGTGATTTTATGTGTAGCATAGGTGCAAAATGTGATCTGGCATGGCTTTGTTTCTGTTGCATGTTCGTGGGTTTGATTTTGTTAGCTTTCCTCCTTTTTATGTTTGGTTCTGCTTCTAACATTCGTGAGGTTTATTCCAGGTCTATATAATTATTATGAATGGGAGGATATGGTGTTCGACAGCATATCTGCATCCTTCAATGTTGACTTTGAGGATGGTACTGTTGGGGAGGAAATTATTTTTTCTTTTGTCATGTTAAGCCCAACTCTATGCTCTTAACTAGGTCTGGATCTTTGAGGGTATCCTTCATGGTGAATATGGAGTAATGAATATCCGAGGAAGCACTTGTTGTGGCTGAAAGGGTACACCTGCTCTAACCAAAGGACCTTTAGATGCTTGGCCCAGTTCACCCATTGTATTTGACTGTCACTACTGCAGTTTCTATTGTCATTTTTAGAAAACTCTATCCATATGTATTTCACTTATTAGTTTAATTTCCATCCACAACTAAATATTTTTGTTTCAAACCTGCCAAGGACAATGCCTACAAATTGTGGGTCTATGCCACTATTACATTTTGCTTACTGAATTTATAATGAAGATTGCCGTTTTCGTACTACATTGTTGAGTGATGCAAAGAAATCACATATGGTTGGAGGTTCTCCGATGATGCTATGTACCCCCTCTGTAAAGAAATATAAAAGCGTTTAGACCACTATATATTTCTTTACAGAGGGAGTACTATTAATTCAGAGTTCCTGAACACATTTATCTATGCAATCTTGTAATGTATTTTTTCTATGTTTTTTGTCAATGAAACCTGATTTTCTCAGTGATATATTTTTGGATTTTTCATGGAAATGATGGGAATCCTGGACTTGAATCAAGTGATACATTTAATGTGTAATGATATTACTTCAGTGACAATAGCAAATTTCTGAACCATTCACCTGTGCGCGTTTGCTTGCTTGTCCAGAATGGTGATGGACATTTTAAAATATTTTTGTTTTCCTGGAAGGATTTATGAATTATGAATAATTATGCACTTCACATCAAATTTCCAAGATAGTTATTCTAATACTTTTATGAGAATGGCTTTGGTTGATATATGTATATAATTTTCCTTGTATTATGTTATGCTTAATTACTATATATTGGTAGAGACGTGCATTGCACGTGCACACTTACTAGCGTGGATAAGCTCGGCGCGTACGGAGCGCGTGCTGGCTGGAGGGACATGCTCGAGAGTGACACCCATCCATGCTTGTCGCTCGCTCGGCGGTCGAGTGGTAGCCCAGCCCTGGTTCACAACACATTGCTGCTGCAGACAGACGCGCTTATTACGCACCCGCCCGCTCCGCTCATCTGCGGTTTGGTGGATTTGCGATTTTGCACCACCATCGGCGAGCAGCAGCTGCGGCGCGCGCTCCGGTCGGGGAGACTGCCGCAGTCCGTCCATCCTCTACACCTACAAGTGCTGCCTCGAGCGAGCGGATCTGGCTGGGTGAAGCCTCGGGCGAGCTTGGGCTTGGCCGAACCGTTCGAGGAAGCCATCGATCCTGCTCCGAACCCGACTGCTCGATCCGCGTGGGGCAGGCAAGTTAGTCCTGGCCATCCATCACTTCTCTGCGTCTCCTGTATGCATATTTAGAGGTGCTCTGTTTCTAGCTTCATTTCGGTTGGGCTGCGCGATCTGTGATGCAAGCATGCGCAAGTGTCACCTGAATTTGCATACCTCGCCGTCGTGGTATCTGGTTGGGGACATTTTGGGCATCTTCCCAGGGTCGTCAGTCAACCAACATCATATGTAACCTGAATTGGAGGTCATGGCGACGCTTTTGGATCTTGTAAACTCTGCTGGCTTTGTACTAAATCAGCGACACTTATTCTGGGACCCTGCAGCTCTAAAGCTGGTGAAACCATGTCGCATCTGCTGTCCTTTATCATCCTTATATGATACTATGCAATTGGCATGAGGATCAGAGCTCAGCACTGCAGGAAGCTGTTGCTACACGCAAGACAAGAGAGACAAGACCACCTGGCAATTAATCCCATCGTCAGATAGCTGACTCTGGCCGTTCAGTTTCCCTTTTTTTTTCTTTTCATTTGGTGTTTTCAGACCTTAGATTTCTTTCTCTCCGCGTTATTTCGGCACTCTTTCTTCTTATGCAAATGATGCGCATTCGAGCAACAAATAAAAATGGAAATCCTCCAGGCACAATCCAGTTTTAGCGTAAGCGAAAGTAATGATGAATACACACAAAGGTACCCCTTACCTCTACAATAGACTGAATGTGACTACCCACTTGAGGGCCTTTTGCTAAAAAAGAACAAACTATTCAGCCCTGAAACTGATGTCTGATTAAATCCTTGGATTCTTTACCCTATTCCTACCCACAAAAGGTAGATCATGTCCATGTCGTTATTAATAAATTTCTTTATAACTGCAGGTTTTCCTCCACCCTACACGGTAGCAACTCGGGCGCTTTCATAACAAGAATCTTGATAGTTCATCACTTCTTCAAAACTTGCTTAGTCCAAACCAGAAGGTAAGTACATGTTCTTCAACACATTGATATCCTCTGGCTCTTACCATCTATATGTCTGACTGCTCACTTGGAACCACTAGTTAACAAAAATATTATCTGTCTTGCAGAGCTTCCTCAAGGGCGTTTTATTTTCTTGTCCTGCTTACAGGCTTACAACAATGGCATATGTGGTTGGCATAGTCAACACTCTGATTACTCCAATTTACCATATTGTCTTCAAGCATGTAATGTACCCCTTCAAGGCTAGCAGAAACGTGAGGCATCTCAAGGAAGCAGCCCAGGGTTTGATCGCCAAGGGAAGCGATGTCAGGTACGAGATTGAGATTGCCGAGAGAAATGGCATGACAGCAAAGAATGAAGTGCGGAAGTGGCTTGAAAATGTGGACGCCATTAAGTCTGATGAAGAAGCAATTAGTCAAGTGTATGATGAGAGATGCCAAGTTTTTGGGTGCATCTCTCTGAATTGCTGGTCAAACTACAAAATCAGCAAGAGTGCAGAAAAGGAGCTTCTAAAAGCCCAAGAGTATGCCAAGATTGACACTAGTGTTGTCGCAGTCCAGCCGCTGCCACCATCGGTCCGAGAAATGCCTGTCTCATCCAGTGGACTGCTCAGTGAAGAGCTTAATATGCAGGAGGCTTCTAGGTGCATTAGGAATTCTCCGGTTGGAATGATTGGGATATGGGGTCTAGGTGGAGTGGGAAAGACTCATCTTCTGAAGAAGATCAACAACTCATTTCTCGGAGACTCTTTCTTCGATGTTGTTATTTTTGTTACAGCCTCAAAAGATTGTTCAGTGGAGAAAATCCAAGGTGAAATAGTAAATAAACTCAGCTTAAGGAAAGACGGCGATATAGAGTCTCAAGCCAATATCATTTTTGACTTCCTAAGCAGGAGGAGTTTTCTTGTACTGCTGGATGACCTCTGGGAACCATTGGACTTGCAAGCAGCTGGTATCACACATCCTCTTGGATTTGTCGGCCAATTCAGGAGGAAAGTAGTAATCACAACAATGTCACGAGTTGTGTGTGGTACAATGAAGGTCAGAAAAGAGATAAAAGTGGATTGCTTGAGGCAAGATGAGGCATTGCAGCTCTTCCAAGAGAATGTTGGCCAAGAGATTCTTTTATCCAATCCGCACATTGGAGCCATTTCAAGAGAGCTTGTGAAGGAGCTAAAGGGCCTGCCCTTGGCGTTGATAGCTACCGGAAAGGCAATGTATCCAAAGAAAGATCCAGGTGAATGGGAAACAGCTTTTCGTCTACTGCGACGATCTGGCCACGATGCGGATGATCCCACGTCTGTGGAGAACACAATTTACTTCAAGTTAAAACTTAGCTATGATAGCTTAGGGAATGATACCATGAGACGTTGTTTCCTGGTTTGCTCACTATGGCCAGAAGATTCTCCTATTGCTAAAGAAGATCTGATCCAGTGTTGGATGGGGTTAGGTCTGCTTAATAAGTGCGACATAGAGAGTTCTTACAGTGAAGGCTACAACATAATAGGTCACCTGCAAGCTGCATCTTTGCTGGAAGGTACTGAGGACAGTAGTAAGCACCTCAAAATGCATGATGTGATCCGTGATATGGCGATATGGATATCTTGTGGTTGCGGTGAAAACAATAACAAATGGGTCATTCACGCAGCGATCGGCAAAACTGCGTCTAGAAAGTGCATCCCTTGGAACAGAGTGGAGTATCTGTCAATGATGGGCAACGGACTGGAAGAACTTCCATATCTTGGTGGTGGTGTGAATGAAAATAGTATGGGCTGCAGTGTCAGATCCAAGTGTTTTCTAGGTTCTGGTTCTACAGAACTCAGGACACTGCTTCTTCAAGATAATAAGTTCAACGAGAAGGCACTTGGAAATATTTACCTCTTCACTTTATTGACATACCTAGATTTGAGTCAGAACCACATTCATGTTCTGCCTTTAGCAGTCTGTGCTCTGGGAGATCTAGAGTACCTCAACCTGTCATACAATTACATCACTGAGTTGCCCAAGGACCTTCGACACCTCACCAAGCTCAAATTCCTATACCTAAGAGGCAACCCAATACACACTGTACCAAAGGGCACCATATCAAGGCTGCAGGAACTGCAAGTGCTTGACCTACTGTCGTCCCAGATCTCGACACATGCAAACTATACTCTATCATTGTTCCCAGAATTGGACTTCCTGGATAACTTGAAAGCTGTGGAGATCGGGGTCAAAGGTGACGCGGCATACGAACTGCTAGGCAAGTTCCCCGGCCTCCCTGTTAGATCCATCCATCTGAGCAGGCTGACAGGGACACCAACATTCTGCTTCCTAGATGGCTGCTTCTCGAGCTCCTCGGTGCAAGCGAGCCTATACGAACTGACGATCTACAAGTGCTGCATGCAGCAGATACTGGTGAGAAGCGGCGTGGAAGGAGCAGTCTCCCAGTTCGACGTGCTCAGATCGCTCATGCTCGACAGCCTGCGCAGCCTGAAGGGGGTCATCTGGAAGAGAGTGGCTCCTGAGTCTCTTTTTCCGAGGCTGACCTACCTGGCAGTCGTGCACTGCCAGAGTCTTAGGCACATTTCATGGGCCATGCACCTGCCTTGCCTCGAGAGGATCCTTGTGAACAACTGCGGCGGCATGAAACAGATCGTTCGGACCAAGAAGGACGGCGGTGCCGGGGAAGAAGACAGGGGGCAAGCACCGGTCCATAGCTTCCCTTGCCTCAGATACCTTGAGCTGCAGAGCCTTCCCGGGCTGTCGAGTCTCTGCGACCCCGAGGTAACATTCCCGTCCCTCGAGACCATGGAGATATCCTTCTGTCCAAAGCTGAAGAGTCTCCCATTCCTGATGAGAACCGTGCCGCGGAGGCTGCGCAACATCAGCGTCCCCCTTGTCCAGATGAGGTGGTGGAAGTCGCTGGAGTGGGTCGAGGAGGGCGTCAAGCGTGCCGTACAGCCTCTTGTTAATTCGGACATCACAGATCAGCTGGAGCAGAGTCCTATTTAGTGTACTTGGTTAGCATCCTGATCACCATTTTCTTTCTTTTCAACCGTAGCAGTTTTGCTTTTCTTTTATCTTTTCTCATGACTTCGCTCACTTAGGTTATGTGTTCGATTCGATCTGGGCTACAATCCCATCAATTCAAATTCTATTGAAAATGCTACCTACCAATCATCCCTACTAGGGGAGTTTCCTTTTGCTTATCTCTGTAGTTCTCTGATTTCAAAACTTTGCAATGTAATGACCAAAGTTGTATAGATAACAAAGACTCAACCAAGTTTTTCAGTCAACATACAGAAACAGCAACAGTAACTTTATATTTTGAATGAAAGTCGGTACAGTAGCTGGATGTATTTTGCACATAACAGAAACAGTAACTTTATGTTCATATCATACCTTGTCGGTGATAGATTTGTAAGTAGAGTATATAGATGAGAATCATTACTGTAGGATATTTCTGTAGGCCTTCTAGGTAGAATATAGATGACAGGCTGATCTCATTGTGCTGGTATTTGTGTTGGTGAGAGAGACCCCATGAGGCTGCATCTTATTCATGTGACCATTCCAATGCTCCTTCCATGTCTGACTAATCTGAATCCTTCTTCATGCATTTCATCTCCTTTCTTGTTATGATGTAATAATAATAATAATCCAAGGGTTCTAAAAGGAAAAGCACGTCCATTAGTCAACTTGCATGGAACTCAAGCATGAGGGGCAGCAGCCAGCAGAGAAGCTCTCTGATAATTAAAGCATCAAACTCTCTTCTTCTATTGCCAGTTCAGCAACAACAACATACAACAAGTATCATATATTCTACAGGTACGGGTACCGGTATGGCGACGACAACCCTAATAATACAAGTTCAATACTCCTTAAATATACTGAAAATTTAATAAACCGGACTACTCATAGGCGGCGTGGTGCTACAAGCTCCATCGGTCAAACTAGGCGCAATGTGCCTACTATTACTTGCCCTTGCCAGTGTGAATGACTCTGACCGGCATGACTCGTTCAGGATCGCTCCACTATGGAAGATCAAACTTCGGCGTTTAGTCCCCGGTGGCCGTATATCCCCTCTGAGATCCTCCAATCATAGATTTATTTCCTGTCCTTACCATGTAGTCAGATCCCTTTCTTATTCTCTCCCTCAGCACATACAGAGCAGGATTTGACTGTCAAAAGAGAAAATAAACAAGCATGTCATTTACAGTATTAAATAAGATTTTTTTTTACCACAACAGAGATATTGCCATAGAGCTAGATTTGCTACAGTTAGCATGGTTATTACCTTCATGATCTTGTTCATTGCTTGCTGGAGGAGGGGCTTTGATCCGGGCCGGGGAACCAGTTAATATTCTAGCTGAACCTGGAAAGTGGAAACCAACATATACGTTTGCACGATTAATGCATGGTTGGCGACCACCAGAGGGTAAATCTTCTGTTGGGGATTTGATTAAGCCCAGAACGCTGTGCATTTGTCAGCTTCTTGTACTTGATTGATTCCTCAAAACCTGAAGCCTTCTCCCAAAACAAACCCTCCCTTAAATAAGGTATGTTCCAGGATGCCTTCCACACCACCAAGTGCTTGGATGACGTCAGTTCTGCAATTGTTCAAATTCCATAACTTCCCATCATCCAGCACCAGCCCATACTACTGCACAACAAAAGATGCTGCAAACTGAGGACTGCTTTGCCTGATCACGTTAATTAACTGATATCTACTTATTATTACTCACGTTAGAGTTCCAAAATTGCCACAAAAAAAAAAACTCTTTCAGAAAGGGTAGCCAGGGAAAGTACTGAAAGGCAAGGCAAACATCTAGATATCAACACTCTGCTGTGCTCTGCCAAAAGAAAAACCTCTTGCATATGGCTCCTGCCCTATGCAACTAGGCGCAGCCAACACATCATTACAACTGCTACATATGCTCTGCTCTTCTCTTCTCTTCTCTAAGCAGACTAGGCGCAGCCAACACATCATTACAACTGCTACATATGGCTCCTGCCCAAACACATGTCCATAAACAACTAACTCACTGCCACTATGTTCACAAATTCTTCCTCCAGATTACAGCAAGCGACTGAAACAATATAAACTACAAATAGTAGTCTTAGTCTCCATGCAGCTACATTACTGGTTCTTCTCTCAACCTCATAAAAGCTTGCTTGTTGCCAATAATATAAATTACACAACACTTGTCTTTTCGCCAGATAAACAGCAACCTACTGCATTCACGCATGCAGTTCGATGCCACCAGGCCGAGCAGCAGCAGGATGAGGATGTCTCCCTTCCACCTGCTCACAACAAGATTTAAACTAGATGAGACTAGAGCTGGGTTTATTAAGTGTATCAAGGTAGTATATAGTAGCGTAGCGCTGCTTACTTAATTGTCCAAATCATGCAATTCTATTGAATGTAAGATCGAACAGTGAAAGCAATATACACAGCCAGTCAGTCAGTAGGTAATGTTTTGCTTTGCATGTTGCTAATAGGCGCCAGCTTAGTTTCTTCCCAAGTAGTTCAACATATCACTGAGGCATATCCACTGACATTAATTAGCGCCGTACCAACGGAATCAACTAAGAAGAGAACTGCACCTTGAAGCACAGTTAATAGCAGAGAGAAAAGAATACCAGATTGATTCAATCAAGAGGACAATATGATCTGATCTCCCTAGCTTAGCTGTCATGCAGTTTTTCCTTTCCTCGATCTGCTTTTTGTCGTTGGTACTTGCTTTTTCTTTCGAGAAAACGCAAAGGACCTTTGCGTTTCTTTGCACTGAAAGACAGAGGTTCAGTTACAATCGTCCGAGGACGCATGAATTACAGCATGATCAGTGCACGTCCCAAGTTTGTGGTAGCACAAGCCAGAGGCCAGGTGCCCTGGCAGCCGCCCAAGAGCAGGCCTCGTCCTTGATCCTATCGAGTAGTGTATTCATGGATGGTGTCGCGTTGTTCCTATGCTTCCAAACCATCCAAGGCACGAGCAGAGCCACGGATTTCAGGGCTTTATGGAGGATCGGCGGTGTGTTTCCCTTGGCATGCTTCCACCAGTCCATGAGTGTGGGCTCGCGGTTGGGTATCAGGGCCCGGATGCGAAGCCAGGCCAGGACCTCGTAACAGGCTTACCGAGCAAAGGGGCAGTCCAGCAGCAGGTGTCGGAGCGTTTCCGACGCTTGGTCACATAGGAGGCAGCGAGGGTGGTGTTGCAGGCCATGGCGGGCCAGCCTCTCGGCAGTCCAGCAACGGTCCTGGTTGGCCAGCCAGTGAAAGAACTTGACTCTCGGCGGCGCCCAACTTTTCCAGATAAGCTTTGAGGAGTAGGAGGCCGTCGATCCATGGAACGTGGCCGTGTAGCAAGACTGCGCAGAGTAGATGCCGCTCGCCGTCCATTTCCAGATCAACTTGTCCGGGGCGGTGAAGAGCTCGGTGCGCTGCATGATCTGCCATAGTTGCAGGTACTGACCGATCTCATGCAGGCCTAGGTTGCCATGGATGTCGCGTGCCCAGGAGCTGTCGTTGAGCCCGTCCGCCACGGTTCTCATCGTGCGCCGTCGCTTGGGGATGCAGCCGTATAGCTTGGGCAGGAGCTCGGACGGACTGGCCATTGATCCACCGGTCCTCCAGAGCAGGGCGGTCAATCCATCCCGACGACAATGGAAGTGGATGCCGAGAAGAGAGCGCTCCATGGGCAAGAACTGGAGGCCAAGCCCTTGCCATGCTCGCTCGGGATCCGTTCTAGAGAACCATAACCAACGTAGCCGCAGTGTGAGTCCAGCGCGTTCGAGGTCGCGCATGCCCAGACCCCCAAGCTCGATGGGGCGACAGACGCGGCGCCAATTCACATGGCAATGCCCACCGTTGGCGGCGGCGCGCCCGGCCTAGAGGAAGCCGCGCTGTATCTTCTCAAGCTGTTTGAGAGTCTTCTTGGGGGGCGCGAACGCAAGCAGCTGGTGCACGGGGATTGCGCTCAGGACGGACTTGACCAGGGCCAGGCACCCGGTTTTGGTCATCAGTCAGGCCTTCCAGGTTGGGAGACGCGCGGCGACCGAGTCGACCATGGGCTGCAGCTGGGCGGCCGATGGGCAGCCCGTAGACAATGGGATGCCAAGGTAGGTGATAGGGAACGTCACCACCGGGCAGCCGAGGTGCGCGATCGTCTCCGTGGCTGCCTGGTCGCCATGCAAGACAGTGGCGGAGCTCTTGGCGAAGTTCACCTGAAGGCTGGAGGCTCTGCTAAACAAGGCGAGAATCTCCTTGACCGCTGCGACGTCGCCAGCCATGGCATGGCAGAAGACCATGACATCATCGGCGTATAGCGAGATCGCCGGGATGGGTCGTCGCGGGTGCAGCAGCTGCAGGATGCCCAAGCTGTGGGCGCGTCTCAAGAGTCGTCCAAGCGTGTCGACGGCGATAGCACAAATAGTTGCAGGGACAGGGGATCACCTTGGCAGAGTCCTTGTCGGTGCCAGATGTGTGGTCCAGGCTCGCCATTCATCAGAATCCGCGTGCTGGAGGATGACAGGAGGATGGCAATCCACTCCAGGAAGCGGTTCCCAAATCCATATTGGCGCAAGACCTCGAAGAGGAATGGCCATGATATAGAATCGAAGGCGCGCGTGAGGTCAAGCTTAAGCATGACTCTCGGGGCTCCCAGCTAGTGCAGCAGCTTGAGCAACTGCCTGACGAGGACGTAATTGTCGTGCAAGCTCCGTCCCATGATGAATGCATTTTGGTTGCGGCTGACCAGGCAATCCAACTTGGTGCCGAGGCGGATCGAAAGGACTTTGGCGAAGATCTTGGCCAAGAGGTGAATTAGGCAGATCGACCGATAGTCGCGCAGCCCATGGGCGGCAGCGTGCTTCGGGAGCAGCGTCAGGAGCGCTTGGTTCAGCTTGCAGAACCCCCTTCCTTGCAAGTCGAATAGCTGCTGGATCATGTCGATGAAATCCTGCCTGACAATGCTCCAGCACGCGCGTAGGAATTCAGCCGTGAACCCGTCTGGTCCCGGCGCCTTGTGCGCGGGGAGGCACTTGACAGTCTCCCAAATCTCCTCTGGACTGAATGGTTCGTCGAGGCCAGTGAGGTTGATCGGTTCGATGAGCTGAGACATGTCCAAGGAGTGCTCCCGATCGGGTGCAGTGCCAAACAGGGCGTCGTAATGGGAGAAGGCCGCTTGCGCCATCTCTGTGTGGTCCGTGAGCACCATGCCATCCGCGGCCAGGCTAAAGACACGGTTCTTCTGCCATTGAAATGAGCACTGCCGGTGGAAGAAGCCCGTGTTGGCGTCGCCGTCCTTGAGGTTGGCGATGCGGGAGCGCTGGCGGGCGATCATGCGCTCCATGAACGCGAGCCCAAGATAGGATATCTTGAGGTGTTTGCGTAGCCAGTCCTCCGGGGGCGAGAGAATGCGTGCTTCCTAGGCCTTGTCGAAGCACGAGATGAGCTCGCGGGAGATTGCTAACTTGGCCTTGATGTTGCCCGTGGATTTGGAGCTCCAGGTCGTGAGTCTGGTCGCCGTCGCCTGAAGCCGCAACGTGAGGCAGCGTAAGGGGTTGGCATGGTAAGTAGAGCCACAGGCCACGGTCGCCATTTCATGAAACCCATCCAAACGCAGCCAATACTCCTCAAAATGGAAGCATTTGTGCGAATTGGGCATGGGCGAGCAGTCCAATAGCAGCAGGGAGTGGTCCGACACGACAGACGTGAGGCACCGGAGGTGGCATCCGCCGTGCGCGTCTTCCCAGTCCGAGGTGCAGAGCACATGGTCAAAGTGCACCAAAGTCGGCGAGGATTGCTCGTTCGACCATGTGTAGCGCCGCCCGTTGAGATAGATCTCCTTGAACGCGAGGTCATTGGTGAGGCGGCGGAACTTGCCCATCATGCGTCTGTTGACGTTGCCCGTGTTCTTGTCCTCGTCGTAGAGGATGAGGTGATGGAAATATGCCCTAGAGGCAATAATAAAGTTGTTATTATTTTATATTTCCTTGCTCATGATAAAGGTTTATTATTCATGCTAGAATTGTATTGACCGGAAACTTAAATACATGTGTGAATACATAAACAAATACCGTGTCCCTAGTGAGCCTCTACTAGACTAGCTCGTTGATCAAAGATGGTTAAGGTTTCCTAACCATAGACATGAGTTGTCATTTGATAACGGGATCACATCATTAGGAGAATGATGTGATGGACAAGACCCATCCGTTAGCTTAGCATATGATCGTTCTGTTTATTGCTACTGCTTTCTTGAATGTCAAATACATGTTCCTCAGACCATGAGATCATGCAACTCCCGGATATCGGAGGAATACCTTGTGTGCTATCAAATGTCACAACGTAACTGGGTGATCATAAAGATGCTCTACATGTATCTCCGAAGGTGTCCGTTGAGTTGGCATGGATCGAGACTGGGATTTGTCACTCCGTGTTTCGGAGAGGTATCTCTGGGCCCTCTCGGTAATGCACATCATAAGAAGCTTGCAAGCAAAGTGACTAAGGAGTTAGTTACGGGATGATGTATTACGGAACGAGTAAAGAGACTTGCCGGTAACGAGATTAAACTAGGTATGGAGATATCGACGATTGAATCTCGGGCAAGTAACATACCGACGGACAAAGGGAATTACGTATGTTGTCATTGCGGTTCAACCGATAAGATCTTCGTGGAATATGTAGGAACCAATATGAGCATCCAGGTTCCGCTATTGGTTATTGACTGGAGAGGCGTCTCAGTCATGTCTACATCATTCCCGAACCCGTAGGGTCCGCACGCTTAACGTTCGTTGACGATATAGTGTTATATGAGTTATGTGAATTGGTAACCGAATATTGTTCGGAGTCCCGGATGAGATCCCGGACGTCACGAGGAGTCTCGAAATGGTCGAGAGGTAAAGATTTATATATGGGAAGTCATATTTTGGGTTCCGGAAAAAGGTGCAGTTTTTTCGGTATTGTACCGGGAAGCTTCCAGAAGGTTTCGGAGGATTCCGGAGGGGTCCGGAAGTCCACAAGTGGGTCCACCACGTCCCAAAGGGCTGGCATGGGCTAAGGGGAGGCGCCCTGGCCTTATTGGGCCAGGCGCACCAAGTCCTCAAAAGCCCACGCAGCTAGGGAAGGAAAAAAGGGAGAGTCCTAGTAGGAATAGGATTGGACTTTGGAGTCCAAGTCCACGTGTGTACTATTCACGGTTACTGTTCACATGGCACTATTCCTTCTACTCCAAGCCCCTACACATATATAAATAGAGGAGAGGGGGCGCCCCAAAGGACATAACACTGTCTTAGCCGTGTGCGGCGCCCCCCTCCACAGTTCCGTCCCTCGGTCATATTTTCGCAGTGCTTGGGCGAAGCCCTGCGGAGATAGCATCACCATCACCGTCACCACGCCGTCGTGCTGCCGGAACTCATCCACTACCTCGCCGTCTTGCTGGATCAAGAAGTCGAGGACGTCACCGAGCTGAACGTGTGCTGAACGCGGAGGTGCCGTACGTTCGGTGCTCGGTCGGTTGGATCGTGAAGTTGTTCGACGACATCAACCGCGTTGTTCTAACGCTTCCGCTTATGGTCTACGAGGGTACGTAGACACACTCCCCCTCTCGTAGCTATGCATCTCCATGGATAGATCTTGCGTGTGCGTATAATTTTTTTTGTTTTCCATGCAACGTTCCCCAACATGAGGTTGAAATCGCTGCAAACCATCCAAGGCTCTGGGCAGACTGCCCTGATCTCACAAAGCTCCTGCAGGAATGCAACCTTGCTGGTGTCGTCCTGTGGTCCGCAGACCACCGTTAGCCACCAGGGCGTTCCCAAGGTCGTGGAAACCTTCGCGGTGAGCGCATTGGTGGTGAACATTGGGTCCGTGACAGTCACGGCCCTGCTCTTCCACGCCAACTGTGGCCACCCCGCGTGCCCTGGGCCGGAAGGTACGTGTAGTCATCGAATTCCGAGCCAAGTGCATCGAGGACAACGGACGAGTAGATCAACTCCATTTTCGTTTCTTACAAGCATAAACTGGAGGCCCCAGTGGTGTCCAATAATGATCGGAGGGCATGGTGCCGTGCACGCGCGTTAAGGCCGTGCACATTCCATATCACTAGCTTTAGGCTGTGATCCATGAAGACGGGATCGACGGGTAGCGCAATCTAGGCTAGGCTAGTTCTCGCACGCGATGTCGATGTGTGCCGCGGCGGTCGCCGGCGACGCCATGCAAGCTGGGATCGCTCGGTCAACCAGTGTGGCGATGGCCTTGAGGGCCGTCAGGGGGATGGGTGCTGCGAACATGTCATCGTAGGCCTTCATCTCCGTGGCAGTGATCTTCTGATCAATTCCAATGATCCCAAGCGTGCGTAGAATTTGGACTTGGGCACGTCTCTCGGCTGCGGGTGGCGCGCCTGTTGGGCAAGTGGCGGTCGTAGATTGTCCGCGGCGGGGGCCGAAATTGAGTGGCCGGTGTGGCTTCTTCCCTGGTGCCGGTAGGGCAGTGTTGAGGTGCTTTGTTGCGGCGGGCCAGGAACTCCCCAAGCGTCCATGACTGGGGCGCGGCACGTCCTCGGGATCGACGCAGCGTGATTGGCGTCGAGGCGAAACGGTTGGCCGTAGGGCCGCACGGGCTTTGGGCATCCACGGTATTGGTGGTTGGCGTTAGTGGATCCTCAGTGGGCCTCGGCGGAGAGGGGTGGGCCGCAAGCCTCTGCAGGATCGCGACCGGGCCCCGTGGGCCTGGGACTGGCGTCAGCGAGCCAGCGACAGGAGAGATCTCTGGCGTGTGGGCGGGAGAGTTGGCGCCAATGGAGTGTGCCTCCTTGTCCAAGGCAGCGCGCGTGGTCCTTGCTTTTATCTCCTGATGATCCGGATGCTACTACTTCTTGGTCCTCCTCTGCAACCATGGTGTGGACTAACCCAACAGAGGAAAGATGGAATCAATAAGAGGGAATTACAAAAGAAAACAAATAGTTAAGCATTATTTCAAACAAATACATTAAGAGTTGTGTTAATTTACCTCTAGTTTGGATCAAGTGCTGGGACAGTGCATCCCTCACGTTGACGGCGTCCTCATCTGCTACCTGGCGCACTTGCTCGATGTAACTATCCTCCTGATCGCATATAGCGAACCCCCATCTATAAATCATCCTACAAAAACAAATCCCATTTCTATCCTACCACGAGCGTGCAGTGTGGAACTTGCAGTGCTACCCCTGCCTGGCCTTCCCTTCTCTATATGTAAATACTGAACTAAAAAACTGAAGAAATCCTCTAAAGGGACAAAAAGACTAAATGAAACAAACTGTGGCTTAGAAATGATCTCCTACAAAAATAATGATGATAGAAAATCACATGAATTAAAAAAAAAACAGTGATGGGCTGGATGGGCATTGAAAATAATAAGTAATTCACCCCCCTCGCCGTGGTCGCTAGGTTGGGCTGGATGGCTACCAATTTCTCCCCCATTGCCCCGCACAGCTGCACTCGACACTAAGGAGAATCGGTTCTTGGCTCTCGGACAGGAATGATGTGCCTGCTCTTCCTCGAAAATGAATTGAATCAAAGAGGGGAAAGGGGACTCACGAGCCTACACAGTGCCTTACTGGCCGTGCGCCAAAGTCAGCTCCTTCCCCGCGGAAACACTCCTCCCACCAACACTGCCGCGGTCTCCATGGGCCTCCTCGCCCCCCCCCCCCCCCCCTCTCTCTCTCTCTCACACACACACACACACACACACACACACACACACACTCTCAGCAGGTCACCCCCTCTAGAAATGACACATAACTGAAAAGGACACCCCCACACGGGTCGGAGTCCAAACAAGGAGAGGGCGACCCACAACCCGAATAAAAAGCCCAACAACAAATAAACCCAACACGCACTCGTGAGTGACAGACAAATGAGGGACACCTGCGACGCAGAGATTCGTGCATGATCAGACAGCCACAAAATTTAACCTAAAGCCAAATAAAAAACAGATGACTGATTTTTAGAAAGTGTATATATTAGCAGAAAAGAACATCGGTGCTGACAAGATTTAAGAAACCAGCGAGATTAATTTAAGAGACGGGACAAATTCTAACAACAATTACACTTGCTAGATTTTTCATAGCAAGGAAGGATGCATTTCAGAGCTTGAATCACATGCTACGACATTATGTGAAGATTCACTATTCTTCGATTAGGACAGAGTAATTTCTATCCACACTTCTAAGGCAAACAATACAAAGGAGGTAACTGCAGCTCCCTCCACATTTTCGCATCCGGGCTTGGGACCGGCAAAGGCAGTGTTAAACCACAACAATACAAAACTCAAGTTAAACACCAATCATTCAGCAAAGCATACAGGCCACACCATCAAGCAAATGCAATACACACACACAAGCACACACAGTCACACAAGCACACACAGTCACACAAGCACACAAGAAACAAACAAAGAAACAGACATAGATAGGGGCACATCACACAGAGACACACACAATGTAGCACTTGCACACACACAATGTAGCACTTGCACACAAGAAACACACATAGATAGGGGCACATCACACACAGTCACACACACAAACACAATTGAGCGCGTGCACACAAGAAATGGGAAGAAACAGACATAGATAGGGGCAAAAACAGAAAGCTAATACATGCAAGACCGAAGTAAACTTAGAAAGTTAGTAATAAGCTCTTCCTTCTTTAGAAAATAAATTCTGGGAAACCATGTCCGCTTTGTGTTTTTCAAGAACTTACTTTCTTTAGGATGAGCTGCACCAACTTTAATTTCAGATGATAAATTTGGAATTAAACCCTTACCATCACCATAACCCTCATCATCCTCGTCATCTGAATCATAACTAGCAAGACCAAGAAGAGCACCTTTAGGAGAACTTAGCCCAGTACCATCAGAACGACAAGTAGAGCTAACATTGTTTGGCTTAGCCGGGACTACAACTTTAGTTGTGGTCTTGACTTTTGATTCTCCCAGACCAAGCTCCTTTGAGCTAGAGACACCAGTGGTCTCATTTGCTGCAACACAGAGGCGATAATCAGCAATGTAATTTACCTATTTACATTAAGTTTTAGTATAATTCACTCACGTTCAGCTGATGAATTATCTTCATTCATAACTTTGGTTGCGATCTCATTAAAAAGATCATCAGTAACCTGGAAATGACAAAAGTACAAAAGTAAGAAATGGCAGTCTTGCTGAATTTAGAACAGAAGTACATGTTCTGCTAAACCTAGCTAAATAAGTCCATGCAATGACAAACCTTCAGAAGAACTTCTGTCAACACACATTTAATTTCCTTGTTCATTGCTGCCATCCGTGCCGCTTCGACTTCATCCTGCAAATGATTCAAGTCCAGTACATCGATTTGAAATGAGGGCCATGTATCCAAGTCGAATATGAACATGAACAAAAAGGATTAACTTTTCAGTAACTAGCATCCTATTGAGCAGCACTTAGAACAGATCGACCAGAAGATCCACTGCCAGAAGTAGCACCAGGAATATATTCAGAGCGACTTGGAACAGATCGACCAGAAGATCTAACACCAGAAGCACGAACCGAAGAAGGCAGCCGATCAGCACACCGAACGGCACGACCAGAACCCATATCACGAACCCAAAGCAAAGAATCGAGACACCGAGAAATAAGGCCTCCATAATAGCTTATTTATAGGCAGCAGAAGAAAAAAGAAAGGAACACACCCGTACCACGAGAAGAGCCCAGAAAAATCGGCCCAAACAAACCGACATACAAAACTGATACGTGACAAACAAGGACACAGTCAAAACCAGAAAGCACACGTCACCTACGATGGAAACAGTCAAAGCGTCAGGAGACAGTCAAAGCGGTGGACTCCAAAACAAATCCAAAACGTGTTGTACGTGCAGACCTCTCCACCTAAAAAAATCACGCACAGAAGTAAACCCAAAGCACCATACGCGTCATGCTGAGAAGGCACCGTAAAAAAAATTCAAAAAGGGAGAAAAATCGAACCCTTACAGGCCTAGATTCTTGGTTACTCACTTCCCTTTGGTATCGTATAAGAAAAACACTGACCTCGTACAACTTCAGAAAGGAATCAGTAAGTTTAGAGCAATGAAGGATGCATTTTAAAGCTTGAATCACATGCTACCAAATTATGTGAAGATTCACTATTCGATTAGGACAGTAACCTAAACTGTGTAATTTCTATCGACACACGTAATGCAAACAATACAAAGGAGGCAACTGCAGCTCCCTCCACATTTTCACATCCGGGCTTGGGACCGGCAAAGGCAGTGTTAGGCCACAACAATATAAAACACAAGTTATACAACCAATCATTCAACAAAGCATACAAGCCACACCATCAAGCAAATGCAATATTCACACACAGTCACACACACAGAGTCACACACAGAGTCAAGCACACACACAGACAGAGTCACACACAGAGAGTCAAGCACACACACAGTCAAGCCACACACATATTCACCATCAAGCCACCCACGTCACACACACACACACACACAGAGTCAAGCCACACACACAGAGTGTCAAGCCACACACACAAAAAAGCCACACACACAGAGTCAAGCCACACAGTCACACACACAGAATGGAGCGCTTGCACGCAAGAAACAGACATAGATAGGGGCACAAACAGAAAGCTAATACATGCAAGACCGAAGTAAACTCAGAAAGCTATAAAGAATTTCCAGAGAATGAGTAAACTGATTTCTCTAGAGGGGTGAGGGTGATTCAGATCTTCGTTCCTGAAAATAGGAAGCTAGTTAGAGGCTGATTACCATCAAACATAAGAGGAAAAATTACAACAGCATAAATATACTCAAACCATACTTCGTTCTGCTTGGACTTTGCCATTGACACCGATTGATCGTTTTCATCATCACTGTTGGAGCTCTCTTCAGAACTGTCATTATCACCACTGCTTTCTTTCTTGGCAACCTTAGAGACTGGCTTGGCACCACCAGAAGATGAATCCTGGGATAGAATAAGAAATGCAATATAAACCAAAATCTTCAGATGAAAAAGCAAACACCAAAAATTAAGTACCTTAGGCTTCTTTAGTGCAGGCTCTTCATCACTCTCATCAGAACTATCATCAGAATCATCCTTGGACTGCAACAACAAGATCAATTGTACAACAAATATCACAGAAGACAATGCTTTCAAGAAAATAAAATTTAAAAAATAATGCGTACATGTTCACTCTTTTTCTCTGTTGTCAGAGGCCTCCTAGCAGGAATAGTAGATTTTGCTGGCTGCAAAACATTGGAAGGAATTTTAAAATTGCACAACAAAAAAAGTGACCAGTAGTAAGCAAGTAACAGAACACTTACTTCATCAAAATCTGAATCCGAGTCATTATCTGAGCTACCACTAGATTCTTCTTTCTTTACAGAAACTGTTTTAGCAGTGGTATCCTGGACATAGAAAGTAACCGCATTAGAAAGATGGCGTAGACAAAAGATTTGCTAGCAGCAAAACAATGTTTAAGAAATGCAAATATCACAAGAGAAGTTACCAAGAGTAAACAAGTACAACAGAGAACTTCTTCAGAATCTGAATCTGAGTCAGAATCTGAGCTATCACTAGATTCTTTATAACAGCAACAGCCTTGGAAGATTGAACTGGTTTAGCAGTGGTATCCTGGAAATATATTGAAAATGTTAGTATCACATTATAAAGACAGAATGATGAAGCCTTAGTTTTCATATAACTAGTAGACTGATACCTCCTTGGAGTCAGAATCAGAACTTCCATTGGATTCTACCACTTTCTTGGCTACTGGTTTTATAGTGGCCATATCCTGCAAACGGTTTTCCAGTTAGGACTAAGAAATATGAGTACTCCACAGAATTAAACGACAAGATCAGGGGAATGGTAAGTGCAAGAAATATGTTTTATGCTTTTGTACTCAATTATCTCACATAGACATGCATTGCTAGAAATATGATTCTTACCTCATCTGATGAATCATCAGAATCACTGTCAGAGCCGTCCAATTCCTGGTTTTTCTTTTGTGCAGTAGCAACCGCAAAATTCTTCACTTCAGTAGCTGGCTTCTGAAAACCAATGAAGTGAAACATGGTGAAATCAGGCAAAAAGATAATTAAAAATGCTATTAAATGATGAAGCTTCCACTTCGAAATCGGTAGGTAAATGAATACCTCAGAGTCGGAGCTTTCAGAATCAGAACTTTCACTGGATTCTTCAATCTTCTTGGCTGCTGCTGGTGCTTTAGCGGGAAGCATATCCTGCATACATTGCTACACTCAGGACTAACAAAATATTGCTGGTGAAGACTGGCACTTGTGCATACTCCGCAAAATTTAAACCATGATAGCAACAATGGGAAGTATGAGACCGAGCACATGGAGTACTCACTGTCTCAGATGTGTGAGGTACAAACTTGCTAACCTCATCTGATTCATTATTCATACTAGCAAATGTGCCCGTGCGTTGCAACGGGAGAAACAAATGCTTGCACGCCTGACCCATCCATGTTGTCAATTCTAATCTTTGCTACCATCACAAATGGTGGCCAACTTATCCATCTATTCAACACCAGTCTCTGTTAAACTTGATGCATGCATGGTCCGAACTAAATCACCAATTACCGTGAAGTAGATGACAATGTAGTTAAATGGATCAACTTATAAGTAGTGAAGGAAGTCAAGGCCCTCCTGGTGAATGGATGATGAACATTGTTAAGATTCGTCATAGTAAAAAATGTGCTAGCCACGTTAAGGCTGTAGTAGGTAGACAACGCATGGCCTATTGGCTGTGAATTTTCGAGTTCATCTTTGAAAGTTAGGAAAGTTATACAACAATGTGACCAGTTGATGAAATTCCAGTTTCCACGCCTTGTCCGGAAACTTTGCGAGCGCAAATGTGATCTCGACGCTAGGTATGTGATTGACAGAACGAGCGAGATGGGGTTCCTGGTATCGGATAAGTCGTCCGTAGCCATCCATGATTCTGACCTCTATCTCGATGGTGTCAGCACGAATGGGTGTAGCCCCGGCCGTAGTTGAAACAGGTGTCCTGCACCACGGTCTCCTTGACGTCCAACGTGATAGAGTCGGAAAGTAGACACCTGCAATTTTTTGTCAAAAAATTAAGTCCAATACATATGTGTGGTCTTTTTTTTGGGAAAGTATATGTGTTTTATCAATAACCCTACAAATTATATTAAAAGTGAATAGTTAATGTGTATATTTGCTCGAGAAGTGGTCCGAGAATTATCATAATCAGAATATTCTTTAGTCAGTACGATATGAGAAAATCAAGTACCGTTGAGTGAAAAATCACACAATGCTGGTTCGAATCCTTAGTGAAAAATCACACAATGCTGGTTCGAATCCTTCCAACCATGTCTCACGAATCCTCTTCCTCATTAGTTAATTAATTAATTCACTAATTTAACGACGTCATCATGTTCCAGGAATCCCTCTCTCTCCCATTAATTAGTGGACTCCCTCAATTAATTCTGATCTAATTGGCCACAAGAGCTGCGTGGCTGTGTGCACCAGCCGATTTAATCGCATAACTTTTTCCCACTAATCCCTCCCATGAATGGAATGACCGTTGTGCATCAGCCCATTTAATTGCATCATTTTCTCCCAGTAATACCTCCTTGAATGGCGCGGCTGTTGTGCATCAGCCGATTTAATCGCATAATTTTTTCCCACTGTTTCCTCCATGAATGCCCGGATCTCTCTGTCTCTCTCCATTAATTTCTGATGCATCGGCCCACTCATTACCCTCTCCTTATTAATCTCAAGGCGCTTATTGATTTCAACTTGTACTCATATATAAATTGGTGAAATTATACACAAAGAAGCGAGGTGGTACTATACAATACATACGAAACCTTATTTGTTTACAGAAGCATGATTTAGATCAGTTGGATTTGCGTAAGGAAAACTGTTGGCAGGTGGTGTGTTCGATCCCTGAAAGCAGCACCTAATTTTTGCTGGATTCATTGTTGGGCCACAACGCATGCTGCTGACGGACGGCCAGAGGCCCAAGCGGGTCCATGTACGTGAGATGGAGAGAAAAAAAGGCCGAACTGTTTTTTACGACGTACGAAAATCGTGTAACGACGGACGGACGAAAATCTCGTAATGACGGACCAAAATTAGGGAGGAAGAAGCAATAGCCCCTTTATTATTATTATTATTATATTATTATTATTATTATTATTATTATTATTATTATTATATATATATATAAGGTAAAGATTACGGTGCTAGTGGTTGAGTTCAGCATTGAGTGTACCCATGTGTTGTGTTCATATTTTTGGAAAATAAAATCAGCTCAAGTTCATTAATAGTTTGTTTGGGTGCAGTAACGAGCAGCTGTACAGGATCACCAAAGTATAAGATATCTGCAAGAGGCAAAAACTAACCGTCCAGTACCGCGTTTGCCACATCAGTTGCCTCCGCACGAGTAGGCTTTAGGTTGTCCGTCATACTGTCCACAACACGAGTAATAACAGCAGGCTTTCCAACCATGTTGCACTTGTGCAGAGCAGACTTCTGAAATAAGAACACCTAAAGAACAAACAAAGCAGTACTCAATAGAGACCCTTGATTTTTGTTTAAAAAAAGAGCAAATCTAACTAAAGCACATAAAATCATCACTAAGCTTCATGCAAATGGGAAATACATGTTAATCAAGCAAAATGCCTTCACGTACAACTGCCAAGGGCACTCACAATGCTTGGCTCTTAGCACGTTATCATAGTCAAAATGCTGATGTGGCACTGTAACAATTAAGAAAGAACGAGAGTGGAGCTGTATGTTCATATAGATACGGCTCTTAGCTTGTTTTCTTGCACTCCATGTTTTCCTATTCTTTAATTTTCTCCACAACTAGGCCACAATGTTGAGATGTAAAAAAAGATCCATAAACTAATTAAATGCAATATCATTTAGATACGACCCTTAAGAAACAATGCATTGGGGTGATTCTCTCTAATTTTTTCACTACAAGGACGACACATTAAGTGATAATGCATTGCGAAGGTTGAGATAACCAACCTTTTCAGGTGGAAGATCAATTCCAAGGTTTCCTCTTGACAGAATTATACCATC
This sequence comes from Elymus sibiricus, assembly GCA_039707655.1. NCBI lineage: Eukaryota > Viridiplantae > Streptophyta > Magnoliopsida > Poales > Poaceae > Elymus > Elymus sibiricus. The sequence continues at coordinate 355,946,997 of CM077664.1, read as the reverse complement.
TGCCTTCCAGGATCTCATCAAAATGGTTCAAGCCCTGCAAGGAATAAGGAGTCAATAGGTGGTAAACAAATCAAAGTTGCTCAGGAATGTTGAAAGAATATCTTGAAATTACCTCCACATTCTCAATTTTGGCAAAAATCAGAGTTTGGCTAAGGTCACCTAACTTTGAGAGGAACTCCCGTGCCTATTGCAGGAAAAATACTATCAACGTTAGGAACATTTTTCCAAAGTATGAAATGCAAACAAACATGTGATACTATTCAACAAAATATCAATATAAAAATATTCAATCTGTTGGGAAAGATGGCACTGTGAAGTAGTACACTCTAAATATCGACATAATGAGTTACTTACTTGCCGCACATCTTCTGCATGCCTTGTATAAGAAAGAGAGAGGAAGTCAATCTTGTTTGGAGCACCCAATTTTTTCATAACCTGAAAGTGGTGCATGCTCATAAAGTCATATAATGGCTTACAGCAAGGAGCTCCAGTTTCACGAAAAAAATATTTTTTTAACATGTAAAGTCTAGTCGCCAAGTTAATACAAGGAGCAAGAGAGATTCTTGGGAGGAGTTCCTTACATCTTTATCCTCATCAGACATCGTGGGCATGTCGATGGATCTGGGAGCAGTGCAATGTGAAGACATAATCACAAAAAAGTTCAGAAAAAAGAATAGTCAGTCTACACTAATAAACAAGTAATAGGTGTGTTACCTATGATCAGGAACTACCAATACCAAGTTAGCATACATGATTATTCGTCAAGATACGAGTTCACATTCAACAAACAGCAATCAATCATGCCACAACAATATAAAACACAAGTTATACAACCAATCATTCAGCAAAGCATACAAGCCACACCATCAAGCAAATGCAATATTCACACAGTCACACACACACATAGAGCCACACACATAGAGCCACACACACAGAGTCAAGCCACACACAGAGTCAAGCTACACACACATAGTCAAGCCACACACACACACAGAGTCAAGCCACACATATTCACCATCAAGCCATACACAGTCACACACACAGAATGGAGCGCTTGCACACAAGAAACAGACATAGATAGGGGCACAAACAGAGAAAGCTATAAAGAAATTCCAGAACTTGAATGAGTAAACTGATTTCTCTAGAGCGGTGAGGGTGATTGAGATCTTCGTTCCTGAAAATAGGATGCTAGTTAGAGGCTGATTAAGTGATTATCGTCGTCACTACCCACAAGTTTGTAGGCACAGAGACGCATGCGAAAACAAGCAGCACATGTCACATTATATGTTCGTTGAAATTGTTGTCCAAAGGAAAGGGACGTGACAGAAGTTAGCAGCATTGACAAAAAACATGTGATGAACAAGCTTTCACGGATAAATAAATTCTGGAGTTATGCTCACAAAAGAATGATATGCCCAACTGTGCAATGACAAAATTCTGGAGTTATGCTCTTTTATCTAGAACAAAGTCTAAGGGGGACTAACTAGCAGCACCTCATCTAGTAGTACTCCTATGATGAGTAGTTAAATGGAAATAGCAACATGAGGAAGAAAAGAAGGAACCTTGTCCAACAGTAGCAGCAGCAGGTGTTCAATTAGTCAAGCGGCAGGCCACATGGTTTGCACTCTTGTAAAACTTTCTGCCTGCCTGCTCGAAATAGCACCCACGGCCTACATGGTTTGCACCCCTGAATACACATCACCATATATGTGAACATAAGCAAAGCATGACAAGAAGTAAGCAATTGAAAAGAATAAGCAGTAACACCCTGAACATCCATCAATCAGGTAGAATAAGAATCAACAGAGGGGCAACAATCCAATTTCAACCAAAATAACCGATCTGAACAACGCAGCGTTTGAGATCTGAACATCCATCAAGTAGTATCAAAGGGCGCATGCGTTTGAGATATGAAAATAACCGACGAACAGCGCAGGTGACGGAATAGAGGAACCGATCTGAACGAGCACGATAAACCGTAATCCAATTTCAAAAGCAGACGCGAACATCGGCCCGACGCGAACACGAAACGCGGGAAAGTGAGTGCCTCTCAGATAACAGAAGCGCACGCAGAAGTTTCTCAAACAGACTTGTTAGTTCGCAAACCAGACGACCCAAACTGACCGACCGCTCGCTCGCTTCCTCCACGGATACCCCGACGAGACGGCACGAAGAACACACGACAGCATCAGTGTAACGAACCCAGCAGCAACACAGGGGATCGAGCAGAATCAAGTCAGACGCAATTCCAAACGGACTACGGCGAGAACGAGCAAAATCAAATCAGACGCGATTCTATCTAAACTGACGACGGCGTGGACAAGCAAAATCAAAACAGACGCGATTCTGATCTAAACGGACGACAGCGAGGACGAGCAGAATCGAATAAACCAGACGCGATTTCTAAACGAACGACAGCGAGGACGAGCAGAATCGAATAAACCAGACGCGATTTCTGAACGAACGACAGCGAGGACGAGCAGAATCAAATAAATAGAACCCCGCGGACGAGCAAAATCAAATCTGCTTCTAATCCGAACGGATGAATCGAGCGAGGATGAGCGAGATAAAACCAGACGCGAGAGGAGGCGAGGCACCAATCGAGGACGAATCGAGGCGAGAGGCATGGCCCGGACGAAGAGAGGAGGAGCTGACCGGCCAAATGGCGCGCCTTTATAGCCGGTGCAGAGGCGGTTGCGGCAGCCGGAGCCTTGTCCTTGCCGGACACGGCTTCGCCGAGCTGGCGTGGCGTGGCGGCGGGAAACAAAGGAAAGTGGAGCTGCTGGGTTCGGGGCTGGATCCGGACCGGGGTGGGCAGGACGAGGTCGGCGGCGGCGCTTCCGTCTCCGTCTCAAATTGGGGACGGACAGGGAAATTTCCAACTAGGGTACTCGGGGCGGGAGTTGCGACGGGCCAGGTGATGCCGTGTCTTTTATCTTTTTTTTTTTTAACACAGTACAAACGCAAGCGCTCACATACACGCGCATACACTCACCCCTATGAACGCACACACGCACACCCTACCCCTATGAGCACCTCCGAGAGACTGAGCTGTCATTTCATCTTGAGATTTACGAAGTCACCGTAGGCGCCTCGTCGTCGACGGGAACGTCTCCTCCCACTGAATGCGCATCGCCGGAAATCCTGAAATAAATCCAGGAATAAATGCGAGCACCAGGACTTGAACCCTGATGGGCTGGGGATACCACAGTCCCTCTAACCATCCAACCACAGGTTGGTTCGCCTCTTCTTTTTTTGAGTGGTGAAAACAAATGTGTTCTTTTTTACTTTTGAAAAAAAATGTGTAGCTATTAGAAAAACCTACTACTGCCAAAAAAGAAAAAGAATAAAAACGCCATGTTCATACATGCTACAGGGAACGAAAACATTCGCAATGTACTACTCATTTCGTAAGTGTCAATTTTTTTTTGCCCGGCTAGAATAGCTAGGATACATATCCGAGTTGATCGAAAACTCGTCTCACCCGACCGCTCCCGCGAGCGGCGGGTGAACCCTAGCTTCCGCCGCTTCCCTCCCCCTCCTCGCCTCTCCTCCCCTTCGACGCCGCCGGGCAAAGCCCAATAGGTGTAGACAGCGGCGGGGCGTTTCTCCCCTCCCAATAGTGTGCGCAGTGCGGGATGCGGCACCGTGCCGGGGGTGCGGCCGCAGCGAGTCAGACGGCCATGCCGGCAGTGTGGGCAGATGGCAAGGCTGCGGTGGCTACGCGGATTCTGGAGGGCGGTGGTGCGTGCTCGGCGGGCCAGCTTTGGTCTGGACGGCGGCGGCGGCCTTGCCGGTCTAGTGTGTTGAGCAGCGCGGGTAGGGTAGGCATGGGCCGGAGGTCGCGGCCCTGCCTCCAGGCGATCATGGCTGTTGGCGGAGGGGGTGCGCTGCGGGCGCGTGGTGGTGACCCGAATCCATCGGGGATCTGGCCGGGTACTGCGGGCGCGGTGCGAGGGAGCTGCTCGAGGTCGTCCGTGGATTTGACTAGCCTTGGCTACTCCTCGCAGCTCCAGTGGGCCGAGGGCTAGGTCGTGGCAGGGATCTCCCCTTGCCCCGGTCTGGTTCGGCCGTCACAGGGTGGTTGCATCGGTCGGCGGGTCAGTCACTACGGCTTGGGCGGCGGCGGTTGACAGTAGGGTGCGGGTGCTGGTGGTGCCCCTCTTCTTCCAGGTCCGGACCGGCGGTGCGGGGTGCTCATGGTCAGGCGGATCAGTTTTGGGCCCGGAACGAGTCGGATCTCCGCTCCGGGTAGATGATGGTGGGCCTGGGACGGGTGGTGCCCGCGGGCGACGAGGTCCCTCTGCTCGCGGGTACGGTGGTTGATGGTGGTGGTCGGGACATCGCGAGTCCATCGGGAAGATAGGCTTCGAAGACCACGGACATGGCGTCGTGCGAGCGTGCTCGGCGGTGGCCATCGGTAGTCAGGGAGTTGTGTCTCCCCCGGTCCACCGGGACTGGCTGGAGGCGCATGTGTCGACGCCTCCTGATGACCCACAAGTATAGGGGATCAATCGTAGTCCTTTCGATAAGTAAGAGTGTCGAACCCAACGAGGAGCAGAAGGAAATGACAAGCGATTTTCAGCAAGGTATTCTCTGCAAGTACTGAAAGTAGCAGTAACAGATAGTTTCGGTAGCAAGATAATTCGTAACAAGTAACAAGTAACAAGTATAATAAAGTGTTGCAAGGTGGTCCGATCCTTTTTGTAGCAAAGGACAAGCCGGAACGAACTCGTATAATAAGCAAAGCATTCTCGAGGACACATGGGAATTTCATCTAATCACTTTCATCATGTTTGTTTGATTCGCGTTCGCTACTTTAATAATTTGACATGTGGGTGGACCAGTGCTTGGGTGCTGTTCTTACTTGAACAAGCCTCCCACTTATGATTACCCCCTCTCGCAAGCATCCGCAACTACGAAAGAAGAATTAAGATAACTCTAATCATAGCATGAAACATATGGATCCAAATCAGCCCCTTACGGAATAGCGCATAAACTAGGGTTTAAGCTTCTGTCACTCTAGAAACCCATCATCTAATTACTACTCCACAATGCCTTCCCTTAGGCCCAAAGATGGTGAAGTGTCATGTAGTCGACGTTCACACGACACCACTAAAGGAAGCACAACATACATAGCATCAAAATATCGAACGAATACCAAATTCACATGATTACTTATGACAAGACTTCTCCCATGTCCTCAAGAACAAAAGTAACTACTCACAAATCATATTAATGTTCAAGATCAGAGGGGTATTGAATAGCATTAAGGATCTGAACATATAATCTTCCACCAAATAAACCAACTAGCATCAACTACAAGATGTAATCAACACTACTAGCAACCCACAGGTACCAATCTGAGGTTTTGAGACAAAGATTGAATACAAGAGATGAACTAGGGTTTGAGATGAGATGGTGCTGATGAAGATTGGTCCTCCCACGATGAGAGGATCTTTGGTGATGTCGATGGCTTCGATTTCCCCCTCCCGGAGGGAAGTATCCCTGGCGGAATCGCTCCACCGGAGAGTACAATAGCTCCTGCCCAAGTTCCGCCTCGAGACGGCGGCGCTTCGTCCCGAAAGTCTTCTTCTGATTTTTTCTAGGGCAAATGGCTTCATGTAGTAGAAGGAGGGGGCCAGAGGCATGCCAGGGGCCCCACAAGCCAGGGAGGCGCGCCCAGGGGGTAGGGCGCCCCCCAGGCTTGTGGCTTCCTGGTGGGCCCTCTTCTATTGATTCTTTCGCCAGTATTTTTTATATATTCCCAAAATAATTCTCTGTAAATTTTCAGGTCATTTGGAGTTGTGCAGAATAGCTATCTCTGTTTCACCCCTTTCAGGTCCAGAATTCCAGCTGCCGGCATTCTCCCTCTTCATGTAAATCTTGCAAAATAAGAGAGAAAAGGCATAAGAATTGTACCATAAAGTGAAATAATGATAAAAAACATAATAATTATTAGTAGGAAATCATGATGCAAATTGGACGTATCAACTCCCCCAAGCTTAGACCTCGCTTGTCCTCAAGCGAAAGACGAAATCGATAATCATCACCACATGTTTAGAGAGAGAGGCGTCGATAAAAATAAAATACAGACATGGAGCATCATGATCTTTATTATAATAGCAATATATCATCATAAAACTTCTCGTGAAAAAGTGACAATTCGTCCACAAGTTAAAGTATGAACCATAAACCAAATTGAAAACTAACAAACTATGATCTCAGTCACTGAAGCAATCGCAATTCATCATATTATCAGAAAGAGTATATGTAAGAGCTTTATTTAGCAAGTTTACATACTCAACTATCATTTAGTCTTCTATGATTGCTGACACTCACGACATACTTATGGAGCAAAAGTTTCAGTCGAACACATAGAAAGATAGGGGCTTATAATTTTGCCTCCCAACGTATTTACCTCAAGGGTAATGTCAACAATAATAACTCATGATCACCTACATCCAACTGGATATATATGCATGGATCAATCCCCACCACATGATGCTTGCCAAGAGAGAAAATAAAACGGAATAGAGGAGAATACTATTGACTCTTACATGAAAGTAAATACATAAAGTAAAAGAGAGGCCCTTCGCAGAGGGAAGCAGAGGTTGTCATGCGCTTTTTGTTTTTGGATGTGCAAGCTCTTAATGTAAAGGAACGTCACTTTATATTGCCCCTTGTGATAGCGACCTTTATTATGCAGTCTGTCGCTTTTATTGCTCCACCATCACAAGATCGTACAAAGCTTATTTTCCCTTACAATAAAAGTTCATACATGTTTGGGAGCAATTTTTATTGCTTTGCACCGATGACAACTTACTTGAAGGATCTTATTCAATCCATAGGTAGATATAGTGGACTCTCATGGCATTAAACTGGGTTTAAGGGTTTTTGGATGCACAAGTAGTATCTCTACTTAGTACAGAATTTTGGCTAGCAAAAGATAGGGGGCAAGCACCACATGTTAGAGGATCCAAAATAGTATAACTTCTATGTGAATATAAGCAAACATAACCCATTACGTTGTCTTCCTTGTCCAACGTCGACTAATTGACATAGAATATTTGATGGGGACTCACAATCATAAAAGATGTCCAAGATAGTGTATTTATATGTGAGACCTCTCTTCCTTTATTACTTTTTCATGAATTGCAACAATGACCAATGCTATGTTTGTCAACTTCCAACAAGTTTTATCAATTATACTTCTTTTATGTGAAGTCATCACTCCCCATGGGATTAGCATATGATCTTACTTTTTATTCTTTATTTATTTCTAAGATTGGATCATCAAAAGAAAAACACTCAACGCAAACTAATCTTTATTATATAACTTTCACACACGATTACATAGATAGATAGATCACAAAGCAAGCACTCGAAACTAAATCATACTAAAACTTTATTCTTCTAAATCATGAAATAACGAAGGATCAAACTAAGATAGATAATGATGATGAAAAAGTGATGGTGATACGATACCGGGACACCTCCCCCAAGCTTGGCACAAGCCAAGGGTGGTGCCCATACCCATGTACTCAAATCTCCTTCTTCGGTGATGGTGGTGATGAAGTGGTGGGCTTGTCCTTTAGCTACAGTAAGTACTCCAAATTTCCATTGATCCTCCGAAGAGCATGATTCTGCTCTTTTAACACAATAACTTCACGAGTAAGTGACGTATTCTGAGCACAAATCATTCAAAAACTTTTAGTGTATCAATTTCAGATGGGGGAGAATTATTATAAAGAGTTTGCCATGAATCTCCCTTTTCTGGTGCTTCCTTCCTGAACATGGCTTGATCTCCTTCTTCTTGAATCCTGTCTTCCGCGACCTTCCCTGGTTCCCCCTCCATAGTAGTATCCTCTTCTCCGGACGACCACTCATAATATACTTCGCTGAAAGGGCGTTTACCGGGCGAAGGTTGAACAATCGGTGCTTGGTGCGGAGCTTTCGCGGAGCCATAGTGATCTAGATCTGTCAGAAAAACAGCCCAAAACAAGAACAGAGGAGAAACTTGCGATACGGTGGTCAAAACACCTGTGAGTATACATATAATGAATTTTTCCCGTGCAAAACAAGTAATATGGAAGAAAAACGGAGTCGGAAAAGTCCACGAGGGAGCCACAAGCCTGGTAGGCGCGCCCTGGGGGTAGGGCGCGCCCCCCAGGCTTGTCGCCTCCTCGTGCACTTTTTGGACTGTTTATTATTTTCCTAATTTTTTATTGTGGGATCGAGGAGATAGGTCTAGGGGGGGGGGGGTGAATAGACACTTAACCAACCAAAGTTGCAGTTTTTAGTTTCTCTTGGAACTTAGGCAGATTTTGGCACAAGTTAAGATAACACCAATACTCTCTACACATGCATATCTAGAGATTGAGCAGTGGAAATAGTAAAGCATGCAAATGTACGGAAAGTAAAGGGGTAGAGTATGGAAGATCAAACGCAATGAAGACATGGTGGTTTTTGGCGTGGTTTCGATAGGTGGTGCTATCGTACGTCTACGTTGATGGTGGCTTCAACCCACAGAGGGTAACGGCTGCGCGAGTCCACGGAGGGCTCTACCCACGAAGGGTCCACGAAGATGCAACCTTGCCTATTCCACCATGGCTTACGTCCACGAAGGACTAGCCTCACTCGGGGTAGATCTTCACGAAGTAGGCGATCTCCTTGCCCTTACAAACACCTTGGCTCAACTCCACATCATGTCGGAGGCTCCCAAGTGACACCTAACCAATCTAGGAGACACCACTCTCCAAAAGGTAATAGACGGTGTGTTGTTGATGAACTCCTTGCTCTTGTGCTTCAAATGATAGTCTCCCCAACACTCAAACAACTCCTCACAGATTTGGCTATAGTGGAAGAAGGATTTGAGTGAAAAGCAACTTGGGAAAGGCTAGAAATCAAGGTTCAAATGGTTGGATTGGAATGTCTTGATCTCAACACATGAGTAGGTGGTTCTCTCTCGGAAAATGTATGGTGGAAGTGTAGGCACGTTCTAATGACTCTCTTTACTGAGTAAGAAGTGGTGGAGGGGTATATATAACCTCCACACAAGATCCAACCGTTACACACTTTTGACCCAACTCGGTGGCACCGAACTGTGTAAAAGATATGAACGTTAGGAATCTTGATGGGACCGACTGGAACAACTCGGATGGACCGATGTGCAATGGTTAGGGCAAACCTCGTCTCGGTGGCACAGATTGCATCAACTCGGTGGGACCGAAGTGAAGCAATAAGGCAACAGAGAGTTGGCAAGCCATCTCGGTGCGACCGATTTGCAAGACTCGGTGGGACCGAAGTAATTGCAACCGATTACAGAGAGTTGGCAAGGCCATCTCGGTGGGACCGAGATCCATATCGATGGATCCGATTTGTTAGGGTTTTGGCAGTGGCTAAGTCCAGATGAACTTGGTGGCTCCGGATAGGAAATTTCGGTGGGGCCGAGTTGGAATGTAGGTTTTGGACATATTTGGATGGGGAAAGTGGTTGAGGGTTTTGGAGTACTGTCACTAAGCACTTAAGCAAAAAGACCATTAAGCAACACCTCATCCCCTTTTAATAGTATTGGCTTTCCTATGGACTCAATGTGATCTTGGATCACTGAACAAAAATGTAGAGTCTTGAGCTTTTGCCAATCCATGTCCTTAGCATTTTGAAGGGGTTCCACATCCTCTTGTCCTTACCACGCCATTGTTGAACTTGTCTGAAATTCACTAGATAGAGGCATTAGTCCAACAACATGTATGTTGGCATAAATTACCAAAACCACCAAGGGAGCAAATGTGCTTTCAATCTCCCCCTTTTTGGTAATTGATGACAACATACATCAAAGCTTCAAATAAAGATTTAGCAGAAGATCGTATGAAAGCTTTGAAGAAAAACATGTAACATGTATGAGCTCCCCCTAAAGATATGCATATTGAATGATGATATCACATGGGAAATATACATGCAACATGTATCTTGGCTATATGCATCAGAGCAACATATATGACATTTAGGTATCCACATGTCCATGATTATCTCCTTGCAAACAATATATACTAGCAAGAGGTCAATCATGTACATGAGTGTGATGCATATACTTACCTTGAAGTTCTTGATCAAGTACCTGAAGAAATACACTTGAGAAAACAAGGTTAGATAACACAAGATAACTTCTTCAAGAAAAGACACAAGATCAACAAGAAATCAAGATTGGGATGACATGTAGAAGAGAGTATCACTAGGTGAATACTTCTTTGAAGCAGACATGTCCCCAAAAGAAAGAAATAGTTGTCTCCCCTTAAAGAACTTCCTCTCCCCTTAAATATGACATTGGATATTGGGAGCAGGTAGGGTGAGAAAACTAAAGCAATCAAAAACACTAAAGCAACTGAAATCATGTTTCTCCCCTCTTAGAAACATGTAATCTAACATTCTCTCCTCTTGTAAGGTGCATCTCTTTTGTAGTGATAAGCTTTGATGTATTCCTCTCTCCCCCTTTGACATCAATTTCCAAGAAGGGACTTCAAGGTTGTTGGTCAAGTGGGTTTGGTCCTTGAGAAACACATCTAGCCATTGAGTGGCTCTAGATGCAAGTAGAAGATAAGAATCATTGAGTGGAGCAGGAGCAGAAAAACTCAGAGAATATTTGACAGAAAACTCCTTAGAGCAGCAAAGTCGGTGACTCCGAGTTTTATCACTTCGGTGGAACCGAGTTTTGTGCAAAGGATCTTTTTGTCAACTCAGCTCACTAGGCAAAGGAATTCTCACAAAGATTTGCAATGAATTTGCTGCGAAACTGGCTAAAAGAAAAGAAACACAGAAAAGAATCAAAGAAACGCCTAGATGAAGTTTTTTTCTTTTTTTTTGAAAAAGAAACACTCTAGAAAAAGGAGAAACAACAAAAGAGACACTAAGAACTTCATCTAGAGAGGTCGGCGACTAGGTCACCTATGTTAGAGTATATTGACTTAGGAGTCAAGTGAGATCACTTGATCATAGGTCAGACTCATCGTTTAAGCTAAATGGGGTTGCCATTTTTCCTTTAAGCATTTCAATGTATTCACATCTTGTTGAGTTGCTTTGGCTCATGACTTTGAGTAAAGCTTCTCTAAGATGTGAGAACTTACATTGGGATTTGGTGGTGATGCCCATCATGTAGTTGAACTTGAAGTGGATGCTGTTGGGGAACGCGACAGAAAACAAAAAATTTCGGTATAGCGAGCACGCCCAGGACCACTATGGAGATTGCATACAAGGTTTGATCTGATCCGTACCGACTCGTAGCGCAGCAGAAGAAGAGTCGGTGGAGATCGTTGGTGCAGATTCCCGCAGCTAGGATTTTACAACCTCCCAACCGCGAGAATGTACTCCCTCGTCGGACAGCCCTTCGGGAGGCGGTCGGACAGTCCCCCGGACGATGTCACGGACAGCCCTTCGGGAGGACCCTCGAAACTCGAACGGAAACTCGGACAGCCCTCCGGGAGGACCCTCGAACAGCCCCTCGGGCAAAAGATCGAAACTACGACCTCTCTACGGGGTTGCACACATACGGTGTCATCTATCCGGCAGGGCTTCGCCGTCCAGAACTAGTTCCTGCCGGAACCCAGACAGCCTTTCGGCTCTACGAAACTATTTCGCTGGGAGGGAGAGAAGAATGCCAGATCATGCATGGCTTTGTGTATGAGAGCAAGAGTGTGTCTTATGGCAGCCCACACACCTCCTATTTATAGGAAACCCAAGGGGTAGGGTGGTTTTACAAGAAAACCCAAAACCCACATGGAAAGGAGTCCTTCCCAAGGACCTAAAAGGTGAAACCAAGGAACAAGGGGGACTCCATGAAGGAGTCCACCATGTGGCCGGCCACACCCTCATGTGGGGCCCCAAAATTGGCCCCTATCCATCCATGTCATCCCCAAGATCTTTTGGAGCAAAGCCCCAAAAGGTGGCTTTCCAACAATATCCCAAAAAGCACTTTCACTATTCACGACGACATTTTTCAGCGTCTGATCGAACTGAAAATATTCATGTGGGCTTAGAACAATTCTAGTACCCACCAAAATAATTTTCAACGCGAGCCGGAACAATTCCGGTTTAGTGATTTCATCTGCGAAAAGCATCTGAAGCGGTTTCGGCAGCTCCGGAACATTTCCGGTTTTCATCCCGGAAAATTCCAGAAAGTTTCCAGAATGATTCTGGCACCCTCCAAGAATTATCAGGCATGTGCCAAAACCAATTTGACTTTATGGTATCCTCTGAAACAACTTTTCAGTTTCACCGGAACTCATCCGGTGACCTCTCTCTGCGGAACTTTTCCGCTGTCCGAAACTTTTCCGGTGTCCGAAACTTTTTCGGTGTTTTTCTCTCAGACTCCCTGTTTAGTATTCAACAGATAGATGACCCTTAAGCGTGTGACCATATAGGTTCGGTGAAGCATAGACATGACCCGGAACCCCTTCCGATCAATCATCAACATCGGAGCCGTGGACACCCATATCGATCCCTATACCCACACGAATAAATATTCGAGTGAACCTCCAGTTGCCGTGTGCTATTCCTGTTGCTTCGCGATATGTTACAATTACCCGAGGTGAGACATGTAGGCATCCTCATGGATCAACAACTTGTCCACAATGCCAGTTACCTCGTTGCCGGTATTGTTCTCTTTTCTCGTTCCCGTGTTCCGGCATCCCCGTGATCAAATCACAAAGTGTCTGGCCAGACGATGATGGACACCGTAACACCGAGAGGGCCCAGAGATATCTCTCCATCGACGGAGGAGCAAATCCCAATCTTGAGCTATCAAGTTACTTGACATACTTTTCCATGAACCCGTAAGCCGCCGTAATAGCCACCCATTTACGGATGACGTTTAACAAACCCCAAAGTTCATGAAGCAAGCATGAAGAAACTCGATACTCTCATGGTCTAAGGAATCATGCAAACGTTAACCATCTCTGTGTTATTTAACCATTAACTTGTGACGAATATATCTCATAGTATAACATAAATTTGGGTCGATTCAACACAAGTGTTCTACTAACATCGTGTCCTCAAAATTGCCGGCATAGCCATGCCCATGATCAGAAAAATAGGATCATCATGCAATACTTGAGCCAGTCTTAGAGGCAAGACTAGGAATACAATATACCGTTTATTATACCACACGTGCACATGAGTTTCCCTCCAAGCCTCGTGGTTATTGTAGACTCGAGAATCATTGCAGTTATAGCATGGATCATAAACATTCATTACAAACTTGGAGATACAAAAGTAACTGATATTACTGCCTCTAGGGCATATCTCCTACAGACTCCCACTTGCACTAGAGTCATAATCCAGCTACATGGCTTCCCTAACACCAATGGCTATCCGGTGTTGCTCATGCTTTGCTCGTGGTAGAGGCTTAGTCATCGGGTCTGACACATTCAGATCCGTGTGAACTTTGCGTACTTTCACTAAACCTTCTTCGACATGATGTCGAATGAGTTTATATTTGCGTTGAATATGCATTGTCTTATGGTGCGAACATGGCTCCCTTGCCTGAGCCACGGCGCCACTATTATCACAATAGATCTCCACCGGGTCCTGAGCACTTGGAACCACACCAAGATCTTCAAGAAATTGCTTGATACCGACAGCTTTCTTGGAGGCTTCTGAAGCAGCAACATATTCCGCCTCCGTTGTAGAATCCGCCACAGTCTTTTGTTTGGAACTTTTCCAATCAACTGCGCCGCCGTTCAATATGAAAACATAGCCAGATTGAGATTTGAAGTCATCTGGGTCAGACATGAAGCCTGCATCAGTGTAACAACTTACAATGAGCTCTTCATCACCTCCGTACACAAGGAGTAAATCCTTGGTCCTTCTGAGGTACTTAAGAATACCCTTGACTGCAGCCCAGTGTTCCAATCCTGGATCACCTTGGTACCGGCTGCTAACACTTAGCACATAGGAAACATCCGGTCTTGTACATAGCATGGCATACATAATAGAACCAACTGCCGAAGCATATGGAATATCATTCATTTGTACTCGCTCATCAAGGGTCCGAGGACTCTGATTCTTGCAAAGCACTATGCCAGGTGACATGGGGAGTAGGCCTTTCTTGGAGTTCTCCATGTTGAACCTTTTCAACACCTTGTCAATGTATGTGCTTTGTCTTAGCGCTAGCAGGCGTCTTGATCTATCTCTATAGATCCTGATGCCTAATACATATGCCGCTTCGCCTAAGTCTTTCATTGAAAAACTCTTCTTCAATGAGTCTTTTATTTCGCTAAGAAAATTCACGTCATTTCCAATCAACAATATGTCATCCACATACAAGATTAGAAATGCTTTTGCGCTCCCACTAAACTTCTTGTACACACAAGATTCTTCATCGTTCCTGATGAAGCCAAACTCTTTGACCACTTCATCAAAACGAATATTCCAGCTCCTTGATGCTTGCTTCAGACCATAAATGGCTTTCTGAAGCTTACATACCTTTCCAGCATTCTTAGGATCGACAAAACCTTCTGGCTGTATCATGTATACATCCCTATCAAGGTTTCCATTTAGGAAAGCCGTTTTGACATCCATCTGCCATATTTCATAATCGAAATAAGCAGCAATTGCTAGTAATATCCGAACAGACCTAAGCATAGCTACGGGCGAGAAAGTCTCGTCGTAGTCCTCTCCTGGAACTTGCGTGAACCCTTTCGCGACAAGTCTAGCTTTGTGGATAGTAATGTTACCATCCGCGTCCGTCTTTCTTTTGAAAATCCATTTACAACCAATGGGTTTTACGCCATCTGGAAGTTCTTCCAAGTTTTAAACTTGGTTTTCGTACATGGATTCCATTTCGGATCTCATGGCTTTGTGCCATTCCCTTGAGCTAGGCCCCGCCATCGCTTCCTTGTAGTGCGCAAGTTCATCGTCTTCAAGAATGAAGATTTCGTTATGAAACCACTCAGGTGGCTGGATAGCCCTACCTGATCTGCGCGGTTCAGTTACAACTGTGTTTGAAGTTTCCGCATCACATGCGACAACTTCCGGCTCGGTTGTAGGGATAATTAGCGGAATTTCTTCCGGTTCTTTAGCCATATCAACGGTTGCCGAAGATTCACTAATCTCATTAAGTTGTACTGTCCTCCCACTTAATTCTTTTGCGAGAAACTCTTTCTGGAGAAAACGTCCAAACCTTGCGACAAACACTTTGCCCTCGGACTGGTTGTAGAAGGAATACCCAATGGTGTCTATTGGATAACCTACAAAGTAACATTTGTCTGATCTGGGGTCGAGTTTGCTTGGTTGTAAACGTTTTACATAAGCTTCACAACCCCACACCTTGAGATGCGACACATTGGGTTTCTTCCCATACCATAAAGCGTATGGTGTCGTCTCAACAGACTTAGACGGTGCTCTGTTTAGTGTGTGAGCGGCAGTGAGCAGTGCGTGACCCCAAAAAGATATCGGTAGATATGTAAGAGACATCATCGACCTTACCATGTCTAACAGGGTTCGGTTACGTCGCTCCGACACTCCGTTTCGCTGTGGAGTTCCGGGAGGCGTAAGCTGTGAAACGATTCCACGGTCACTCAGATGCTGGCCAAACTCATGACTAAGATATTCGCCTCCGCGATCAGACCGCAGAAACTTAATCTTTTTGTCACGATGATTTTCTACCTCATTCTGAAATTCTTTGAACTTTTCAAAGGTTTCCGACTTATTCTTCATTAAGTAGATATAGCCATACCGACTTAAATCATCGGTAAAAGTCACGAAGTAAAAATACCCACCCCGTGCGGCCGTGTTCATTGGACCACATACATCACTATGTATTATTTCCAATAATTCACCCGCCCGTTCAGGATGACCCATGAACGGCGTCTTGGTCATTTTTCCCATCAAGCAAGCTTCACATGTGTCAAATGATTCAAAAGCAAGGGACGGTAAAACTCCATCTTTATGGAGTCTTTGCATGCGTTTCTTTCCGATGTGGCCAAGCCGACAGTGCCACAAATAAGTGGTGGTGGTATCAGCCTTCTTAAGGCGTTTAGCATTCACGTTAAAGACATCATTTCCACATTCAAGATTTAGTATGAAAAGGCCCCCAACAATGGGTGCAAATCCATAAAACATATCCTTACAATAAAGTGAACAACCATTGTTCTCAGACTTGTAGGAGTACCCATCGTGCACTAAACATGATCCAGAGATAATGTTTCTACACAACAACGGAACAAAATAACAGTTACTAAGTTCCAAAATAAATCCTGAAGGGAGACGTAGAGGCATAATGCCGACGGCTTGAGCGGCGATCCCAGCGCCGTTCCCGACACGCATCACGACTTCATTCTTTGCCAGCTTGCGCACCTTCTGAAGCCCCTGTATTGAGTTGCAAATGTGAGCAACCGATCCGGTATCAAATACCCAAGACTTAGAATTTTCTCTAGCAAGCAAAACGTCAATGACATTAACTTGTATAACAATTATACCTTTTCCGGTTTTCCCAGACTTCTTATCTTCCAGATACTTCTTGCAGTTTCTCTTCCAGTGACCTGTGCCCTTGCAGTAGAAGCACTCAGTTTCATTCTTGGCTCCGCCCTTAGATTTGCGTTGGAAGCCGGTCTTACCGGCCCCTTTGCCCTTCTTTGGCTTGCCTTTCTTTTTGAAACTGGCAGTTTTATTCACAAGCAACACTTGCTTGCGATTTTTCTGCAGTCCTCCTTCAGCAGTTTTCAGCATGGCAAGCACCTCATGAACTGTTTTGTCCAACCCATTCATGTGGTAGTTCATGATAAAACCGCCATAAGACGGGGGGAGGGAACCTAGCAACAAGTCCATAACATGCTCTTTCGGAAGTGGGAATTCCAGGGTTTTAAGCCTTTCAGCGTGGCCAATCATATTGACCACGTGTTCGCCAACTGAACTGCCCTCATCCATCTTGGTCTCCGCCATCATTTTCATGATATCAAAGCGTTCAGACCGTGCATTAAACTTGTACAGAGCATCCAGATCCTTGATCATATCAAAGGAGTTATGGAATTCAAAACGTTTTTGAAGCTCTGAACTCATGCAAGACAGCATGAGGCACTGCACTAAGTTGAAATCATCATCCTTAGTGGCCCAGACATTTTGTATGTCTGCCTCGGCTGTTTCCGCCGGCTTAGGTGGAAGAGGTCCGTCAAGCACGTACACTTTCTTAGCACTCCTGAGGACAATCCTCAGGGTACGGACCCAGTCCGCATAGTTGTTTCCATTCGCAGCTAACTTCTCTTTCTCTAACATCGGGCCTAAGTTGAACGCGGTGTTGCGAGCCATTTGATCTACAACGGAAAACACAAGTTCATTTAGACTTTGTTCATAATGATTTTTGGCTCTAGTGAATAAACAATTTTATTCTAAAGGGCGCTCCCACTCAAATCAACATCTCTCAAAATTGATTGTGAGTGATTCAAGATCCGCATTTCCATTCGCCGTCACGGTTCGAGATGAACACCCATGGCGTGAACTTCAATCGGTAGGCAAACTTGCCGATCACATCTCTATGCGATTCTTGTTCATCTTTCGATGCGTGTGTTCCGAGCTCAGGACT
Organism: Elymus sibiricus; assembly: GCA_039707655.1. Lineage (NCBI taxonomy): Eukaryota > Viridiplantae > Streptophyta > Magnoliopsida > Poales > Poaceae > Elymus > Elymus sibiricus. The sequence continues at coordinate 355,929,425 of CM077664.1, read as the reverse complement.
TTCCTGCCTGAACGTCAAGACAACCAAGTGATCTTGCTGCGAGGTCTCAACTCACCCGCCTCACACTTCTCTAATCGTTCGCACCCATGGAGATCATGCAATGCCCCGAAGAGATAGGTGCCGTGATGGTGCTACACTTGGGAGAACACTAACTACTTGATATTTTGTGAGAGATCACCCTAATAAAAAGCGACTACCGCGGAATCAAGAAGGGTGCATCAAGAGGTATAAACATCTCAGGCAATTCATAATAGCATGATATGGTATAGCCCCTTCTGACGAAGAAGTCAAGTATTCTTCGTCTTCGGCATTCGCGTCGGTGTTCACCTTTGCGAAGATTGCCACCACCTTGTCGATGCACCACATAATATTGCTATCTCTATAGCTAATAAAATAAGTGCATTACACAAGGTTGACACGCAGGTCATTAAAGTGCAATCATATGGCTCCAGCCATCATGCCGAATCATGACACGCAGGTCATGTTAATTACATCATATAGTCATCTCATACATATTCAAATTTAATATGAGCATTGCTATACCACATCACATGCAAATCCATCCTGCAAAACCAAGTTAGACGCTTCTAATCGGTTTATGCAAAATTTTATTTTACGTGGCTTCTAAGGTTTTGACTTAAACCGCAGCTACCAACGTCCATCATCAAGTATGATACTTCAAGTTGCTAGATTAACTTTCCAGGGTGTATGAAACACGAGATAATAAAATCTCGAGCCCCATACTAAACTTCGTCATACGCGTGACCCCCGTGCAGATCATATCTGCATTGCCCTTCGTCTGCGAAACATCCATCTTTCTTTAACTAAAGTGGAACCCAAAGAACTGTTAGCACTTCGTTGATCTGTCAATCAGCATACTCAGGAGCAGCATGAAAGGATCGTGGATTGCCAGAACTTTGTGAGATTCCACCATGCCGTCAAGATCAGGAGTACGCAAATTCACGGGAAGCAACAGGAACATCGGGTAACAGACTTCATCTGCTACCCGCATAAATAATTTTCAGCAATAGATCTTATCTACTCCAAAATTATATTATGCAATACCCATACATCTCATGTATTCTAGATCATAACATGCATCTACTCATAGCCTGGCTCTTGATGCCACTGTTGGGGAACGCGACAGAAAACAAAAATTTTCGGTATAGCGAGCACGCCCAGGACCACTATGGAGATTGCATACAAGGTTTGATCTGATCCGTACCGACTCGTAGCGCAGCAGAAGAAGAGTCGGTGGAGATCATTGGTGCAGATTCCCACAGCTAGGATTTTACAACCTCCCAACCGCGAGAATGTACTCCCTTGTCGGACAGCCCTTCGGGAGGCGGTCGGACAGTCCCCCGGACGATGTCACGGACAGCCCTTCGGGAGGACCCTCGAAACTCGAACGGAAACTCGGACAGTCCTCCGGGAGGACCCTCAAACAGCCCCTCGGGCAAAAGATCGAAACTACGACCTCTCTACGGGGTTGCACACATACGGTGTCATCTATCCGGCAGGGCTTCGCCATCCAGAACTAGTTCCTGCCGGAACCTAGACAACCTTTCGGCTCTACGAAACTATTTCGCTGGGAGGGAGAGAAGAATGCCAGATCATGCATGGCTTTGTGTATGAGAGCAAGAGTGTGTCTTATGGAAGCCCACACACCTCCTATTTATAGGAAACCCAAGGGGTAGGGTGGTTTTACAAGAAAACCCAAAACCCACATGGAAATGAGTCCTTCCCAAGGACCTAAAAGGTGAAACCAAGGAACAAGAGGGACTCCATGAAGGAGTCCACCATGTGGCCGGCCACACCCTCATGTGGGGCCCCAAAATTGGCCCCTATACATCCATGTCATCCCCAAGATCTTTTGGAGCAAAGCCCCAAAAGGTGGCTTTCCAAAAATATCCCAAAAAGCACTTTCACTATTCACGACGACATTTTTCAGCGTCTGATCGAACTGAAAATATTCATGTGGGCTTAGAACAATTCTAGTACCCACCAAAATAATTTTCAACGCGAGCCGGAACAATTCCGGTTTAGTGATTTCATCTGCGAAAAGCATCTGAAGCGGTTTCGGCAGCTCCGGAACATTTCCGGTTTTCATCCCGGAAAATTCCAGAAAGTTTCCAGAATGATTCTGGCACCCTCCAAGAATTATCAGGCATGTGCCAAAACCAATTTGACTTTATGGTATCCTCTGAAACAACTTTTCAGTTTCACCGGAACTCATCCGGTGACCTCTCTCTGCGGAACTTTTCCGCTGTCCGAAACTTTTCCGGTGTCCGAAACTTTTTCGGTGTTTTTCTCTCAGACTCCCTGTTTAGTATTCAACAGATAGATGACCCTTAAGCGTGTGACCATATAGGTTCGGTGAAGCATAGACATGACCCGGAACCCCTTCCGATCAATGATCAACATCGGAGCCGTGGACACCCATATCGATCCCTATACCCACACGAATAAATATTCGAGTGAACCTCCAGTTGCCGTGTGCTATTCCTGTTGCTTCGCGATATGTTACAATTACCCGAGGTGAGACATGTAGGCATCCTCGTGGATCAACAACTTGTCCACAATGCCAGTTACCTCGTTGCCGGTATTGTTCTCTTTTCTCGTTCCCGTGTTCCGGCATCCCCGTGATCAAATCACAAAGTGTCTGGCCAGACGATGATGGACACCGTAACACCGAGAGGGCCCAGAGATATCTCTCCATCGACGGAGGAGCAAATCCCAATCTTGAGCTATCAAGTTACTTGACATACTTTTCCATGAACCCGTAAGCCGCCGTAATAGCCACCCATTTACGGATGACGTTTAACAAACCCCAAAGTTCATGAAGCAAGCATGAAGAAACTCGATACTCTCATGGTCTAAGGAATCATGCAAACGTTAACCATCTCTGTGTTATTTAACCATTAACTTGTGACGAATATATCTCATAGTATAACATCAATTTGGGTCGATTCAACACAAGTGTTCTACTAACATCGTGTCCTCAAAATTGCCGGCATAGCCATGCCCATGATCAGGAAAACAGGATCATCATGCAATACTTGAGCCAGTCTTAGAGGCAAGACTAGGAATACAATATACCGTTTATTATACCACACGTGCACATGAGTTTCCCTCCAAGCCTCGTGGTTATTGTAGACTCGAGAATCATTGCAGTTATAGCATGGATCATAAACATTCATTACAAACTTGGAGATACAAAAGTAACTGATATTACTGCCTCTAGGGCATATCTCCTACAGATGCTCATGAGTTGACGTTGGGAGCTATCCTTTCATTTGTAGTTCATCTTCCTACATGCGTTAGTTTTGCAAGGAACAACATGTATATCCAAAATGACAAGAATGAAGCATAACTCAAAAGTTGTCAAAGGATATGTTTGGGTTGTCTTGTTCCTTGTTCCACCAACAATTGTTGATACTTGGGTTATACAAGATTGCTTATGATAAGAGTGAGATGCAATCTTGTGACATGAAGCTTGTCCAAGTACCTACAAAAGGTTAGATACAACACAAGGGAGCAAAATGTCCAAGATATGAAATGATCATGGATTAGTCAAGAATGCTCATGCCCTTGTAGGCATTCACATGAACCTCTAGTTCACGTTTGAAGCATCAATGATGTTCAACTCACTTCTCAAGTGACAAAACACTTTCTCATCAAGGGGTTTGGTAAAGATGTCCGCCAATTGTTTGTCGGTACGAACATGTTTAAGGTCAATGTCACCTTTCTCAACATGATCTCGAATGAAGTGGTGACGAACCTCAATATGCTTAGTTCGAGAATGTTGCACGGGATTGTGTGCAATCTTAATAGCACTCTCAGTGTCACATAGTAATGGTACATGTCTCACATGCACACCATTGTCTTTAAGAGTTTGTGTCATCCATAGTAATTGAGCACAACATGATCCCGCGGCAATGTATTCCGCTTCGGCAGTAGATAGAGATACCGAGTTTTGTTTCTTGGAGGACCAAGACACAAGTGATCTACCAAGAAATGGACATGTACCCGAAGTGGATTTTCTATCAACCTTGTCTCCGGCATAGTCCGAATTGGAATAGCCAACAAGATTAAAAGAAGATCCTTTGGGATACCATATGCCAAAGTTTGGAGTATGTAACAAGTATCTCACAATTCTTTTCACCGCCTTAAGGTGACACTCTTTTGGTGCCGCTTGGTATCGTGCACACATGCACACACTTAGCATAATGTCAGGACGGGAGGCACATATATATAGCAATGAATCAATCATAGATCGATAAACCTTTTGATCAACCGGTTTGCCATCCTTGGTCAAGTCAAGATGTCCACTCGTGGGCATTGGAGTTTTCATACCTTTACTTTCTTGCATGTTGAACTTCTTGAATAAGTCCTTGGTATACTTTGTTTGAGAGACAAAGGTACCCTTCTTAGTTTGCTTGACTTGCAAACCAAGAAAGAATTTGAGTTCACACATCATGGACATCTCATACTTTTCTGACATCAACCTTCCAAACTTTTCACTAAAAGAGGGGTTAGTAGATCCAAAGATAATATCATCAACATAAATTTGGCATACAAATAATTCTCCATTAACCCTCTTAGTGAACAAGGTTGAATCAATTTTCCCAATTTCAAAACCTTTTTCAAGAAGAAACTTTGTCAAGCATTTGTACCAAGCTCTAGGGGCTTGTTTAAGACCATAAAGAACTTTACGAAGTTTGTAAACATGATTAGGTTTCTTGGGATTCTCAAAGCTGGGAGGTTGTTTAACATACACTTCCTCCTCAATTTCACCATTTAAGAAAGCACTTTTAATATCCATTTGGTAAAGAGTGATATCATGGTGATTGGCATAAGCAAGTAAAATGAGAATGGACTCAAGTCTTGCAACGGGGGCATAGGTCTCACCATAGTCCATACCTTCGACTTGTGTGTAACCTCATGCTACGAGACGAGCCTTGTTGCGTACAACTTGTCCATCTTCATCTTGCTTATTACGACACACCCATTTGGTTCCAATAATGTTTTGCTCATCTTTAGGCTTCTCAACCAATGTCCAAACTTGGTTCCTCTCAAAGTTGTGTAGCTCCTCGTGCATTGCATTCACCCAATCGGGGTCCTTGAGAGCATCTTCCACCTTCAAAGGTTCAACACTAGAGATGAATGAGTAATGCTCACAAAAGTTAGCTAAACGAGTTTTAGAGCGAGTGATTCTCCCGGATTGGATATCTCCAAGTATTTGTTCGACGGGATGATTCTTTTCGATTCTTGCTCTAACTCGAGGTAGCTTTTGCTTGGGTTGTGGTGAGGCTTCCTCCTCCTCCTCATCATCTTCTTCTTCATTGGTGTTGTCGTTGTTCGCTTGTGGAGGTGGAGAAGGAGGTTGAGGTGGATCATCTTGTTGCACTTCCTTATTCCCATCATCTTGACGTGTTCCACTTGTGGATGCCTCCATATCAACTTGTTGTTCACCTTGATGTGAAGTTGGGGCTTCCACTTGAATAGACGAGGTACTCTCCTTCACATCCACGGGGCGAATCTTGCCAATGGGCAAGTCTTGGATTGCTTTCGATGGTTCTTGATCTCCTACATCAATTGGTAATTGCTCGACTTGCGAGCCATTAGTCTCATCAAACTTCACATCTACCGTCTCTTCAACTTTTCGAGTGAAGTTGTTGTAGACACGGTAAGTGTGAGAGTTCGATCCATAACCAAGTAGGAAACCTTCATGAGATTTAGGAGCAAATTTTGAACGACGATGCTTATCAAGAATGTAACATTTTGAGCCAAATACTCGAAAGTATCCAACTTGTGGTTTGTTACCGGTGAGCAGTTCATATGCCGTTTTACCAAGAAGCTTGTGAAGGTAGAGTCGATGTGTTGCATGACAAGCCGTTTCAACCACTTCCGCCCAAAAGTGTTTTGGCATCTTGTATTCATCGAGCATTGTTCTTGCCATCTCAATAAGAGTACGGTTCTTCCTCTCAACAATTCCATTTTGTTGAGGTGTGTACGTAGCCGAGAACTCATGTGAAATACCCTCCTCTTCAAGAAAGGTGTCCACATTGGCGTTCTTGAACTCCATTCCGTTGTCACTCCAAACCTTCTTGATCTTCAATTCAAATTGATTTTGAGCCTTTCTTGCGAAGTTCTTGAAGATATTTTGTACCTGCGATTTGTCATCGAGAAAGAACACCCACGTAAATCTGGAAAAATCATCAACAATAACCAAACTGAAAGAGTTACCACCAAGACTCTTATAGGAGTTGGGACCAAAAAGATCCATATGAAGTAGCTCGAGTGGTCTCCTCGTGGTCATAATGTTCTTCACAGGATGGCTTCCTCCAACTTGTTTTCCTACTTGGCAAGCACTACAAAGTCGATCTTTGTCAAATATAACATCTTTCACTCCAAGAATGTGATCTCCTTTAACAAGTTTATCAAGGTTACGCATGCCAACATGTCCAAGTCTCCTATGCCATAACCAACTTTTAGAAGATTTAGCAATTAAACATGTATGAGGTTGGGCTCTCTTAGTGAAATCAACAATGTATAGATCACCTCTACGAATGCCGATAAAGACCATATTATGATTATCTTGACGAAACACTTGGCAATCTACTTTGGTAAATAGAACATTGAAACCAAAATCGGCTAGTCTAGATACGGAAAGAAGATTGTAACCAAGAGATTCAACAAGCATAACATTTTGTATGGAGCTATCATTGGATATGGCCACCTTACCAAAGCCAAGTACCTTACCCTTGGAGTTGTCTCCAAAAGTCACATACTTGCGTGGACCATCATTTTTAGCAAGCTCACGAAACATATCTCTATCTCCGGTCATGTGATCGGTGCATCCACTATCAAGAATCCACTCTTTTCCTCCGGCCATGTAATCTCAAAGATTTGCCATAAGACTAAGATTCCTCATGGTCTTCTCAAATTCAATGTCAAATTCTTCGTCCTCATCATAATAGCCATGCTCAACATCATCATCATCATGTACATGATCATCACCTAGGGCAATGAGTTCATTAGTTTCATGACCATGACAATGTCCGAGTTTATGAATTCTAATAGCTTCCATGATAATGTTACTAATAGTTCCAACATCTCCTTTAGCACGCATAAGATCATGAAGCTCAAACAAACAATCTTCAAACTTAGGATCATTAGGACTCATCTTGTGAAAAGCAATAGTCTTATGAAGAATCTCATCAAGATTCTTTAAAGAGTAATCGGGATATCACTTTTCCAAGTCATGCCATAGAGTATAAGCACATTCAAAGTTTTGCATACAACGAAGCACAACTTTAGGTAATCCTCTAATGATAAGATTGACGGTTCTAAGATTACGAAGCATGTCAATTTCCTCTTCATGAGTAGGATGCAAGGGATCAATAGGGGGCACATAAGGATCATGAATATACTTGCTCAAGTTAAATTCATCAAAGATATCAAGCATCTCATGTTTCCAAGCATTGTAATACTCCCCATCAAGAATAGGCACTCTACGTCTAAGACTCCCCAAAGTAGACACATCCATCTCCCTCCAATGGTGATAAAACCAAAGCAATGGAAACCAAAGCTCTGATACCAATTGTGGGATCGAGGAGATAGGTCTAGAGGGGGGGGGGGTGGATAGACACTTAACCAACCAAAGTTGCAGTTTTTAGTTTCTCTTGGAACTTAGGCAGATTTTGGCACAAGTTAAGATAACACCAATACTCTCTACACATGCATATCTAGAGATTGAGCAGCAGAAATAGTAAAGCGTGCAAATGTACGGAAAGTAAAGGGGTAGAGTATGGAAGATCAAACGCAATGAAGACACGGTAGTTTTTGGCGTGGTTCCGATAGGTGGTTCTATCGTACGTCCACGTTGATGGAGGCTTCAACCGACGAAGGGTAACGGCTGCGCGAGTCTACGGAGGGCTCCACCCACGAAGGGTCCACGAAGAAGCAATCTTGCCTATTCCACCATGTCTTACGTCCACGAAGGACTAGCCTCACTCGGGGTAGATCTTCACGAAGTAGGCGATCTCCTTGCCCTTACAAACACCTTGGTTCAACTCCACATCATGTCGGAGGCTCCCAAGTGACACCTAACCAATCTAGGAGACACCACTCTCCAAAAGGTAATAGACGATGTGTTGTTGATGAACTTCTTGCTCTTGTGCTTCAAATGATAGTCTCCCCAACACTCAAACAACTCCTCACAGATTTGGTTATGGTTGAAGAAGGATTTGAGTGGAAAGCAACCTGGGAAAGGCTAGAAATCAAGGTTCAAATGGTTGGATTGGAATGTCTTGATCTCAACACATGAGTAAGTGGTTCTCTCTCAGAAAATGTATGGTGGAAGTGTAGGCACGTTCTGATGGCTCTCTTTAGTGAGTAAGAAGTGGTGGAGGGGTATATATAGCCTCCACACAAGATCCAACCGTTACACACTTTTGACCCAACCCGGTGGCACCGATCATAAATCTCAGTGGCACCGAACTGTGTAAAAGATATGAACGTTAGGAATCTCGGTGGGACCGACTGGAACAACTCGGATGGACTGATGTGCAATGGTTAGGGCAAACCTCGTCTCGGTGGCACCGATTGCATCAACTCGGTGGGACCAAAGTGAAGCAATAAGGCAACAGAGAGTTGGTAAGCCATCTCGGTGCAACCAATTTGCAAGACTCGGTGGGACCGAAGTAATTGCAACCGATTACAGAGAGTTGGCAAGGCCATCTCGGTGGGACCGAGATCCATATCGGTGGATCCGATTTGTTAGGGTTTTGGCAGTGGCTAAGTCCAGATGAACTCGGTGGCTCCGGATAGGAAATTTTGGTGGGGCCGAGTTGGAATGTAGGTTTTGGACATATTTGAATGGAGAAAGTGGTTGAGGGTTTTGGAGTACTGTCACTAAGCACTTGAGCAAAAAGACCATTATGCAACACCTCATCCCCTTTTAATAGTATTGGCTTTCCTATGGACTCAATGTGATCTTGGATCACTGAACAAAAATGTAGAGTCTTGAGCTTTTGCCAATCCATGTCCTTAGCATTTTGAAGGGGTTCCACATCCTCTTGTCCTTGCCACGCCATTGTTGAACTTGTCTGAAATTCAATAGATAGAGGCATTAGTCCAACAACATGTATGTTGGCATAAATTACCAAAACCACCAAGGGAGCAAATGTGCTTTCATTTATATATTCCAAAACGGACAGAAAGTACTTTTATGGAAGTTTTGGAGTCGGTTTACTTACCGTACCACATACCTACTCCTTTTTAGGGTTCTGGAGCGTTCCAGAAGGTTTCCTCTATGTGCTCTTCCGGTATCATTGTTTGAATAATATTAGTTTCAAGATTAATGGGCGTACCTGAGATATAATGTTTAATTCTTTGCCCATTAACCACTCTCGGATTATTGCCTTCGGAGTTGTTTATTTTGATGGCTCCGGAGCGATAAACTTCTTCGATGATATACGGTCCTTCCCATTTAGAGAGAAGTTTTCCTGCAAAAAATCTTAAACGAGAATTGTATAATAGAACATGGTCACCTACATTAAATTCTCATTTTTGAATTCTCTTATCATGCCATCTTTTAACTTTTTGTTTAAACAACTTGGCATTTTCATAAGCTTGGGTTCTCCATTCATCTAAAGAACTAATATCAAATAACCTCTTTTCACCGGCAATTTTAAAATCATAGTTAAGTTCTTTAATTACCCAATATGCTTTATGTTCTAACTCAAGAGGTAAATGACATGCTTTTCCATAAACCATTTTATAAGGAGACATACCCATAGGATTTTTATAAGCAGTTCTGTAAGCCCATAGTGCATCATCAAGTTTCTTAGACCAATTCTTTCTGGATCTATTAACGGTCTTTTGCAAAATCAATTTTATTTCTTTATTAGTTAATTCAACTTGACCACTAGATTGAGGATGATAAGGAGATGCAATTCTATGATTAACATCATATTTAGCAAGCAATTTACGGAAAGCACCATGAATAAAATGTGAACCACCATCAGTCATTAAATATCTAGGGACTCCAAACCTCGGAAATATAACTTCTTTAAGCATTTTGATGGAGGTGTTATGATCAGCACTACTAGTTGGAATAGCTTCTACCCACTTAGTAACGTAATCAACATCAACTAGAATATTAGTATACCCTTTGGATTTAGGAAAAGGTCCCATATAATCAAAACACCAAACATCAAATGGTTCAATAACAAGTGAATAATTCATAGGCATTTCCTGACGTCTACCAACATTACCAATTCTTTGACATTCATCACATGAAAGGACAAACTTACGTGCATCTTTGAAAAGAGTAGCCCAATAAAAACCAGATTGTAATACCTTGTGTGCAGTTCTGTCTCCCGCATGGTGTCCTCCATATGCCTCGGAGTGACACTTACATAGGATTTGTTCCTGTTCATGCTCAGGTACACAACGTCTAATAACACCATCTACTCCTTCTTTATATATGTGTGGGTCATCCAAAAAAGTAATATCTTAAATCAAAGAAAAACTTTTTCTTTTGTTTGGTATGTGAAACTACGTGGTATATATTTAGCAACAATGTAATTAGCATAGTCTGCATACCAAGGAGTATTACGAGAAGCATTTATCACAGCTAATTGTTCATCAGGAAAATCATCATTAATAGGAAGTTGGTCATCAAGAACATTTTCCATTCTAGACAAGTTATCAGCTACGGGATTCTTAGCTCCCTTTCTATCAACAATATGCAAATCAAATTCTTGTAGCAGAAGAACCCATCTAATAGGTCTAGGTTTAGCATCTTTCTTTTCCATAAGATATTTAATAGCAGCATGATCGGTATGAATAGTAACTTTGGAATCAACAATGTAAGATATGAATTTATCACATGCAAACATAACTGCTAAAAATTCTTTCTCAGTAGTAGCATAATTTCTTTGAGCACTGTCTAGATTTTTACTAGCATAATGGATAACATTTAATTTCTTATAAACTCTTTGTCCTAGAACAGCACCTACAGCATAATCACTAGCATCACACATAATTTCAAAGGGTAGGTTCCAATCAAGTGGTTGAACAATAGGTGCAGAACTTAAGGCTTTCTTAAGTACTTCAAAGGCTTCTATGCAATCATCATCAAAAACAAATGGAACATCTTTTTGCAAGAGATTAGTAAGAGGCCTAGAAATTTTAGAGAAGTCTTTTATTAACCTTCTATAGAAACCAGCATGACGAAGGAAACTTCTTATACCTTTGATATCTTTAGGACATGGCATTTTCTCAATAGCATCAACTTTAGCTTTATCAACTTCAATACCTCTTTCAGAAATTTTATGCCCAAGGACTATACCTTCATTCACCATAAAGTGGCACTTCTCCCAATTCAAGACAAGATTAGTTTCTTCACATCTCTGCAAAACTCGATCAAGGTTGCTCAAGCAATCATCAAATAAAATTTCGTAAACGGAGAAATCATCCATGAAAACCTCAACAATCTTTTCACAAAAATCAGAGAATATAGCAGTCATACATCTTTGAAAAGTAGCAGGTGCATTACATAAACCAAAAGGCATACGACGATAAGCATAAGTTCCAAAAGGACAAGTAAAGGTGGTTTTCTCTTGATCTTCAGGTGACACATGTATTTGAGAGAAACTAGAATAACCATCTAGGAAGCAAAAGTGTGTATGCTTAGATAATCTTTCTAACATTTGATCTGTGATGCCCCCGACTTAATCGTGCACTAATCATACACGCAAATGCACACGATCAAGCCTAAGGACTCACTTAAAGATATCACAACACAACTCTACACAAATAAAAGTCATACAAGCTTTATATTACAAGCCAGGGGCCTCGAGGGCTCGAATACATAAGCTTGAGTCATACAAGCATCAGAGGAAGCATCAGATATCTGAGTACAGACATAAAAGTTAAACAGATAAGCCTTAAGAAGGCGGGGCAAAACAACGACAAAGATCGAAAAGGCACAGGCCTCCTGCCTGGGTGCCTCCTATCTACTCCTGGTCGTCGGCGGTCTCCACGTAGTAGTACTCTCCACCAGAGGGGTAGTAGTAGTAGTCGTCGGTGGGCGCAGCTGGCTCTGGGGCTCCGTCATCTGGTTGCAGCAATCGGGTATGGGGAAAAAGGGAAGCAAAGCAACCGTGAGTACTCATCCAAAGTACTCACAAGACTTACATCAGAACTAATCTACTCATGCATCGGTATCAAAGAAGGCTGTATCAGTGGACTGGACTGCAGCAATGCCAGAATAGAGAGAAAGGCCTAGCCTATCGAAGACTAGCATCTTCAGCGTCTTGCAGCATTAGAAGAGTGCAGATTAGTACATAAATATAGTAGTAGCATCAAGTACAAGTAGCCACGCCCAGAGATCCTTCCTCGACTCCCTGCGAGAAAGCGATCCCGGAGCCAACATAGTAACCAGTTCTAGTTGTAGAAGATCGGGATATTTTCCGAGCGTCCTGTTACCGTGGACACAGTATTCGAATAGATATACTTCCCTGCAGGGGTGCACCAACTTACCCAACACGCTCGATTAACTCTGGCCGGACACACTTTCTCGGTCCATGCCCAGCCTCGGCTGATCGACACGTCGTAGCCCTACCTAGGCTCAACAAAGAGGCCAGCACGCCGGTCTACATCCTAAGCACTCAGGGGTCTTGGGCCCATCGCCCTTTGCACTCCTGCGCGTTGCGTACGCGGTCGGTGAGCAGACCTAGCCCCCTTAATACGAGCGCAGGCTTTCCCAGTCCAACCCGGCGGGCGCCGCTCAACTGCTGACGTCTGAAGAGCTTCGGCTGATACATACGACACCGAGTGCCCATACTTATTCCCGCGTGGTGGTTAGTGTGAAAAAGGCCAGAGGCCTACTCAGATCACATATCCTAACCCATTAGTGCAGTGGGAGCTCGTGGAAACGATCAGAGACTCACGATCATGTGACCCCGTCGCCCCGTCTCGTGGACTTACGACAAGGGCTAGGAATGCCCGGCCGTGCCACGTAGTTATCTCGCGGGTACCCTCACGGTCAACCCGACTCCACATCACTCGCGGGTACCCCTCGGGGCCTACCCGACTTTATCCAGTAACAGTAGTAAAGTCAAAGTATCCATGTGTCCACAACTTCAAGAAGGAATCCGAGGAATCACTCTCGTTGGATTCCCACTCGACGTACCCGTCAAGGTGAACCCGGAGGAATCACCCTCGATGGCGTTCACACTTGCGGGGTTGCACGACAGAAGCTTCATTGGAGGTGGTGAAAGAGGAATCACCCTCGTTACCCACAACCGACTAGCTGAACTTCAGAGGCAACATCAGAAGTGAGATAAGAGGTATCACCCTCGGCACTCGATGGTAACTCTACAGGGTCGAGCAACTTAGGGGGTGTGCGGTGATGTGCTGGTCTCAGCCCGTCGATCACGTCGAACGGGGCACTGGTAACTAAGCGGGGCAACTAAGAACAAGGAAGAGGGGCCACAGATGGTTTACTAACCAACCTACACTAAGCATTTAGGATATCAGGTAAAGTATCAAAAGGCAGTTTACAAAAACAGGCTATGCATCAGAATAGGTATTCGGAACAATAACTGTAGCAATTCTAATGCAAGCATAAGGGAGAAAGAATAGGCGATATAGGCATGCTCAAGGGGGGGTTGCTTGCCTGGAAGCTTTGCCGGAAAAGAAGAGTTGTCGGTGATGAAGTAGTCCTCAGAGGCCACATCAGTGCCGGGATCTACCGGAGAAGAAGAGGGGGAAGAAACAGATAAATACACGGCAACAAAAGCAATCACAAATCATGACATGACTATAAGCTATGCCGCGGTGATCTAATGCAGTGCTACACATTACAGACGAAGCGGGAAAATATCTGGGATATTTTCCCGGCTCTGGGCATCTGTCGGACAGATGAACCGAAGGGGAAGGTTACATGTTTGCATGGTTGTGGGCATGTGACAGGTGAACGGAGGGCGTAATCGGATTCGTCTTGTCGTTCTGAGTAACTTTCATGTTGAAAACTTTTCCATCCGAGCTACGGATGAATTTCTGAAGATTTTAGCAATTTCCTGGTATTATTGATTCAAAAAGTAACCCAGGAATACTTTTTACACCCAGTGGCTTTCTAGCCATAGAGACTGGCATGTGGGCCTAGTCAACTACTGACTCAGCAGTCAACTTTGACCACTCTGACCAGTCCAACTGGCAGGTGGGGCCCACCTGTCATACACAGGGACTAACTAAAACAACTAACAGTGTTAATTAGCTAGGTGGGGCCCTGTGTCAGTGACTAAGCTAATCAGTGGGTTAACTAATTAAGTGTATTTAGCCACTAATGAAAGTGCTGACACGGGGGACCCACCTGACAGAAGTCAGCGGTGAATAGTAATAGTTGACCGTGGTCAACGGGGTCAAAAGTGGCCAGGGGGCCCACTGGCAGTGACCCAGGTGGGCCCCAGGCAGTGCCACACTGGCAGCCGGCGCCGAAGCTGCTCCAGCGAGCTCCAGACGCGGCGGCGAGCCACGGCGAACGGCGGGATTTTGCTACGGTGGATCGATTCGCGTGATTTTTGCTGCGTTCGAACGAGGACGAAATGGCGCATCTAAACGAGCTATCGCGCGACCTCGGGGATGACCGGAGGTGGCCAGACGGCGAGGTACCGCGGCGGCCGGAGCGCGGCAAAACGACGAGCTAGCTAGGGGGAGCGTACGGCTCGGGAAAAAGGGACGGAGGGAGGTGGTGGCTCACCGAGCGGCGCAAGGAGGCCCGTGGCAGTTTTGTAGCAGCAGGGGAGGTCAAATCGACGACAGCGGCGTCCGGTGGCCGGAGATGGGGACGAAGACGAACGGCAGCTGCGGAGGGCCCCGGCTCCAGCGGAGGCACCAGACGAAGTGGCGGAGGTCGGCGGAGCCCGTGTACAGCTCGGGAGGACGAACGGGCGCCGGTGGCCGTGGAGGTGGCAGCGGCGCGTCGACGGCGTCGCTCGGGCAGAGGGGAGGAGAGGCGAGCGAGTGCGCGCGAGAGAGAGGGGGAAGTGGCAAGGCGTCCAGGGGGGAAGGGCTCGGGGTTGCCCTTATCCCCAGCCCAACTGCCCCGGCGCTGTGGCGACCAGTGGCCGGAGCTGCGAGCTCCTGGCCATGGCGTAAGCGACACGGAGGGAGGGGAGCATGTAGGAGAACAGAGGTGGGCTGGGCCGGCTTGGCCCAGTGCCAGGTAAGTTCTTTCGCCCACTTTTTCTTTTCTGTTTTTCCCATTTATTTGAAAACAGAGGCAGAAAAGAATATTTGGGGCCACCAAAAGAACTGAGAAAAATGTGGGACTTGGCCTAATAATTACTTTGCATTTTCAGGCACTGCCACAATTATTTTGAAGGCAAGATGAATCCAAATGGATTTTTCACAAATGAAATAGCATTTTAAAATGCTGAAATTGCACTGTTTTAATTGCTATAGCCCATTTATGCAAATAAGAAATATTGTTTTCCTTAACAATAATTGTTATGGAATTTTTGTTAAATGATGAACATTTTTGCAGGAATTTTTTAGCAAGTTCAAATTTCACTTATGATTTGAATTGAATTCAGTGGGGAATTTGAAATGAGATATAAACCAATGATGATCAAGCACTGTAAATCAAGATGACTTGGCACTGATCATTAGGGATTACTGTAGCTCATTTCTTAGGGGTGTTACATGATCAATAAAAGGCAAAGGGTAATGATCTTTCCTAGTAGCTTTATTTAATATCCTGAAATCAATTACCATCCTATAACCAGTTACAATTCTTTGTGGGATAAGTTCATTTTTATCATTAGGAACAACGGTAATACCTCCTTTCTTAGGAACACAATGAACATGACTTACCCATCTACTATCAGCTATGGGATAAATTATACCTGCCTCCAGAAGCTTTAATATTTCAGTTCTTACCACATCCTTCATTCTAGGATTCAACCTTCTTTGATGATCAACAACGGGTTTAGCATCTGGCTCCATATGAATTTTATGCTGACATAAAGTGGGACTAATGCCCTTAAGATCATCGAGAGTATATCCAATAGCTGCTCGGTGCTTCTTCGGAGTTTTAAGATATATCTTCTTTTCATCAAGATAGGCATATTTAAGTGTATCAGGTAATTGCTTTAATTCAAACGCAGGATCACCCTTGGGTGGAGGTGGGTCTCCCAAGGTTTCAACAGGCAAATTATGTTTAAGGATAGGTGCTTGTTTAAAGAACAACTCATCTATTTCATTTCTTTCATTCATATGCATATCATTCTCATGGTCTAGAAAATATTGTTCTAAAGGGTCAGTAAGAGGCACAGCAATAGAAGCAAGACCAATAATTTCATCCTTATTAGGTAATTCTTTATAATGAGGTTGTCTACGAGACTTAGAGAAATTAAACTCATGAGACATCTCACCAAAATTAACACTGACAATTTCTTTAGTGCAATCAATCTTGGCATTAACTGTATTCAAGAAAGTTCTACCAAATATAATGGGGCAAAAATCATCTTGTGGTGATCCAAGAACAAGAAAATCAGTAGGATATTTGATCTTACCACACAAGACTTCAACATCTCCAACAATCCCAAGTGGTGAAATAGTATCTCTATTCGCAAGCTTAATTGTAACATCAATATCTTCAATCTCAACACGTGCTATATCATTCATAACTTCTTGATAGAGAGTAAACGGAATAGCACTCACACTAGCACCAATATCACATAAACCATGATAGCAATGATCTCCAATTTTAACAGAAATTACAGGCATGCCAATTACAGGTTTGTTTTTATCTTTAGTGTCTGGTTTAGCAATCCTAGTTGCTTCATCACAGAAATATATGACATGTCCATTAATATTATCAACCAAAAGATCTTTAACCATTGCAATATTTGGTTCAAATTTAATTTGTTCAGAAGGTCTAGGTGCTCTAATATTACTCTTATTAACCACAGTTGAAGCTTTAGCATGTTTCTTAATCCTAACAGGGAAAGGAGGTTTCTCAATATAAGCAGTAGGCACAACTGGATCAGCATGGTAAACAATTATTTCTTCTTTAACACTAACGGGTTCTTCATTCAATTCAATAGGTGGATGATATTTAAACCATTTCTCCTTAGGGAGATCAACATGAGCAGCAAAAGATTCACAAAAGGTAGCTACTATCTCAGAGTCAAGTCCATATTTAGTTCTAAACTTATGAAAAGCATCAGTTTCCATAAAAGGTTTAACACAATCAAACTCAAGATTTATACCTGACTCATTACCTTTGTCGATTTCCCAATCTTCAGAGTTGCGTTTAATTCTTTCCAGAAGATCCCATCTGAATTCAATAGTTCTCTTCATAAAGGAACCAGCAGAAGAAGTATCGAGCATGGATTGATCATTATGAGAAAGCCGAGCATAAAAGTTTTGAAGAATTATTTCTCTTGAGAGCTCATGATTGGGGCATGTGTGCAACATATACTTAAGCCTCCCCCAAGCTTGAGCGATACTTTCTCCTTCACGAGGCCAAAAATTATATATATAATTCCAATCACGATGAACCAAATGCATAGGATAAAATTTCTGGTGGAATTCCAGCTTCAACCGGTTCCAATCCCATGTTTCAGTATCATCACATAGCCTATACCATGTCAATGCCTTTCCCTCCAAAGATAAAGGGAATACTTTCTTCTTAACTCCATCTCCGGATAGACCTGCAAGCTTAAAGAATCCACAAATTTCATCCACATAGATTAAGTGCATATCAGAATGTACCGTTCCATCTCCTGCATAAGGATTAGCTAGCAGTTTCTCTACCATACCCGAAGGAATTTCATAATAAATATTTTTAGTAGGTTCAATAGGTTGAGGAGCAACTCTCAATGCTTCCGGTCGAGGTGAAGATACCCCGAACAAGCCCCTCAAAGGATTACTTTCCATAGTGACAAGTGACAGTAAATTTCAGCATGTAATATAAATGTTTCCTTACCAAATTCCACTCACCAAAGGCGCTTCACTCCCCGGCAACGGTGCCAAAAAAGAGTCTTGATGACCCACAAGTATAGGGGATCAATCGTAGTCCTTCAGATAAGTAAGAGTGTCAAACCCAGTGAGGAGCAGAAGGAAATGATAAGCGATTTTCAGCAAGGTATTCTCTGCAAGTACTGAAAGTAGCAGTAACAGATAGTTTTGGTAGCAAGATAATTCGTAATAAGTCACAAGTAACAAGTATAATAAAGTGCAGCAAGGTGGCCCAATCCTTTTTGTAGCAAAGGACAAGCTGGAACGAACTCGTATAATAAGCAAAGCGTTCTCGAGGACACATGGGAATTTCATCTAGTCACTTTCATCATGTTTGTTTGATTTGCGTTCGCTACTTTCATAATTTGATATGTGGGTGGACCGGTGCTTGGGTGCTGTTCTTACTTGAACAAGCCTCCCACTTATGATTACCCCCTCTCGCAAGCATCCGCAACTACGAAAGAAGAATTAAGATAACTCTAACCATAGCATGAAACATATGGATCCAAATCAGCCCCTTATGGAATAGCGCATAAACTAGGGTTTAAGCTTCTATCACTCTAGCAACCCATCATCTAATTACTACTCCACAATGCCTTCCCTTAGACCCAAAGATGGTGAAGTGTCATTTAGTCGACGTTCACACGACACCACTAAAGGAAGCACAACATACATAGCATCAAAATATCGAACGAATACCAAATTCACATGATTACTTATGACAAGACTTCACCCATGTCCTCAATAACAAAAGTAACTACTCACAAATCATATTCATGTTCAAGATCAGAGGGGTATTGAATAGCATTAAGGATCTGAACATATAATCTTCCACCAAATAAACCAACTAGAATCAACTACAAGATGTAATCAACACTACTAGCAACCCACAGGTACCAATATGAGGTTTTGAGACAAAGATTGAATACAAGAGATGAACTAGGGTTTGAGATGAGATGGTGCTGGTGAAGATGTTGATGAAGATTGGTCCTCCCACGATGAGAGGATCTTTGGTGATGTTGATGGCTGCGATTTCCCCCTCCCGGAGGAAAGTATCCCCGGCGGAATCGCTCCGCCGGAGAGCAAAATAGCTCCTGCCCAAGTTCTGCCTCGAAACGTCGGTGCTTCATCCCGAAAGTCTTCTTCTGATTTTTTCTAGTGCAAATGGCTTCATATAGTAGAAGGAGGGGGCCAGAGGCCTGCCAGGCCCCCCACAAGCCAGGGGGCGCGCCCCCAGGCTTGTGGCTTCCTGGTGGGCCTCCTTCTGTTGATTCTTTCGCCAGTATTTTTATATATTCCAAAATAATTCTCCGTAAATTTTCAGGTCATTTGGAGTTGTGCAGAATAGCTATCTCTGTTTCACCCCGTTCAGGTCCAGAATTCCAGCTGCCGGCATTCTCCCTCTTCATGTAAATCTTGCAAAATAAGAGAGAAAAGGCATAAGAATTGTACCATAAAGTGAAATAATGATAAAAAACATAATAATTATTAGTAGGAAATCGTGATGCAAATTGGACGTATCACCTCCTACCATGGGGGTGCAATCCAGACTTTGTGGCTAATACTGGGCTAGGAGTGAAAGGAGACGCCTTTTACTCCTTCTACTGGGGTGGATGCACCATGATGTGGGCTGGTGGTGATGGCTTGGACATGGATACCGGGGTGGCGGTCTGCATGTTTAGCTCTCTAGTGGGGAACATTGCAGCGGTGGTGACTCTCCGTCTTGGTCGTGTGGGCGACGGGACGGGTAGAGGCGGGTGGCTCAGGTGTCTTCTTTGTCTTCACAGTGGTGACGTTCTGATCCGGATTTGGGGGTCTATCCTCACGCGAGCTTGTCTTGGTGACCTCGTAGTGGCATGGGTGAGCTGCCAAGCGAAAGCTCTGTGCCTTGGCGGTGACGATGGCGGCGCTTGTGGGTGTCGCTATCTTCCTGAAGATGTCATTGTGGTTCTCCTCTCCATGTCAGGGCTTCAAGTGAAGACCTTTGTTCGTTGCGGACTCGGCAGCAGTGACGCTTTGCGCCGTGCTCCCTCCTGAGGGCATTGTCGTGGAGCTTACGTGTGCTAGGGCGTAGTGTGGTGTTGTTTTTAGATCTTCCTGTGTTCTTTTCCGGTTGCATAGTCTATTCGTTCTTCTTGAGCCGGTTATCCTAGGATCGGCTTTGTAAGAGGGCCACCTCACCATCTTGTATCGTTTGGCCGTGTACTTTGTTCGATTGTTGCTTTATATAAAAAGCGTGGTGAAAGCCTATTGTTACGTCTCCAACGTATCTATTATTTTTGATTGTTCAATGCTATTATAGTATCAATCTTGGATGTTTTATATGCAATTATATGCCATTATATATCATTTTTTGGGACTAATCTATTAACCCAGTGCCCAGTGCCAGTTGCTGTTTTCTGCTTGTTTTTGCCTTTTCAGAAAATTATTATCAAAAAGTGTCCAAACGAGAAAAAAACTTTGGATTAATTTTTTCTGGACCAGAAGAGACCCAGGAAGCTTCGGGAGAAGACCAGAAGAGCCACGAGGAGGCGGTGTCGTGGTTTTGTCATAGCAAGATGTCCTCGTGAAAGGACTTAGTGGTGAGGCCATCGCAACTAGGTGGTAGCTTGAACGGGGTTGGTCGGAATCGAGAGACGCGAGTTTTACCCAGGTTCGGCCCCTCATGATGGAGGTAAAAGCCTACATCCTGCTTGATTGGTATTGATGATGATCATCTCGATTCTAAGGGTGCTCTTTCGCTACCTTTATCTCGAGAGCTACTAGTTTGTCTGTCTCTCCTGACTTGTCTCTAACCTCCCCCTCTTGGGGTGCCTTGCCCCTCCTTATATAAGTTGAAGGGGCCGGCTTACATGTAGAGTCCTAGTAGAACTACAATTAGTCTCTTTTCTATTACAAGCCGGATACTAGTCCGGGTCTTACTTCCCTTGCCAGGTCTTGCTTCCCTTGTCAGGGAACTTTCCTCTTCTTGGACCTTCTCTACGAGCCGGCCCTCCAAGCCTCTCCGTGAGCCAGCCTTCTGCCGGGTTGCACACTGGGCCTTAGGCCTTGTCGTCTAGGTCGACCCGGTAGGCGAGGTGACCCTACGAGCCGCCAAGTGATGGGCCGGGTGATACCTCCTGGCCGGGTCAAATCGTGGGGAATATCCCCAACATTAGCCCCTAGGTTAGCTTGAATTTATTCATGCTAAGCTCCTGAAAACAAGAATAATTAATATGTTTAAGAGAAAACGGCTTGCTCAAAAGGCCGCCTTTATTCAATGAACCATCTTCTGGAAAATACGGGTTTCTTCATATCAATGAGCCGGCTTCACAATCGACTTGCTGGTGCGTGTCTTTTGCAGGAAAATATTGGGAATAATAACCCATCCATTATTGAGTCGGTTTTCAAATGCTTCAGCTTGTGGATGCCATCTTCCTGAGACACGGAGTGCTTGCCGGGTCGTTCGACATAGTAAATGTCGAATTACAGATGAAATAATTGCCGGCTTGTGGATATAGAACTTGTTGAGTTACGAGCGTCGAAGTTGCCGGGTCATGGAGGTTAATGCCGCCGGGTGATGGAATTGGACTCCTGGAAATTTCGGGCCTCTTTGTCATCGACAAGCCCGCTTCACAATCAACTTGCTCATGCTGGTTCCTTGCAAAAAAATATTGGGAAATAAAACACCCATCTGCCATTGAGTCGGCCTCCAATGCTTTGGCTTGATGAAAAATTTTGGGAATAAGAAAACCATATGACGTTGAGCCGGCTTTCGGGGCCTTTCTATGAATAGCTTAGAGGAGATAAACTTTGAAAATTTCTCCACCAAGAATATGAGACCCGGTTCGCTCAAAACTGAGAACTTGAAGGTGTTCCTCCCTTATATCCATATTAGCTGTAGCCCCCAAGTCTTAAGAGTAGAAACGTAGTGATAGCTTAAGACTTGCTTAAATACGAATGTTGCAATTTTGGAGAAAACCCAGGTTGTTCATCTGAGTCACCAGTCATAAACTGAATGTTTTTGTATTTCACATGTGTAGCCCCCAAGGGCCGGCTCATCAGCATGTGATGGGCCGGGTCTTCAATTTGGACCTTATGATCTGTTGAAACAATTGAACGGTGTAGCCCCCACGTGCCGGGTTGTCTTCCCTGCAACAACCTGGGACTTTGAACTTAGTCTTGAATGTTGTAGATATATAGCTGCAAATAGTGTAGCCCCCAAGGGCCGGGTTAGCTGTCCTCATCAATCTGGAAGTTGAACTATCTGTAGAGTCAATGACTGTAGCCCCCAAGGGCCGGGTCACTATTAATAGTGAGCCGGGTCTTCAATGAAAGTACTTTTAAAATGACAATGCATTAGCCCCCAAGTGCCATGGTGCATGCTTGTAGTGACATGGGACTTTCATACTGAATGTAATCTTGATTTGAATAATGTAGCCCCCAAGTGCCGGGCCGTATTGCCTGCGGTGACTTGGGACTATTCCTTCCATTGTAGAATAAACTCAGATCCACTATAGCCTCCAAGTGCCGGGTCGTGTGCCTGCGGCGACTCGGGACTTACTTTTTCTTCTGAGATTGAGAGGCAGTCTGGATGATGTTGTTGAGTGCCTTGCATATCAATGCTGAACTTGTTGCTAAATCCATCAAGAGTGCTGCCTTGCATAACACTTCATATTTCATTGCCTCTGATAAAGCCGATTGCCATGATCTTTGCCATGATATCCTTTTTTGAATTTCGTTCTCCTTTGCAGCATCGGAATAATCCAAATTTGTGAATTGCCACTGGTAATTTATTACACCATGCTCCTTACGGTAAGCCGGCGTTTTGGATTTAGAAAGAAATAGCCATCTCTCTGAGCTTGCTTTGAAAACCTCAATCATTTAATACTGGTTATGAGAAACCATGATGAAGACCCGGTGCTCAATTATAAGCCGGTTTTGCAGATGTAGTAAATATGTACCTGCAATTGTTTCAAAATCGGCAGTGATAGCCATGTTATTTGAAACTGGTTTTGATAAACCATATAAGACCCGGCCATTTTGGCTATCAAAGATTTGTTTGTTCCTACAGAGTTACAATGTAACCCGGTTTGAAAACCGTCTCCTGCGACATAAACAAATATAGACATGTATATATGATGCATTGTATGATGATGCAATGTATGATGATGGAATGTATGATGATGTATATGTATGATAACAGAGTATAAAAATGCCGGCTTTTGAGGCTCGAGTCTTGGTTTTGCTTCCTGTGGAAGCAGGCTTTTTGGCCTCTTTTGGTTTGCCCTATCTCTCTGAAAGCCGGCTCTCACGTGACCAACTAACGTTTTAACTCTGATGAATTCAGGGTCACCTTTGTGATTGACTCATCAGGTGTACGCCGGTTCACCTTTTCGGAGTAGCATCTTGCTAACAGGCAGGTTTAACCAAGTATATTTTGGCTTTTCGCCGTGTTAAAAGGGTTTTGTAAGCTAAACTCGATGAGTTGTAAGCCCCCAAGTAACCATATGATCATGGAAAAGCTCAGCATAGGATATATAGGAGACAATGCTACTACTGCAAAACATCTGGGGTCCAGATAAACCGGCCTTATTCCATTGATCATAATTGAGTAGGATACCCATGTTTAGACTGTGCATCATGGCGACTAGTCTTCTCTGGTAACCTTTCTTTTCGCCAATACGGCAGGATGCCCATGTTTGAACTATGCATCATGGCAGCTAGTCCTCTTTGGCAACCTTTACTTTTTCGCCAATAAGGCAGGATACCTATGTTTGAACTACGCATCGTGGCAGCTAGTCCTCTTTGGCAACCTTTACTTTTTCGCCAATAAGACAGCAGCCCCCGGGACCGGGTTGTCTTCCCTGCAACGACCCGGGTTTTTTTTGCATTTATTGAAACCAGCCAAATCTGCCGAGTCATGTCCGTGTAGCCCCCGAGTCTTAAGTCGACTCGAGGAGCCGGCTTGAGATTCTTTGTACTTGGCTATGGCACAAACCGACGTATAGTTGACAGTTAAGAGCTGGAATTTATTGAAGCCGGAAGCAATGTGGCGAGTTGATGATCTTTGCGATGCTCGTCGTATGTCCTCCCATTCCTTGCTACTCTCTCTTGGTCCGGCTCTCTTGTTTTCTCCAGGGCCATTTTTTTTTCTTTGCTGGCTTTGAATTGCCGGCTCAATCGGTAGCCGGCTCACCTAGCTTCTCCAGAGACGGTTCGTCTGTGGCCGACTCTTCTGCTTCTTCGATGTGCTGAAGCAGACCGGACTGTGGGGATGGCAGGCCAATGCGCCTATCCATTGGGCAAACGGCGCGGGTGAAGGCTGATAATAGACATATATTTCTTTTTAGCTCTAGCTTGTCGGAGTAGACTAGGATGCAGGGGCGGCGGCCTGCGCGCGTCCGTTAGGCGGCTCGTACGGGCGGGTGCGGCCTCGGCGTGTTGATGTAGACCAGACCGCGGGGGCAGCGGCTTGCGCGGGTCTGTTGGGCAGTGTGGCACCCTGGCTCAGAGGACCGGTTTACCAGTGTTTCCAACCCAGAGATCATGTCTTCTGGAAACACTCAACAACTTGGAACAGAACTGAACTGATCTTTATTGATATATCCCGAGTACAAGCTCATAATTTACATCGATAGCGAGGCCAGAAGCACATCATGTGCTATGACAATATCTACATTATTTATGGAACATAGCAGGGCCTCGATATTACTTGGTGACTCTAAGGCGTAGCGGAACATCACGTGGGAACTCCATCCCAAGGGACACTGCTGGGACACGGCCTAATTAGCATAGCACGAACCATCGGGACCTCCATCCTCGGCTTCTCCCGCATCTGGCATGATACGCCAGATGAGTACTTGGAATGTACGCGCAAGCTCACAACAACCATAACAATGCAGCAAACAACAGCATGGCAATTAACATGTTAAGTGCTTAAGTTGCTTACTTACAGTTACCAAATACCAACTTACTCTCTTCTGGGTTGTCCCACAACCCTCGAGATACTCATGATCCATCAAGTACTTCCGAACATAAGACAAGTTCTTCCATCATTATTATCATTATTGCAGTTGACCACTCAGTGTGACCTAGTGCGGACTGTCCAATACCATGGACGCGGCTATTCGAATAGATTCTTACACTCTGCAGAGGTTGCGCACTTTACCCACACCATGGAGCTCCTTGTCCCGTACCTCGGTACACTTCCCTCTTGGGTGGACCGGTGCTGCTCCAACGAAACCTGCCTAACCCGTGACTCTTCCATCGTATCACCGACAATCATACCTTCCTAGGGTCATGTCCTGGGTGGCCCCTGTGTCACCCTGTGACACCTGCCACCGTCATGGCCAACTAAACTGTCCCAAACGGGGACGCCGGCAAATAACTCAACTGGGCACACATCGTTGTCTACCTGATCAGGGCAGCACGCACGCATAACCCTCCCTCTTTTGGTGGTACCGACAAAAGAGCACGCGGTCAGACCAAGTCAAGGCCGTCCCATACCGGCGGATGTGGCTGCACGGATAAGTCCGGGTCGGTGGCACTTGATCAACCAGTTAGGTTTAGTTCTAACAAGTACTTAACAAGCATGGTTATTTATCATGAATAACTTAACATGGCAGTAGCTATGTATCAAAAATAATTTACTATGAATTATCACATACTAAAGTAATGCAAATAATTCAATTAAATAACCAACACTATTGAAATGCTCCATGCAATGGACGATGTGGCTTGCCTTGCTCTGTTGGGTTGTCCACAAGCTCCTGGGCTTCAAAATCAAAAGGATTTTCCTCTGAAAATATTAAAAAAAAAACAAAGGAAAATGTCACATAACACATTTCTGTGCACCAGAAATTCTGTGAGCATGAGAAAAATACCAAAAATTACCAGAAAATAGAGGGGCTCAAGACAAACCCAATGCAAAAAGAATCACTTATGGATAAAAAGTTATGAGGGGTCAAAGTTACTGGTCAAATCTAAATTAAAAACAGAAAATAGAAAAACTACAGGGGGCCACGTCGAAGGCGTAAAGTGGAGGGGCGTCTCCACTTACCGCTTCGGCACGCGTGGGTGAGCCGCTGACGTGCGGGCCCCACTGTCAGATTTAAAAGGGGAGAGAGAGAGAACAGAGCACCGCGGAGCTCCGGCGATGGTCGCCGGCGATGCAGACGGCGGCGAGGTCCGGCAACTATAGGGATGGAGCGAGCTCACGGAGACGAACACGTACGTACCCGTGGATTGGCAAGAGATGGCCGGAGGACATCGTCCCCTCCCTCTCCGGCGGTGGCAGCTTTCGGGTGTCGCCGGAGACGGCGTTTCCGGCAAGGTTTCGTCCAGGGAAAAGCTTGGGCGGGGTCAGGAGAGCTAGCTGAGCTTGTTGGCAGAGTCGGTCGATGCTGGGGTGGAGTGAAACGGCGAGATGGCAGAGCTCGGGTGGCGGCGGATCGCCGGCGAGATGCGAGGCCAGTGGGCCTCTCGGCCTTGGCTCGTTGCCTGGGAGCTCGATTAGGAGCGGGTGGAGTGCGATGAGGAACTAGGAGGGCTGGCCGTGGCTATTTATAGGCGGGGTGGAGCTCTCTGGAACCGGGCAGCGCCACGGCCACGTCGCCGGTGCAAGGACGCCATGCTGGCTGGCTTGGCGCGGGCGACGGGATGGGAGAGGGCAGAGGAGTTAAGGCGTGCAGTGGCAGCTTGCGGAGGAAGACGACGGCCAGCAGGGCCACAGTGCCCGCACGGGTGCCACAGTGCCCGTGTGCGGTGCCGGCCGCCGGGAGCGATTCCGGCGAGGGGAGAACTCCAGAATGGCCAGGTGGTTGGAGGAGAGTTTGTCGGCGAGCTGAGACAAGGCACGGCCACGCGGGGCAGCCGGATGCATCACATCAGACGCGGGCGCGGTGCAGAGCACGTGCATTGGCATGCCAATGCCGTGCTCACCACGGTGGCTGGCACCTGGAGGCCACGCAAGTCTGGCGCATCGTGTCCAGCAGGTTCTCCTTTGATCACTTAGTCCCCCTGTGCCATTGGTTTGGCCAGATACACTCTGATTCGAAGGGTAGCTTCAACTACAGTTTCTGACAGAAACTTTGGGAGAGCTCTAGAGGAGAGATGAGCTGGAGATGAAGCCAAAAGAGATGTCTGGGATGATTTACTTTGGAAGGACTATAAACTGGCCAAATTTGAGAGATTTTCATCAAGATTTGAATATGGTTCATGTACAACAGCTGTTACTGGTCCAGAAACAAGATGAGCTTGTAGCACTCATATGGTTGATCTGCTAGAGCTGGAATTTGGTGTATGAGGGTTATTTGGTGGATAGAAGATGTCATAAAAATTTCAGCTCAATTGAATACCTCTAGCTGGTAGTTCCTTCACAGAGGTTTGAATTGAGCAGAAACTTGGCAGAATATTGCTGCTGAAAATTTATACTGGACAAGATGATATTTTTGGATATTGTGGCAAGATAGGTTCCCTAGTATCTCAGGAAATTATCTGAGAGTTTTCTGAGTTGGGAAAATATGAGTTGCTTCACAAAGAGCCAGTACTGTCCAGAAGGTAAATGGAGTTTTCTGGACAGCATTTTATACTGGACCATGAAATGTTTTTGAAGATTGTGGGAGTAGATGATGACAAGAAGGTGTGGTATTAATAAGGGATTTTTCTGATCATCAGAACTATAGGTTGCTTCATAACCCATAGTGATGACAGATTTTCCCAAAGGAAGAAAATGAATTATTGGGAAAGATTGAGAATTGGAGTTTGATCCAGAAGATGTGTGACAAGATTTTGGCATGATGTCGAGGGCTTTGGATCACTCAGAGAGATTCAAAAGTTTCCTAAGTCCAAAGTCATCTGAAAAGATTCAAAAACCATCCAAATTGCAAATAAAGCCAGAAAGATTTTGAAAAGAAAAAGTTGCCAAAAACCAGGGTGTCACAAACCTACCCCCCTTAGAATGAATCTTGTCCTCGAGATTCGGTTGCTCAGGGAACAAGTGTGGATATGCTGATCTCAGAAAATCCTCTCTTTCCCAAGTAGCTTCCTCCTTAGTGTGATGCTCCCATAATACCTTGTAAAATTTGATTGCCTTACTTCTGGTAATTCTTTCCATCTCATCCAATATTCTGACAGGTTTTTCTTCATAGGTCAAATCTTTGGTCAACTCTAGCTCACTCATATCTGCCTGTTTGATCGGGGGTGCAATGCACTTTCTTAGCCGTGATATGTGGAAGACATCGTGAAAGTCAGATAGCTCCGGTGATAATTCTAGCTGATATGCCACTCTGCCTCTTCTAGCAATTACCGGAAAGGGACCGATATATCTCGGTGCAAGCTTTCCTCGGGTGTGAAACCTCTTTATTCCTTTCATGGGGGTAACTCGGAGATAAGCATATTCTCCGGGCTCAAAAGTTACTTCTCGATGCTTCGGGTCATAATAACTCTTTTGATGGGACTTGGCTGCTCGAAGATGTTCCTGAATATCCTTGACTTGTTTCTCAGCCTCGAGCATCAAATCTGTGCCGAAGATACGATTGTCTCCTGTCTGAGACCAATTTAAAGGAGTGCGACACTTTCGTCCATATAGAGCTTCAAATGGTGACATCTTGAGACTCGACTGATAACTGTTGTTGTAAGAGAATTCTGCATAGGGTAGACTATCCTCCCATTTGGGTCCATAGGTGAGAGCACAAGACCGAAGCATATCTTCCAATATCTGGTTCACACGTTCGGTCTGTCCATCTGTCTGGGGATGATATGCCATACTATGCTTTAGCACGGTTCCCAGGGCTTGGTGCAATCGTAGCCAGAATGCTGAAGTGAACAAGGAGCCTCTATCCGATGTGATAGACTTGGGTACTCCGTGAAGGCTGACTATCCGGGACATGTAGAGCTGTGCTAGCTGATTAGCTTTGAAAGTGGTCTTTACTGGAATAAAATGAGCCACTTTCGTAAGTATATCCACGATGACCCAGATAGCATCATGGCCTCTTGTTGACTTGGGTAGTCCAACAATGAAGTCCATGCATATGTCATCCCATTTCCACTGGGGAACTGGTAAAGGTTGCAGTAGTCCAGCGGGTTTCTGGTGTTCAGCCTTGACTCTATTGCAGACATCACAACAGGCGACATAGTACGCAATGTCCCTTCGCATTCCTGGCCACCAAAAGGTTTCCCTTAAGTCCTGGTACATTTTTGTTCCTCCCGGATGGATAGAGTATGCCGATTCATGTGCCTCTCTGAGTATTTGCTGTCTTAAATTTTCTTGATCAGGCACGCATATTCGGTCCTCAAACCATAAGGTGCCTTGATCATCAATATGGAAGGACTTAGCCTTTCCTTGCGGAATATGCTCCTTGATCTCTTGTATACCTTTATCTAATTTCTGAGCTGCCTTAATTTCTTCCATAAGTGTTGGAATGATTTCCATGGTATCCGGGCTAATTGGGCCGCATAGCACCATATTCAACTTGGCAAACTCTTCTTGTAGACTCGGATGGATTCCCTCCATTATTGCATTTATGGTACCTTGTTTTCTGCTGAGAGCATCGGCGACCACATTGGCTTTTCCCGGATGGTAATTGATTCCAATGTCATAGTCCTTGACCAGTTCAAGCCATCTTCTCTGTCTGAGATTAAGATCAGGTTGGGTGAAAATATACTTGAGACTCTTATGGTCTGTGTTTATTTCACATCGCTGCCCAATGAGATGATGCCTCCAAATCTTCAATGCATGAACCACGGCTGCCAATTCCAAATCATGAGTGAGATAGTTCTCTTCATGGGGTCGTAGCTGTATGGATGCATATGCTACAACCTTTCCTTCTTGCATTAGAACGCAGCCGATTCCACGCCTGGAAGCATCACAATATATGTCGAAGCTCTTGTGGATGTCTGGAAGAACTAAGACAGGGGCCGTAGTTAGCCTCGTCTTTAATTCCATGAAACTGCTATCACATTCTTCCGTCCAGGCAAATTTGTGGTTCTTTTTCAGCAACTCTGTCAATGGCTTGGCTATTTTTGAGAAGCCTTCAATGAAGCGACGGTAGTAGCCTGCCAATCCCAGAAAACTGCGGACTTCAGTTACTGTGGCTGGTGTCTTCCAGTTTAACACAGCAGTCACGTTGCTAGGGTCGACGGCTACACCCTGTTCTGACAGAACATGTCCCAGAAATCCCACTTCTCTTAGCCAAAATTCGCATTTACTGAATTTGGCATACAAGCGGTGGGTCCTTAGTCTTTCCAGGACAGTACGGAGGTGTTGCGTGTGGTCTTCTTCATCTTTCGAATAGATAAGAATATCATCGATGAAGACTACCACAAATTTGTCCAAGAAGTCCATGAAGACCTTATTTATCATGCTCATGAAATAGGCTGGAGCATTTGTCAGCCCAAATGACATGACTGTAAATTCATACACACCATATCTAGTAGTGAAGGCTGTCTTGGGGATATCCTCCTTCCTGATTTTTAACTGATGATACCCCGTTCGGAGATCGATCTTAGAAAATACCCGGGCCCCGTTCAACTGGTCAAACAAATCATCAATGCAGGGGAGTGGATATTTAGTTTTGATGGTGACCTCATTCAACTGGCGGTAGTCCACGCACATACGCAGGCTGCCATCCTTCTTTTTAACAAACAACACAGGTGATCCCCATGGTGAAGTGCTTGGACGAATGTACCCTTTTTGCAATAATTCATCCAGCTATTTCTTTAGTTCCACCAGCTCTGGGGAAGGCATGCGGTAATACTTCTTATAGATTGGAGCGGTTCCGGGAACAACTTCAATAGCAAATTCCAGTTCCCGATCAGGTGGCATTCCTGGTAATTTGTCCGGAAATACGTCCAGAAATTCACTGACTATTGGAATCAGATTTATGTCTGTAGCAGTGGCTTTGAATGCCATTCCTTTCTTTGACATCATTCTGCTAGCAATGAATTGCATTGTTTGGCCTGCCGGGTTAACCAGTGTCACCCTCCTGGTGGCACAATTGATACACACCTGATGTGGTACCAACCAATCCATTCCTAATATTATATCCAGTCCAGGGGATTCAATGGCAACAAGAGTAGCTGGAAACTTGACGCCATGTATCGAAATTTCCTGATCCTTGTATATCACATTTGTTCTGAGCATGGAACCAGGGGATTGCACCACCATGATTTTATCCAAAAGAGAAGGAGAAAGTTTGTGCAAGGTGGCAAAACTCCGCGAAATAAATGAATGAGAAGCCCCATAATCAAATAAAATTATTGCAGGTATGTCGTTAACAGAAAACATACCAAGGACCACGTCCGGTGCTTCACGGGCTTTCTCAACGGAGATATGATGGACTTGGCCGCGATAGAAGTTCGGATTGGGGCGGCGTCCAACATCGTTGACTTGTGGCTTGTAGTCGGATGATGACTTCCCATTTCTTGCGGGGCACTGCTTGGAGTAATGCCCGCCCTGGCCACAATTAAAGCAAGTGTTGTTGCGGCGGCAGTCCTCCAGCACTGGCTGTTTGCCGAAGGTCTTGTCCTGGCTGATGGGCTTATTGTTGTTGTTGTTACCATTATTCCAAGCAGGCTTGTATTCAAATGGACCTGGTTGCCAGATGCGTGGCTTCTGCGCAAACTGCTCATGGTTGTCCTTCTTGGGTTCAAACTTCCGCTTGCGATCATCAAATCCTGACTTATGCTCTCGTTCAGCTATGAAAGCCTTATTCACCAAAGTCTGGAAGTCAGGAAAGTCAAGCATACAAAGCTGACAGCGGAGGGTATGATTGAGTCCTCCTAGGAATCGATCAATCTTTCTTTCTTCTGTGGACACGTCATGGGTAGAGTACCGTGCCAGATTATTAAACTTGTTCAGATACTCACCCACTGACATATTCCCTTGAGTGAGGGCTAGAAATTCCCTCCGCTTCACCTTCATTATGCCGGTAGGAATATGATACTTGCGAAATAACTCTTTAAACTTCTCCCAAGAAATATCTTCCCCAGAAGGCCACATTATTTTTGTATTGTCCCACCATATAGCTGCTGGTCCCTCCAGGTAGTGAGTAACAAAAGGAACCTTGTCTGACTCATCACATCGGGCTATGTCCAACTTCTTTTCCATGGTCCTTAGCCGGTCATCAACTTCCATAGGATCCACAGCTTGACCAAAACTGGGTGGCTTGGTCCGCTGAAAATCAGATAATTTAGAGTGTGTCCCATTGTTGTGATTCTGACCCACCATGGTCTGCATACTTTTCAGAAATTTCATGAGATCTTGATTTCTTTTCTCTTCAAACATTCTCATAATCTGATCAGTAGTTGGTGACTGTGGTGGCGGAGGTGGCAAATCTTCTGGTGACTGTCCTGCTTGTCTGACGGATCGACGAATGGGAGTTCCATTGCCGCCTTGATTACTACCCCTCTTCATCCTAAATTTGTTCCCATCGCAAAATACCGAATCGATGAGCAACATCCATAAGGGAAACACGGCAAAATGACGGCGAAAAAAAAACCAAATAAAAAGAGGAGATAAAGAGAACACCATAATTATACAAGGCAACCCAACATCATACATGACAAGCTAGAAGGGGGATTATCAGGACTGGACTGCTCATACGGTAGTTGACATATGCAAAGATGCTATGATGCATGCACTGAAACTCAAGCCTCCACTCTAGTAGCGTGGGTGGCACGGACACTGGCAAACTGAAGACTCCTCGTCATCTGATCCTGTCTCGGAATCTAAGCTGATGATGTGAATCTCGGTCTCCGGATCAAAGGTAACACGGCGACACTGCCGGGAAGGTTCTCCCTCTAAAGGAGAGGAAGCACGACGCCACAGCATCAGAGCAGCTGGAGTGGCTAGGAGTGAAGCCCACTCTGCCGGGGTCTCACATCGGCTACCAGACGAAAAGCCTGGCGGTCCGAACGAGCTAGAAGGAGTCTCAGAAGGTGGAGCGTGTGGAGTATACACAGGTTAAAATGGAGGTGGAGGAGGAGACTGTGCTGCCGCAACAGCTGCAAGTGCCTCTTGGGCATGAGTCAGCTCCTCGGCTAGTGAAGTGATCATACGGTAACTGGCGTTCAGATAACGAGATAAAACACCAGTAGCACGATCACTTGCCGGGTCAACCGGTGCGAAAAGGACTCGCTCTATCGCAGGTGACAGGGTGGGGTAGTGAAAGAAACCTGGATGAGTCTGCATCTCGACCTCGTGGAAGCGCAAGTCAGTGAGAGCCTCCATCGCAGCAAACTGGATCGCCAACTCCGGAGTAGAAGCAGTTCCGCCCTTGGAAGAACGGGAGTAGCTGCCAATGTCCAAACTCGCAGTAAGAAAGGCCTCCGCGTGATACTCATACACTGAACCAGCAAGCTTTTCTCGGAACACCTGGTACACTGGGTCTTCGCCGTTGGGATACAGCCGAAGCCAGACACTACGGAACAATATTGGAAAAGTGAACGGTGCCGGCTCATGGTTGTAGTGGTACGGAACTGGTGCCATCTACACTCACAAGGCTAACGGTTAGCACAATAACAAACTATATGCATGCCATGTAGCAATCAGATGCAACAAGCAAGACACATACCAAGATTCTAAACTAATCGTGGTTCTAGCGCAGGGTTAGCTAGGGTGTCCTACAGTCAGCACGGCTCTGATACCAAGCATTGTGGCACCCCGGCTCAGAGGACCAGTTTACCAGTGTTTCCAACCCAGAGATCATGTCTTCTGGAAACACTCAACAACTTGGAACAAAACTGAACTGATCTTTATTGATATATCCCGAGTACAAGCTCATAATTTACATCGATAGCGAGGCCAGAAGCACATCATGTGCTATGACAATATCTACATTATTTATGGAACATAGCAGGGCCTCGATATTACCAGGTGACTCTACGGCGTAGCGGAACATCACGTGGGAACTCCATCCCAAGGGACACTGCTGGGACACGGCCTAGTTAGCGTAGCACGAACCATCGGGACCTCCATCCTCGGCTTCTCCTGCATCTGGCATGATATGCCAGGTGAGTACTTGGAATGTACTCGCAAGCTCACAACAACCATAACAATGCATCAAACAACAACATGGCAATTAACATGTTAAGTGCTTAAGTTGCTTACTTACAGTTACCAAATACCAACTTACTCTCTTCTGGGTTGTCCCACAACCCTCGAGATACTCATGATCCATCGAGTACTTCCGAACATAAGACAAGTTCTTCCATCATTATTATCATTATTGCAGTTGACCACTCAGTGTGACCTAGTGCGGACTGTCCAATACCATGGACGCGGCTATTCGAATAGATTCTTACACTCTGCAGAGGTTGCGCACTTTACCCACACTATGGAGCTCCTTGTCCCGTACCTCGGTACACTTCCCTCTTGGGTGGACCGGTGCTGCTCCAACGAAACCTGCCTAACCCGTGACTCTTCCATCGTACCACCGACAATCATACCCTCCCAGGGTCATGTCCTGGGTGGCCCCTGTGTCACCCCGTGACACCTGCCACCATCGTGGCCAACTAAACTGTCCCAAACGGGGACGCCGGCAAATAACTCAACTAGGCTCACATGATTATCGTCATCTACCTGATCAGGGCAGCACACACGCATAACCCTCCCTCTTTTGGTGGTACCGACAAAAGAGCACACGGTCAGACCAAGTCAAGGCCGTCCCATACCGGCAGATGTGGCTGCACGGATAAGTCCGAGTCGGTGGCACTTGATCAACCAGTTAGGTTTAGTTCTAACAAGTACTTAACAAGCATGGTTATTTATCCTGAATAACTTAACATGGCAGTAGCTATGTATCAAAAATAATTTACTATGAATTATCACATACTAAAGTAATGCAAATAATTCAATTAAATAACCAACACTATTGAAATGCTCCATGCAATGGATGATGTGGCTTGCCTTGCTCTGTTGGGTTGTCCACAAACTCCTGGGCTTCAAAATCAAAAGGATTTTCCTCCGAAAATATTAAAAAAAAAACAAAGGAAAATGTCACATAACACATTTCTGTGCACCAGAAATTGTGTGAGCATGAGAAAAATACCAAAATTTACCAAAAAATAGAGGGGCTCAAGACAAACCCAATGCAAAAAGAATCAATTGATTTGGACTTATGGATAAAAAGTTATGAGGGGTCAAAGTTACTGGTCAAATCAAAATTAAAAACAAAAAATAGAAAAACTACAGGGGGCCACGTCGAAGGCGTAAAGTGGAGGGGCGTCTCCACTTACCGCTTCGGCACGCGCGCGGGTGAGCCGCTGATGTGCGGGCCCCGCTGTCAGATTTAAAAGGGGAGAGAGAGAACAGAGCACCGCGGAGCTCCGGCGATGGTCGCCGGCGATGCAGACGGTGGAGAGGTCCGGCAACTATAGGGATGGAGCGAGCTCACGGAGACGAACACGTACGTACCCATGGATTGGCAAGAGATGGCCGGACGATGTCGACCCCTTCCTCTCCGGCGGCGGCAGCTTTCGGGTGTCGCCGGAGACGGCGTTTCCGGCAAGGTTTCGGCCAGGGAAAAGCTTGGGCGGGGTCAGGAGAGCTAGCTGAGCTTGTTGGCAAAGTCGGTCGAGGCTGGGGTGGAGTGAAATGGCGAGGTGGCAGAGCTCGGGTGGCGGCGGATCGCCGGCGAGATGCGAGGTCAGAGGGCCTCTCGGCCTTGGCTCGTTGCCTGGGAGCTCGATTGGGAGCGGGTGGAGTGCGATGAGGAACTAGGAGGGCTGGCCGTGGCTATTTATAGGCGGGGTGGAGCTCTCTGGAACCGGGCAGCGCCACGGCCATGTTGCCGGCGCAAGGACGCCGCGCTGGCTGGCTTGGCGCGGGCGACGGGATGGGAGATGGCAGAGGAGTTAAGGCGCGCAGTGGCAGCTTGCGGAGGAAGACGACGGCCAGCAGGGCCACAGTGCCCGCACGGGTGCCACATTGCCCGTGTGCGGTGGCGGCCGCCGGGAGCGATTCCGGCGAGGGGAGAACTCCAGAATGGCCAGGTGGTTGGAGTAGAGGTTGTCGGCGAGCTGAGACAAGGCACGGCCACGCGGGGCAGTCGGATGCATCACATCAGACACGGGCGCGGTGCAGAGCACGTGCATTGGCATACCAATGCCGGGCTCACCATGGTGGCTGGCACCTGGAGGCCATGCAAGTCTGGCGCATCATGTCCAGCAGGTTCTCCTTTGATCACTTAGTCCCCCTGTGCCCTTGGTTTCGCCAGATACACTCTGATTCGAAGGGTAGCTTCAACTACAGTTTCTGACAGAAACTTTGGGAGAGCTCTAGAGGAGAGATGAGCTGGAGATGAAGCCAAAAGAGATGTCTGGGATGATTTACTTTGGAAGGACTACAAACTGGACAAATTTGAGAGATTTTCATCAAGATTTGAATATGGTTCATGTACAACTGCTGTTACTGGTCCAGAAACAAGATGAGCTTGTAGCACTCATATGGTTGATCTGCTGGAGCTGGAATTTGGTGTATGAGGGTTATTTGGTGGATAGAAGATGTCATAAAAATTTCAGCTCAATTGAATACCTCTAGCTGGTACTTCCTTCACAGAGGTTTTAATTGAGCAGAAACTTGGCAGAATATTGCTGCTGAAAATTTGTACTGGAAAAAGATGATATTTTTGGATATTGTGGCAAGATAGGTTCCCTAGTAGCTCAGGAAATTATCTGAGAGTTTTCTGAGTTGGGAAAATATGAGTTGCTTCACAAATGGCCAGTACTGTCCAGAAGGTAAATGGAGTTTTCTGGACAAAATTTTATACTGGACCATGAAATGTTTTTGAAGATTGTGGGAGTATATGATGACAAGAAGGTGTGGTATTAATTTGGGATTTTTCTGATCATCAGAACTATAGGTTGCTTCATAACCCATAGTGATGACAGATTTTCCCAAAGGAAGAAAATGAATTATTGGGAAAGATTGACAATTGGAGTTTGATCCAGAAGATGTGTGACAAGATTTTGGCATGATGTTGAGGGCTTTGGATCACTTAGAGAGATTGAAAAGTTTCCTAAGTCCAAAGTCATATGAAAAGATTCAAAAACCATCCAAATTGCAAATAAAGCCAGAAAGATTTTGAAAAGAAAAAGTTGCCAAAAGCCAGGGTGTCACAGGCAGCTCGTGCGAGCGGGCATGGCCCTGGTGTGTTGATGTAGACGTGAGAGCTGGCCGGTAAAGTGGCGTGGACGCAGGAGTCGGCCGCGGCTTTCGACGCCGGTGCCGACGTGAGAGTCGGTCAGCCGCGGCGTTGGAAAACGGCGCGGATGCATGAGTCGGCCGTGGCATTGGAACCCGACGCGGATGTGCGAGTCGGTCGCGGCGTTGTAAGCCGGCGAGGACGCGCGAGTCGGTCGCGGCGTTGTAAGCCAGCGCGGACGCGTGAGTCGGTCACGACGTTGTAAGGCGGCGTGGACGGGTGAGTCGGCCGTGGCAGTGAAAGCCGTCGCACATGCGCGAGTTGGCCGCGGCGTTGTAAACCGGCGCGGACACGCGAGTCAGTCACGGCGTTGTAAGCCGGCGCGGACGTGCGAGTCGGCCGCGGCGTTAAAAGCCGGCGCAGGCACGTGAGTCGACCGCGGCAGTGAAAGCCATCGCGGATGCGCGAGTTGGCCGCGGTGGATGCGCGAGTTGATCAGATGTTCTTCACGTGGGGTTTTTTTCCTTGCGTGGAGTTTCCTTTTTGTTCTGACGACGTGTGCTGCCTCCAATCTTCTTTCGCAGCCTCCTCTGTTAACTTTGGGTGCTCCTTTGCTTAATGTCAGGAGGTTGCGTGTGTGCCGCCGCCACCGAAGTTACTTTTTGACTCTGATCTAATTTATGCAGACATTGATTTTTTTTAATCTTGACTGATGAACTCGGAGTTGACGTAGCTCCCTCCAGGCCGGCTCTTCTTCTTCCGGCTAATCGCAAGCTTCTCGATCCCTGGAGAGCTCCCTCCAAGAACATAACACCACTGTGTGCTGGCCCCACAGTGGGCGCCAACTGTCGTGGTTTTGTCCCGGCAAGATGTCCTCGTAAAAGGACTTAGCGGTGAGGCCATCGCAACTAGGTGGTAGCTTGAACGGGGTTGGTCGGAATCGAGAGACGCGAGTTTTACCCAGGTTCGGCCCCTCATGATGGAGGTAAAAGCCTACATCCTGCTTGATTGCTATTGATAATGATCATCTCGATTATAAGGGTGCTCTTTCGCTACCTTTATCTCGAGAGCTACTAGTTTGTTTATCTCTCCTGACTTGTCTCTAACCTCTCCCTCTTGGGGTGCCTTGCCCCTCCTTATATAAGTTGAAGGGGCTGGCTTACATGTAGAGTCCTGGTAGAACTACAATTAGTCTCTTTTCTATTACAAGCCGGATACTAGTCCGGGTCTTACTTCCCTTGCCAGGTCTTGATTCCCTTGTCTGGGAACTTTCCTCTTCTTGGACCTTCTCTGCGAGCCGGCCCTCCAAGCCTCTCCGTGAGCCGGCGTTCTGCCGGGTTGCACACTCTGCCTTAGGCCTTGTCGTCCAGGTCAACCCGATAGGCGAGGTGACCCTACGAGCCGCCAAGTGATGGGCCGGGTCATACCTCTTGGCCGGGTCAAACCGTGGGGGATATCCCCAACAGGCGGTGTCGTGGTTTTAACACGGCAGATGCCCTTGTGAAAGGACTTAGAGATGAGGCCATCGCAGGAAGGTGGATGCTTAACAGGGTTGAATGGGAATGAGAAGACGCCGGGTTACCCAGGTTCGGCCCCTCACGGTGGAGGTAAAAGCCTACGTCCTGCTTGATTATATTACTGTAGATCTCGATTACAAGGATGCGGATTCGCTAACCTAGCTCTCGAGTAGATTGCAGGTTAGTCTTTCTCATATCGGTGCTCCCCTTTATATACTCAGGTGGAACCCTAGATTACATAAGAGTCCGGGTCGTTCTTTGACCCGTCTCTTTATTCCTTCCTACTTGTTCTCCAAGACGGTCTTCTTGCCATCTATCTTGTCGTGAGCCGACCCACTGCTTAAGCCGGCCTACCCTTACCAGGCCTCGCTAAGCCGGCCCACACAGAGTCTTCAGCCCGCAGTGAGTTGACCCGCTAAGCTCGCGTTATGGCCGGGTTAACACCCTGCCGGGTCTCCATGCTGGTGAACATCCCCAACATTAGCCCTCAGTTTGACTTGAATTTATTCACGTTAAACTTCAACCTGAAAAAGCAAAACATCAATAATACTCTCCAGGTGTTTCCCAAGCCGGCCTTTTAGACCACCGTCCAAGTCCAGCTCAATTTGCCGGGTTAAATGGACCGGCGGGTCTCCTCTTCAAGTTCAGACTTAAGCGTTTTCAGCCCTTTGTTCTTCATGACGTCAGAATCCACTTCCACAAAATCTGAGATGACATCACACCGTATCCTTGAGTGGGTTCGAATCGTCGTGTCAGGTGCGAAAATCGAGGAACTCACAGCCGAAAATTACTGCGCCGCCTCGGGGCTCCGCACCCGCCGTTCTAATTTTTTACTGTGCCTATAAGTATGCCAGCTCACCCTCATTTTCACTTTGCTCCTTTGGCTCTTCTTCTTCCTCGCGTCTATTCTTCTCAGCTCCGAAGTGCCGCCGGCATCGAGCCCTCCGGCCATCTCGACCGCAATCTCGTCGCTGCCTCTGTCACCGCCGGAGCTCATCAAGATCTCTTCAACCTCGTCCGCTACGCTCTGGTACACCCAGATCCCTCTCTTCAGATCTGTACTATCTAGTCCTCTTTTTAGTTCGTCGGCGTTCGTCAGAGTTCATCCTTATTTTCTCCTTTAATGGATCCAAAAGCATCTGAATCACTTAAATAAGTATTTTCTGCATTGCGGCGATGCCATTTTTCGCATTTTGATTTCTGTATCATCTTCCACAGACCCACATTGAATGCAGGCCCCTGTATCCATTCCCACCTAGGTTTTGAAATTTTCTTTTCTGAGATATTTTTAGATCCGTAATAATAACCGCTCCGTTAGATTCCTGTTTGTCACTAGCTCAACACTTAGGAGAAATCCAAAGCACCACCGTCGTCAACACCAGCTTATGATTGCCTTCGACGGCTCGCATGAATCCGGGTTATGAATTTAGCCATCCTGATTTTTATCATTTGACCGGGTCTTTTACTCTGACGACTTGTCCTTCTTAAGCTTAACACACCGGCTTGTCATTTTTGTCCTTGCAGTTAAACTTTTAAGTCGCCATGGCCCCCAAGACCGACAAATCCTGCAACTGGGTCAGATCGCAAGTCTCAACCTTGATGCTGAATGAGCTTGTAGGGCAAGGCCTCTTGCCGGCTCAAACCGCAATCAACTGGCGGGCGCCTGAAGAGGAAAGCACCCCCCAGCCCCAACAAGACGAAGTGGTGGTCTTCGCAGATCATCTGCATAAGGGGTTTCGGCCGCCTGGGTCAAAAAAATTCCGTGACGTTCTCCATTTTTTCGACCTCCGACCGCAAGATCTTGGACCGAACTCAATTACCAATCTCTGCCAATTTCAAGTCTTCTGCGATGTATACCTCCAAACGGCACCAACTGTCCTGCTCTTTCGCGAATTCTTCTACATCAACCATCAGACTGAGTTCACTGATGGCCCCAGCATAGAACTTGGTGGCGTCTCTATTCAAAGGCGAAGAAACACTCCCTTTCCTGAGGCCAAGCTGGCGAGTCACCCCAAGGGCTGGAACAAGACTTGGTTTTACCGCAAGAGCACTGCCCCTCAAGGTGAAAATCCCCTACCGGGTTACAGACCGGACCGGCTCAATGCCATAGTGGCTTTTCCGGGTTGGCCATCCACAGAAGAACACAAGAAATTCTCCCCTATTTACTCCAAAATAAGGGCCTTGGCTGCTAACGGCCTTACTGGGATTGATCTGACCCGGTGCTGGATAAGCTGGCGAATCCAGCCCCTTAGCCACAGAGGCGACCTGATGTGCAATTATACTGGTGAGCCGGCAGAGGCTCAACGCTTCAGTCAAGTCAATTTATCCGTGAGTGATATCAACAAGACCATCAAGAGGCTATTGGGAGAGCCTCAGGAGAAATGCAATAAAACCGGGCTGGCCCCCTTCTGCTTAACCAACCCGGTGCCTTCAGTAAGTGTTTGCACCTTCTTACTCTGTTCTTAACTCGCCCTCCTCATCTCATTTTCAACTGCCAACTCGTCACAATACAGGCGAACGACAAATTTTGGAAGAGGAAGAAACCCCAACAACCCGCCTCCGCTCCAGCGGAGCAACAAGATGAGCCAGCTGGTGCTGATGAGCCGGCCGCAGAAGGCGAGGCTGAGGTAGAACTTGACTCACTTGGTCGTCTTTTCATTCAACTTGCTGACGCCCCTTCTCTTCAGGATGAAGCCGAAATTAGCCATACCAACGAGCCGGAGGTAACCTTGATCTCTTCTGACTCTGATTCCCCAATTCCTATTCGGAAGAAAACCCGGGCTGTGATCCGCAAGGTTCGAAGGAAGCCCCAGGTTGCCGTCCGTAAGGTCCCTTTTTCACACCAGGATGCTCATTTAGATCCCAAATTTGTTTTGAAGACTCGTCAAACCAGGACCTCCAAAAGGAAGACCCGGAGCAGTGAAGGCGAATTAAGCAGCGGGCTTCCATATGAGCCGCCATCTCGGAAGGCGCGAGCTGAGGTGCTTCTTAGTCCAACTTATTTCCTCTAGCCGGCCGTTTTAAGGAGCCCTTACATTTAAATGACTCGGCATATCAGACATCCCATTCCTCGGGCGAGTCAAGCGCGACGCAGGCACCGGCTTTCAATATCAATGTTGGGTAAGTAAATACTGACATAGCAGTTCCTTAATTCTTCCCCCCTTCAAATGAATAACTCCTTTGTTTTTTTGCACAGTACCAAAGCTATCAAGAAGAAAACGCTTGCCGGGTCATCTGACCCGGTCATTCAACCTGGAACGCAAGGGGATAAAGAGGCCACCTTGGCCAGCCAAGACGAGCAGGCAGTCCAGAGCAGCCTGCCGGCTCAAGACCCCGCCAGCCCGGCTCGTCCTCCTTCGCCTGTTATCCAGGAAAGTGAAAATCCAGCTGAGGAACAACCCAAAGAGCCGTCCGTGGCACCGGCTCAGGAAGAGGTGGTGGTGACTGGAGAACAGCAAACAACTCCGGAGGCTTCCACCGCTCTTGCCAAAATCCCTGCCAAGCCTGAGCCGTTTGCAAAGGACAAGGGAAAGACGGCTCTGAAATTTTCCTCATTTGAAGACCAAGATGCCGATACCTTGCACCAGTCCGTGCTGACCCGGCTGTCGGAAAGCCGGGACACGGAGATCGCCATGATTACTTCACTGAAGCGGAAATATGAGGTAAGCTGCACCCATCATCTTGTACCATATATATATATGTAGCCCCCAAGGGCCGGATCATTATGGAATAATGACCCGGGACTTCAAAAATGTTAATTTGTAAGCTCAACTTCAATCGGTGTCCCCAAGGGCCGGCTCGCCATTCATGGCGGGCGGGTCTTCATAACTTGTAAGCCGGATAGATCAATTTAGGCATTAGCCCCCAAGTGCCATGTAGAGTGCTTGCAGCTGCATGGGACTTGCCTTTGAAGCTCGATAACATGTAGCCCCCATGGGTCGGGTTGTTCTTTAGGGCAACCCGGGTCATATGTATTACTTTGGATAACAGTCTGCTCTACAGGAAATGCTGGACCAAGTAGAAGCCCAGGCCGCCGGCTTCCGAAAGGAGGCCAAGAAGAAGAAAAAATTGCGCCAAGAATATGAAGAAACCGCAGCCAAAGCCAATAAATCGCTGGCCATTGTAAGGGCCACCTTGCAAGAGACGGAAGCTGCCAGAGCCGCCCAAGCTGCGCGAGTGGAAGAAGCCGAAACCAAACTTGAGCCAGTCACTCACGAGCTGACAACCCTGAAAGGTCAAATCACTACCATGTGTCGGGCCATCTTTGGTAAGCCAAACCCCAACAGCTCCGGCTTAGAATACGCCAATAGCTCCGGCTTAAACATGCTAACCCAGCTTAACTGACGGTGAAAACATATATTCGCAGGTCGGAAGAATCAAACTCTTGTGCAGCAATCATTGGTGAAGCTGAAAGCAGTATATACCTTTGTGGAACAGCTCTATATAGGCGGCTCAAGATGCATTATGGCCGCAAAAAACACCACTTCGCCACCACAACTGATCGCAGACATGTTGAAGGAGCTATCTGTTGTGCCGAGGTGGTTTGAAGACTGGAACAAGGTATGCTGCCGCTCTGGGGCCCTAACAGCACTTGCCCGAGCCAAGGCATATGTACCAGAGCTCGACCCGGCTCAAATTGTGGGCGGCTACCCGGAGTTCAATGTAGATGATACGCCCTTCACCAAGAAAGATTTCCAATGCTGCATCAGAGAAACCCGGGTTGCAGCCACCGCCATTGCAGAAGAAGCCGATCTGACCCGGTACCAGGCGCCCTATTCGAAAGTTAATGAGCGGATAGAGCCGCCAAATCATGAGCCGGTGGCCCTAACTCGGACACATAAGACATCCTTCGCTCCTGAAGTCGACCCTTCTTCTCTGATATCCACCGATGGCCGGTTTGAAGTGTTGCACACAATTCAGTGGTCGACCGGCGACTCAAGCGAAGAAGTGGAGGATGACAACGGTCGCGAAGAGCCAGCTCATGGTGATCCATCAGGCGTTGGTGCCAGCTCTGACCTAGCGATGTAAACGCCGGCTTATCCAAGTAGGCCGAACTTTGAAAAAAAAAATCGCCATGGCCGCAGCTGATGGGCGGCTTGTAATAGGGTAGCATAAAACTTCTGATGCCAGTGTAAATACTTTGTGCTTCTGTGAATCCTCCTTTTGGCCTTGAGAGCCGGTTTGGCAATAGAGTGATTCTGCCGA
The DNA here is from genome assembly GCA_039707655.1 of Elymus sibiricus. Lineage (NCBI taxonomy): Eukaryota > Viridiplantae > Streptophyta > Magnoliopsida > Poales > Poaceae > Elymus > Elymus sibiricus. The sequence continues at coordinate 355,885,537 of CM077664.1, read as the reverse complement.
AACAACAATTGTATGTGATGGTTAGTGACCATGTCACATTGAATGAGTAATCTTTGTTACTGTTTGCAATGAATCTAGTTTAAATGAAACTAAATCAATGACATGCATGGATGTATGTATGTATGCAGAGATGATATGCCGAAATGTAAGTATGTATGCATGGATGTATGTGTGTGGAATAATTGTAAGTCGGAATATGCTTGAAACGGCCGGCTTAAGAAACGCAAGCCGGAATATGCTTTCATGAAGCTGGCACTTTGGCCTGTTGGTTTGTCCTTGCTTTCTGAAAGCCGGCTCTCACACAACCAATCGGTCGTTTTAACTCTGATGAATTCAGGGTCACATATGTGATTGACTCATCATGCGTACGCCGGGTCGTTATTTAGGGAGTAGCATCTTGCTAACAGCAAGGTTTAACCAATTTTGTGGCATCTCGCCGGGTTAAGAGGGTTTTATAAGCTAAACTCAATTGAGCTGGAAGCCCCCAAGTAACCAAGATCAACAAATAAAGATCCAGTACACAAGTTTTGAGGAAAAACAACACCTTCACACAGTGTTGCTGGTCGTTATTATATTGGATCAAAAGAGGTATATACATGATAGAAGGTATGTACAAAGGTGTAACCTAGTCAATGACTTAGATGTAATATGGCCGGAGCTGGGCAATGTTCCAGGGCCGGCTTGTTTCCTCCTCAGAAGTATGTGACTTGTCTCCTTCCCGTATATCAATCAGGTAATATGACCCGTTGTTGAGATTCTTGCTGACCACAAAGGGCCCTTCCCAAGGTGGTGACAGCTTATGCATGCCTGTCTGGTCTTGTATCATACGGAGTACTAAGTCACCTTCCTGAAAAGTACGGCTTCGAACTCTACGGCTATGATAGCGACGTAGGTCTTGCTGATAAATTGCTGATCTGGATGCAGCAAGGTCATGCTCTTCCTCCAGAGCATCAAGAGCATCTTGGCGAGCCAGTTCATTATCTGATTCCACATAAGCCGCCACTCGAGGGGAGTCATGACGAATGTCGCTTGGAAGTACGGCTTCTGCACCATAGACGAGGAAAAACGGCGTATAGCATGTTGACCTGTTGGGAGTAGTCCGTATGCTCCAAAGCACCGAAGGTAACTCTTCTTCCCAGCAACCCGGCGTGCGCTATAGAGGCACCACGAGCCGGGGTTTAATACCACACAGCAATTCCTGATTAGCCCGTTCGGCCTGTCCGTTGGACTGAGGATGCGCAACCGAGGCCAGATCGAGCCGGATGTGCTCTCGTTTGCAGAACTGTTCCATGGCTCCCTTGGAAAGATTGGTCCCATTGTCTGTAATGATACTATGCGGGTAGCCAAACCGGAATATCAGCTTTTTCAGAAATTTGACCGCTGTAGCCGCATCGCAGTTGCTGGCCGGCTCTGCTTCCACCCACTTGGTAAATTTGTCCACAGCCACGAGTAGGTGCGTACGCTTATTCTTGGAGCGTTTGAAGGGTCCCACCATGTCAAGCCCCCAGACCGCGAATGGCCAAGTAATTGGGATCATCCTTAATTCTTGAGCCGGCACATGGACCTGGCGAGCATATTTTTGGCAACCATCACACTTACTGACAATGTCCTTTGCATCAGCATGAGCCGTGAGCCAGTGAAAACCGTGTCGGAAAACCTTCGCGACCAGTGATCTTGAGCCGGCATGGTGTCCACAATCACCAGAATGAATCTCATGGAGAATTGCGCGGCCTTCTTCCGGTGAAACGCAACACTGAAAAATACCAGTGACGCTTGGTCGGTGCAACTCGCCATTGACAATAGTCATAGACTTGGATCGCCTAATAATCTGCCGAGCAAGCAGTTCCTCTGTTGGCAGTTCTCCCCGACATAAATAAGCCAAATTGGGGACCGTCCAATCAGGGATTGCGTGGACAACGGCCACCAGAGCCGCCTCCGGGTCAGGAACAGCTAAGTCCTCCTCTGTTGGCGACTTGACAGAGGGGTTGTGCAAAACACCCAGGAACACATTGGGTGGCACCGGCTTGCGCTGCGAGCCTAAGCGGGAGAGTGCATCTGCCGCCTCGTTCTGCCGGCGATCAATGTGATCAACTTGATAACCTTTGAAGTGCCCAGCAATATTCGTGACCGCGTGCCGATAAGCCGCCATAAGGGGATCCTTGGAGTCCCAAGTACCAGAAACCTGTTGGGCGACCAAGTCTGAGTCGCCCAAACACCTGACCCGGCTCAGATTCATCTCCTTGGCTATCCGAAGCCCATGAAGCAAGGCCTCATATTTTGCAGCATTATTAGTATAGGGAAACATGAGCCTCAAAACATAACAGAACTTATCTCCTCGGGGGGAAGTAATCACAACTCCAGCCCCCGAGCCTTCGAGCTGCCTTGAGCCGTCAAAGTGTATGGACCAGTATGTTGTGTCGGGCTTCTCTTCGGGAGCCTGCAACTCTGTCCAATCATTAATAAAGTCCACCAACGCCTAAGATTTGATTGAGATGATGCGGACCGAGCTCGATAGCCCACTTAGCAACCCGGCCTGTCGCGTCCCGGTTCTGGATTATATCCCCAAGAGGTGCGGAGCTGACCACAATGATCGGATGCTCGTGGAAGAAATGCTTCAGCTTGCGGCTGGCCATAAATACCCTGTAGACCAGCTTCTGCCTATGTGGATACCGCTGCTTGGACTCGGTTAATACCTCACTGACATAATACACACGGTGCTGGACTGGATATTCCTTACCATCTTCCTTGCGCTCTACCACGACTGCTACACTTACAGCCTTGTTATTAGCAGCAATATATAGCAACATCGGCTCCTTCTGACGAGGGGCGGCAAGGACTGGCGGCTTAGATAACTGTTTCTTGAGGGCTTCGAAAGCCTGATCTGCAGCATCACTCCAGACGAAGTCATCCGATTTCTTGAGCAACTGATATAAAGGAATTGCCTTCTCTCCAAGCCGGCTAATAAACCGGCTTAGCGCCGCAACCCGCCCAGCCAGCCTTTGCACATTGTTCAGTCTGGCCGGCTTAGCCAGAGTTGTGATTGCCTTAATCTTTTCTGGGTTAGCCTCAATGCCATGCTCGGAAACAAGAAATCCCAGAAGTTTTCCTGCAGGGACACCAAAAACACATTTCTCCGGGTTAAGCTTCATCTGGTAGATACGGAGGTTGTCAAACGTTTCCTTGAGATCTACCAACAGAGTTTCTTTCCTCTGGGACTTAACCACAATATCATCAACATAAGCATGAACGTTCCGCCCGATCTGTTTGTGAAAGCAGCTCTGGACACACCGCTGGTAAGTCGCCTGTGCATAATTCAGACCAAACGGCATGGTTGTATAGCAGAAGGCCCCAAAGGGTGTGATGAAAGCCGTCTTTTCCTGGTCTTCCAACTTCATTTTGATCTGATGATAGCCAGAGTAAGCATCCAGGAAACATAAACTCTCACAACCAGCTGTAGCATCAATGATCTGGTCAATACGGGACAAGGCAAAGGGATCACTAGGACAAGCCTTGTTCAGGTCTGTGTAATCAACACACATCCGCCAAGTCCCATTTTTCTTCAGAACAATCACTGGGTTAGCTAGCCATTCAGGATGGAAAACTTCGACGATGAACCCGGCAGCTAAGAGCCGGGCCACTTCTTCACCAATAGCTTTCCGCCTTTCCTCATTAAAGTGACGGAGATACTAGTGAACTGGCTTGAACTTGGGATCCACATTAAGGGAGTGCTCAGCGAGTTCTCTCGGTACACCTGGCATGTCAGAAGGTTTCCACGCAAAGATGTCCCAGTTCTCATGGATGAACTCGATGAGCGCGCTTTCCTATTTAGGATCCATATTTGCCCCGATGGTAAACTGCTCAGAAGAATTGCCTGGGGTGAAATCAACTTGATTTGTGTCTCTGGCTGATTTAAACTTGAGCAGGGGGTCTGACTCCGTAGTGGGCTTCTTCAGGGATGTCCTGTCAGTCGGGTCGACGTTGTCCTTATAATACCGCAACTCCTCCGCAGCGCAAGCAGACTCAGCGTAAGCAGCATCTCCTTTTTTGCAGTCCAGTGCAATCTTGCGGTTTCCTTCCACTGTGATGGTTCCTCTTGATCCTGGCATCTTCATCTTCAGGTAGACGTAACATGGCCGCGCCATGAACCGCGCGTAAGCCGGCTGGCCAAATAAGGCGTGGTATGGGCTCTTAAGGTTAACCACCTCAAAGGACAGGAACTCAGAACGCCAGTTATCCTCTGAGCCAAAGGCCACCTCAAGGGAAATTCTTCCCATGGGATACGCCGACTTGCCAGGAACAATGTCGTGAAAGACTGTAGAGGATGGAGTTAACTGCTTATCGGACAGATTCATCCGCCTGAACGTGTCATAATACAGAATGTTAATGCTGCTGCCTCCGTCCATGAGCACCTTAGTCAGGGTGTAACCGCCGACTTGTGGTGCAACTACCAAAGCCAGGTGGCCAAGGCGATCGACAAGGACAGGATGATCTTCCCTGCTCCAAGTAACTGGCTGTTCAGACCAGTTGAGGTAGTAAGGAACCGCCGGCTCAACCACGTGGGCGGCTCATCGCTGTACCTTCCGATCCCATTTGCAGGTGCTAGTGCTAAAGACGTGATACTGCCCGCTGTTTAACTGTTTTGAGTTACTCTGAAACCCTGCCGCACCAGCCTAATGCTGATTCCCCTGGTTGTTCCGCTGATTGCCACCTCCAGTATTTCCAGCCCCCTGGAAGCCGCCGCCTTGACCGCTATTCCCTTGGAAGCCGGGTCCTGCGAAGGGTCCTTGTAAGCCGGCACCTGAGAAGCCGGGTCCCTGGTTGGCGGGTTGTCCGCCGTTGCCGCCTCCATTATGATGATTCTGGAAGACGCGCTTGGCAAACTCTTGCATGAGATAGCAATTTTCCCAGGAGTGACTGGATGGTTTACCATTGTAACTGTGCTTCGGACAAGGAGCCTTGAGGGCCTACTCTTAAGTGAGAGGGCGATTTCCAGACTGCCTCCTCGAACCGTCATTCTGCCGCTGACCTTTATTCTCTGTGCTTGTGTTCGCCACCAGATCAGAATTACCGTCATGACCCTTGCGTTTGCCACCATTGTTGTTCTGACCATTACTGTTGTTCTGCTGCTGACCCTTGCCACCGGCCTTCTTCCCTTTGTCAGACTTCTCCTCGTCTGACAGTGGATCCTTGGTGTTATCTGACTCTACATACCGGGTTAAGACATCCATGAGGTCTCCCATGTCCTGGACTTTTCGCTTGAGTCACCCAAGCTTCTGGACCAGGGGCTGGAACTTGCACGTTCTCTCCAGAATGAGCACTGCCTGAGCTGCCGAGATACTGTCTGAACTGTGTATGACTTCCGCAACCCGGTGGGCCCAGTGATGCGCTGACTCATCCTCGCGCTGGACACAACGCTCAAGATCAACAATTGTGGTTGGCCTTTTATAGGTTCCTTGGAAATTCTTGATGAAGCGCTCCTTCAGTTCCTGCCATGTGTTGACAGAATTCGCTGGTAAGTTTTTCATCCAGGTGCGTGCTGGGCCTTGCAACATCAGAGGGAGGTAACACGCGCATACTAACTCACTCGCGCCCAACAAGTCCATTGCTAGCTCATAACTCTCGATCCACTCGGTGGGCTCCAGATTCGCTGTATAATTAGGGACCTTGCGAGGCCTTTTGAAGTCTGGGGGGATGCGTGCTTCGCGCAGCGCTGGTACCAAACAGGGGGTTCCAATCATGCGGCTAGAAGAGCTCCCGAGTCAGCCATCTGTTTGGGTCGCGACGGGCGAGTTAACATTTGGCAGCGGGTTGACATCCCGCGGCGGGTTAGCTCGTGCCAGCGGGTCGTGCCCTGCACGCGCATTTGCTTCTTCCCAAGCCCGCAGAATCTGAGAAGCGTCTGCAACGTCTTGTGGAATCCCGGACTGGCGCTGCTCCGCCAGCGGCTAGGCGGCTCTCGGACGATGTGCGCTGCTGGAGACTGCTGGCGACTCAGGACGCTGACTCCTGGAGCGGCTCTGATGAGGGGTCGAGTGAAGCCGATGCTGGCTATGCGAATAGTTGGCTTGCTGCACCACGGCTGTTTTGAGCATCGCAATGGCGTTCCTGGCCTCGGTCTGAATCGAGCCGTCTCCCTCGATCGGAATAGCTGCCAAGTTGTCCACCGGGTTAGAGTAGTGTCCAATTGGGGTCTGGAACCGGCGAGACGGTGACTGCTGCTGCTGCTCCAGCGTGCGATGTTGTGCCGGCTCCCGCTGCTGGACCGGCTGTTGCAAAGGCGGCTCTCACGTGGGGACGACTCCAGCCCCCAGGTTTGTATGAGCCGGCGGTGTGGTAAAAAGCTGAGTCGGCTCAAGACCAGCCGGAAGCCGGCTCTGATGACTCCTCCTGTGAACGAGCTCTGACTCAGCTTGCCGGCGGTTTAGGTAATGTGCCTCCTCATCCAGGCGCTGCCTTTCCTCGGCAATCCGAGCCTGTTCCTGCATCATGCGAGTGTTCTCCGCATTGATGTCCTCTTGGATCTTGACCATCTGCTCGCGACACTTCGTGATCTCCGCGTTACGCGCCGCCGCGTTCTCCGCGGTGACCGGCTCGGCCAACAGGGCTGCCAGCATGGTCATCAAGTCCGCGAGTGCCTGAGCCCCGGTTCTCTGAGAGCCGGTGGCGGATGCGCCGGCTCCTCCTGAGCCGGCAAGGATGTTATTCTGCCCCGCCGTTGGATTGGCCGGGTCTCGCACCGGATCTTGCCTTCCTGCCATGTACACCGCCGTGAAGCGAGGTGGTGACTAGGGCCTTCCGAAAAGACGTTGTCTGTGTGCCCGAACCCTTCATCATACGTCGGAAGAATTGACTCGGTTTCCCCCGTCGAGGACTCACCGTCGGATTGAACGAGCGTGTCATCCTGAGACAAGGAGTTCTTCGATAAGGCCACCCCTTGGGTGAATCCGACGAAGGCGTGGCTCGGGCCGGCTTGACACGGGCCGGGTCTCGCCAGGCGCTGGCCAGCGCGGCGGGCCAACTCAACTCCGATGACATTCTCCAACCCGGCAACCGGCTCGCCGACCACACCGATGAAGGTATGGATCTTGCCGAAGTGGACCCGGTACCCGTACTAAATTGAGTCGGCGTCGGGGCCCCAGTATGAATCGTCGATGTAGAACTTCCCGCGGCGTCTTTTGGTCATCATGCCAACCGCGTACTTCCCGAACCCTGGGAGATATCCCGCTAAGAACTCAACTCCACCGTGCATGAGCTCCACGGTGGGCACCAACTGTCGTGGTTTTAATACGGCAGATGCCCTTATGAAAGGACTTAGAGATGAGGCCATCGCACGAAGGTGGAAGCTTAACGGGGTTGACCGGGAACGAGAAGACGCCGGGTTACCCAGGTTCGGCCCCTCACGGTGGAGGTAAAAGCCTACGTCCTGCTTGATTATATTACTGTAGATCTCGATTACAAGGATGCGGATTCGCTAACCTAGCTCTCGAGGAGATTGCAGCTTAGTCTTTCTCATATCGGTGCTCCCCTTTATATACTCAGGTGGAACCCTAGATTACATAAGAGTCCGGGTCGTTCTTTGACCCGTCTCTTTATTCCTTCCTACTTGTTCTCCAAGACGGTCTTCTTGCCATCTATCTTGTCGTGAGCCGACCCACAGCTTAAGCCGGCCTACCCTTACCAGGCCTCGCTAAGCCGGCCCACACAGAGTCTTCAGCCCGCAGTGAGTTGACCCGCTAAGCTCGCGTTATGGCCGGGTTAACACCCTGCCGGGTCTCCATGCTGGTGAACATCCCCAACAGGCGGCAAGCCTGGAGGGCGCGCCCCAGGGTGGTGGCCGCGCCCCCAGGCTTGTGGGCCCCTCGTGGAACCTCTTGACCTAATTCCTTCGCTATAAATTCACAAATATTCCAAAACCAACAGAGAGACAGAACAGAAAACCTTTCTGCCGCCGCAAGCCTCTGTTCTTCCACGATCCCATCTGGAGGCCTTTTCTGGTACTCTGCCAGAGGGGGAATCGATCACGGAGGGCTTCTACATCAACCTTGCTGCCCTTCCGATGATGTGTGAGTAGTTTACCACAGACCTACGGGTCCATAGCTAGTAGCTAGATGGCTTCTTCTCTCTCTTTGATCTTCAGTACCATGTTCTCCTCAATGTTCTTGGAGTTCTATCCGATCTAATCTTCTTTTGCGGTGTGTTTGTTGGGATCCGATGAATTATGAGTTTATGATCAGATTATTCATGAGAAATATTTGAGTATTCTCTGAACTCTTTTATGCGTGATTATTATAGCTTTGTATTTCTCCCCGATCTATCGATTTGGTTTGGCCTACTAGATTGATTTATCTTGCAATGGGAGAGGTGCTTTGTGATGGGTTCAATCTTGCGGTGCTCAATCCCAGTGATAGTAGGGGACATGACATGTATTTGTATTGTTGCCATTAAGGATAAAAAGATGGGGTTTAATCATACTGCTTGAGTTTACTTTGTCTACATCATGTCATCTTGCTTAAGACGTTACTCTGTTTCATACTTAATACCCTAGATGCATGCTGGATAGCGGTCGACGGGTGGAGTAATAGTAGTAGATGCAGGCAGGAGTCGGTCTACTTGTCTCGGACGTGATGCCTATATAGATGATCATTGCCATGAATCCGTCATAATTATTTGCTTTTCTATCAATTGCCCAACAGTAATTTGTTTACCCACCGTATGCTATGTGTTTGAGAGAGAAGCCTCTAGTGAAAACTATGGCCCCCGGTCTACTTTATCATATATTAAAAACCTAAAAATACCTTGCTGCAATTTATTTACTTTTATTTTAATTAGTATTTTAGTTTATCTATTTATCTCTATAAGATTTAATCCTTGCAAAGAACCGCTAAGAGGATTGACAACCCGCTTATTTGCGTTGGGTGCAAGTGTTTGCTCTTGTGTGTGCAGGTGCGCTTAACGGAATTTTGCTTGGTTCTCCTACTAGATTGATAACCTTGGTTCTTAACTGAGAGAAATACTTATCTCTACTATACTGCATCATCCTCTCCTCTTCAGGGAAATACCAACGCAGACTACATGTAGCAGGAAGAATTTCTAGCGCCGTTGCCAGGGAGACATCATCAAAATTACCAAGTACATTCGCACAAACTATCATTCATTTGCATTTATTTTATTTGCCTTCTATTTGCATTTGCCTCTCATTTTCATCTCCCCCACTTCTAATTTTTTTATACAAAAACACAAAAATATTTTTATTTGCTTGCTTGCTTTTATTTCCTTCATGTCAAACACACAAGAACATAAAGTAAAACAAAAATTTAAGACACTATGGATCACCTTAAATTTTTCTACTTGGATCATTGATACGTCTCCAACGTATCTATAATTCATGAAGTATTCATGCCATGTTTATTATAGTTTTGTATGATTTAGGTACACTTATATATGGCTTTTATATGATTTTTATGGACTAACATATTGACCTAGTGCCAAGTGCCAGTTGCTGTTTTCTGCTTGTTTCTGGTTTTCCAGAAAATCCATATCAAATGAAGTCCAAATGCAGTGAAACTTTTTGACGATTTTTTCTGGAAGGAAACAGATCCAGGAAGCTTCGGGGGAGCAACAGAAGACCCACAGGGGCCCCACAAGCCACCTGGGCGCGCCCACCCCTCCTGGGCATGCCCTGGTGCCTCGTGAGCCCCCTATGGCCCCTCTTTGCGTGATTCCAACGCCAACCTCCAGAAATAACCCTAGAACTTCGACTCCGCCGCCGCAAGCCTCTGTACCTTCACGATCTCATCTAAAGCCCTTTTCTGGCACCCTGCCAGAGGGGGAAATCATCACCGGAGGCCATCTTCATCATCCCGGCGGTCTCCATGGCGACGACGGAGTAGTTCACCCTCGGGGCTGAGGGTATGTACTAGTAGCTATGTGTTTGATCTCTCTCTCTCGTGTTCTTAATTTGGCACGATCTTGATGTACCGCGAGCTTTGTTAATATAGTTGGATCATATGGTGTTTCTCCCTCTCTATCTTGTTGTGATGAATTGAGTTTTTACCTTTGAGGTTTCATTATTATCGGATTGAATACTTTGTTGGATTTGAGAACACTTGATGTATATCTTGCATATGAATACCCATGGTGAAAATGGTGTATTATATTGATTCACTTGATATATGTTTTGGCACTCAACTCACGGATTCCCGAGGTGACATTGGGGTAATCTATGCATAGGGGTTGATGCATGTTTTCGTCCTACTTTCTTCGGTAGAAATTTTGGGGCACTCTTTGAAGTTCTTTGTGTTGGATTGAATATTATGAATCTGAAGTTGTTTGATGCATATCGAATAATCAACTCACGGATACTTGTGGTGACATTGGAGTATCTAGGTGACATTAGAGTTGGTTGATGTGTATCATATGGTCTTATTCTAGTACGAACTCTAGGGCTGTTTGTGACACTTATAGGAATAGCTCAATAGATTGATCAGAAAGGATAACTTTGAGGTGGTTTCGTTCCCTACAAACAATTTCATCTTATGTTCTTCGCTAGATAAGAACTTTGGAGTGATTCTTTGTCGCACGTTGAGGGATTGTTATATGATTCAATTATGTTAGCACTGTTGAGAGATTGCACTAGTGAAAGTATGAACCCTAGGACTTGTTTCTAAGCATTGCAATACCGTTTGTCCTCCGTTTTATCACTTGCTACCTTGCTGTTTTTATATTTTCAGATTGCAAAAACCTACATCTAGTATCCATACTACACTTGTATCACCATCTCTTCGCCGAACTAGTGTACCTATACAATTTTCCATTGTATTGGGTGTATTGGGGACACAAGAGATTTCTTGTATTTGGTTGCAGGATTGTTTGAGAGAGACCATCTTCATCCTACGCCTCCCACGGATTGATAAACCTTAGGTCATCCACTTGAGGGAAAATTGCTATTGTCCTACAAAACTCTGCGCTTGGAGGCCCAACACGAGTCTACAAGAATAAGTTGTGTAGTAGACATCAAGCTCTTTTCTGGCGCCGTTGCCAGGGAGGTGAGTGCTTGAAGGTATATCTTTAGATCTTGCAATTGAATCTTTTAGTTTCTTGTTTTATCACTAGTTTGGTTCATAAAAGAAAACTACAAAGAAAATGGAATTGGGGTTGACTCACATACTTCATCTATATAATATCTTTCTTGAAAATCATGGATTGGAAAATTGTGCTCAATTGCTAGAGGAAGAATTTAATAAAATGTTTAATGTGAGTACTTTGAATGATGAGCATGATTGCAATGTTATTAGTATGCTTTCTATGAATATCCATGATGCTAGTGATATGCAAAGCCATAAGCTTGGGGATGCTATATTTGATGAAGATCATATTTTCAGTCCCCCAAGTTTTGATGAGAAAATTTATTATGATAATAGCATGCCTCCTATTTATGATGACAATATTTATGAAAGTGGGTTTGGAAGAGTGTCAACTCTAGATAATAATTATCCCACTATTTTGGAGGGTGTTGAATCTTATTATAATGATAAAAGTGGATTTGGAGAGGTCATGACTTTATTTAGTAATGATTCCACCATTCCGGAAGAGGTTTCAATTGATTATGATGAGAACAAAGTTGCTACTTATGATGATTATTGTGATGATACTTATGTTATAAAAATTAGTGATGATTATCTTTATAAAACTTTCCATAATTATGAATATCCTTTTACTAAACATCACTCTTTTAATGTGGAAACAATTTATTGTATTCGAGTTTCATATGATACTCCCACTATTACGAATGAGAAGAACATTGCTTATGTGGAGAGTAATAAATTTTCTATGCTTGTGGATCATGAAAAGAATGCTTTATGTGATAGCTATATTGTTGAATTCATTCCTGATGCTACTGAAAATTATTATGAGAGAGGAACATATGATTCATGATGCTCCCGTTATGTTTCAATTCTTTACTTTTATGCGAGCATCATTGAAATCATCATGCCTAGCTAAAAAGGCATTAAAGAAAAGCGCTTGTTGGGAGACAACCCAATATTTAACCTTACTGTTTTTGTGTGTTCACATGAAGCTACTGTATTAATCATGTTTTATAACTTTTGTTTCAATAAAGTGCCAAATGAAGCCTTTGGGATAGTGTGGATGATAGTTGACTTGATTCTGTGCAAAAACTGAAACTTTTGCGCCCAGTTCTGGAATTACCATAAATCACTGTAGCGTCTAAATTTTTTGAAATTTTTACACATGATTTACATGCAAATTGCCTACGTTTTCCTAATTTTTCAGAATTTTTGGAGGTACATAAGTACGGTTTTTAAATCGCCCACTACATGCTGTTCTGTTTTTGACAGATTCTGTTTTCGGTGCATAGTTTGCTTGTTTTAGTGTTTCCATAGCTTATATTATGAGATATAAATTGTGGAAATGATAGACTACAGTAGGCATTATGTGATAAAAATTATGAATCTTGTCTTGACAGTACCTAAGTGGATGATTTATTTTTATCATACTAACCTATCTCACAAGTTCCGTTAAGTTTTGTGTGATTCAAGTTTTCAAGTTTTGGGTGAGATATCGATATGAGGAGAATAAGGAGTGGCAAGACCCTAAGCTTGGGGATACCCAAGGAACCCCAAGGTAATACTAAAGGAACACTCAAGCGTCTAAGCTTGGGGATGCCCCGGAAGGCATCCCCTCTTTCGTCTTCAACATTATCGGTAACCTTACTTGGAGCTATATTTTTATTCGTCACATATATGTGTTTTGCTTGGAGCATTATTTTCTTTTGAGATTTGCTTGCTGTTATCAATAATCATGTTTTGTATCATTTAGTTCAATAAAATGCCAATTATAGCCTTTACCATGCTCAGTTTGCAAGTTTATGTGTTCCTGTTTGAAAACAGAAAGTTTTCTGTTATGTCCTGAATTTATGTGAATTGTCAGAACATAATAAAAATCTGAAATTTTTACACAGTAAGCATGCATAAGTTCTATGTCACGTGGTGATTTTCCAAAAAATTTGGAGTTAGGGAAGTATGAATTCTTATTCACCCTTTACAAACTGTTCTGTTTTGGCAGATTTCGGTTATAGTTGCATTGTTTGCATATGTTGCTTGTTTAATATTTCTATTTGTGGATAGGAGTATTAAATATGTAGAGGAATTTAGTATGCAATGTTTAATTATAATTTTATTGATTTGTTACAGTAGAGAATGTTAAGGTTTTGAGTTGATTTATACTAACTTATCTCACGAGTTCTTGTTGAGTTTTGTGTGGATGAAGTTCTTAAGATTTAAGGAAACCGTGATATGAGAGGAATTAAGGAGACACAAGAGCTCAAGATTGGGGATGCCCAAGGCATACCAAGATAATATTCCAAGAAGTCTCAAGCATCTAAGCTTGGGGATGCCCCAGTAGGCATCCCACCTTTCTTCTTCAACAACTATCGGTCAGTTTTGGTTGAGCCTAAGTTTTTGCTTCTTCACATGATATGTGCTATTCTTGGAATTTCATTTTATTTTGTTTTCTTTGCTGTTTGAATAAAATACTTAAGACTGAAATTTTTAAATGAGAGAGAGTCCTCACATAGCTACCTATTTACTTAACTACTCATTTGATCTTCACTTATATCTTTTTGGAGTAGTTTGTCATTTACTCTCGTTCTTCACTTATATCCTAAGAGTAAATTGTTGAATGAATTGAATATCATAAAGTTAAAATTATATGTGCTTCATATACTAGTCTCATACCTAGTAGTAGCTTCACATTGGGTTTAGAAAGCAAAATCTATTGAAGTTTTACAATCACAATATTAGTCATACAATCAATTCATGAATGATTAGTATAAGTGTCAGCGTACGACACCTATGGGACCGTGTGGATCCCTTTTACGGTTTGGCTAGGGAAAAGATGTACACAAAGAGCGGATCCAACGATCAACGCGGGGATTTTTTACCCAGGTTCGGGCCGCTGAGTAGCGTAAAACCCTACTCCTGCTTGGGATTATTGTGGGTGTTTAAGCTCAGATACACGGAGCGCTTCTTGGTGAACAGTACGCAAGAAGGGCGGCTACGCATGCAACCGGGCCAGAAAGCTCCCTCCCCCCCTGTAGCTTCGCCTTGGGCCTCCTTTTATATGACAAAGGGGTCACCAACAGCGGCGAACAGTACGCACAAGAGGTGTAAAGTTACTACAGTGTTTACATGCTTATCACTGACGACTTAGGACAAACGCATTAAATGCTCCACTTAGGTGTCCCTTACTTTCTTGGGGATGGAAAAAGAGCCCGTCCCATCAGCGCCGCTTAACCCCATCCGCCGCTAGTGCCATGACACGCATCCAGGAGGACAAACCCTAAACGACAGGCTGGTCGCTGCGCTGGAGCGGTGGCAGGGCGGTGGGATCTTGCCGGGTGCGGGGCCTTGCCGGGCCTTCGCGAGCCTTCCCGGCAAGTATCTTGCCGGGAATCCAGCCTTCGGTCTTCTATCTTCTGATCATTAGCTTGAATGCCTTCTTGATAATCTTGTATTTGTTTCCAGCTGTTCTCCGGCAGGCCTTGCCGCTGGTATGGCTACAACCGTCCATGCACAAGTATGGGGAACTAAAAGACCCAAACTTTAGTACACCGACAGGAGCCCCCGGGCCTAGGCCATACACGGGTGCGAGGTGTTGTTGGGCTAGGCCCAAACAGTGCACGGGCACGCGTGGCAGGAGTTAATTGTCGTAATCATCTTATTTATCGCGCTCCCCCATGACGCGCATTAAATGCGGTACGTGGGATACGTGCGCGGAACGGCCGCAGTAGTAGTGCGCTCGTAAAAATTCATTCACATTGGTTAGTAAAGAGGCAGCCCCGTGCCTTCCCCATAAAAGGGAATCCGCAGAGGCGCTGCTCATTTACCTCTCGTCTTTTCCAATCTGGAAACCACCGTTGCCTTCTTCCTCGAGCTTGAAACAGAGCCTCTCCCATCCATCCGCCTCCCCCACGCCCTCATCATTCTCGGCTTCCGCTTCCACAGTCGTCATGCCGCCCAAAGCAAGCAAGGGCAAAGCGACGAAAGCCGTTGACTCGGATGCAGAGACGGAGAAGATCGATCTGGTGGAGATGCGGAAGGAACACGCCGTCTTCGCCCCGACGCTCGACATGCGCGCCCTGATTGAGCGGTACATGTGTATGTGGGGGAAGAAGACGAGGGCTCACCCTACAACTCGCGTGCTCCCAGCTTCCGACAAGGGCGGTCCAGATAAATTCCCCTTCTTCGTCGCTTACTTTTACTGCAGACTCTGCCCTCCGTTTTCTGATTTCTTCATCGACATCATGTACACATACGGCTTCCGTCTCTTGGATTTCACGCCGAATGCCATGACATGCATGTCAGTCTTTGCCCATCTCTGTGAAAATTTTGCCGGAGTAGTTCCCAGCACAGCCCTCTTTCGCCACTATTTCATTCCTTGTATCGAAACAGGAGACACCCTTTCTGGTTCTATCACCTGGATTCCAAGGGCATGGAATAAAGAGATATACCCAGACGGTCTCTACCGTAAGAAGTGGGATGAATGGCGGGCCGAGTGGTGCTGGATTAAGGAGAAAGATCCTCAGCCGTTCTGTTCGCCCCGACAAACGAAAGTGGTTCGCGACAAGGACTGGAGCGGCCTCGATCCTCAAGATGAGAAGCTCACAATCGCAATTACCAGGATCCACCGTCTCAGGGTTGTCGGGCACACAATAGAAATGATTGGCGCTGATTTCCGCCGCCGCCGCATTGCTCCTCTGCAGAACAAAGGGAGACCAGCCTGGGAGTTCCAGAATGCAGCAGATATCATGAGGCTGCACCCTGGTCTGAACAACAACTTAACAGTCTTGCAGCACACAGCTCTCTGCCACAAACTGTTCAGGCCTGACGGGAAATATACGTTGCCGGCTGGCGTAATTCCCCTGTGCAACAACTCCGCTTTGAGCTCAATCATCGCCATGATGCCGGTGTGTAATGCTCACGGCCTTGACGGAACTTGGGACGAGCCATCCTCAGAGCGCGCACAGGAGTTCTTTGACAACTTGTCGGAGAAAACCATCCGGGACGAGCCAACCCTCATCCGCCCCACCACTGATGAAGAAGTGGCTTACATCGCCAGCAGGGCGGAAGAAGCGAATCTAGCCGCGGAGGCCGGCAGCTTTGGCTTTGCGGAAGAGGAAGCCAGTGAAGAAGAAATAACGCTAGAAGAGACCCTTGCCGAGCAAGGTGAAGTTACCGGGGAGCAGAGTGGCATGGTTGCCGGGAGCTCTTCTGTCGAAGACACAGCCGAGGAGCAGTTGTACGAGGAGCCCCCAGCTCCAGAAAAGAAGAAACGTGTTCTTCGGAAAGTCATCTCTGGCGTCTCAACACACCAGCCTCCCTCGAGTGGTGAGGTTCCCGGCAAGGGGGCAGCCGGCAAGGCTGCGCAGCGGCAAGGAGCCCAACAGCAACCCGTGCGACGTACGAGACGCACGACCGCGGCAACAACTGGAGCGGCGGGGGCGTCTCATTCGACGGCACCAACGGCTGGAGCAGCAGGATCATATCAACCTATTGCTTCTGCCGCAACCAACCGTCCGAGGACCCCTTCTCCACCCCCTCGCACGGACACTGTAGCGGAGGTTGACTTTGACATCTCCGCTTTTAGTCCGGAAAAAGAGGAGTAAGGGTCCTGGCCGCGTCTTTCAACTTCTGAATTCCTGGTCTTGCTTAACTCATTTGTTTTGCTTTGGCCTGTCCCCACAGAGATACGGAAACGTTGGCGCAAAGGATGGCGAAGAAGGCGAAGACTTCAACGGGTGATGAGCCTCCGGCAAGCACCGTAGGTGCGCCAGAGCCCATCGTCATCAGCCCGGAGCCCAGCCCTCAACGCAGCCTCCAACCCAGCCCTCAGCGTGAGCCCACTACCCATTTTCCGTTGGCGAGCGTTGGGGCGAATATCTTTGCTATTGACATCACCGGGCTTGTAGGAGAAGAACGGCAACAAGGAGAGTCATCGGAGGCCGTCCCTGACGTGCCGCCTCCGTCGACCACGCCGCCCAGAGATGAACCTTCGGCAAGGGCTTCCACTAGCGAGCCCATTCGCGTTGAAGACGAGCCGGCAAGCACGGGCACTGGCAATCCTACATCAGCAACCAATGTTGCCAGGAAAGGAGAAACCACCTCTCAACAGCTCGACACAGGTAAACCGTTTGCCTTGGTGCACTTGTCATTCTTTCTTTATTTTTGTCTTCTTGAACTTCAACCTCGGCCTCATCTTGTTTACTTTCTTGGTCTTTAGATCTCCCTTCGATGGAACAAATGGATGTTGATATTGTCATCGAAGAGACCGCCAAGGACGCTGCCGTCGAGGCTGACAGAGTCGCAGCTGACGAGGCCGCCAAGGCCGCACAGGAAGAAACCACCAAGGGGTCTGCTGAGGGGGGCGGCAAGGAGACCGGCGACCATACTGATGGCATTCCTGCCGCAGGAGCGCCTGGCGCTACACCGGTCGCGGAGCCCCCAGTTGCCGGTGAGGCGGTTGTCGAGGATCAACCGTCAACATCCGACGCCCCCGGTCAAGCAGATACCTTAAGGTTGGCGACAACCTGTTCGTCAGCATACCAGGGACGGCAAGCACTGGGGTGCCAACCGAAGGAGAAATTTTTGATGAAGACGTCATCGCCGCTGCTGGACTCAAGATCGTTGATGAGCCATGCGCTAGCAGCAGCGGGTCCAGGGAAGAATAGCTCCTGCAAGCCATGAGCGGCGACTTTCAAAAGCTTCAGGCGCTTTACCGCACTCGAAAGGAGATGCTGGACTCCAGGGCAGCAGTTGTCGAGGCGGCAGAGGCAGATTTCCAGAAGCGCGTTAAAGAGACACAAGTCTGGTACGCCGAGGCTTTCCAGGAGCTGATGGCTGGCCGGGAGCAACTGAATCAGAGTTGGAACGAGTTCCTCTTAAAACAGTCCGACGCCGAGAAGGCACAGGAGGAGGCTGCGCAGCAGGCTGCTGCAGAGGAAGCTCGCTTAATGGAACGCCACGTCGGGCTCGATGCTTATGAAGAAGACCTTGCCGCTCGTGAGGAGGCGCTTGCCGCCAAGCTCCGCAGCAAGGACGAAGAGATAGAGAAGCTTGTCGCGCGGCGAACCCAGGAGCTGGAGCAGAGACACAAGGAAACACTCGAAGCTCTGGCCATAGACCATGCCGGCAAGTTAAAGGGAGCCATCGATGCCGCTAAAGCTACAGAGGCCGCCAAGAACGAGCTGGGCGATAAAGTGAAGAGGCTGGAAGCAGATCTCGAGGGCCATGGCAAGGAAATCTCAACGCTCAGAGCCGAGAGAGAGAAAACTCTCTACAACCTGGCGGAGATGCAAACCGCCATGTCCGACAAGACTAAGGAGCTCATCTCAGCCAATGAATCCATCGCTGATCTGAAACTAAAGCTGGCAACGCTGGAGGAGTCCCTTGAGAACAGCAAAGCTCATGAGAGGGCTTTGATCAATGATCTCCAGAGTGAGAAGAGCTTGCTCAACAGCGCCGCCGCCACTTATAATGACTTTGAGAAAGGTGTGAAGATCTGGACTGAGCGCCTTGTCGACGTCGCGGAAAGGCTTGCCGCAGAACTGTCCACCATGGGCCTGCAAGACTTCAACTACTCTTCTGACGATAGGGTGTCTGCGAGCGCCAGGCTGACCATGTTCTTCGAGAGCATCGTTGAGGCCCTCAAGCTGCTCCATTCTGATCGAGCAACCCATCTGGCCAACAAATCCCGCAAACTTTGCCGGGCCGTCCTCTTCAAGGTGCTCGTCAAGGTGGTGCACAAGAACCCTGGCATCAACCTTACCAACGTTCTCGCTAGCTTGCCAGAGGATGTAGACCTCAAGGCACTCGAAAAGCTTGTCGCGCCCATCGTTGACAGAGTGAGCCAAGTCAAGAGGGTCGAAGGCCGGCGCAGGGACTAGCCGCTTCGCTCCATTTTGCCGCCACCATTCCATGTCAAAGACAGTTTTAACTTAAGTTAGAATCGCAGCGACCAGTAATATAACTTGCTATGTTTTGGATGAATGTATGCTATTTCTCTTGTCTGATTTCTTCTTTTTTTGTATGGTACATGCCCTACGCTTATTGGAAACTTGCCGGTGCGTGCACCCTTGCCGCGAGCGCTTTGAGGAACGGATCCTTAGCAGCCTGCTGGAGGTGTCGCTGCCGACAAGATACCTTGACGTTTTCAGTGCAGCCACTTAAGCTGTTGAGCGGACTCGAAACAAAGTAAGGGCGCAACCAATCACGACAAGGTTCCTTCGCATGCGGGTTTTCCATACAAAAGCCGAAATCGTTCAAGGAAAATAAGTCTACAATAAAAATTTGCTTAAAAGTTTTGCAACTTAGCTTTTCGTTGCTGTACTCCTTATTGCAAAATGTCAACTTGAACGTCGCCTGTCAATGTCCATACCATCATTCCTCCCCGGCAAACTTGCACGCGAGGAAACCTTCTGTCCTTCAAGAAGAAGAGAAAACAGAGATATGGAACCTTGGCGGTACATTAACGCTTACCGGAAGCAGGTGTAATACAATATCTCAGACAAGCATGCATATAGATTGACATGAAAATCGACAAGAATCGTAAAACGCTTAAGTTTATTCAACTATGCACAGGGTCTGCGCCTGGCTTTGTACAAAGGATCATATGCCTTGCCGGCAAAACTTGTACAAAAGGTGGTTGCCGAGTGACCCGAAAACCGCGCCTTATGGGTAGAACTTACGAAGGTGTTCGATATTCCAGGAATTGCTCACTGGAATGCCATCTTCGGTCTCTAGGCGGACTGCGCCGGGCCTGTTGACTCGTACTACCCGATAAGGGCCTTCCCACTTCGGTGTCAACTTGTTAGAATTCTTGGCCGACTAAACGCGCTGAAGAACAAGGTCGCCTTCCTCAAGGATTCGGGCATGAACCTTGCGGCTATGATAGCGGCGCAAGGCTTGCTGGTAGCGTGCAGCTCGCACAGCAGCCCGAAGACGATCTTCCTCAAGGAGCGTGGCGTCATCTTGGCGCAGCTGCTCTTGCTCAAGCTCATCATAAGCGAGTACTCGAGGTGACCCGTATATGAGCTCTGTGGGGAGAACTGCTTCTGCCCCGTAGACTAGGGAGAAGGGTGTCTGGTCAGTAGCTCGATTTGGTGTCGTTCTGATTGACCAAAGAACCGCCGGCAGCTCATCAATCCAGTGTCTTCCGCACTTGCGCAGCTTGTCGAAAGTCCTTGTTCTGAGACCTCGCAACACTTCAGCATTTGCCCTCTCCGCTTGGCCGTTGCTCCTCGGGTGAGCAACAGAAGCAAAACAGATTTTGCCGCCAAGGTCTTGGACATACTGCATGAAGGTGCGGCTCGTGAACTGCGTGCCATTGTCGGTGATGATCCTGTTTGGCACACCAAAACGGCACACTAGTCCCTTGAAGAACTTGACGGCTGATTGTGCTGTCACCTTTCTCACTGCTTCCACTTCCGGCCACTTCGTGAACTTGTCGATAGCAACGTACAAGTATTCGAAGCCCCCGGCAGCGCGGGGAAAAGGGCCCAATATGTCGAGCCCCCAGACCGAAAATGGCCAGGAAAGAGGGATTGTCTGAAGAGCTTGAGCTGGCTGATGCAATTTCTTTGAATGGAACTGGCATGCTTCACACTTGGTTACTAGTGCAGTTGCATCTTGGAGAGCAGTGGGCCAAAAGAAACCTTGCCGGAATGCCTTGCCGACAAGAGCTCTTGAGCCTATGTGGGAGCCACATATGCCTCCATGTATCTCTGCCAACAGCTCCAGTCCATCCTCCCGAGGAATACACTTCAGTTTCACACCGTTCGGTCTCTTTCTGTACAGGACATTGTCCACGAACTGGTACATACTAGACCGACGGGCTACTTTCTCCGCTTCTTCCTGTTCTTCAGGGAGTTCTCCTGTTTGAAGGAACTGGACGATGTGATGTGCCCACGTTGGAGCCTGTGGCTCGACAACAAGGACCAAAGGCATATCTTCGGCCGTGGGAGCGTTTGTCTCTACGGCAAGGGCTTGAGGCCCTGCCGGAGCCTCTGGCTCCCCGGCAAGCTCGGCGTCATTCCCGGCAACTTCCTTGCCGACGGCTTCTGGAAGCTCTGCAGGAAAGTACTGGCCGGAACTCAACTTCCTTCTTTTGTCTTGCCTCGTCGATGGTGTTACAGATGGCTGAGTTAAGCGGAGCACAAAAGTTCCTGGTTCCACAGGTAACTTGAGGGCAGCACGTTTTGACAGGTCGTCGGCAATATTGTTCTCCGCACGAGGAACATGCTCTGTTTGCAACCCGTCAAAACGCTCCTCCAACTTTCTCACTTCATCTACATATGCTTCCATCAACGGGCTCTAATAGTCTTTGTTAACTTGCCTGACGACAAGCTGTGAGTCACCTCTGACAATGAGCTTCTTAATTCCAAGGTCCGCCGCGATCCTGAGACCGGCAAGCAGCCCTTCATATTCTGCAGTGTTGTTTGTTGATCTCTCCCGGGGAAAGTGCATCTGAATTACATACTTGAGGTGCTCTCCGGTGGGTGCGACAAGTAGCACGCCAGCACCGGCGCCTTGCAGCGAGAAAGCCCCGTCAAAGTACATAATCCATTCTCGATTGGTTTCCTTGCCGGGGATAGTTGTCTCTTGAATTTCTTCGTCTGGCGTCGGTGTCCATTCTGCAATGAACTCCGCCAAGGCTCTGCTCTGAATAGTCGAAGTGCTTTCAAATTTGAGACCAAAGCTTGACAGTTCCAACGCCCACTCCATAATTCTGCCAGTCGCATCTGGATTTCATAAAATCCGCTGCAACGGGAAGCGAGTGACGACGGTGATTTCATGTGCCTGGAAATAATGGCGCAGCTTCCTTGAGGCCATAAGGAGGCCGAAGAGCAACTTCTGCACGCCAGAATATCTTGACCTAGCCCCCTGCAACAGGGAGCTGACAAAATAGACTGGGCACTGCACCATCTTCTTCTTCTGCATTGCTTCATTCGATTGCGCAGATCCTGCCTTGTCGGCATCAGACTCTGCCGGGGAGAATCCCAGCTTGTCGCTTGACGGGCTTGCTGCTGCCGCTGCTTCTTCGTCGACTTCTCTCTGCGCCACTAAGGCAGCACTAACCACTTGATTTGTTGCCGCTAGATATAGCAGCAATGGCTCTTGTGGTTTAGGCGCGACTAGCGTTGGCGGAGAGGAGAGGTACCTCTTCAAGTCCTGCAGCGTTGCCTCTGCTTCCGGAGTCCATTTCACTAGACCGGCCTTCTTCAAGATTTTGAAAAAAAAGGCAGGGCGCGCTCAGCGGATTTGGAGATGAACCTGCTCAGAGCAGCAACGCAGCCGGCAAGTCGACGCACATCTTTGACACGTCTTGGTGCTTCAATCTGCTCAATTGCCTTGATCTTGTTCGATTCCACGTTGAGACACAAAGAACCCGAGAAGCTTGCCGGATGGAACGCCAAACACACACTTCTCAGGATTGAGCTTCAGATTGATCCTGCGCAGATTTGCAAATGTCTCTTCTAAATCTTGTATGAGCGTTGCCTTGTCCTTGGTTTTAATCACTATGTCATCCATATAAGCTTCCATACTTCTATGTAGCTGGGGCTCAAAACCGATCTGGACCGGTCTTGCAAACGTTGAACCAGCACTTTTCAACCCGAAAGGCATGCGTATGAAGCAATACGTGCCACATAGGGTGATAAATGCGGTTTTCTCTTCGTCGTCCTTTGACATGAAAATCTGATGATACCCTGAATAAGTGTCAAGAAACGACAGCAAATCGCAGCCAGCAGTGGAGTCCACAATCTGGTCGATGCGCGGCAAGGGAAAAGGATCTTTTGGATAGGCTTTATTGATATCTGTATAGTCGATACACAGCCTCCATTTTCCATTCGCCTTGCGCACTACAACTGGATTGGCCAACCATGTTGGACGGAGCACTCCTCTCACTAAACCTGCCGCTTCCAGCTTCCTGATTTCTTCGGCAATAAATTATTGCCGCTCCAAAGATTGCTTCCTAACTTTCTACTTGACGGGCCACGCATGAGGACAGACGGCAAGGTGGTGCTCGATTACCTCCCTGGGAACACCGGGGATATCAGATGGTTGCCATGCAAACACATCGACATTCGCCCGCAGGAAGGCAATGAGAGCGCTTTCCTATTTGTCATCGAGGGTGGAACTCACGGTGAAAGTTCCTCCTGTACCATCCTCCTTGACGGGCACCTTCTTAGTTGCTGGTAGAGCTGCCTTGGATTTCTTGCTCTTGCCGGTGGAGCTCTCCGGCACATCCTCAACGGGAGCGCAACACTCCGAGGAGGTGCGCTTGCCGGAGTGTGTGCTAGAGGTTTTGCCGGTCTTCTTCCCCCCGGGAGCTTCGGCGGCAGGAGCAAGTGCCTTGGCGGCAGGTGCTGCGACTGCCTCCCGGTAGAGTTGGTCGGTGCAGATAAGGGCATCCTTCTTGTCGGAGTTGATAGTGATGACGCTCATCGGCCCGGGCATCTTTAATGTATTATAGGCGTAGTGTGATGCCGCCATGAACTTGGCCAGCGCCGGGCGACCAAGAATCCCATTATATGGCCATGGAATCTTGGCGACGTCGAAGACAATCTTTTCTGTTCTGTAGTTCAGCTCACTACCAAATGTTACTGGCAGTGTGATCTTGCCCTTCGGCTGGCTCCTTCCTGGGTTGATCCCTTGAAACGTGCCCGTTTCCTCGAGATCTTCGTCAGGAATTTGCAACTTCTTGATCACATCAGGCGAGATCAAGTTCAAACCGGCCCCACCGTCAACTAACATCTTTCTCACCTTGAGGTTGTGGATCGTTGGTGAAACCAACAATGGCAAACACCCGACCGCAGTTGTGCGATCAGGGTGATCCTCGGCGTCAAAAATGATAGGCGTGTTGGACCATTTCAATGGTTTCCGGGCATCGATCGACGGCTCTGTCGCGTTAATCTCGCGCGCCCACTGTTTGAGTCGGCGGTGAGAGGAATGCAACGAGGCGCCTCCGTCAATGCACATGGCTTCTGTAGCTTTCTGGAACTCGTGCTCGCTGGACTCGTCGCCCTCTTCGTCATCATCGTCACCCCCCTGTTCCTTGTCGCGGCATCGAGCGGGCCTCTCCTTTTGTTGCTTGGCCTTGCCGCGACGACCTCCTCGACTACCGTGTTTCTTGCCAGACCCCTCAGCACCATCCTGGGCCTTCTCCTTGTCTCGCCTCTCATACTCAGCTTTCTGCTTCTCGACAAGCTGCTCAACTTGACGGCAGTTTTGGAGATCGTGACCCTTGGTGCGATGGATCTTGCAATACTGCTTGTCAGAGCCCTCCGGCTTGTCGGCAGCTGCCAAGGCCTGACATGAGGCACACCCAGCAAACTCCTTGCCGGGGCCATCAGCCTTGATCTTCTTGGCGGTGCTGGTGTTCCCGGATCCCTCGACAGCAAGCACGGCCTTGCCCTTGCACTTCTTGTTACGCCGTCGGCCTTTCTTCGTCGAGGTGGTGGCGTCTTCGCCTTCAGAGTCGATTTCTGCGCCAGCATCCTCGCCGGGGAATCTCCTTCCCTCTTCAGCCCGAGCACATTTGTCAGCCAGAGCATAGAGCTTGGCAACATCCCTGACTTTGTTCATTGCCAGCTCTTCCCGCATCTTGCGGTTGCGCACATTCTGATGAAACGCGCTGATAACTGCGGCAGGATCAATGTCTGGTATGTTGTGTTGTATACGGCTGAATCTCTGTATGTACTTGCGCAAGGCTTCGCCCTCTTTCTGGGGGATGAGATGTAAATCGCTTTCTTGGCCAGGAGCCTGGTGGCCTCCAGTAAAGGCGCCAATGAACTCATGACACAAATCTGCCCAGGAGGAAATGGAATTCTCCGGCAAATGCATTAACCATGACCTGATGTTGGGCTTAAGCACCAACGGGAAGTAGTTGGCGAGTATCTTGTCGTCTCGAGCCCCGGCAGCCTGCACCGCAATGGTGTAGATGCTCAGGAACTCTGACAGGTGAGTCTTGCCGTCATATTTCTCCGGCACCTCCGGCTTGAAAGTTCGGGAATTGGGCCACTGGACCCGCCGCAGCTCATGAGTAAACGCTGGACAGCCCACCTCATAAGGCAAGCTACCAGAATACCCCGGCGCAGACTCGACCACAGTGGGTCCCGCGCGCTTGTCGGATTGACGGCGCGCTTCCCGCCGCCGCTCGATGGTAGTTCGAGCGTCTTCTTTATTCCGTTCCCGAAGAACTTGACATTGATCGCGGCGAGCCCGCGGATCAGAAGACGCCGTGGAATCGTCATCACAGGCGTCAATCCGCCGAGTTAGCGACCGCTGTTGTCATAGCGGAGGGGAGCGCATCGTAGTCGTACCGCCTCCGGTCTTTTCGCCATCGGCATGCACCGGCTCAGTGGACTGCCTCCGCGAAGGCCCCGCCTGTTGTGGCCTGTCATCATTAGCCAAGCCGATGAGGCTCTGAATAGCAGATCTCCATTCTTCTAGCTTCTCCGCAGCGGGAGGGAAATCTAGGAGCAGCTGAGCTCGTGCCAACGCTTCTGCCGGTGTAGGCGGTGGTGAAAGGTGCAAAGAACGTGAGGTGCTCTGACTCCTAACTGTGTTAGAAGGAGCTCCATCACGGTCTTGCGATCGCGCCCTGCTTCCACCGGCATGTTGGCATGCATACTGGCCCCGTGCATCTTGGGAGTGATGCGCACGGTTTTTTCCATGGGGGCGCCTGGAACCACCAACGTCGCGGCGCTGCCCATCGCGCACGACCTGAGAAGGCCGCGGCGCATGCGCCGGCATGGGTGTCTTGGAAGGCGTCGTCCCGTCCTTGGATTTCGCTGCACCACCCATAGGTAGCACGGCTCCGTCCTTAGACCTGGCAATATGCGGGTTGTTGTCGCCGTTGCGAACGACGCCGCTCGCCTGGCTCTGATCGCCAAAATGTCGTGGAGGCTCAGGACCTCCACCTCCTCCACCAGCGCCCACGCCGTCGCCCGTCTGTGTGGGTACGGGCGGGCAGGACGCGGATGGATCAACCGCCGTCGCACCCTTCTTCTTGGGAGCCATGGCGACGAAAGTGATCAAAAACTGGCGCGCTGACCGCTAGATCGGGTTCGCGCAACCTCTTCCCCTACCTGGCGCGCCAAAGATGTCGGCGTACGACACCTATGGGACCGTGTGGATCCATTTTATGGTTCGGCTGGGGAAAAGATGTACACAAAGAGCGGATCCAACGATCAACGCGGGGATTTTTTACCCAGGTTCGGGCCGCTGAGTAGCGTAAAACCCTACTCCTGCTTTGGTTTATTGTGGGTGTTTAAGCTCAGATACACGGAGCGCTTCTTGGTGAACAGTACGCAAGAAGGGTGGCTACGCATGCAACCGGGCCAGAAAGCTCGCTCCCCCCTGTAGCTTCTCCTTGGGCCTCCTTTTATATGACAAAGGGGTCACCAACAGCGGCGAACAGTACGCACAAGAGGTGTAAAGTTACTACAGTGTTTACATGTTTATCACTGACGACTTAGGACAAACGCATTAAATGCTCCACTTAGGTGTCCCATACTTTCTTGGGGATGGAAAAAGAGCCCGTCCCATCAGCGCCGCTTAACCCCATCCGCCGCTAGTGCCATGACACGCATCCAGGAGGACAAACCCTAAACGACAGGCTGGTCGCTGCGCTGGAGCGGTGGCAGGGCGGTGGGATCTTGCCGGGCGCGGGGCCTTGCCGGGCCTTCGCGAGCCTTCCCGGCAAGTATCTTGCCGGGAATCCATCCTTCGGTCTTCTGTCTTCTGATCATTAGCTTGAATGCCTTCTTGATAATCTTGTATTTGTTTCCAGCTGTTCTCCGGCAGACCTTGCCGCTGGTATGGCTACAACCGTCCGTGCACAAGTATGGGGTACTAAAAGACCCAAACTTTAGTACACCGACAATATGGAAGAGAACTTTCACATATAAATATATTATCTTGGACATCTTTTATGATTGTGAATACCCATTAATTATTTTCAAACTTGAGCAAATTAGTTGAAGTTGGACAAGGAAGACAACGTAATGAGTTATGTTTGGGTATATTTGCAAAGAATTTATATTGTTATGGATCCTCCAACATGTGGTGCTTGCTTAGGATCTTCTGCTAGCCAAAAATTCGTACTAAGTAGAGATACTACTTGTGCATCCAAAAACCCTTAAACCCAGTTTCTTCCCATGAGTGTCCACCATATCTACCTATGGATTGAATAAGATACTTCAAGTAAGTTGTCATCGGTGCAAAAAGCAATAAAAATTGCTCCTAAAATATGTATGATCCTTTATTGCAAGGGAAAATAAGCGTTGTATGAACTTGTGATGGTAAAGAAATAAAAGTGACGGACTGCATAATAAAGGTTGCTATCACAAGGGGCAATATAACGTGACGTTCCTTTGCATTAAGGGCTTGCGCATCCAAAAATAAAAAGCGCATGACAACCTCTGCTTCCCTCTGCGAAGGGCCTATCTTTTACTTTATGTATTTACTTTTATGCAAGAGTCAATAGTATTACTTCTCATTTCAACCTTAATTATTCTCTAGTTGGCAAGCATCATGTGGTGGGGAAAGATCCAGGCACATATGGCCAGTCAAATATATTTGATCATGAATTATTTGGTGACTATCTTTCTCTGTGTTGACAATTATCTCTATGATAAATAAGTTGGGAGGCGAAACATTAAGCCCCTATCTTTCTCTGTGTTCGATGGATGCTATTTGTTCTAAAAATATGCTTTGAGTATTAGCAATCATAGAAGACTAAATGATAATTGAATATGTGGAGCTCTTACTTAGACTTTGTTGAAGATAAGTTGAATTGCAATTGTTTGGTGACTAAGAACATAGGTAGTTAAGTTTCAAGAGAATGCATTGTTTGAACCATAACATGTGAATTGATTGCTACTTTATCTTGATGAGTTTTATGAGAAAAAGTTGCTGTCATGATGCTAGGAAAAGTGATTGAAATTATCATTATAAATTATTTCTTTTATCATTTACCTACTCGAGGACGAGGAGGAATTAAGCTTGGGGATGCTGATACGTCTCCAACGTATCTATAATTTATGAAGTATGCATGCCATGTTTATTATAGTTTTGTATGATTTAGGTGCACTTTTATACGGCTTTTATATGATTTTTATGGACTAACATATTGACCTAGTGCCTAGTGCCAGTTGTTGTTTTCTGCTTGTTTTTGGTTTTCCAGAAAATGGGCGCGCCCTGGTGCCTCGTGGGCCCCCTGTGGCCCCTCTTTGCATGATTCCAACGCCAAAAATTCCTATATATTCAGAAACCTCCAGAAATAACCCTAGAACTTCGACTCCGCCGCCGCAAGCCTCTGTACCTCCACGATCTCATCTAAAGCCCTTTACCAGCACCCTGCCGGAGGGGGAAATCATCACCGGAGGCCATCTTCATCATCCCGGTGGTCTCCATGGCGAGGAGGGACTAGTTCACCCTCGGGGCTGAGGTTATGTACTAGTAGCTATGTGTTTGATCTCTCTCTCTCTCTCTCTCTCTCTCTCGTGTTCTTGATTTGGCACGATATTGATGTACCGCGAGCTTTGTTAATATAGTTGGATCATATGGTGTTTCTCCCTCTCTATCTTGTTGTGATGAATTGAGTTTTTACCTTTGAGGTTTCATTATTATCGGATTGAATACTTTGTTGGCTTTGAGAACACTTGATGTATGTCTTGCATATGAATACCCGTGGTGACAATGGGGTATTATATTGATTCACTTGATATATGTTTTGGCACTCAACTCGCGGATTCCCGAGGTGACATTGGGGTAATCTATGCATAGGGGTTGATGCATGTTTTTGTCCTACTTTCTGCGATAGAAATCTTGGGGCACTCTTTGAAGTTCTTTGTGTTGGATTGAATATTATGAATCTGAAGTTGTTTGATGCATATCGAATAATCAACTCACGGATACTTGTGGTGACATTGCAGTATCTAGGTGACATTACAGTTGGTTGATGTGTATCATATGGTGTTATTCTAGTACGAACTCTAGGGTTGTTTGTGACACTTATAGGAATAGCTCAATAGATTGATCGGAAAGGATAACTTTGAGGTGGTTTCGTACCCTACAAAGAATTTCATCTTATGTTCTCCAATATATAAGAACTTTGGAGTGATTCTTTGTCGCACATTGAGGGATTGTTATATGATTCAACTATGTTAGCACTGTTGAGAGATTGCACTAGTGAAAGTATGAACCCTAGGCCTTGTTTCTAAGCATTGCAATACCGTTTGTGCTCCATTTTATCACTTGCTACCTTGCTGTTTTTATATTTTCAGATTACAAAAACCTATATCTACTATCCATACTACACTTGTATCACCATCTCTTCGCCGAACTAGTGCACCTATACAATTTACCATTGTATCTACACAACTTATTCTTGTAGACTCGTGTTGGGCCTCCAAGCGCAGAGTTTTGTAGAACAGTAGAAATTTTCCCTCAAGTGGATGACCTACGGTTTATCAATCCGTGGGAGGCGTAGGATGAAGATGGTCTCTCTCAAAAAACCCTGCAACCAAATACAAGAAATCTCTTGTGTCCCCAACACACCCAATACAATGGTAAATTGTATAGGTGCACTAGTTCGGCGAAGAGATGGTGATACAAGTGTAGTATGGATTCTAGATATAGGTTTTTGTAATCTGAAAATAAAAAAGAGCAAGGTAGCAAGTGATAAAATGGAGCACAAACGGTATTGCAATGCTCAGAAACAAGGCCTAGGGTTCATACTTTCACTAGTGCAATCTCTCAACAGTGCTAACATATTTGAATCATATAACAATCCCTCAATGTGCGACAAAGAATCACTCCAAAGTTCTTATCCAGCGGAGAACATAAGATGAAATTGTTGTAGGGTACGAAACCACCTCAAAGTTATCTTTTCTGATCAATCTATTGAGCCATCCCTATAAGTGTCACAAACAGCCCTAGAGTTCGTACTAAAATAACACCATATGATACGCATCAACCAACTCTAATGTCACCTAGATACTCCAATGTCATGATACGTCTCCAACGTATCTATAATTTTTGATTTCCATGCTGTTATATTATCAATCTTGGATGTTTTTATATACATTTACAGTAATTATATATCATTTTTTGGGACTAACCTATTAACTTAGTGCCCAGTGCCAGATGCTGTTTTCTGCCCTGTTTTTGTTTTACAGAATATCAATACCAAACGAAGTCCAAATGCCACGAAACTTTTTGGAGATTTTTTTCTGGACGAGATAAACACTAGAAGCTTCGGGAGAAGGCCAGAAGCCCCAGGGGGTGCCCACAAGGCACCAGGGCAGGCGCGCCCTGGTACCTCGTGGGGCCCACAGAGCTCCGTTTGACCAAATTCCACCACTATAAATTCCAGAAAAATCAGAAACCCTCAGGGGAGTCCACGAAATACTTTTTCCGCCGCCACAAGTTTCTGTTCTCGAGAGATCCCATCTGGAGGCCTTCTCCGGTACTCCGCCGGAGGGGGATTCGATCACGGAGGGGCTCTACATCAACCTTGTTGCCCTTCCGATGATGCGTGAGTAGTTTACCACAGACCTTCGGGTTCATAGTTAGTAGCTAGATGACTTCTTCTCTCTTTTTGATCTTCAATACAATGTTCTCCTCGATGTTCTTGGAGTTCTATGCGATGTAATCACTTTTTGCGGGGTGTTTGTTGGGATCCGATGAATTGTGAGTTTATGATCAGATTATCCATGAATATTATTTGAGTCGTCTATGATCTCTTTTATGCATGATTATTATAGCCTCGTATTTCTTCTCCGATCTATTGATTTGGTTTGGCCAACTAGATTGATTTATCTTGCCATGAGAAGAGGTGCTTTGTAATGTGTTCGATCTTGCGGTTCTCAATCCCAGTGATAGAAAGGGACATGACACGTATGTATCATTGCTATTAAGGGTAAAAAGATGGGGTTTATTCATATGTGAGTTTATCTTGTCTACATCATGTCATCGTTCTTAAGGCGTTACTCCGTTCTTTATGGACTTAATACACTAGATGCATGCTGGATAGCGGTCGATGTGTGGAGTAATAGTAGTAGATGCCGGCAGGAGTCGGTCTACTTGTCTCGGACGTGATGCCTATATACATGATCATTGCCATGAATCCGTCATAATTATTTGCTTTTCTATCAATTGCCCAATAGTAATTTGTCTACCCACCGTATGCTATTTTCTTGAGAGAAGCCTCTAGTGAAAACTATGGCCCCTGGGTCTATCTAAATCAATTACTAAATCCCTAAAATATTGCTGCACTTTTTCTTTATTAATTTTATTTTGTATTTTTGTTTCTATCTATCTATCACATACAATTTAATCTTGCAATTGATCGCCGAGGGATTGACAACCCCTCGTTTGCGTCGGGTGCAAGGATTTGTTGTTTGTGTGCAGGTACTGTTAACGAGGTGTTGCGTGGTTCTCCTACTGGATTGATAACCTTGGTTTCATAATTGAGGGAAATACTTACCTCTGCTATGCTGCATCATCCCTTCCTCTTCGGGGATAAAACCAACGCAAGCTACAAGTAGCAGGAAGAATTTCTGGCGCCGTTGCCGGGGAGACATCATCAACATCTATCAAGTACCTTTGCATAAACTCTCATCTCCTTGCATTTACTTTATTTGCCTCTCGTTTTCATCTCCCTCACTTCTAAAACGTTTTTTACAAAAATACAAAAATATTTTCCGTTTGCCTTTTTCTTGTTTGCTTGCTTGCTTGCTTGAAATTGCTATCATGGCTGATTTTGGTATGGAAAAAGGTGAGGATGGTAAAACTCCTAAAATCGAAATTCCTACCAATTTAGATACTAAAACTTTTGTGATGGGACATTGGAATATTATAGGAAAATATGTCATCCAAGAATTCTTTAATTGCATTGGAACTTTGGCTTGTGATGATACTCCTATTCTTAGTAGAACCAAGAATTATGCCGAAGCTATTTCTGCTCTTGTTCTTAAACTAGAAAAAAGATTTATTCGTACCCATCCTACTTTGCAAAGATTGTTTTATGAGTTACCAGTTATAAAAAATCCTAAGGCTAAAAATATAGAAACTCTTATCCTCATGAATGAATTTGATTACAAAGTTCGAGAAGCTAGAGAAATCTTTGATTTTTATGGCATGAATCATGAAAAACCGGTGATAGATGAGATCTTATACAATGATGATTACTTGTTAAGATATTTATTTCATGACGATTGCACCTTTGATGAGAATACCAAAAAGGAGGTCCCTCCTTTAAATATAATCCAACAAGTTTTCAATGGTATTAATAAACAGTATTCTTGGATTGTAAAAGGGAATCAAGAGGGATTTGAGGATGGCCAACTTAGTAATGCTAAAATTTCCATGGGTGATGTGTTTGAAATTGTCTTTGAAAGGCCTCCTGATAAGAACGTATCTTTAGATAAGAAGAAGAAAGATGACAATACTTGAACTATGCATTATGCCTAGCT
This sequence comes from Elymus sibiricus, assembly GCA_039707655.1. Classification (NCBI taxonomy): domain Eukaryota; kingdom Viridiplantae; phylum Streptophyta; class Magnoliopsida; order Poales; family Poaceae; genus Elymus; species Elymus sibiricus. Next base: position 355,852,980 of record CM077664.1, on the reverse strand, counting down.
AGGGGCATAAAACAATAGCGCTTGTTGGGAGGCAACCCAATGAATAAAATAATTTTTTACCTTTTGTTTCTGTTATTGTGTGTTTTCACAATTATTCTACTGGTATGAGTGTGTTTTTGTGTTTTTAATTAGTGTTTGTGCCAAGTAAAGCCTTTGGGATGATTTGGAAGATAGTATAATTGATGCTGTTTGGAAAACAGAAAGTTTTGCGTCCAGTGCCAGAATTTTGTTTCTGTACTGGAGCGTCAAAAAAATCTGAAATTTTTACACAGTATTGGTATATGAATTTCCCACGCTGTCCTAATTTTTCAGAATTTTGGGAGTTAGAGAAGTATGGATTTTAAATAGATTTCTACAGACTGTTTTGTTTTTGACAGATTCTGTTTTTGATGCACTACTTGCTTGTTTTGATGAATCTATGGATGGTATCGGGGGGTATAAGCCATGGTAAAGTTAGAGTACAGTAGGTATAATGCAAAAATAAAATATGAATGGGTTTGCAACAGTACTTAAAGTAGTGATTTATTTTGTTATACTAACGGATCTCACGAAGGTTTTGTTGAGTTTTGTGTGATTGAAGTTTTCAAGTTTTGGGTGAGATAACGATGGATGAAGGAATAAGGAGTAGCAAGAGCCTAAGCTTGGGGATGCTCGAGGCACCCCAAGGTAATATTCAAGCAAGATTCAAGCGTCTAAGCTTGGGGATGCCCCGGAAGGCATCCCCTCTTTCTTCTACCAACCATCGGTAATTTTACTTGGAGCTATATTTTTATTCGTCACATGATATGTGTTTTACTTGGAGCGTCTTGTATTATATGAGTCTTTGCTTTGTTTTCCTTTTAGTTTGTCACAATCATCTTTGCTGAACACACCTATCTTGAGAGAGCCACACGTTTATCATCATTTGTTAGAATACTCTATGTGCTTCACTTAATTTTTTTTGAGCTAGCCAGTTGCTCTAGTGCTTCACTTAAATCTTTTTGAGCACGGTGGTGGCAATATTTTGAAGAAATGAATTCTCATGCTTCACTTATATTATTTTGAGAATTGATAAGATAGAAATTTTGAAGAAATATTTGCACTCTCATGCTTCACTTAAATCTTTTTGAGAGTTGATGATAGTAACGGTAATTTGCACAAGATATGAATTTGGTCCCAAAGTGATGAATATTCAAGAGGGATATAATAAAAAATTTCATATAGATCATTGGATATGATAAGTGTGATTCCTTGCAATAGTTTTGCGATATGGAAATGATAATATGTGAGTCATGTTAGTGAGTAATTGTGATTTAGTAGGAATATTAGTGTTAAGGTTTGTGATTCCCTATGCATGCACATCAAGTCAATAGTTATGCAACGAAATTATATCCTACTTATGGTGCATTATTCGGTGTTAGTTATGTTCAATGCATGTTTATGACCGTTTTTGTTTTTTGGTTGGTTGCTTCTCAATCTATTTGCTAGCCTTCATTTGTACTAAGCGGAAATACTGCTTGTGCATCCAAACTCCTTAAACCCAAGTTGTGCCAAATGAGTCCACTATATCTGCCTATATGCGGTATTTCAATGCCGTTCCGAGTAAATTTGCGTGTGCCAACTCTAGTTTTCAAAAATAATTTTCCTTTTTGTGTGCCCGTACCGCTCATGAAGCGGCAGGGGGTGGCCATTATTTTCCATGCTAGGTGTGTTATTCTCATGATGAGTGTTTATTCACTTGTCATTGCACGTGAGAGTGGCTGGTAATAGGGATGCCCAGTCCCACAATGAAATCAAAAATAATAACAACAAAATTCATTGGAAAGTGTTGGTTTGGAGGGCACCCATGGATACGGCTAGCCATGGATTGTGAAAGAAATGGTGGAAAGGAAATAAACTTTACTTTCTGTTTGGGAACCGCCTATGATGTGTCTAGCATGGAAAATATTGGGAATTCTCGGTCGTTTTTGTTGACTGGAAAAGCATGCCTCTCAAAATATTTTATATCTTTAATTTCAGCTTTGAGCTCTGGCACATTTGACAAATCTCTGCTTCCCTCTGCGAAGGGCCTATCTATTTACTTTTATGCAATTTTTATTTTTATTTGAGTCTCCATCTTCTCTTACAAAAGCACCAACTAGAGAGCACTATTGTCATACTTGTGCATTGGATGTAGCTAATATTTGAGTGTGTTTCATGAATGGATCAATGATTGAGCATAATGGGCTAGGGATAACTTTCTTTAGCATTGATATTTTGAAAGACATGGTTGCTTGTTAGCATGCTTGAGTATTTATATCTTCATGTCAAACTATAGACTATTGCTTTGAATTATTCAAGTCCAATGTCCATGCTATAAAAGAAAAGAATATATAATGAATATGATAGGCAGCATTCCACATCAAAAATTCTGTTTTTATCATTTACCTACTCGAGGACGAGCATGAATTAAGCTTGGGGATGCTGATACGTCTCCATCATATCTATAATTTTTGATTGTTCCATGTTGTTATATTATCAATCTTGGATGTTTTTATATACATTTATAGCAATTATATATCATTTTCTGGGACTAACTATTAACTTAGTGCCCAGTGCCAGTTGCTGTTTTCTGCCCTGTTTTTGTTTTACAGAATATCAATACCAACCGAAGTCCAAATGGCACGAAACTTTTTGGAGATTTTTTTCTGGACAAGATAAACACTAGAAGCTTCGGGAGAAGGCTAGAAGCCCCAGGGGGTGCCCACGAGGCACCAGGGCGCGCCTGGGAGGGCGCGCCTAGGGGGGCAGGCGCGCCCTGGTACCTCGTGGGGCCCACAGAGCTCCGTTTGACCTAATTCCACCACTATAAATTCCAGAAAAATCAGAAACCCTCAGGAGAGTCCACGAAATACTTTTTCCGCCGCCGCAAGTTTCTGTTCTCGAGAGATCCCATCTGGAGGCCTTCTCCGGTACTCCGTCGGAGGGGGAATCGATCACGGAGGGGCTCTACATCAACCTTGCTGCCCTTCCGATGATGCGTGAGTAGTTTACCACAGACCTTCGGGTCCATAGTTAGTAGCTAGATGGCTTCTTCTCTCTTTTTGATCTTCAATACAATGTTCTCCGCTATGTTCTTGGAGTTCTATCCGATGTAATCACTTTTTTGCGGTGTGTTTGTTGGGATCCGATGAATTGTGAGTTTATGATCAGATTATCCATGAATATTATTTCAGTCTTCTCTGATCTCTTTTATGCATGATTATTATAGCCGCGTATTTCTTCTCTGATCTATTGATTTGGTTTGGCCAACTAGATTGATTTATCTTGCCATGGGAAGAGGTGCTTTGTAATGGGTTCGATCTTGCGGTGCTCAATCCCAGTGACAGAAAGGGACATGACACGTATGTATCATTGCTATTAAGGGTAAAAAGATGGGGTTTATTCATACGTGAGTTTATCTTGTCTACATCATGTCATCGTTCTTAAGGCGTTACTCCGTTCTTTATGGACTTAATACACTAGATGCATGCTGGATAGCGACGATGTGTGGAGTAATAGTAGTAGATGCAGGCAGGAGTCGGTCTACTTGTCTCGGACATGATGCCTATATACATGATCATTGCCTTGGATATCGTCATGATTATTTGCTTTTCTCACTACTAGGGAAAACCTTATAGGTGGAGGCTTAACAGTAGAGAGGGGCTAACACCGGCGCTACTGGTAATTTGCAGTAGCGCGTCATAAGGACAGGCGCTACTGGTATCAACTTAGCAGTAGCGCGGGTGTACGTGACATCGCTGCTGGTAAATGGGCCCCATCGTACCCACCAGGCCATGAATAGTAGCAGCGCGGGCTGGGGAAAAGGCGCTACTGCTATTACTATTAGCAGTAGCGCGGGTCAGGTACCCACCACTGCAACGACGGCTGCACTGTCCCACGTGGTGGTCCCCGCTTAGCAGTAGCGCGGTTTGCGGACCAGCGCTGCTGCTATTGCTCTTAGCAGTAGCGCCGTTCGCCGACCCGCGCTACTGCTAAGCCGCAACTGGCACCTTTTGCAGCCCCCTTTCCCCCCTCCCCCCTCCTCTCTCCCTCACTTCTTCTCCCTCACTTGCTTTCCCCATTAGCTAGCTTTCTTCTCTCTTACTTCTCCTACCTCTCTTCTCTCTACTTTAATGCCCCCTCCACCATCTCCATTAATGCACCCCTTTTCTCTCTTAGCTTCCTCACTCTTCTCTCCTGCCTCCACTAGTTAGAGCTAGCCATCTCCTTCCCCTATTAGCTATAGATCTATCCATTTAGTAAGTGGAACCTATCAACTCCCCAAATAGATCTTTTCTTTAATGAAGTAAAGCCATCTAGTCACCGTGCTTCTCTCTCGAGATAGCTAGGTGAGTAAAAAATTGTGCTTTGGAAGAATTAATGGAAAATATGTGTGCGATATGACCGAATCGGGCGATATGATGGAAATTGTGCGTGTGGCATGAGTTGCCGCCTATATGTCTATTGGCCGAATTGTGTGTGACATGAGAGTTGCTTATGTTTTGCCGAAATGCCGATTTATTTCCGTTTCGGTGAATTTCAGGCAAACTCTATATGTCCTTTTTTTAGGGAAGGTCATGCCGAATTTTTGTATGACTTTGATGCATGCATGCATGGATGTGTTTATAATCCTTTTGCTTATCATGAAGGTCAGTGGAACGATGGTGGAAAGATGGTTGCGATCCGCGGTGCATGACATGTATGAAAATAACCGGAAGGAGATTTTCTGTCCGTGTCGAAGATGCAAAGGAGGAGTCTTGCTTGACCCCTTTAAGGAAGGTTGTTTGAAAGCGCACCTGCTCATGACTGGTTTCATGGATGGCTATACTCGGTGGATAAGTCAAGATGATGACGTCGATGGGGCAGCCAATGACGACATTAGACCAGACGAAGAGATGGCCGATAATGGTGGCGGAGAAGAGGCCGGACATGGTGGCGGAGAAGAGGCCGGACATGGGGGCGGAGAAGAGGCCGGACATGGGGGCGGAGAAGTGGCCGGACATGACTGAGAAGACGCGGACACGCCGGAGCATTCGTCGCTACTAAGTTCAGTCATGCGGGACCCTCATGTTCGAGACCTGCTTCGCAAGAAGACGACTAACGACAGAGCTGCTTGTCGAGAGGAGGCCAAGCTGGAGCAATTGGAGGTGGACTCTCATACTCCATGTTATGATGGTTACGATCCCGAGGTGACCCGCTTGAGTTTCACGCTCGAACTTCTAAAGACAAAGGCTAAAAACAAATGAACCGATAGAAGCCTCGATGAGCTTCTCAAGTATCTAAAGAAGGTTCTTCCCGCGGGGAACCTATGTCCTACTAGTGTCGATGAGGCCAAGAAGATCGTGTGCCCTCTTGATCTGCCGCACATTAGATACCATGCATGCATCAACGATTGCATCATTTATCGGAAGGAGCACGCGGAAAAAAACAACTGTCCGGTGTGCAATGCTTCTCGATACAAGAAGGCCGAAAAGAAATCTCCCCAGAAAGTTTTATGGTACCTACCGATCACTCCCCGCCTGCAGCGTTATTTCGTAGATCCTAAGGAAGCAAAGCTCATGCGCTGGCACGCAGAGAGGGTGAAGCCCGGCGATGGAGATGATCCGAAGCTGAGACACCTTGCGGATGCAAGCCAGTGGAGAGCGTTCAACGCCGAATATCGATTTTTCATGGGTGATCCAAGGAACATCGTGCTTGGCGCGAGTACCGATGGCATGAATCCGTTTGGCAACCAGAACACCAACCATAGCACATGGCCTGTGTTTGTATGGATGTACAACCTCCCCCCCTGGAAGTGCATGAAGACAAAGTACATACACATGAGCATGTTGATTCAAGGGCCAAAACAATCGGGAAATAATATTAATCTGTATCTGGGGATACTTCAAGAGGAGTTAGACACGTTATGGAAAACACCGGCCAAGACATGGGACGCCAGCAAAGGCGAGTATTTCTATATGAGAGCCGCGCTGATGACGACGGTGCACGACTATCTCGGTTACGGTTATGTCACAGGCCAGGTGTGCCACGGATATTGCGGATGCACGCAGTGCATGGATGATACAACGTCTCAGCAGCTAACGAAAGATGGCGGGTCTGGGAAAATCGTGTACATGGGGCATCGAAGATGGCTCGCGAAGGACGACCCGTGGAGAAACTGTGGAGATCTATTCAATGGTGAGGCTGAGCATCGAGGACCTCCACGTAAGAGGAGCGGCGCCGAAATCGATGAGCTGTTGAAAAACTGGGAACAGTGCCCCGCGCCGGGAAAGATGAAAAAGGCGCCGGAGCCGCTGCTGAAGGTATGGAAAACGAGGTCTGTTTTCTGGGACTTGGAGTACTGGCCCAAACTCGACACGCCTCATTGCCTTGATCAAATGCATATCACGAAGAATGTCCTTGAGAGCTTGCTTGCAACACTGATGAACATGCCGGATAAGACCAAGGATGGGCCAAAGGCAAGAAGAGACTTGGAAGATTTGAACATCAAGGCAGATCTCCACATGCCGCCCCGTAAAAAGTCGGAGGAGACGGAGGTGCGGGACCAGGGCAAAAAAGTCAACAAGAAGGAAGAGAATTATTGCCCCCCTTCTTGCTTTACCTTAAGTCCGAAGGAGATTGATCAATTCTTCAACTGCCTTACCGGAATCAAAGTTAGTTCCGGTTACTGTGGGAAGATAAGCAGATTTCTAGACACCAAGAAGAAAAGGTTCAGCGGGATGAAGTCTCATGACTCTCATGTGATGATGACGCAGATACTTCCTGTTGCCCTTAGAGGGATAATGGGAAGAGATCGTTGTGATACTAAATGAGCTTGAGATGTACTTCCCGCCCGCGTTCTTTGATGTCATGGTGCATCTGTGTGTCCACATTGTGGACGACATCATAGACCTCGGGCCGACATTCCTGCACAACATGATGCCGTTCGAGAGGATGAATGGAGTCATCAAAGGATTCGTTCGTAACATGTCCCGTCCGGATGGAAGCATCAGCCAGGGCTATCTGACCCAAGAGTGCACCTCTTTCTGCGAGAATTATCTATATGGCGGAGACCCTGTTGTTGGTTTGCCCGTTAACAAGCACCTTGGGAGGCTCGGAGGAGAAGGTCACACCAACGGCCGGATGGAACTGCATGTGGACCACTCGGGTCGACGCAATGACTTTGACAGAGCAAACTTAGTAGTGCTACAGCACCTAGACGTGGTAGATCCTTTAGCGACACTGCACAAAGAAACCATCGCAAAGAAGTACCGTGACCGGGGGCTATGCAAGACGAACGCCGAAGTTATTAGAGAGCACAACTCCACTTTCCTGCCTTGGTTCAAAGAGCATGTTCTTTCTAATCCCCCAGAAGAGGGCTCTACGGACGGATTGCTCATATACGCCTTAGCACATGGCCCCGCGGCCAACCTCGCGACCTATCAGGCATACGATATCAACGGATACACGTTCTACACGGAGGCCAAAGATATAAACAGTGATTTTCAGAACTCAGGGGTGACAATGGAATGCATGACCGGCGACAACGCCGCAACTGAAAGATTCTACGGAAGGGTCGAACAGATCTGGGAGCTTGACTTCTCTGGACTGCACGATGTGACGATGTTCCGTGTCAGATGGGCTAAAAACGTCGAAAGAGAAAACCGGTATTTCACTACCATGTCTATACCCGACGCCAAGAGCACTACCGTGAACGCCATCGCAAAAAACGAGCCATGGGTACATGCTAAGCACGTGACACAATGCTTCTTCATAACCGACCCAAGCAATTCCAGCCGTGTTGCCGTGAGGAGAGCCAAAAGGAACATCATCGGAATGGATGGAGTCGCCAACGAGGAAGACTACGTCAGTACGGCAACCCGATGAGGGAAGATGACGATGACGATGAAGCATACGTCAAAAGAAGAATCAATACTACATTACCCAAGAAAGATCGTACTCCATGGAAAAGGAAATGTCACAACGAGGGGCTCAATTATTCGACAGCGAACAAGAAGGGAAAGAAACTCACTCAGAAACGAAAACGTCGACGCTGAGAAACCATCATTTATATATATGTATTTATTTTGTGTATGCACTTAATCGTTATCGGTCAAATGATGTGTAATATATATCGTCGCCTGAGTTATATACATTGTATCCAATCCCCTTCTTCCCGGCTCGGTCGTCTTTCGGAAAAGAAAAGAAAATGAAAAGAAATAGAAAAATGAGAAAGGAAAGAAGAAAATGAAAGGATTAGAAAAGGAAATGAAAAGAAAAAGGAGAAAGGAAATAAGAAAAATAAAATGAAAAGAAAAAGCAAAAGGAGAAAATGAAAAGAAAAATCAAAGGAATAGCAGTAGCGCGTTTATGGGCCCGCGCTATAGCTAACTTAGCTGTAGCGCGGGCTACCCAAACCGGTGCTACTGATAAGTTAGCTATAGCAGTAGCGTGGGTCCACACCCGCGCTATAGATAAGTTAGCTGTAGCACCGGTTTGGGTAGCCCGCGCTACAGCTAAGTTAGCTATAGCGCGGGTCCATAAACGCGCTACTGCTATTTTTGAGTTAACCGCACCGTGCGGGCCTTTCTTCCCCAATTCCCCCCATTCCCCTCCTCCACGCCGTCGCCGGAGCCCTCGTCGTCCTTGCCTCCTCGCGCCGTCGCCGGAGCCCGTCCTCGCCGCTTCTGCCTCCTCGACGTCGCCGCGCGCCTGCCTCCTCCTCCTCGACCTAGCTGCGCCTGCCCTTGAGGGCCGCCGGAGCCCCTGCCCTCGCCGTGCCCCAGCCTCGTCGCAGCCGGAGCCCCTGCCCTCGCCGCGCCCCTGCCTCATCGCCGCCGGAGCCCCTGCCCTCCTCGACGTCGCCCCCTCCGGTGCGCCAGCCTCGTCGCCGCCTCGCCACCGTCTCCCCCGACCTCCACCTCCCCGCTGCCATCTCCCCCGACAAAGCTGTAAGTCCCCACCCCTCCTCTCTCTCATTTTAGTATACTGAATTCTAGGGTTAGGTGTTTTAGTTAACTAAATTTTAGGTGTTTAGTTAACTGAATTCTAGGGTTAGGTATTTTAGGTGTTTAGGTGTTTTAGTTAACTGAATTCTAGGGTTAGCTGTTTTAGTGAACTAAATTTTAGGTGCTTAGTTAATTTAATTATACGGTTAGGTATTTTAGGTGTTTAGTTAAGTTAATTCTAGGGTTAGGGTTTTCAGTTCCTGTTAAATGAATTCTAGGTATTTTAGGTGTTTAGGTAACAGAATTCTAGTCTACCTAGGAATTTAAAACATATTTTGATGGTGAATTTCTTTATGGTGAATTTCTTTGAATAATTAAAGTGCATGAATTTCTTTGATATACATGATGTTGGCTGTTGATGGTGATCATATTTTGAATAATTGAAGTGCCAAATGATGTTGGCTGCTGTTGTTGCCATATGATGTGCCAAATGATGGAGATGATGTGCTATTGTTGCCTATGTTGGCTTTTCTTGTTTGCAGAGAAATGATCCGAGTGGCCTATGTTTTGCCGGAATGTTGATTCATTTCCGTTCCGGCGAATTTCAGGCGCTCGATATGTCCACTTTTTAGCAAAGGTCATGCCAAAATTTCCCGTGAATTTCGGCATGACTTGTGTTAGAAAGTAGGCATATCGAGTGCCCGGGATTTGCTGGGACGGGAATGAAACGGCATTCCGGCAAACCATAGGCCTTTTTTTATGTCATTACTCATTTTATTATAGTTTAAGAATTAAACGAGCAGACTTAATCGTAGGAAACATGTCGAACAACGACGAAACCGGGGCTTCTGACCACGCTGCCGACGACATACAATATGACCGTGAACATGATTACCTCAACTTTTTGTCTAGTCAACAAATAGAAGGTTTGTAGGGTGACCTGGTCATAGCGGACGATGGTACTGGCGCCGACATCGACACCGATGGCACCGGCACCGATGGCGGTGCCGAGACCGGCGCCGAAGGTACCGGTGCCGAAGCCGGTAACGAAAAGAAGAAGCAGAAGAAGAAGAGGACACGATTCCCTAACAAACTCGGCATCGGAAGAATCCTGGTCACAGAAATGCACCCCGGCAAATTCGAGCCAATAGTGCCGGATGAAGCTCACAAGTTCTACGGCAACCAAGTCGGATGCATCCTACGGGAAACCACGAGCATCAACGACAATGACTTAAGGAAGAAACCACATCTGGAGCACTTGCTCCTAACGAAGCTGCACAAGAGATTCCAGTTCCCCGGCCGGGATGACCGCATAGAAAACCCGTGGGATGATGCTGCCATGAAAGATATCAATAACCACGCCATGGGCATGTTCAGCAACGATTTGGCTGCCTGGCAAGGGAGGGTGAAACGAGTGATTGATGCTAACGAACCCCTGTCCAAGATTTTGGCGGACAATCTGACACTTACGGCAGAGGAGTTCGAAAAGTTCAAGGACACTTCCGCTACCGAGGCAGCCAAGATTAAGTCTGAGAAATACAATGGCCTTCAGCAAAGGAACACGGGGAACCAACGCCTCAGAAGCCGTGGCTACATTGGCAAGAGGCCCATATGGGATAAGGAGGACGCGGAACGTGAAGCCGCGGGGATCCCAGACCCCTACGCGGAGTTCACCAACCCGCAGGAGCGTGACTTCATCAGGGCCCGGTACAAGTGGGACAAGGAAAAGAAGGTTTGGTACACGGACCCGATCACGAGGAAATTGATTAGATTACTGGTAATTATTCTTTTACCACCTTACATTTAGCTTGTGATCAAGTGGACTACACGTTGTAGTAACATTCGTAAACGGTTCACGTTCCTTTTGCAGAAGGAGCAACACAGGTTTGCGGCCGAAAGCGACTCGTCGTCTTAGTCGTCGATGAGGCCCAAGTGGGACACCCCTCTCAACCGGGCCTTGAACCAACTGAAGGGATTTCCTTTGGACCAGCGGCCGCAATATGGACGTGTGCACGGCGTCGGAGACGGCGCCACGTGGAAGTACTACTACAACGAGGGCCTGGAGGCCAAAAAGCAAAAAAAGAAGTTCGGTCAGTTGAACATCGACGAGAAGGTGAAGCTTGCGGTCGAGAAAAATGCAGCTGAGGCCGCAGAAGCGAACAAAAATGAGTTGGTCCAGCAGGCAGTCAATGCAGCTGTAGCTGCCTGCAGAAATGATTTCGCTACTAACTTGATTCCGGCTATTATCGACTGGACGAAGCAAAATCCAGACAAGACGGCACAGGATTTTCCCATGCCCAGCTTCGTCGGGAGCAACTCGGTGAACATCGCACCACCACCTGCTGCCGCTACCGCACAAGGTCCTGCTCCCGCACCCGCTCATAGCAGCCCGTCCTCTGTCTCTGGCGTGCTAAGCGGGCCTTCGTCTTTGGCTGACCTCGACGCCCTCACGGTAATTACACGTCGCACCAACATATATATAATCTTCCGTTTTTCGTTGCCTTTCGGATGTCTTACGCCGTAGACATGTCTGCGCAGGCCGACGAAACCCCGTGCACCGTACTCTACATGATCAACGGCCAGAAGGTGGACGTGGGAAAGGCAGTGATAACGAAGCCCTTGGAACTCACGTTCCACGGCCAGCCGATCCCCGTTGGCACCTTCAGGGTTACCTTGTCGAGTGTGAAAGCGGGCCACGAGGATTTGACTCCTCCAGTACGGCTCGGGGGAGAGGAGTACGAGACCCCGATGCGGCTTGGAGAATGCAAGGGTTGGATGCTGCTGTGGCCGAAGAATCTTCTTCTTCTGGAGGCGGCCGAGAGCACACCAATGACCACACATCAGCAAGGTATGAACACCACCACCCCGCCTACACAATTACCAGCGCCTCTCGTGCCGGGTGAGAGCGGTGGATGACGCGAGGAAAGGGGTGCAATAGTGGATGATGTAGTCGGCCCCGTGGAACAAGGAATGGATGATGAGATGGAGGAGGAGGACCCTCTCCGGTTCCTCAATACCGGTGCCGCCTATGACGACGGACAAATGATGAGTCAGCCATATGACTCGGGCTATGAGCATGCGAATGAGGAGATGGATGATGTGCCCGGGCAGGAACGTCCTAGGGTTGATTGCAAGAAGTCTCTCTTCATGCAATCCTCACAGGACACGCCTCCAGATGCCGCCTCAACGCAGGGTCATCTAGCCGAGGGTCGTAAAGTGCTTAGCCCGACGACACTGGTGGTGGGGGTAAGGAAGGGTCTGGATGGTGAACCCAAGAAAGAGGAGAGGAAGAGACCGCCGAAGAGAGGCACTGCTACTGGCAAAGATGCCAAAGCTTCTAGCAGCCAGCCGACCGATTTTGCAGACTGTGTACCGGTCAAAGGTGCGGCGACGTACCATGTCGCGGGCGAGCCGATCCTACCGCCGAAACCGCTAGAGGGCATATCAGGGGATCTCAGGAGACTGCACGACCATGTGTTGTCGACTGAGAAAAGCCTTCTCGCCTCGGAGGATCCAGGATATCCGCTTTACGCGGTTCATGTGCCTTAGGCCAAGTGCTACGTCGACACACTGCCCGCGGAGGTGTTCTTCCTGCGGTTTGATCACATCTTTGAGATGTTTCTCACGAGGCGGCTCGATTTTACGATCGTCTGCCTTTTTGCGCTATATATGAACTTTGTCATCAGGAGAGAACAAATCTCGCAAATCTCGGTGGCAGATCCATACTACATGCATGAGTCCTTCTTGAGTCTCGGCGAGTTTGAACATAAAGCTGCTAGGGACTACATCGAATACTTCATGGTAACGAATAAGGACAAGGAAAAGATTCTCCTGCCTTATCATCCAATGTAAGTCATTGCCGGACAACCCTTTCGTACGTTTCAATCATTCCTTCGCTCATATGGAGACTAATTTGAGGTGTCTTTATTTTCCGCAGCAACGGGCGCGCCGTCCTTATTGTTCTTTTCCCGCGAGTCTCCCACGCCGTGTATTTCGACTCGTCCAGAAACTTCGAGAAGAAAGACTACACCCACATAATGGATATTCTGGATGATGCTCTCCACGGCTTCAGCATGAGGGGTGGCCACATGGAGATCAGGAAGCAAAGGAAGAACAAGCCGGATTTCTCGCATAAAACTACCTTCTGCTCCATCCATCAACCGACAAAAAGCAAGAACGATGTATTCTACCTCCTCCATCTCATGATGGAGTTCAAAAGGGATCACCAACAGCTTCGCATGACAACAAGAAACGATGAACATATCCGCAAATGGGCAGAATCCTTAGGAGACGAACCAGATTATAAACTCAGAGATGACTTCTTTCGCATCCAGAAGGACATTGCAATGATCATCATGAAAGAAGTTGTCGAAGAGAAGGGGATGTTCCACCACGGCCCTATATCGCGAGCTGACGTCAGAACTCGCATAGGCATGCAACGTCAAGACCTGACGCCGTCCACGAAGCTAGGGTGCATCCTCCCGGATATGGATGGGTGGAACTTCCAGTGATTGACGATGTCGATGATGATGTGTTGGTTGAACTTGTAGTTTCTGTAGCGATGAAACTTTGTGATGTCAACGGTCCTGCTGAACTTGCGTAACGCTAGTTTGTTTGTTTGGGTATGATGACCTGCGTACATCTAGTTAATTAGTTTGGGTACGGTGAACCTGCGTTGATTAATTATGTTTACTATATGTTGCATCTATTAGCTAACTCTTTCTTTTTGTGTTGCTCAAATATATTATGTTGCATGTTATTGTTGAATTCGCTTGATGAAGATGCATCTCTAACAGGTACATAGGTCCTTGATGGCGAAGAAGTGCTATGTCGTGTACATAGGGAGGGTTCCGGGAGTGTACGATGAGTGGCCCGAGTGTCAGGCCCAAGTGTCACGGTTCTCGGGCAGCAGCCATAAAGGGTTCGATAGCAGACAAGTAGCAGAAGCTAGTTACTTGAGGTTCACGCTAGCGCGAGAGAGGAATCACAACCGGCGCCTCATGTACTGCATAATTCCGCTCTTACTCATAGTGATAGCTCTTCTCTTCGATTTCATCATTTTAGATGGATGATGAAACATGTGTATGGGATGACGATGTAGTTGCATGTATTCGAGACATATCATAACTTGTATCGCTATTTCGAGATCGATGATGATGAGAGACATCATTTGTGTTGGATGATGATGACATGATTTGATGAGACTATTTGCATGTGTATGATATGATGAGATTATTGTGTGTATGATATGACAGGCTATTGTATAAAACCTATTAAAAAACAGAGAAAAAACGCTGCAGAAAAAAATTTACAGACAATACTAACAGTAGCGCGGGGTATGTGTGTAGCAGTAGCGCTGCCTTAGCAGTAGCGCGTGTTAAACAGGCACGCTACAGCTTTTAGCAGTAGCGAGGTTCACCTAAATGCGCTACTACTAAACTCTGGTAGCAGTAGCGCGGGTCGAACAGCGCTACTGCTAATAGTTAGCTGTAGCGCCGTAGCAGTAGTACGCCCACCCGCGCTACTGCTATTACAAAACCCCGCGCTACTGCTAGGGTTTTCCCTAGTAGTGATCTATCAATTGCCCAACAGTAATTTGTCTACCCACCGTATGCTATTTTCTTGAGAGAAGCCTCTAGTGAAAACTATGGCCCCCGGGTCTATCTAAATAAATTACTAAAACCCTAAAAATATTGCTGCACTTTTTCTTTATTTATTTTATTTTGTATTTTTGTTTCAATCTATCTATCTATCACATACAATTTAATCTTGCCGAGGGATTGACAACCCCTCGTTTGCGTTGGGTGCAAGGATTTGTTGTTTGTGTGCAGGTACTGCTGACGAGGTGTTGCGTGGTTCTCCTACTGGATTGATAACCTTGGTTTCATAACTGAGGGAAATACTTACCTCTGCTGTGCTGCATCATCCCTTCCTCTTCGGGGATAAAACCAACGCAAGCTACAAGTAGCATGTCACCACAAGTATCCTTGAGTTGATTATTCGATATGCATCAAACAACTTCAGATTCATAATATTCAATCCAACACAAAGAACTTCAAAGAGTACCCAAGATATCTACCGGAGAAAGTAGGACGAAAACGTGCATCAACCCCTATGCATAGATTACCCCAATGTCACCTCGGGAATCCGCGAGTTGAGTGCCAAAACATACATCAAGTGAATCAATATAATACCCCATTGTCACCACGAGTATTCATATGCAAGACATACATCACGTGTTCTCAAATCCATAAAAGTATTCAATCCGATAATAGTGAAACCTCAAAGGTAAAAACTCAATTCATCACAACAAGATAGAGAGGGGAAAAACACCATATGATCCAACTATATTAACAAAGCTTGCGGTACATCAAGATCGTGCCAAATCAAGAACACGAGAGAGAGAGAGAGAGATCAAACACATAGCTACTAGTACATACCCTCAGCCCCAAGGGTGAATTACTCCCTCCTCGTCATGGAGACCGCCGGGATGATGTAGATGGCCTCCGGTGATGATTTCCCCCTCCGGCAGGGTGCCGGAACAGGGCTATAGATGAGATCGTGGAGGTACAGAGGCTTGCGGCGGCGGAGTCGAAGTTCTAGAGTTATTTCTGGGGGTTTCTCTATTTATAAGAATTTTTGGCGTTGGAATCATGCGAAGAGGGGCCACAGGGGGCCCACGAGGCACCAGGGCGTGCCCAGGTGGCTTGTGGGGCCCCTGTGGGTCTTCTGCTGCTCCCCCAAAGCTTCCTGGATTTGTTTCCTTCCAGAAAAAATCATCAAAAAGTTTCGCTGCATTTGAACTTCATTTGATATGGATTTTCTGGAAAACCAAAAACAAGCAGAAAACAGCAACTGGCACTGGGCACTAGGTTAATATGTTAGTCCATAAAAATCATATAAAAGTGCACCTAAATCATACAAAACTATAATAAACATGGCATGAATACTTCATAAATTATAGATACGTTGGAGACGTATCAGCACCCATACTTGATAGCTCCTTGAATGAACAGTATGATTGCAATGATGTTATTATAAATTCTATTAATGTCAATTGTGCTAATGATATGCAAAGCTACAAGCTCGGGGATGAAAATTTTGTTATGTCCACTACTTATTGCAATGATCATGATTGGGGTGATGATGCTTCTTATGATCTTGAAAATTTATTTAAGCCTCATGATGAATATGCTATTGATAATAATGTTTGCAATAGTATTGAAAGTGGGTTTGGGAGAGTGTCAACTTTAGGTAAAAAGAATCCCATATATTTGGAGAGTGTTCAATCTTACGAAATTTTTGATAAAAGTGGGTTTGGAGAGGTCATGACTTTAGTTGATGATAATCCCACTATTTTGGAAGAGTGTCAACCTTGCATGCATGTGGATCATGTAGAGAATATGTTATGTGATAGTTATATTGTTGAATTTGACTATGATCCTACATGTAATTATTATGAGAGAGGAAAATATGGTTGTAGAAATTTTCATGTTACTCAATTACCACTCTTGAAGTTCAAATTGTTAATGCTTCGTTCTTCTTCCTTGCATATGCTAGATACTTCTTGTCTTCATAATTTGTTTTCCTATAAAATGCCTATGCATAGGAAGTATGTTAGACTTAAATGTGTTTGTCACATGTTTTATGATGCTCTCTTTGTGTTTCAATTCCTATCTTTTATGTCAGCATCATTAATATTCCAAGCCTATTTTAATGGCTATAAAGAAAGAGCTTGTTGGGAAACAACCCAATAACTTTTTATTTCTGTTCTTGAGTGCTTGCACAATTATAGCTTCTGCTATGATTTTACTTTTATGTTTTAATTAGTGTTTGTGCCAAGTAATGCCTCTGGGATGATTTGGAAGATAGTATAATTGATGCTGTTTGAAAATAGAAACTTTTGCGTCCAGTGCTGGAATTTTTTTTTTCGCTGGAGCGTCAGAACCTTCTGAATTTTTTACACAATATTGATATATGAATTTACCACGTTGTTATAATGTTTCAGAATTTTTGGAGTTACAGAAGTATGATGTTAATTCAGATCTTTACAGACTGTTCTGTTTTAGACAGATTCTGTTTTTGTTGCATAGTTTGCTTATTTTGATGAATCTATGGATCGTATCGGGGGGTATGTGTCATGGAGAAGTTGGAGTACAGTAGAATTATGCCAATATTAAATATGAATCAATTTACAACAGTACATAAAGTTTAAGATTTGTTTGTTATACTAACGGATCTCACGAAGTTTCTGTTGAGTTTTGTGTGCTGAAGTTTTCAAGTTTTGGGTGAGACTACGATGGACAAAGGAATAAGGAGCTGCAAGAGCCTAAGCTTGGGGATGACCAAGGCACCCCAAGGTAATATTCAAGGAAGACTCAAGCATCTAAGCTTGGGGATGCCCCGGAAGGCATCCCCTCTTCCGTCTACAATCTATCGGTAACTCACTTGGAGCTATATTTTTATTCATCACATGATATGTGTTTTACTTGGAGTGTCTTGTGATATAGTTTGTTTGCTTTTGTTTACTTTTTAGTTTATCACGATCATCTTTGCTGAACACACCTTTTTGAGGGGGACACACATTATTCGTGATTTGTTAGAATAATCTATGTGCTTCACTTATATCTTTTGAGCTAGGCAGTTGCTCTAGTGCTTCACTTATATCTTTAAGAGCACGGCGGTGGTTATATTTTAAAGAAATAGTTGCACTCTCATGCTTCACATATATCTTTTTGAGAGTCTAATGAATAGCAATGGTAATATGCATGGGTTCTGAATTTGGTCCTGATATGATAGGTATTCAAGAGGGATATAATAAAAACTTTCATGTAGATCACTGAATATGATAAGTTTGATTCCTTGCAATAGTTTTACGATATTAAGATGGTAATATGTGGGAGGTATTAGTAGATGATTGTGGTTTAGTAAGAATATTGGTGTTAAGGTTTGTGATTCCCGAAGCATGCACATATGATATGTCGTTATGCTAAGAACTTGGAGCATGATTTATTGTTGATTGTCTACCTTATGAGTGGTGGTCGGGGACGAGCGATGGACCTTGTCCTACCAATCTATCCCTCTAGGGGCATGCATAGTAGTACTTTGCTTCGAGGGCTAATAAACTTTCGCAATAAGTATGTGAGTTCTTTATGACTAATCAGGGCCGGTCCTGAGATTTTGGGGGCCCGGGGCGAAACCAAAACTCGGGGCCCCTTAGTATAACCATCATAAAAATAATAATCAGTATCTCTATGGTGTCTTTCATCCCCCATTTTCGATCATCTGATCTCATCTAACAAATGTGAGGTAGGTTGTAGTATTGCAAAAAGACCCCACTACCCTGCTCCATGTTGGCGGAAACCCCTTAGTATTCCCACATCATCCAAACAAATTCAAGGAATATACTTTGGGTGAAACATAACATATTTTTGGATCCCTAAAAATCAAAAATAGGTTGATTTTTTTTCAAGTCTCCGAACAAGTATCAGTCCATTTTGGATCCGTTGCAATGCACCGGCAATATATAAATTTAAATCCACCCAAAACCAATATTCATATGAAATAGTTTATACACACAAATATACGGTGTTGAAAATAAAACAAAAATACATCATAAGTTGAAAAGTGCAAAAGCTATGCGTCCCATATGTAAAGGTATATAAATTACTTAGTTAGCTGATACAGAATAGTAATAAGGTATACCTCACAGTTGGATCCGCGTTGCTGATGGTCTGATTGGGCACTCAGCAACGATGCGATCTGGACTGGGGTGTGTCAGTAAGTCTACCCTCGGCGATGAGTGGGTGACACCGGAGATTGGAGAGCGGAGTTCGCCGGTGAAACGGCGATTCACGATCAGAACCCGGCGGCAATCAGAATCTGGCAATTCACGATCAGAACCCGGGACTCAAGACAAGATCGTGATCCTCGTAGAGATGCGAACTCGCGGTTGGATCTTGCCATCTCAGAAGGGAATTATTGTTGGAAACCTAACTAACAGCCGCGCCTTCTAGGCTACGACTCGCTAAAGCGATTAAGCGAACGAGGAGTTGTGGAACGAGCGGCTGTGTGCGTGGGCTAGCCGATGTGTGCGTCTACACGTCCAGCCCATGGCCTAGTGTTCATAGCTGCATGTGTGGGCTAGCTGGCTGCGTACATACCCTGGGTGGGGTCCCCTACATCTTGGGGGCCCGGGGCGGCCGCCCCCGTGCCCCCCCTCAGGGCCGGCCCTGTGACTAATGTGAGTCCATGGATTATACGCACTCTCACCCTTCCACAATTTGCTAACCTCTTCGGTACCGTGCATTGCCCTTTCTCACATCGAGAGTTGGTGCAAACTTCACCAGTGCATCCAAACCCCGTGATATGGTACGCTCTATCACACATAAGCCTCTTTATATCTTCCTCAAAACAGCCACCATACCTACCTATCATGACATTTCCATAGCCATTCCGAGATATATTGCCATGCAACTTCCACCATTTCATTTTTATGAACACATCATCATTGTCATATTGCTTTGCATGATCATATAGCTGACATAGTATTTGTGGCTCAGCCATCGTTCATCATTTTTTTATACATGTTATGCTAGCATCATTGCACATCCTGGTACACTGCCAGAGGCATTCATATAGAGTCATATTTTTGTTCTAGTATCGAGTTGTAATATTGAGTTGTAAGTAAATAAAAGTGTGATGATCATCATTATTAGAGCATTGTCCCAGTGAGGAAAGGATGATGGAGACCATGATTCCCCCACAAGTCGGGATGAGACTCCGGACGAAAAATAAAATAAAAAGAAAAAGAAAAAAAGAGGCTAAAAAGAGCCATGAAAAAAAATGAGAGAAAAAGAGAGAAGGGGCAATGTTACTATCCTTTTTCCACACTTGTGCTTCAGAATAGCACCATGTTTTTCATATAGAGAGTCTCCTATTTTGTCACTTTCATATACTAGTGGGAATTTTCATTATAGAACTTGGCTTGTATATTCCGATGATGGGCTTCCTCAAATGCCCGAGGTCTTCATGAGCAAGCAAGTTGGATGCACACCCACTTAGTTTTCATGTTGAGCTTTCAGACACTTATAGCTCTTAGTGCATCCGTTGCATGGCAATCCCTACTCCTCGCATTGACATCAATTGATGGGCATCTCCATAGCCCGTTGATTAGTCTCGTCGATGTGAGACTATCTTCTTATTTTTGACTTCTCTTATTTATCTCTACCACCACACTCTATTCCACCCATAGTGCTATATCCATGGCTTGCGCTCATGTATTGCGTGGGAATTGAAAAAGTTGAAGCACGTTAAAAAGTATGAACCAATTGCTCGGCTTGTCATCGGGGTAGTGCATGATAAATACTTTGTGTTAAGAAGATGGAGCATGACAGGATTATATGATTTTGTAGGGATAACATTCTTTAGCATTTTTATTTTGAAAGACATGATTGTTTATTGGTATGCCTGAGTATTGATGTCTTTATATCAAATTATAGACTATTGCTTTGAATCATTCGGATCTTATTATTCATACCGTAAGAGAAAGATAACATGATGAAACATGATAGGTAGCATTCTACATCAAAAATTCTCTATTTCTATCATTTACCTACTCGAGGACGAGCAGGAATTAAGCTTGGGGATGCTTGATACGTCTCCAACGTATCTATAATTTTTTATTGTTCCATGCTATTATAGTATCAATCTTGGATGTTTTATATGCAATTATATGCCATTATATATCATTTTTTGGGACTAACCTATTTACCCAGTGCCCAGTGCCAGTTGCTGTTTTCTGCTTCTTTTTGCCTTTTCAGAAAATTATTATCAAAAAGTGTCCAAACGAGAAAAAAACTTTGGATTAATTTTTTCTGAACCAGAAGAGACCCAGGAAGCTTCGGGAGAAAACCAGAAGAGCCATGAGGAGGCAGCAAGCCTGGAGGGCGCTCCCCAAGGGGGTGGCCACGCCCCCAGGCTTGTGGGCCCTTCGTGGCACCTCTTGACCTAATTCCTTCGCTATAAATTCACAAATATTCCAAAACCAACAGAGAGACAGAAGAGAAAACCTTTCCGCCGCTGCAAGCCTCTGTTCTTCCGCGATCCCATCTGGAGGCCTTTTCCGGTACTCTGCCAGAGGGGGAATCGATCACGGAGGGCTTCTACATCAACCTTGCTGCCCTTCCGATGATGTGTGAGTAGTTTACCACAGACCTATGGGTCCATAGGTAGTAGCTAGATGGCTTCTTCTCTCTCTTTGATCTTCAATACCATGTTCTCCTCGATGTTCTTGGAGTTCTTCTCTCTCTGTTTGTTGGGATCCGATGAATTGTGAGTTTATGATCAGATTATTCATGATAAATATTTGAGTCTTCTCTGAACTCTTTTATGCATGATTATTATAGCTTTGTATTTCTCTCCGATCTATCGATTTGGTTTGGCCTACTAGATTGATTTATCTTGCAATGGGAGAGGTGCTTTGTGATGGGTTCAATCTTGCGGTGCTCAATCCCAGTGATAGTAGGGGACATGACACGTATTTGTATTGTTGCCATTAAGGATAAAAAGATGGGGTTTAATCATATTACTTGAATTTACTTTGTCTACATCATGTCATCTTGCTTAAGGCGTTACTCTGTTTCATACTTAATACCCTAGATGCATGCTGGATAGCGGTCGATGAGTGGAGTAATAGTAGTAGATGCAGGCAGGAGTCGGTCTACTTGTCTCAGACGTGATGCCTATATACATGATCATTGCCATGAATCCTTCATAATTATTTGCTTTTCTATCAATTGCCCAACTGTAATTTGTTTACCCACCGTATCCTATGTGTTCGAGAGAGAAGCCTCTAGTGAAAACTATGGCCCCCGGTCTACTTTATCATATATTAAAAACCAAAAAATACCTTGCTGCAATTTATTTACTTTCATTTTAATTAGTATTTTAGTTTATCCATTTATCTCTATAAGATTTAATCCTTGCAAATAACTGCTAAGAGGATTGACAACCCTCTTATTTGCATTGGGTGCAAGTGTTTGCTCTTGTGTGTGCAGATGCGCTTAACGGAATTTTGCTTGGTTCTCCTATTAGATTGATAACCTTGGTTCTTAACTGAGGGAAATACTTATCTCTACTATACTGCATCATCCTCTCCTCTTCGGGGAAATACCAACGCAGACTACAAGTAGCACCTATTTCAAGGTTCGAGTATCCAAGTTGACCACCTCCGAGGTGACTTCCGGCGATATCCTATGTTCCTATCCTCTATTGATAATTCTCTCAATCCCCAAACTCCTTAGTAGCTTGGTATCCCAAGAAGAACCACATTTAGCGCATGTGTGTTGACTACCAACCCTGAACAAGGCATTCCCCAAGGACGAATTCGCTATGCCCCGTATCGACCAAGTGATCAATTCCATGGCCGGTTGCGAGCGTTTGTGTTTTCTGACGCATATTCAGGCTATTATCAAATAAAAATGAAGGAGTAGGATGATATCAAGACTTCCTTCATCACCCCCTATGGAACTTTCTGCTACATTTCCATGCCATTTGATCTAAAAAAACGCTGGTGCAACTTACCAGCGGTGTATTTAGAAATGTTTACACAACGAGGTCAGCAGGAAAATCCACACCTATGTCAAACAACATCGTGGCGAAGTCCAAGTGTGGTATGATCTCCTAGTAGATCTAGCGAAAACCTTCGCAAACCTTAGGCAGATCAACATGAAGCTTAACCTCGAGAAATGTGTCTTTAGAGTACTGATACGTCTCCAACGTATCTATAATTTTTGATTGTTCCATGCTATTATATTATCAATCTTGGATGTTTTATATGCATTTATATGCTATTTTATATCATTTTTTGGGAATTAACCTATTAACCCAGTGCCCAGTGCCAGTTGTTGTTTTCTGCTTGTTTTTGGTTTTCCAGAAAATCAGTACCAAACGGAGTCCAAACGCTACGAAACTTTTTGACAATTTTTTTTCTAGACATAAGAGACCCTAGAAACTTTGGGAGGAGATCAGACAGCAAACGATGAGACGGCAAGGCAACAAGGCGCGCCCAGGGGGGTAGGCACGCCTTGTTACCTTGTGGGCCCCACGTGGCTCCGTCTGACCTAATTCCACTTCTATAAATTCTCACATATTGGGAAACCAACAGAGAGCCACTCGAAATAACTTTTCCATCGCCGCAAGCTTCTGTTCTTCCGTGATCCCATTTGGAGGCCTTTTCCGGTACTCTGCCGGAGGGGAAATCGATCGCGGAGGGCTTCTACATCATCCTTGCTGCCTTCCGATGATGCGTGAGTAGTTCACCACAGACCTACAGGTCAATAGCTAGTAGCTAGATGGCTTCTTCTCTCTCTTTGATCTTCAATACAATGTTCTCCTCGGTGCTCTTGGAGTTCTATTCGATGTAATCTTCTTTTGCGGTGTGTTTGTTGGGATCCGATGAATTGTGGGTTTATGATCTGAATATTCATGAGAAGTAATTGAGTCTTTTCTGAACTTTATTATGCATGATTGTTATAGCTTTGTATTTCTCTCCAATCTATCTGTTTGGTTTGGCCAACTAGATTGATTTATCTTCAGTGGGAGAGGTGCTTTGTAATGGGTTCAATCTTGCATTGCTCTATATCCTAGTGACAGAAAGGGACAAGACACGTATTTGTATAGTTGCCATTGAGGGTAAAACGATGGGGTTTATTCATATTAATTGAGTTTACTTTGTCTACATCATGTCATCTTGCTTAAGGCGTTACTCTGTTTTTATGAACTTAATACACTAGATGCATGCTGGATAGCGGTCGATGGGTGGAGTAATAGTAGTAGATGTAGGCAGGAGTCGGTCTACTTGTCTCAGACATGATAACTATATACATGATCATTGCCTTGAATATCATCATAACTATGCGCTTTTCTATCAATTGCCCAATAGTAATTTGTTTACCCACCGTATGCTATGTGTTCGAGAGAGAAGCCTCTAGTGAAAACTATGGCCCCCGGGTCTACTTAAATCATATATAAAAAACCAAAATATATTTGCTGCAATTTTATTTCTTTTATTTTCTTTTGCAATTTATCTATCTACCACTACAAGATTTAATCCTTGCAAGTAACGAGTTCAAGGGGAGTGACGACCTTCTTGCCCGCGTTGGGTGCAAGTATTTGCTTTTGTGTGTGCAGGTGTTGTTCATGAGGCTTTGCGTGATTCTCCTACTAGTTCGATAACCTTGGTTCTCACTGAGGGAAATACTTATCTCTACTATACTGCATCTCCTCTTCTTTTCGAGGAAAATCCCAACGCAGCTCACAAGTAGCAAGTACCTGCCGGAAAGCTCCTTGGTTTTGCCTTTTCCGGACGCGAGATCAAGGCCAACCCAGAGAAGATCAAAGTGATCCTAAAGATGGCCACACCGAAGAATCTGAAGGACGTGCAATGATTGACCTGGTGCATTAAAGTCCTCAATCAAATCATCTCCAAGCTTGGCGAGAAGGTCCCGCCACTCTACCGACTCCTCAAAAAGTTCGATTCTTTCGAATGGTCTGATGAGGTGCAACCGACCTTCATTGAACTCAAGCGCTTGCCCTCCATGCCACCAATCCTCTCCGCCCCGGCTGAGAGGGAGCCCCTGCACCTTTACATCTCCGTCCACCAACCGTTTGGACGAGCATTGTCCTGGTGGTCATCGTTTACTATGAAAGTGAGGTTCTCTACGAGTCCAAGATGAGATATCCACATTGCCAAACACTCCTCTATGCTGTGCTTTTGGCATCAAGGAAGCTACTCAATTCCTTCCAAGCCCACTCGTTCATCGCGGTCAGCAGTGCCCCTTTGTAAGACATCATCCGCAACATGGATGCCACTGGTCGGATGATGAAGTGGGCCATCGAGCTAGTGGCTCATGGAATCATCTATGAACCATGCGAGGCTATCTAGTCACAAGCTCTGGCCGACTTCCTCGTAGAATGGATTGAAATCTAATCCCTTCCGCCTCAAGTCCATTCGAAGTACTTGACCATGTACTTTGACAGCTCAAATGTGCTTGGGGGAACAGGGGCTGGCGTTGTCCTCATCTCACCGAAAGGTGGAAAACTCAACTATGTAATTCAGATCCACTTTGTTGCGTCCAACAACGTGGCTGAATGCGAGGCTCTATTGCATGGCATGCATATTATTGTATCACTCGGCATCCGTCGGTTGTTGTGTCACAGGGACTCGGATCTGGTGGTGCAACAAGTCACGAAAGACTGCAAAATGAAAGATCTAGTCATGATCGCCTATCGCGAAGTAGTCTGCAAGCTCGAGGGTCACTTTGAAGGTCTCGAGCTCAACCTTGTATGTTGAGAGCACAATGAAGCAGTCGACTCCCTCGCCAAAATCAGTATGACACAACAACAAAAAAACCCCAACTAGTTTTCTGCAGTAGCTTCACGAACCATCCATCAAGTTGAAGAAGGAGCATGAGGAGGAGGAGGAATACCGATCTGCTGTGGAGGTTGTGCTGGCGGTCATTCTTGCCTGCATGCGGCCCTACAACGACTAGCTCACCCAAGACGAGCTTCTGCCTGACGATGTGGAGGCTTGGCTGATTGTGCACTGATCTAAGGTGTACACCATCATCAACGGTGAACTTTACAAGGGCAACACCATCGACGTGTTCCGGCATTGTGTCTCCCCAGAAGAAGGCCATCGACTTCTCCAAGAAATTCACCCCGGAATTTGTGGCCACCATGTGTCTTTACGTGCCATCGCCACCAAAGAGTTTCGGCATGGATTCTTCTGGCTCACGGCCCTTGCAGATGTGGAGGACATTGTCTGCAACTGCTACGGCTGACAAAGGTTCGCTCGTTAGACACACATGCCGGCCTCAACACTCAAGACTATTCCCATCACATGGACTTTCGCTATGTGGGGACTGGACATGGTAGAGCCTCTTAACAAGGCCATGGGCGGATCCACTCATCTACTCATCACAGAATTCACCAAGTGGACCAAGGATAGAAAAATAGTTGTCAGCTTCGTGAAGGGCCCCATATATTGTTTCGGCGTCCCCCATGACTTCATCACCAACAAAGGCAAGAATTTCACCTCTGATGTCTTCTAGGATTCTGTGGCGTGCAAGGCATCCGACTAGATTGCACCTTAATGGTGCAACCATAGTCCAATGGATAGGTGGAGCGCTCCAACGGTCTTATCCTTCGGGGAATCAAGCCCTGACTGCTTGTTTCTTTGAAGCGGACTCCAGGCTAATGGATTGATGAGCTTCCCTCTGTCCTATGTGTTGGGGATGTTTCCCAGCGTGTAGACCCGGCAGGTGAGAACCCGGCCATAGAGCGGACTCAGTGGGCCATCTCACTTCAAGGCTGAAGGATCCTTGACGGGTCGGCTAGATGGAGGCCTGGCGGGAAAGGCCGGCTTAGGATGTGGGCCGGCTTAAGATGAAGATGCTTGGCTTCAGGATTGCCTTGGAGATCAAGTAGACTTAAGGCAGGAGCCGGGTTGAGATTACGACCCGGACTCTCGTGTAAATCTAGGGTTCCGCCTATATATATAAAGGGGAGCACCTATACGAAAAAGACTAAGTTGCAATCTATCGAAAGCTAGGTTAGCGAATCCGCATCCTTGTAATCGAGAACCACAGCAATATAATCAAGCAGGACGTAGGCTTTTACCTCCACCGTGAGGGGCCGAACCTGGGTAACCCGGTGTTTTCCCATTCCCGATCAACCCCGTTAAGCTTCCACACTTGCGCGATGGCCTCATCTCCAAGTCCTTTCACAAGGGCATCTGCCATGACAAAACCATGACAGTTGGCGCCCACCGTGGGGCCGACACACAGTGGAGTTGAGTTCTTAGCGGAATCTCTCCAAGGGTTCGGGAAGTACGCGGTCGGCATGATGACGAAGAGCCGTCGTGGGAAGCTCTACATCGACGATTCATACTGGGGCCCCGATGCCGACTCAATCAATTACGGGTACCGGGTCCCCTTCGGCAAGATCCATACCTTCATCGGCATGGTCGGCAAGTCGGCCGCCAGGTTGGAGAACATCGCCGGTGTCGAGCCGGCGCGTCGCGCTAATCCAAGCCAGGCAAGACCCGGCCCCACTAGAGCCGGCCGGAACCATGCCTTCGTAGGGTTCACCCAAGGGGTGGCCTTGTCGGAGAACTCCCTATCCGGAGATGATACGCTCGTCCAATCTGACGGCGAGTCCTCAACAGGAGAAACCGAGTCGATCCGTCCTCTGCATGATGGAAGGCTCGGATATGTGGACGCCATCTTTCCAGAGATCCCAGATCCGCCTCGTTTTGCGGCGGTGTACATGACGGGAAGGCAGGATCCGGTGCGTGACCCGGTCGATCCCACGGCCGGGCGGAATCTTACCCTTGCCGGCTTAGGAGGAGCCAGCGCGTCGGCCGCCGGCGCACAGAAAACCGGGGTGCAGGCATTCGCGGACTTGAGGAACACACTGGCAGCCCTGTTGGCCGAGCCGGTCACGGCGGAGAACGCAGCGGCGCGCAACACGGAGATCACGAAGTGTCGCGATCAGATGGCCAAGATCCAAGAGGATATCAACGCAGAGAACACACGCATGGCTCAGGTGCAGGCCCGGCTTGCCGAGGAGTGGCAGCGTCTGGATGAGGAGGCAAATTACTTAAGCCGCCGGCAGGCCGAGTCAGAACTTGTCCACCGGAGGCGTCATCAGAGCCGGCTTCCGGTCGATCTTGAGCCGACTCAGCTGTTCACCACACCGCCGGCTCCGGCAAACCCGGGGGCTGGAGTTGTTCCCCCAGGAGGACCGCCTCAACAGCAGCCGGCTCAGCCGAGGGAGCCGGCCCAGCATCGCATGCCGGATCAGCAACAGCAGCCGCCGTCTCACCGGTTCCAGACCCCAGTTGGGCACTATTCCAACCCGGTCGATAACGTGCTGGCAGCGACCCACAACTTGGCAGACATTCCAATCGAGGGGGATGGCTCGATTTAGACAGAGGCCAGGAACGCTATTGCGATGCTCAAGACAGCAGTAGTGTAGCAGGCCAACTACTCGCATAGCCATCACCGTCTTCACTCAACCCCTCACCAGAGCCATACCAGGAGCCAACATCCGGAGTCACCAGCGGTTTCCAGCAGCGCGCATCGCAGAAGAGCCGCCCCACCACTGGTGGATCAACCTCAACCTAGGATCCCGCAAGACATTGTGGACGCTGCTCGGGTTCTACGGTCGTGGGAGGAGGAAAACGCGCGTGCAGGGTGCAACCCGCCGGCGCACGTCAACACGCCGGCGCGAGTCAACCCGCTGCCGAATATCAACCCGCCGCCGAATGTCAACTCGCCCGCTGAACCCAGACAGATGGCCGACTTGGGGTCTCCTCGAGCCGCATGATTGGAACTCCCTGTCTGGTACCATCGCTGCGAGAAGCGCGCATACCCCCCGATTTCAAAGGTCCACGCAAGGTTCCTAACTATACAGCAAACCTGGAGCCCACCGAGTGGATTGAGAGTTATGAGCTAGCAATGGACTTGTTGGGCGCAAGCGAGTCAGTGTGTGCGCGTTACCTGCCTCTGATATTGGAAGGCCCTGCACGCACCTGGATGAAAAACCTACCGGTGAATTCCATCAACACGTGGCAGGAACTGAAGGAGCGATTTATCAAGAACTTCCAAGGAACTTGTAAAAGGCCAACCACCATTGTTGATCTGGAACGATGTGTTCGGCGCGAGGATGAGTCGGGCCACCATTGGGCTCGCCGGGTTGCAGAGGTTATACACAGTTCTGACAGCATCTCGGCAGCTCAGGCGGTGCTTGTTCTGGAACAAACGTGCAAATTACAGCCACTGGTCCAGAAATTAGGGCGACTCAAGAGAAAAACCCAGGATATGGGTGATCTGATGGATATTTTAACCTGGTACGCGGAGTCTGACAATACTAAAGACCCGCCGTCTGATGAGGAGAAAGCCGGAAGGGACAAGAAGGGCGGTGGCAAGGGCCACCAGCAGAACAACGGTAACGGGCAGAACAACAATGGTGGTAAACGCAAGGGTTACGACGGCAGTTCTGATCTGGTGGCGAACACAAACACAGAGAACAAAGGTCAGCGTCAGAACGACGGTTCTAGGAGGCAGTCCTCTGGTAATCGCCCTCTCACTTACGAGGGGGCTCTCAAGGCTCCTTCTCCGAAACACAGTTACAATGGTAAGCCATCCAGCCACTCCTGGGAAAATTGCTATGTCATGCAAGAGTTTGCCAAGCGGGTCTTCCAGAATCATCATAATGGGGGCGGCAACGGCGGACAACCCGCCAACCAGGGACCCGGCTTCTCAGGAGCCGGCTTGCAAGGGCCCTTCGCAGGACCCGGTTTCCAAGGGAACAGTGGTCAAGGCGGCGGGTTTCAGGGGGCTGGTAATACCGGAGGCGGCAATCAGCGGAACAACCAGGGGAATCAGCACCAAGCCGGTGCGACAGGGTTTCAAAGTAACCCAAAACAGTTAAATAGCGGACAGTACCATGTTTTCACCACCAGTACCTGCAAACGGGGTCGGAAGGTGCAACGCCGAGCCCCTCCCCTCCCCCCCCCTCGCCGCCCACACGATCGAGCCGGCAACTCCTTATTATCTCAACTGGTCTGAACAGCCAGTTACTTGGAGTAGAGCGGATCATCCTATCCTCCTCGATCACCCAGGCCACTTGGCTCTGGTGGTTGCACCACAAGTTGGCGGTTATAAATTGACTAAGGTGCTCATGGACGGAGGCAGCAGCATCAATATTCTGTACTATGACACGTTCAGGCGGATGAATCTGTCTGATAAGCAGTTGACTCCGTCCTCTACAGTCTTCCACGGCATTGTTCCTAGCAAGTCAACCTATCCCATGGGGCGAATCTCCCTAGAGGTGGCCTTTGGCTCAGAAGATAACTGGTGTTCTGAGTTTCTGTCCTTTGAGGTGGTTAAGCTTAAAAGCCCATACCACGCCTTATTCGGCCGGCCGGCTTATGCGCGGTTCATGGCACGGCCGTGCTATGTTTACCTAAAAATGAAGATATCAGGTCCAAGGGGAACCATCACAGTGGAAGGCAACCGGAAGATTGCACTCCAGTGCGAGGAAGGAGATGCAACATACGCCGAGACGGCTTGCGCCGTAGAGGAGTTGCGGTATTATAAGGACAATGTTGACCCGTCTGACAGGACCTCCCTAAAGAAGCCCACGATGGAATCAGACCCTCTACGCAAGTTCATGTCGGCCAGAGACACAAAGCAAGTTGATTTCACCCCGGGCAATTCGTCGAAGCAGTTCACCATAGGGGCAAACATGGATCCTAAATAGGAAAGCACGCTCATCGATTTCATCCGTGAGAACCTGGACATCTTCGCGTGGAAACCTTCTGACATGCCAGGTGTACTGAGGGAACTCGCTGAGCACTCCCTCAATGTGGATCCCAAATTTAAACCGGTTCGTCAGTATCTCCGTCGCTTTAATGAGGAGAGGCGGAAAGCTATTGGTGAAGAGGTGGCCCGGCTCCTAGCTGCCGGGTTCATCGTTGAAGTCTTCCATCCGGAATGGCTGGCCAACCCGGTGCTTGTTCTGAAGAAAAATGGGACTTGGCGGATGTGTGTTGATTACACAGATCTGAATAAGGCTTGTCCTAGTGACCCCTTTGCCTTGCCCCGTATTGACCATATCATCGATGCTATGGCTGGCTGCGAGAGTTTATGCTTCCTGGATGCTTACTCTGGCTATCATCAGATCAAAATGAAGCTGGAAGACCAGGAAAAGAGGGCTTTCATCACACCTTTTGGGGCTTTCTGTTATACAACCATGCCGTTTGGTCTGAAGTGTGCATAGGCGACTTACCAGCGTTGTGTCCAAAGCTGCTTTCACAAACAGATTGGGTGGAGCGAGCATGCTTATGTTGATGATATTGTGGTTAAGTCTCGGAAGAAGGAAACTCTGTTGGAGGATCTCAAGGAAACATTCGACAATCTCCGTGTCTACCAGATGAAGCTTAACCCGGAAAAGTGTGTTTTGGGGGTCCCTGCAGGAAAGCTTCTGGGATTTCTTGTTTCCGAGCGTGGCATTGAAGCTAACCTGGAAAAGATCAAAGCAATCACGACCCTGGCTAAGCCGGCTAACCTGAATGCCATGCAAAAGCTGGCTGGGCGGGTTGCGGCGCTGAGTCGGTCTATAAGCCGGCTCGGTGAGAAGGCAATTCCGCTATATCAGTTGCTTAAGAAATCGGATAACTTCATGTAGAGTGACGCTGCGGGCCAGGCTTTTGAGGCCCTCAAGAAGTAGTTGTCTGAGCCGCCGGTCCTTGCTGCCCCTCGGGAGAAGGAGCCAATGTTGCTATATATCGCGGCCAATAACAAGGCTGTGAGCGTGGCAGTCGTTGTAGAACGCAAGGAGGACGGCAAGGAATATCCAGTCCAGCACCCCGTGTATTATATCAGTGAGGTGTTAACCGAGTCCAAGCAGCGATATCCACATTGGCAGAAATTGGTCTACGGAGTATTTATGGCTAGCCGCAAGCTGAAGCATTACTTCCACGAGCATCCAATCACTGTGGTCAGCTCAGCGCCTCTTGGGGATATAATCCAGAACCGGGAGGCGACAGGCCGGGTTGCTAAGTGGGCCATCGAGCTTGGTTCGCATCATCTCAAATACGTGCCCCGCAGAGCAATCAAGTCTCAGGCATTGGTGGATTTCATTAATGATTGGACAAAATTACAGGCTCCTGAAGAGAAGCCCGACAAAACATACTGGTCCATACACTTTGACAGCTCAAGGCAGCTCGAAGGCTCGGGGGCTGGAGTTGTGATTACTTCCCCCCGAGGAGATAAGTTCTGTTATGTTTTGAGACTCATGTTTCCCTGTACTAACAATGCAGCAGAATATGAGGCCTTGCTTCACGGGCTTTGGATGGCTAAGGAGATGAACCTAAGCCGGGTCAGGTGTCTAGGCGACTCAGACTTGGTGGCCCAACAAGTTTCCAGTACGTGGGATTCCAAGGATCCCCTTATGGTGGCTTATCGGCACGCGGTCACTAATATTGCTGGACACTTCAAAGGTTATCAAGTCGATCATATTGATCGCCGGCAGAACAAGGCGGCAGATGCACTCTCTCGATTGGGTTCTCAACGCAAGCCGGTGCCACCCAATGTTTTCCTGGATGTTTTACACAACCCGTCTGTCAAGTTACCAACAGAGGAGGACTTGGCTATTCCTGACCCGGAGGCGGCTTTAGTGGCTGCTGTCCATGCTATACCTGATTGGACGGTCCCCTACTTGGCTTATTTAAGCCGGGGAGAACTGGTAACAGAGGAAATCATTGCCCGACAGATCATCAGACGATCCAAGTCTATGACTATCGTCAATGGTGAGTTGCACCGACGGAGCGTCACCAGTGTTTTTCAACGTTGTGTTTCGCCTGAAGAAGGCCGCGCAATTCTGGTGACTGTGGACACCATGCCGGCTCACGATCACTGGTCGCGAAGGCTTTCCGGCACGGTTTTTACTGGCTCACAGCTCATGTTGATGCAGAGGATATTGTACGCAAGTGTGATGGTTGCCAGAAATATGCTCGCCAGGCTCATGTGCCGGCTCAAGAGTTGAGGATGATCCTGATAACTTGGCCATTTGCGGTCTGGGGGCTTGACATGGTTGGAGCCTTCAAACGTTCTAAGAACAAGCATACACACCTACTGGTGGCTGTGGACAAGTTTACCAAGTGGGTCGAGGCAGAGCCGGTCAGCCGTTGTGATGCTGCTACAGTAGTAAAATTTCTGAAAAAGCTGATCTTTCGTTTTGGCTATCCGCACACTCTAATTACAGACAATGGCACCAATCTTTCCAAGGGAGTCATGAAGCAGTTCTGTCAGTAGGAGCATATCCGGCTTGATCTAACATCAGTTGCACATCCTCAGTCTAATGGGCAGGCAGAAAGAGCCAATCAGGAATTGCTACGTGGTATCAAACCCCGGCTCATGGTGCCTTTACAACGCACACCGGGTTGCTGGGAAGAAGAATTACCTGCAGTGCTTTGGAGCATACGGACTATTCCCAACGGGTCAACCGGCTATACGGAGTTTTTCCTGGTCTATGGTGCAGAAGCTGTACTTCCAAGTAATATCCATCATGACTCGCCTCGCGTGACAGCTTATGTGGAATCTAATAATGAGCAAGCTCGACAAGATGCTCTTGATGCTCTGGAAGAAGAACGCGAACTCGCCGCGGCCAGATCAGCAATTTATCAACAAGACCTACGTCGCTATCACAGCCGTAGAGTTTGAAGCCGCACTTTTCAGGAAGGTGACTTAGTGCTCCATCTGATACAAGACCAGACAGGCATGCATAAGCTTTCACCACCTTGGGAAGGGCCCTTTGTGGTCAGCAAGAATCTCAACAACGGGTCATATTACCTGATTGATATACGTGAGGCAGATAAATCACGTACCTCTGAGGAGGAAACAAGCCGGCCCTGGAATATTGCCCAGCTCCGGCCATACTACACCTAAGTCATCGACTGGGTCACATCTTTGTACATACCTTCTATCAAGTATATACCTATTTTCGATCAAATAAAATAACGACCGGCAGCACTGTGCAAAAAGTGTTGTTTCGCCTCAAAATTTGTGTGCTGGATCTTTATTTGTTGATCTTGGTTACTTGGGGGCTTCCAACTCAATTGAGTTTAGCTTACAAAACCCTTTTAATGCGGCGAGATGCCACAAAGTTGGTTAAACCTGCCTGTTAGCAAGATGCTACTCCCTAAAAACGACCTGGCGTACGTCTGATGAGTCAATCACATAGGTGACCCTGAATTCATCAGAGTTAAAACGTTCGATTGGTTGCGTGAGAGCCGGCTTTCAGAAAGCAAGGACAAACCAACAGGCCAAAGTGCCAGCTTCATGAAAGCAAAATCAGACTTGAGCTTTATAAGCCGGTCTTTCAAGTTGGATTTTACAAAAACCGGCTTGTTGCAGTTATGTTTTTTTTTCTGCATTCATCTCATCTCTGCATGCATACATACATTCATACATAGCATTTACTTTAGTTCACTAATATTCTTGGTTCATTACAAACAGTGGCAAAGATTACTAGTCGTTTATGTGATTTTGTCAATCACAGTTATTATCATATGCAGTTGTTATTGTTTCAGCAGAGTCACTCTCGTTGCAAAAACCGGCTCTCGAAGCCCAAAAGAGGATTCACAGAAGCACAAAGTATTTGTACAGGCAATAAACAAGCACAGTACGCGATGGCACTGGCATCAGCAACAAGTGTTTCACGCTACACTATTATAAGCCGCCCATCAGCTGCGGTCATGACACAGGTTTTTATAGCTCAGACTACAAATGGACAAGCCGGGGTTTTATGTCGCCGGGTTAGAACTGGCGCCAGCACCCGATGAAGCACCATGTGCCGGCTCTTCGCGGCCGTCGTCATCCTCCGCCTCTTGACTTGATTCGCCGGTCGACCACTGAATTGAGCGCAACGCTTCAAATAGGGCATCGGATGTTATCAGGGAGGAGGGGTCGACTTCAGGAGCGAAAGATGGCTTACACATCCAAGTTAGGGCAACCGGCTCATGATTTAGCGTCTCCATCCGCTCGTTCTCCTTTGTATAGCCGGCCTGGTACTTGGTCAGATCTGCTTCTTCGGCAATCTCGGTGGCGGCAACCCGGGTTTCTTTGATGCAGCGTTGGAAGTCTTTCTTGGTAAACGGCGAGTCATCCACATTGAACTCTGGATACCCGCCCACAATCTGAGCCGGACCAAGTTCTGGCTCATATGCCTTGGCTCGAGCAAGCGTTGTTAGAGCCCCAGTGCGGCAAGCCGCCTTTTTCCAATCATCGAACCACCTGGGCACGACTGACAGTTCTTTCAATGTGTCTGCAATCAACTGCGGCGGTGCCTTGGTGTTCTTGGCGGTCATTATACAACAACAGCCGCCTATGTACAGCTGCTCTACAAGGGTGTACACCTCCTTTAATTTCACCAGTGGTTGCTGCACCAGTGTTTGGTTCTTGCGGCCTTCAAGGACAAGTATGCACGATCAGTCAAGCCGGCTCAGTATGATAAGTCAGAACAATTGACTCGTAATAGTCGTTTTACTTACCAAAGATGGCTCGGCACATGGCTGTGATTTGACCCTTTAGAGTCGCTAGTTCTTGAGTTACCGGCTCAAGTTTGGCCTTGGCTTCCTCCGCACGCGCGGCTAAGGCGGCTCTTGCTGCTTCAGTTTCTTGCAAGGTGCTCCTCACAATAACGAAAGACTTGTTAGCTTCAGCAGAGGATTCTTCAGCTCTTTTGCGCAGCTTCTTTTCCTTCCTTGCCACCTTCCGGAAGAAGGAAGCCCGCGCCTCTACTTGATCCAGCATATCCTACAGGGCAGTCTGTTATACATCATATACGCATGACCCGGGCCGTCCTAAAGGACAACCCGGCACATGGGGGCTACATGTTTTCGAGCTTCTTAAAACAAACAGCAAAGCAAGTTCCATGCAGCTGCAGGCATTCTACATGGCACTTGGGGGCTAATGCATAAATTGATCTATCCTGCTAAGTTATGAAGACCCGCCCGTCATGAATGGCGAGCCGGCCTTTGGGGTCACCGACTAAAGATTATGCATACAAGTTGAATTTTGAAGTCCCGGGTCATCATTCTATAATGACCTGGCCCTTGGGGGCTACACATATATATGGTTCATAATAGGGTGCTAATTACCTCATATTTCCTCTTTAGTGAGGTTATCATAGCAATTTCTGTGTCCCGGCTTTCAGACAGCCGGGTTAGCACAGCCTGGTGTAAGGAGTTGGCATCTTGGTCTTCAAGGGTGGAAAATTCAAGAGCCGTCTTCCCCTTATCTTTCGGGGCCGACTCAGGCTTGGCAAGAACCTTGGTAAGAGCGGTGGAGGCTTTTGGTGCAGTAGTTTGCCGCTCACTCATCACCACTACTTCTTCTTGAGCCGGTGCCTCGGGCTGCTGTTCAGGTTGGTCTTTAATTACATTTTCCCTCTCCTGAGCGGCAGGAGAGGATGCGCGAGCCGGGCTTGCTGTGCCTTGGGGCGGCGGGCTGCGTTGGAATACCGGCTCGTCCTGGGTGACCAAGGTGGCCTCCGTCCCTTCCTGAGGGATGATCTGAGTAACCGGGTCAGATGACCCGGCTGTGGCGATGGTCTTTTTCTTGATGGCTTTGGCACTGTACAAGGAGCAGAGTTAATTTAGTTAAAGGTTATAAGGTAAAGAGTTGTGCAATAAAGGAATAATCAATATGCTTACCCTGGGTTGATGTTGAAAGCCGGCGCCTGAGTAGCGCTTGACTCATCTGAGGAGGGGGACGTCTGGTATGCCGAGTCATTTAAATTTAAGGGTTCTTTGAAGCGACCAGCTAGAGGAAAAGAAGGGGTTGGACTGAGAAGCACCTCTGCCCGTGCTCTACAGGATGGCGGCTCATATGGAAGCCCGCCACTCAACTCGCCTTCGCTACTCCGGGTCTTCCTTTTTTATGTCCCGGCTTGCTGTGTTTTCTTCAAAACAAATTGGGGATCCAGATGAG
The DNA here is from genome assembly GCA_039707655.1 of Elymus sibiricus. Taxonomy (NCBI): domain Eukaryota; kingdom Viridiplantae; phylum Streptophyta; class Magnoliopsida; order Poales; family Poaceae; genus Elymus; species Elymus sibiricus. Next base: position 355,816,490 of record CM077664.1, on the reverse strand, counting down.
CGTCTTGATGTGAAAAAGGGACTTTACGGACAGCAACCCGGGGTTTTCTTCGGACTTCGCGGATTGCAGTCTGGGTTTTCTTTTGGACGGGTTGTGGAGAGTCAGAGTCTGAAGAGATTGAAATTACCTCTGGCTTGTTGGCGTGACTGATTTCAGCTTCTTCTGTGAAGAGTCGGCATCAGCAAGCTGGTTAAAAAGGCGGCCAAGGGAGTCAAGTTCTACCTCGTTATCTTCATCGCCATCTGAGTCCTCTCCATCGCTTTCCCGGGGGGTAGGGTCTTGAATTTCAACCCGCCACCAGTCATCGTCGTCCTGCAGCATGGTGGGTGGATGGGATCATGGCGAGGATAAAAAGATATTTGACAAAGTAAAATGCAACAAGGCGGCTTACCTTAGGTGCCTCGTTGTTTGAGTAAAATGGGGCGAGCCCCACGAGCTTGATGTCGTCCTTCGTTTCACCAAGAAGCTTCTTGGAAAATTTCAAGATGTCCTTCTCCTTGAGGTTAACCCGGCTAAACCGAAGTGGGTCTTCCCGGTGGCCGGTGTAGGAATACATAGACCAGGTCCTAAAGCTGAGCGGTTGGATTTGCCACTCAACCCAGGTTCGGGTCAGGTCGACGCCGGTGAGGCCATGGGCGATCAATGCATTCATCTTCGGATAGAGGGGTTCTAAACTCTCTCTTTCTTCCCTGGAAGCCAGACCTGAGAAGGCTGCATTGGCGGAAAGCCGGTTTGCCCTGTAACCAGGCAGTGGATTTTGCCCTTCAGGGGAGGTGTCCTCGCAATAGAACCAGGTTCTGTGCCACCCCTTGGGATGACTGGCCGGCTTGGCTTCAGGGAAGACTGTATTTTTTCTCCGTTGGATCAAGACTCCACCGAGCTCAACGCTTGGGCCGTCTTTATGCTCTGTTTGGCGGTTTAAATAAAAGAATTTCCGGAACAGATTGATGGACGGCTCAAGCTGCAGATATACTTCGCAGAAAACTTGGAACTGGCATAAGTTGAAGATGGAGTTGGGAGCCAGATCTTGAGGCTGGATGTTGAAGAAATGCAATACATCTCTGAATTTTTTTGAGCCGGGGGGACGAAAGCCCCTCGAAAGGTGTTCAGCGAATACAATGACTTCTTTCTGACCCGGCTGAGGGTGGATCTCCTCTTCAGGGGCGCGCCACTTAATCGCTTCCTTTGGCGGCAACAACCCGGAATCCACCAAGGCCTGCAGGCTAAGTTCAGACATGCTGGACTTGGCCTAGTTGACGACTTTGGGCTTAGGAGGCATGGTGTCAGCTGATATGAAAAAGAGAAGATACCATAAGCCGGTAAAGCATGAGCTTAGTTTAGTATAAGTAATACGGATGAGCCGACAATTGAGACAATATGCCGGGTTACGGAAGGAGGTGCAGCTAAAGTCTGGGTCAAGGTTCTAAACGAAAAAGAGCCGGATATTACATAGCCTGAATTTTTTACAAGTGATGAGGCTTGGTTTGGGCTACGAGTCCATGAACCGATTTATATGAAGTAAGAAAATTTTACGGATCGGCAAAACGGATAAAAATGAAAAGATAAAGGCTAGGTATGTTCTCCACGCTGTAAGATGAAATGCAATGGGATTATCTAAAGCAGTACAGGGGATCTACTGATGTTGAAGGTGTCGCGGGGCAATCATGCGAACTAAAAACCAGAGGGACCACACGTGTTTTGGATCTGCAGCGATAGTGGCGAAGAACACGGAAGAACAGAGGCTAATGGCGATGGGGGCAAAAACTTACAGATCTGGTGTTCGAATCCGAGGTCTTCGAGTTGCAGTGGATGCGGCCACGCGGTGACGAATAGCTCCGGCAACGAAGAGAAGAATGCGGTGAGATGCTGGTTCCGGTGGCGACGAGCTCGAACGGGCACGGTGGCGTTGCAGAAGAGGGAAAGACTAGGAACAGTAAAAGAGAAGGAGGAAGGCGATGGCCTATTTATGGGCGCTGCTGGACCCCCAAATGGCGTGCACGAAATCCTAGGCGACACAGTAAAACAGTGGCTAAAGGGCTCCTCAATTTTCGCGCCCGACGAGGCAATACAAATCCGCTCAGATTCTCTATGACGTCATTCCGGATCTTGTGGAGATAAATTGAAACGTCATGAGACAAAGTTTGAAACCAGAGGATTGACCCGGCGTTTGGATTAACCCGGGAAATCCTGATAGATAAGGACGGCGATCCAACAAACCGGCTTGAGAAGCCATGGAATAACATTTTGTTAATGATTTTGCTTTTTCAGGGTGGAGTTTAACATGAATGAATTCAAGTCAAACTGAGGGCTAATGTTGGGGATGTTTCCCAGCGTGTAGACCCGGCAGGTGAGAACCCGGCCATAGAGCGGACTCAGCGGGCCATCTCACTGCAGGGCTGAAGGATCCTTGACGGGCCGGCTAGATGGAGGCCTGGCGGGAAAGGCCGGCTTAGGATGTGGGCTGGCTTAAGATGAAGATGCTTGGCTTCAGGATTGCCTTTGAGATCAAGTAGACTTAAGGTAGGAGCCGGGTTGAGATTACGACCCGGACTCTCGTGTAAATCTAGGGTTCCGCCTGTATATATAAAGGGGAGCACCTATACGAAAAAGACTAAGTTGCAATCTATCGAAAGCTAGGTTAGCGAATCCGCATCCTTGTAATCGAGAACCACAGCAATATAATCAAGCAGGACGTAGGCTTTTACCTCCACTATGAGGGGCCGAACCTGGGTAACCCGGTGTTTTCCCGTTCCCGATCAACCCCGTTAAGCTACCACACTTGCGCGATGGCCTCATCTCCAAGTCCTTTCACAAGGGCATCTGCCGTGACAAAACCACGTCACTATGGGAGTGGAGGTCGTCATGCCAAGTGATGGAGTCAAATCTGGCAGATCTCGGGTAGGGGGTCCCGATCTGGTAGCCTTGGCTAGATGGTAACAGGACATAGGGGGACACCGATGTTTACATAGGTTCGGGCCCTCTCGAGGAGGTAAGACCCTACGTCCTGCTTTGTTGTATTGATTGTGGATGGGGTACAAAGTACAGGTGATCTATGGCGAGAGCTTATGAGAATTAATGTGTCCCTCTACAGCCCTGGTACCTCGGTTTATATAGATACTGGGGTACCTAGGGTTTACAGATAAGTCGGTTGCATCTAGGGGCAAATGCCTCGTGGATTACCTCAAATCTTGGGGTGCACGCCAAGTCTTCGGATCATTTCTTCTTGTCATTCTTGGACCAGATGAACGAGGCCCACCTGTTGATGAGCTTAGGGGGTTCCTCGGCTCAGCCAAAAAGGTTGGCAACCGATGTGCCGAGCACCCCCTAGTCCAGGACTCTGTTAGTAGCTCCTGAAATGGTCCTCAAGCCAAGGACACTCCTCGGTATCTCCAAGCCGCTCCAGATCTTCAGTCTTCGGGCTAACTCCACCACACAACACAAACCTCTCCCATCCTCTTTCCCCTTGCACTGCATCCGCCATGACTGCAGGCGGCGAAGCTCTGTGGGAGAGCCTTTCCACAGAGATGAAGCACGCGGTGGCCGCCCTTGCCGCCGCATGGCAGAGCCGCCATGCCACGCGGATCGAGGCCGGCTTGCCAGCCAGCTCGCCCGAGGTCTCCGACGACGACGACGACCCCACGATGGAGACAGACTCCGACGACACCGCCCTGGCTCCCGCGCCTGTGCACGCCGGCTTCACCATGGAGCAGGCGCATGCGCACTACAACGCCGCCATGGCGGAGGTGCAGCCTGCGCCGGCGCCTTTGTCGGCATTCCGGCAGCCGTAGGAGGAACAGGTACCGCTGTTCCTCCTGGAGCAGCACTGGCTGGCGGAGGGCCAGATCTACGGCAAGCGCGGGAGCGAGGAGGCCGTGGCGGAGCAGCGTGCCATCTACGATGCCCTCCTCGCTCAAGCCGCTGCTCGCTAGGAAGCGGCCGCTGCCAAGGCGCAGCTCCAGGCGATCGCGTAGGAGAACAACGCCAGCTGCGCCTCTTACGCGCCGCCGACAAACTATCCGGCGGCCCGGTGGGACGACGACAGCGCGGGCGCCACCATTTCCATCGTGAACCTCACGTCCACCGGCGACGGACAGGTCGCGGACTCCTCCGAGGATGAGTAGGGCACGGGAGGCGGCAGGGCCTGGTGTCCCATGTGGGTCAGTCCATCTCCCGTGTTCTACTCTTCCTCGCCGGAGACCGCACCTTCACCTCACGGGTCTTATCGCCAGTGGTCATGAAGACGGCGGATGGAGGACGACACAGGCTCGGACGCCGGGCGCCGCCGCCGTGTAGGATAGGTTTAGGGTCGGGTCTTTTTGTTTTGTTCTAAATGTTCGAAATCTAATGAAAATCCGTCGTGTTTGTATGAAATCGGTCATGTTTGTATGAAATATGACTGTGTTTGCATGAATTTGATTCAGTTTGTTGAAACAGTGTTTGAAATGTATGCGGCTAGCGTTGGATGACGGCCTCCCGCATCCATGTCCGCGGACTGGTCCCCCTGTCCGCGAACGAATGCGGGAGGAAATTTACGGGTTGCCGTTGGAGATGCCCTTTACCCCCACTATGACTAGCCTTACCAACAAAGAGGCTTGAAGTCATGCATATACCGACCACATTTGAGGCAGGCCACCATCTGTTTATTAACCCTCAAACCGAGAAAGTTGTCTATTGTCACCTTTGTTGACTGTGGTATTCAGTTTCACATTTTTTACTAATTGGTCTGATGTATGTTTTGCCATAAAGCCGGTTCTAAATCTTCACAAGAACAAGCATGGTGTTTTTGAGTGTTAAGAGCAACTCCAACGCGTTGACCCAAATGGACGCGCACTTTGTCCGTTTTGTTTCCGTTTGGATCGGCCGCCTGCTCGTCGTCCGCCCCCTTTTTCGTTTGGGTCGGTCATGCGCCCAACGCGCAGACCCATTTCTTGCCCGCACACAATTTTAAAAAGGCCAGCGGCCATGCCATCGCCCAGAGTTCATGCCGGCGCCATGCCAGCCTCAAAAAAAACCCACCACACAGTTCATTCTGGCGCACTTGCCAACGGTCGGCACACATGCCAGTGCACAAAAAAGGGGCGGGTGTTCAACCACGCCATCTCGGCTGTGGTCATGCCAGCACACTTGCCGCCATACAAAAAAAAGAATGGCGCTCTCCGCCATAAATTACTCGTCATCGAATTTGAGCATGTGGGCCTGCATCTTCTCGAACCAAGGCCTCTTCCTCGGGGACACCATGGGGTCTTGTCCAATGTCCCTCCAACACTCACAAAGGAGCTTGTCCTCCGGCTGCGTGTACGCCTTCCTCCGCTTGCTTTTGCGCTTCTTGTTTGCGCCGGATTGGGCGGAGAGCACGTCTTCGAACAACGGCTCCCCGTCGATGTCCATCTCATCTTCTTCCTCAAGGCCGTAGTCCTCCGGGAATTTGTGGTCGAGCGGGAAGGTGCTGCCCATGCCGACTTGGTCTTGCATGAAGGGGTCAGCCATGCCACCATGGCCTTGATCAAAGGTGTCGGCCATGAAGGGGGCTCGGCCGTCTTGGCTTTGGGTCTCGTCAGGATCGCAGGGTGCCGCGCCCACACCGCCTGCGAAGGCAGCGACAGCGGCACCCGCACCACCTTCGAAGATGATGTTCTCGATGATGAAACGGTTCGCGTCTCGTCGTCCGTGGCGGCTGGCATTATGTCGAACAGGTTGCGGGCCTCGGGATGCATGTCGGCTGGGATCTCCCGCGGGCGTTTCCTCTGGCCCCGGAGGATGATCCACCGGCCACAGGTGTGGCGTTGAGGTCGATGGCCATGGCCGCGGGAGTGGACGGCGCCACCACGCTCACCTCCGGCGAGCATTCCCCGGAGAAACGGGAGGCTTGCGGATAGGGATGGAAGTTGGGAATCGGCGGCGTGGCAGACGTGCGCGGCGACTCCGGCAGTGCCACACGAGGAAAGGCCGACAAGCCCGTGCTGGCCGTGGCCACAGCGGCGCTGACGAGCCCGTGATGGCCTGGGTTTAACCCTAGGAAGAGAAGGGCCTGCCTCGTTGCCGCGGTGACTCTTTCATTGTTTTCCTCTTCCTGTGCGGCGGCGGCCAGGGCGGTGGCGGACGCGGCTTCGAGCTTGCAGTCCTTCGCGTACCTCCGGTCCTTCCTCTTGGCCGACTGCACGGCCCGCTACTCGGCCGTCAACGGCTTCTTCTTGGGCGCCGCCGCCGTCTTGCCGGTGGCGCGGGGCTTGACTTTGGCGGAGGCGACGGAGGTGAGGCCGGAGGCGAGGAAGGCGAGGCCGGCGGCGGCGTCAAGGATCGGCACGTCGTCGTCCATGGCGAGCGGCAGGGAGCGCGAGCGGGCGGGAGTTTTTTGGGAAAGAGGGGGAAATGGAGGTTGCTGTACCGCCGACTGGCGGGCTAGAGGGAAGAGTAGGCGGGCGTCGCGTGCGTCCGTTTCATGTCCGCGCCGACGCAAATGAGGCCCAAATTTGGGCTGGGAATAGGTCGCCCGGTGGATAAAAAGCGGACGAGCTTCCGTTTGGGGCGGCGCGTTGGGCCGACTTTTCTGTCCGTTTCGATCCAAACGGACACGCGCGGACGAAATGGGTCGGCGCGTTGGAGTTGCTCTAAACCATGAGGAGCACAACAGTTAACTCTCTGTCAATGATTATGTTTTAATTGTTTGCAACCTGCGAAAAGAATTGGTTTCCTGATCTCCAGCAGAGAATGATGCATTCCGATGTTGCTTCTTTGACCTTTGATGTGTCACGCCATCTCGTATAGTGCGTAAATTCATCTGGTAAAATTATAATGCACTCGAATATCTTTATGTGACCAACTGCCCTACCCTTGGACTCAACTAGGATGCGTTTGCCGGTGATGCTGCAAAGCAGCGCTGCCAGTGGTCAGCGATGCTGCTGGTGGCGACGGTACACAAGCTGTGGGCTGGTGAGATGCTACGTTGGTGTGATGCAGGGAGAAGCGAAACAACATGCAGTCCATTTTCTGTGTTGCCAACCAGACAGCCGGCGAGACTCCGGCGACCGGGATCATCAGTTCGAGCGAGATGTCGCCGTGTCGGCGGTGCTGCAAGGGACTACCGGAGCTACGGATGGCGCTGCAATGTCCGCCAACGAGAGGTGCTGCGACGAGGCCTCCGCCTCATGAAGCACCTGTAAGTTTTTTCTTTTCTATTGCTCCTGTGTGGATCTTCCAGTTGATATCGTCTAGCTGCTGAACAGTAACTTCCCTTTTCCAGTCCGTTCACTTTCACTCCGGAGGCCTCCGCCTGAACCCAAACTTGTACGAATCGGGCAGAGTATGTCTAAGCCTTCTCAAGACATGGGCAGGAACTGGTGAGGTATGTCTAAGCCTCCGCCTGAACCCAAACGAGAAGCCTTACTTCAATGACAAATTTGTGGGGAAAGCTGACGGTGAATAGAACTCCATCACGTACAACGAGAATGCTTTCTAGCTGTCTTGCAAGTCCACGATGTACATTTTGCACAAACCACCAAAGGCAAGTCACAAACACTTTAAATTCTGCACTTAACGTATGACCTGAATATCCCATACACTTGCTCTGATAACACTGATATGGCTTAACTGAATTTTGGTAGCACTAACAGGAATTATACCCAAGCCCCTATTTCCGGGGAAGTTTACGTTCTCACAATTTACCACTTGGTTGATAGCAACTTCTGGGCGTATGCAGCGCGGACACGTGTATTACTTTGGGATGTAGCCGTGTAGAAAAGTTTGTGTGGCCGTAGGTCTCTCGCGTAAATTTTCTTAACGTGATTTCGTTTCTCGCGTGTGGGTTTAGCTATTCATGTTGTATGTGGGTCATCGTTGACTTGCAAGGCACGTGTGGGTTGATGTGTGTTGGCCTCTGCGCGCGTGTTTGTTTCCGTGCAATCCACGTACGAGATGCCTAGCCTTTTTTGGTGGTGCCGCTTTGACCATGTTTTCTGGATTGTTGCTTCTGTCGATGGTTCTGATTGATTCATCGCCGCGCTAAAATCGTAAGGCCTAGGTGCTTCTCCTGTGGCTTTTCCCGAGAGTGACAATTGGCTGAGAACCCCCCCCCCCCCCCCCCCCCCCCCCACACACACACACACACACACAATGTCTCGCCGGTGGCTGGGTGAGCGTGCTGAAGAGCACGTCGGCGCAGAAGCTGGACAGCAGCGCTGTCCTGCACGCCGGGTCGTTCGGCGTGCGTGCAGCGCGCCATGACCTAGCCGGCTGCGTAGGGGACGGTCAACGACGGCCTGGGTGCCAGCGCGCAGGGATCGTGTGCCTTGATGATGGGAAGCCGATAATTCGGTTGTCGTGGTAGAGGATGCGAGCATCTGCGATGTGGCCGCGGTGGAAGTGCAACAGAGAAGAGAAGGAGCGATAGAAGCAGAGTAAAGATTGTTGCGAGAGGACGAGGACGACATTGTAGACGCTCCCATCCTCGCAGGCGTAGCTGTAGTCGCGCGGGCACGCGGCCTTGAAGAGCCACAGGGGGCCGTGGGAGCGCACGTCGCCGGCGTGTCGTGGGTGCTGCTGCAGCAGTACGCCTCCACCCCAAACGTCTCGCATGCGCTCCAGGTCCAAGCATGCCACCTTCACGTTGGCCACGACGACTCGGAGCTCCGGCGGGCACGGCCCGTTCAGGTCGGCGGGGTAGCCCGTTTGCTCGCAGTTCGCGTTCGGCGGCGCGACCACCATGGGCATGTTGTAGCCGACCACGAGGCTCACGTTGTAGAAGTCGTCGGCCCCGCCGGAAGTGAGAATTAATCGGGCAGTGTGGCCGGTGGTGCGGCGCCGCGGGCAGAGCACTCGACGGCGCCAGAGCCACAGTCGTCGGTGGCGCGTCCCCAGATGCGGCCGGACCAGCCATACGTGACGGCCACGGTGCGTGACTGGCCCGGGAAGAGCACGAAACCGGTGGTGGGCTGCTGCGCGGCGGCCGCGTTGGTGAGGATGCCCGGTCACACGGTGTAGCTGCAGTTGTTCGTCTCATGGTGAGTGCCGCCTGCCGTGCTCCTGCTCGCCATTACCAATTGTCCACTGATTATCATAAGCTGTACTAATAGTAACCGGATATTTAACAGCCCCAATATTGAGCAAATGAGCAAGAAGTATTTACATTGCGAGCGTCAACTGCAGGATGCTGAGAACAGGACGGCTGCATCCTGCTCGCTCTCTTGGCTCTGTCGTGAAACGCTAGGTGTATGTGTGTGCGCGTGCTTGATGCATGGCGGGTGCGGGTGCAGGTTTGTGTGCGTGCTCTACAGCGGCCAAATCGAGGCGATATCTTATCCCTTTACCTCTCTCATGCACGTCCCTCCTCAGCTCTTCGACAGTCCATCGACGACGCTCTGGCAAGCCTGCTCCTCCGCCTGACCCGACTCCGAGGCGGCCATGACGGACATGCCCGAGCCGCTTCCACTTATCCGTTCTTTCATGTTGCCGTACCCGGCCCACCGAGATCATCATGCACATGGAGAAAATGTTTTTTTTTTGCGAGGTGCAGGGAGAAAATGTTTAGTTCCTGATTAGTTGAGAGTCAATGTTTTTTTTTTTTGCGAGGTGCAGGGAGAAAATGTTTAGTTCCTGATTAGTTGAGAGTCGGAGATGCTGTGCTGCACTGCAATGGTGCATGGATTGGCTGGTCTGTGATTCGCTTCTGCTGTTCGCATGCACCGGCAGTCCGGCACGGTTTTTGGAGCGAAGCAGTCTTCTGCATGGGATTAGTTGTGATGTGACTACGTGCATGCACTCTTGCATGCCTTTTTTTTAGGGACTGTTCCTCCGGCCACTTTGGATGAACCACTACTGTGTTTGATGCGTGGGTATTACCATTGATGTGTCACGTTCTGGTACTCTCTTTTTTCCTGTTATGAGTGTCGGGTCGGTGTTTTCCTGTGTTTACCGCTGAGCCATCCCGAAATCTCTGAGTCTCTCCCTCTTTTTGGAGAATCTCTATAAGATGCCTCTCCTCCCCCCTCCACCCAGCATTCGGTCACCTCCACTACAAAGCCTGCTACCTCGCCATCCCCACTCTTTTTTGGCGCAAAATCTCCCCTTCCCCACCACGCCTTCATCGTCGCTTGCTGGAGCTCCAGTCGTGGTTGGGCGTAGAAACCACCGCACCACACCACTTCGGTCATTTCCTATGGCCACTGTGGATGTGGAGGAGGTGCCAACAGAGCAATTCATTGTAGCATGGGCGGTGTCTCAGTTATTTTAACTCATACTTTTCTGGTCTCTATACATCACTAGCATCATTTGTCTTGAAATCATCTTACTGCTGTCATTATCTTCCGAGAAACAATAAAAAAGGATCTTTTTTGGATATACAATAATGCTAATTGTGCTCGCTTCGTATTGTTTATGTCTAATGTTTGAGAGGATGTCTCATATCTAAAAAGATTCTCTCATATTCCATAGGGAGGTAAACTGACTTAGTTAAAACGAGGTGAAGAATTTTCCGCATCCAATCTCAAGCTGGCAATGGTTAACTGTTACCCTCGTCCCCGTGGGTAATTACTCTATTAGGGGACGGGTATGTGCCAGCTTTAATGCCCACGGGGAAGCTGGTGGGTCAAATACCTTACCCAGCGCGCAAGACGGGGAACGGGATGTGATAGCATTACCCGTCCCCGTTACCCGCCTTACCCGTGAAGGCCTTACACGTGGACTCTAAAATTAGTAGACCGCATGTAATTGCCGCCCTTACCCACCCAAATTTCCACTCATCCCAGCCCTTTGGCCAAAAAGCCCTAAGAAATCCTTAACCTAGCCACAACATATTCTTTATTGTGCTGAAATGCTATTTTTTTTCTACTGAAATGCGATCGGAAATTGTTGTTGATTGCATGTATGGGTTTCCCCACGGGGATAACAAACCCGACGGGGATGGGGATGGGAATATTTTTATCCCCGTAGACGGGTATGGGGACGGGGACGGGCAAGGGAAGGCTATCGTGGGGACGGGGATGGGAGTGCAATACCCGCTTGGGTAATCCCCATTGCCAGCCTGAATCCAATCTGAACAACCTAATTATTGTGGTTCTAGAGGGAAGAAGGCAGCTATCACATTACAAGATATTCTGTAAAGGGACACTCGGATAAGATAGATGTATAAGTGGTTAGTTATGAGGGTACATTCCATTATTAGCTCCATTATTCATGCTGCTAATTATTTCCCTTTTCGTAACTATCTATGCTGCTAGCCATATTTATTTCTTTTAACTTATTCATGCTGCTAACTTGGCACGCTGTCACTAGATGAGGAACTGAAATGCCAAACAACACAAAATGGTAGTAGAATCTTGCACTCTAATTGTAAATCTGCATTTAGATCAGACCAACAACTAGAAATGTACACAGTGTAAATTAGAGCTCTGATTGTCATGCTATGTATCTAATGAACTTGATTGATATTCGGCCTGAATTTCGAATGGAGAAAATCAGATCTAGAATTCTGTAGATATGTTTTCTTTTTGGTTTTTTTTTGTTTGTTTGTCAAATTGTACTGCAGCTCTGATTTAGATGTGGTAACGAAGCTTATGAAAATTTCCAAACATTAGTGAATGGTTGATGTTGCGTTGTGTTGATACCAATAATTTTATTATGTAGTACCAATTTACTAGCTCATGTATTGGAGGACCACTATGTCTTCTTTGCCGTTTGTCACTTCCTAATTTCATTGAGAAGTGATTTGATTTTTTATGTTTGCAAAGACTTCCCCTAAAAACATTCCCACAAATTGATTATGGTTCCAAATGGATTGATAGGTTTAGTCACGGTCACTGAGCAAGGGAGTAGAGCAATTTGATATTTTTTCTCTTTGAAAGAGTGTGATTGTACGTAATCATTTCATGCGTATTTTCTGTTCATTTTTAAGTTTTCAGGTGTAGAAAAGTTGTTTAAAATCATTTCATTTTAGTATTACTAGAATGTCAGATTTATAATTTCCATCTTCTTCTTTTTTGAATGAAAGGGGTTCCCCCCTGCTCCACTTTTATAATTTCCATCTTGAAAGATGTAGCACTCATGGTGATAATAAATGTATCATTTCCAAATTGTTCTTGTCCATAGCTTGCTTTCTTGTGACTACAGATTATAACTACAAACTTACACACATGGAGCTGTTACTTTTTATCACATGAGCCAACAAAAGCGTATACACATGTACCGTATCAACGGGGCGCGGCGTGCCGCCGCGCGGGTATGGCTAGTAGAACTAAATGCTAGTATCTAGAAGTTAGAGAGTGCTATGAGTTCTGAGTAGAACCCTGACATACGTGAAGAATGACCAATGCAAGAGGGACCATTCTTCGTTTCGCTTTATTAATCATGAACCCTGACATACATTTAGCTGAAATTGATGTTACCATATTGGACGGACGCACAAACTCGTGGCAAAGATACGAGTCCATCAATACATTATTTTGTTCGAATATCACCGAGCTAACTTGAAACATAATTATTCAAGCACTCATATGCATGCTTGAAATTGAATTGCCGAGCCCGGTGGGCAATTCGGAGTGCAGGTTGGGCAGTTTGCTTGGCATTCCTTAAGGTTGCGCCAACACGGCGCTTTGCCCGGACGTGAGACGCAGTAGTAGCACCCTTTGCTACCGGTTTCGCTGTTGGGATCGCCGCAGTTCCTTGGGATGCAAAATTTCAAGTTGAGTTTGCCTTCATGTAACATCATAGTAGCATTATTTTCGGTCATGTTGGCACCACGATATTGGTAGCCTATCAAATAGACAATATGTAGTGTTCCTTAGTGCAAAGTGTGCAAGTATATATACACCTCTCATATATCTAGACTAGAGGCAGTTGTTTTCTTCAGACAATGAACAGAAACGGTAAGAATGCAGTATATATATGTATGCTTACACTGTGCAACTGCTGCGAGATAGCCGATAAACAGAAGAGTAATCAGCCTGCTCCCCTTCATAGCTGATCTTCACCTCTTTTCCTGAACTAATGAACCATACGAGAGTTAGATCCGGGCAATGGCCACGCCCGCTCTCAACTTTTGTAGAAGCTACACCACAGTATCTTGACTAAAAGAAAGATTGGCAAATTCAGTGCATGACCGGCAAGTGAGAAATGCCTGTGCCAACACTTGCAGATCGCGCAACTATAGCGCTGCATATACCTGCACTCAAACCAGCAAGATCTTTTTACCTATGTGGTGATGAAGCGAAGGCGCGTTGCGGTCGTGGATCGAGCTCGATCCGGCCGTCGCTGGAGTTGATGACCCGTGGGAGCTCGGCGGACCGACGGAGGAATGAAGGAAGCAAGCTTGGGGGGGAGTGGAGAGGAAAGGTGGTGAGAAATAGAGAGGATTTGTAGGGGAAGGACTTTGCGTTCTAGCTGGAAGCAGCTCGGAATGGCCCAACACAGCGTTGGTGAGGGAGAAAGGTGAGAGGAGAGAGCAACAAGAGGATGCTAACGTGGACGCTTTTCGTGCCCGGATCGCACATCAACACAGACGCACATGTTGGGGTGGGACAGATGATAGTTGAGACAGCATGTGGGGGGCTCTGTGGGTTGGAAGATTTCAGTGTGGTCTGTGCCATGGTACTCAAGGATGACGAAAGGCAACTGATTTCCTTCTCTGATGGTCGATCGCATTAGCTTGCCAATGTTTCATCCGGCCGGCGGGTGCGTGGGAGGGGACATGGATCTGCATGCGCGTCGATGGTGACGGCGGAACAGTCCTCACCATTAGTGTTCTTGGATGGGGACGGGATTAGCGACGATGGCGAAAGATGCATGATGGGGCTGCGGAATCTGCAGGGTTTGCTGTCAAAGCTGTTCTACAAGAACTAGTGTGGACTAAAAGGATGCAAATAGTATTCCTGCTAAGTACAGTGAAAAGAGGATAAGCTATCTTGCAGCTGAGCAACCGTTACATAGTTTTCTGGACTACGGACGTTGTCCGATAAGCAGTATGTTATGTATCTGTAAATATTTTGTCCAGGGTGGAATTAGCTGTTCCTTATCGGGTGGTTATCGTCAGATAACTAATAATCACTGATTGCTGGAGGGATGGTAATGTGGTGGCGCTGTTTTTCTCTAGAGGTTGCTCTAGAGGAATGAATCAGGGGCTCAAGCTCTCGGCTGGACTAAGGGCATCTCCAACGCCGTGCCGCACAACACCTGCAAACGTCCGGATCGACGCGTTTGGATCTTTTTTGCATTGCCATCCAACCCGGTGGCACATATATTCACCGACAAGGCTCCGAATTCTCGCAGACCAGCCAAAAACTGGGAGAGGCTTGTGGGAGTTCAGACCTCCATCACGTACGAGTCCGACAATCTCGGCCCTCTCAAACCACTTTTCTCCCACTCTGTCCATTCCCCCTTCTCTATATCCGCACCCCCCTTGCTCGATGTCACCACTTTACTCTTGAAATGCACGGGGGTTCCCGAAATCAGGATTTCAAAAATGTTCTCGTTTTCAAAAAATATTCACATTTCAATAAACCGTCCATGTTTTCAGAAATTGTTCTAGATTTTAAAAAATGTTCATGTTTTTAAAAATCATTCACAATTTAAAAAAAATCATGGTTTCATTTTTTTCATATTTTCAAAAAATGTTCATGCTTTCAAAAAATATTCAGGATTTAAAAAATGTTCACGTTATCAAATATTGTTCACATTTTAAAAATGTTCATGTTTTAAAAAAATCACAATTTCAAAAAATGCTCTCAAATAATATCCCATATTTTAAAAATATTTTTTTCATTTTTGTAGAAAAAACAAACGAAAAAACTACAGTTCCAAAGCTACTACAGGACTGTCACGCTAAAGTAGCACACCTCGCTATAGGACCAGATCAGATGAAGCACACCATGTGAAAAAGTACAACTGTGCTTCATGGTGAAGCACAGCTATGCTTTTCGTTGTGCTTTAAAGTGAATAGCACAGTTGTGCTTCAACATGAAGCACATATGTGTTTATTGAAAAGTGAAAACTTAATTGTGCTTCTCGAAAAATGAAAAGCACAACTGTGCTTCGCGGTGAATCACAAGCACAATTATGCTTCAAAAACAAGTGAAAAAACACATATGTGCTTCCGGTTTCCGGTTTTTTTTCTTGTTCCTGTTTTTCTGTGGTTCCGGTTTTTTGTTTTTTACGATTTCCATTTTTTCTCAGTCTTTCTAGAAAAAAGTTCATCCAAACCTATTAACATGGGATCTAGTTTCGAAGATCTCGACGCGAAAAATGAAACAATGAAAACGGTTCATGATTTGGACGCACGGCTCAAGGGATAAACCATTTTGAAAGAAAAAAAATGAATGAACGAAAAAAGCACAAAACTCTCAGATTGTGACAAATGTCACACATATACACCATAAGAAGAAAGAGTGACCTTTGTAAGACGTACCCTCTTTTTTTTTTGCGAGAAAACTTCCGATCTATTCATCAACTGTCAAGGTAGTACAAAGAACACTAGAAGTAAAATTTACATCCAGGTCCGTAGACCACCTAGCGACGACTACAAGCACTGGAGCGAGCCGAAGGCACGCCGCCGTCATGGCCCCTCCCTCGCCGGAGCCGGGCAACCATTGTTGTAGTAGACAGTCGGAAAATCGTCGTGCTAAGGCTCCATAGGACCAACGCACTAGAACAGCAACCACCGCCGATGAAGAGAAGCGTAGATCCGAAGGATCCGACTTGCAGACACACAGCCGTAGACGAACGAACACCGGATCCAGTCAGATCCACCGAAGACAAACACCGACCGGATCCCACGAGATCCGTCGGAGACAAACCTCCACACGCCTTCCGACAACGCTTGAAACATCACCGGGATGGGCTAGGCGGGGAGGACCTTATTCCATCTTCAAGAAGCCGCCACCGCCTCGTCTTCTTGAGCATGACACAAACCCTAACAAAACTCAAAAAAGCACCTAAAAACGGAGCCCTCTCGCCGGCAAGGGCCGGGATCCACCGCGCCTCCATGGTCCAAGGACCATAGGAGATGAGGCGGACCGGCGGCGACACCGGCGAGAGGCAGGGACGAAGGGGTTACCCTCTAAATAAATGATCTCGGGTGCGTTAGCTCTTCCTCATCATAATCTTGTTTTTTGAATTGCCATCATGTTCTTCTTAACAGGCCCGTCTTAGAAATTTGGGGCACAGGACGAAACGCAAAATAAAGTTATACAATTTTGAAGAATCTTTACCTAATAATAAAGCACGGATAACTTCTGGTCGTACGTCGTGGCGTTTTTGCAAAAAAGCCCTTATGTTTTCTGGTATTCAACCTGCGGTCATCATAATAAGTCAACCCCAACGGGTACGAAGGAAAAAAAATAACCCAGCCCTGCCTCTGCCTCGCCCCGCCTCCTGCGCCGCCCCGCCTCGCCCCGCTCCGCCGGCCGCCTCCTGCCCCGCCCCGCCTCACCGCGCGCCGCCGGCCGCCTCCTGCCTCCCACCTTCTCCCATTCCTACGGTTCGAGATTTTTTTGGGGCTGCAGATTGAGCGGCGGCGCTCCCGATCCGATCGGGAGCAGGACGACGGCGGCAGGGCTGCGGGAGGCGGTGAACGTCGGGGAAGCGGCGGAGGTCGGCGCAAGGCGGATCAGGTCGGTATCCAGCGCGGCGGCGGCGGTGCGTACTGGAGACCATGGCGACTCGGTCTTCTGGGAGGAGACGAGAAAGGGAGACGAGGTGAGATGGAGAGAAGAGAAGGGAGAGTAGGGACTGCGGGCTACCTGCTGCTGGTCCGGCGGCGGCTCCGGTCGTCGGATCCAGGTCTGTGTCCGGATTCCTCTCCTCCCCGCAAAAAAAAGTATGATGTGTCGTTGCTAATTGCTAGAGATGCCCTTCATAAGTTCAGCCCGTGGCCAACAGCAACCTCCAGGTCGCGTGAGAATTCAGTGGCATGGGCATGCTCTCCCCTGATAAATTTTGTATGGAAGATTTTTCTGTGGCGTGTGGGCAGCACCCATGAGTGTTGGAGTACATGTTCAATATACAGAACAACTTCTCTGGTGACTTCCTCATCTAATGGTTAGATACAATGTTAGCAACAGTCAATAGACGCCTGATAGGTTTGTTATCTGCTTCTGAATGTTCATAGTGTGTAAAACGATTCAATTTTACTATGATTTTGCTTGAGAAGTTGAATCTGCAAAGTCTTGAGAACATTGACTATATACTGCAACACTGCAGGCCAACTCTTGATGGATTTCCAATGTTTTGCTGGCCTCCCAATTTTTCCCGTCGTGCAGCCGCTCCCCATCTCCCTGCGTCTTCCCGAGATGGTCCGGCTGGGCGCCGCCCTGACGGCCGAGCGTGTGCTATCCATGGAACATGGCTCCTCCACCCATGCCCTCCTCTGCAACGCCGGCGAGGACACTACTTTGTCCGAACCGATCATCACGACCACGCGCAGGTACACACACATGTGCTCCGCTGCCACCCCTGCATTGATTCAAGGCGAAATCCAATTGGGAGGTATTGATAGGCACCAATGTATTCTTGGTTGAGTTCCCATGTCTTGAATTACGTTAATCCTTTTGGTGAGATCAAACCGAACAAGCTGAACATCACTTGCCCAAACAAGCTGAACGTCATGCTACATTATTGCCCAATTTTGTAAAATTGATCATAGCACTCCTGCTATCATGTCATGTTTGCTAATACTTATTGAGTTGTAAAACGATATTTTCAGTTTATAAGCTAGCCCTTCTTATTATGTTTCAGAAGATCGATAATACCCATTACATTAGTACAGTACAGTGTAATATGCAGAACCTGGGTTTTGGTTGCCAAGCAAATGTTTGTGCTAATTCCCACAAGAAATTATTACTTTATCAGGGCAATATCTTTTATATGACCTCATGAAATCGAATATGACACTAGATTTGCAGAATGACTAAGCGGCATAGAAAATTGATTTAGCACTACTTAATTAAACATGAAGACATATTCTTGATTTTGTGTTGATGTTTCAGATGGATTTTTTTCATATGACATCAGGGATGTAGGATAATTGGGTGAACAAGCTTCCTATGAAACATCCAGATCCCGGCGGCGGTGCCTCCGCTCAGCATCCCACGCGGCGACGTCCTCCGGCATAATGGCAAACGCCGGCAGGGGAGAGAGCAGAGCGGGAGGGGTATTGGATCGATACCATTGTGGGCATTACCAGTGCCATGATTGTGGTTAATACCCACAGGAGATTCTATCCCTGTGAGCGGATTAAACAGAGCTGAGTAAACATCATCCATAGGAGATGCATGTGCTGATTAAGTTTAGAGGAGAAAGTGGTTCTTTATTCTTGTAATTTTGGTGCAGATGTCATACAGGGGCAGAGAACAATGGTCTTTTGGGAAAGTCTGTTAAATTTTTGGAGCTGCCAGGTAAATGTTGGTACGAATTTATGTTAGTTCTACTTCTCCATGATGTTTAATTGCTCGGTTCTTAAGGGTTTGGAAGAGGAGATGGATTTTGGACTACTCTATTTCGGATGCCAGTAACGCGGATCTGCAGATGAAAATGAAAGAGTGTGCGTTGTGTTTTTTTCTTACAGAATACTTTTATATGCCCTGTTCTTTTTTGCTTCAGGTTTAGGACTATCTGGTCTGCTACATAATCCATGTTTTCAACAGCAAAATTTTAGTTTTTATTACTATCATATTTACTATTTCTCAGTAGTAATACATAACATGTCACCGGTGAAAAGCCTACTGGAAAGATTAATTAGTCAATATTGTTGTCTTAAGAACAGTAGTTTTAGGCTCAAAGTATAGACACTGTCAAAAAAATTGAAAAGCTGCCAGCAGGCGTTCTATGTTCACCACTGTTGCCATCTGTTCCTATTTGCTGGCTTTTCCTATGGCAGTTTGGAGCAAGTGATTGGCCTAAAATCTGATTCATATTCAGGCTTGCTGAGAATTTTTTTACTAGGAGATAAGTAGATAATCATTTAACTCACAACGAAGATAAAGTAGATTATGGTGACCGAATTGAGCACAAGCTGACTTAGTGCTTCGACCATTCATGTTTATGATTCACTAATTTTGGTCCTTCCATTACTATTGAACTAAATTCAAAGTTGTTGCTATGTCAATGTGGTTGCCTGCTTGCCATGGTTTTTCTCCCTATTTGGTGCCCTGTTGATTAGCTAATTGGCATGAGAAAGAAACATTATGTATGTACATGTATTCTTATCTCTCTGAAGTCATAAAATTGTAGTGAGATGCAGTGCCCAAGAAATTGGCATGTTTAAATATAAAATTATTTATCTTTAAAGATGGATGAGACCTTTTAGCTTAGCTGACATGTTTTTTGAATCATATATATATCATAGCTTTGTGAAACGGACTTACAATGCTTTATGTTTTTGGGCCTAGAGTTACACCTGAGCGTTCATTTCGCATCGCAATGAATATCATTGTTAGATCAAAGGAGACTTTCTGAACAGAGCAACTATAGTCCGTCGAAGATGCCCTGCTTTATTGCTAACTGCAGTTTGTCATTCAGCAGTGCACATATAAGTTACTTTCTAATATGGTTATTCTTTCCAGCTTTGACAATATATTAAATAACTAATAAGTTTCCACATTGATGTTATTGATAGATTACATGCCAAAGATTTTTCTGTTATTTCAGAAAAAATAACAATTTTGTTGGCATGTACGTGCAACTAAGAATTTTTGTTATTTGCAACACCTCATTATTCAAACTTTGGACTTTCAAGGTTATCATTTTTAGTGTTATGTTTCTTCCTTTAAGGAACAGTATGGTCCCTACTTCATTATACAATATGAATAAATAGGGTAATATTACATGGCCACACTTTACCTTGTTAATTGCATTATTGTGTCTTTTGGCAAGGAGAAAATTATCGTTTGGAGGAGAAAAGAGTGATGAAACCACACATAATGCATATGCAAAAGTCATTCCCTAGATGACCCTATATTGCTATTATAAATCACTGTGTACTTTTTTAGTTTACCCTGTTTGCTCCTCGGGGATTATGCTGATTATATTGGTGTGATGCTTCTTTTGTTTGGAAGGTATTGGCCTTTATTATGGATCTTTCACGACAATGTCGTACATGAACAGCTTGCCATTATCTTATTTGCATGGATAAATACATGTTTTGCTAAGCTATATGTGTTGGTCTTACTCATGCATCCATACACATTTTTTGTCTTTGAGTTCAACATCGATATGCAAATTTAGGTTCTCGCACTAATAATGTTGTTTACAAATTTTGTGTCTTCCTTTCAGCTTGCTACAACTTTCCAGTACGGGTCATGTTTACCTAAATTATATTGTTATTATAGTTAGAAGATTGCATTCTGCTTGTCTTCCATATTTTTTCTTTTTCATATAACATTATTTGGTACAAAGATCCTGATCTGATAATGATGCTTTTAGTTATTTGGAAGACATACTCAAAACTGACTATATATCATCGTGATGTGTTTCAGAAAAAACTTAGATAATGAAGCAAATGGACAACTTTTGGCAACTCTTATGGCCGAGAAAGAAGAACTAGAGGAAGCACTTCACAGGT
Source organism: Elymus sibiricus (assembly GCA_039707655.1). NCBI lineage: Eukaryota > Viridiplantae > Streptophyta > Magnoliopsida > Poales > Poaceae > Elymus > Elymus sibiricus. Next base: position 355,795,951 of record CM077664.1, on the reverse strand, counting down.
AGGACAGCAAACAATACATCTTAAAGACGAGATAAGTGAAGCAAAGGGAAGAAATGCTGAGCTGACAAAGACGTGTCTTCTTTGCTATCTTCCTGTTGCTTGCCCCTACAGATTTGTAGTATCCAGTGTACTTCTATCATGCATAGTCTTTCAATCTGAGTGCTACTTTTGAATAACATTCTATAGTAAGCTCTGCTTTGAATTCAATGGGAGTTTTTCCTTTTCAGACATCGTGAGATGTTATTTTTTTCTCCCGTTGCAACGCACGGGCATGTTTACTAGTAATATAAAAAAGACCGTATCTTCAAATTTGAATGAACAGCTATGTTTAAAATCTTTAATTCGTGATCAACTATATCTGAAAAACAGTTTTATAAAGCTAAGCCAAACAAGGCGCTCGTGGCCTAATGGATAAGGCATTTGACTTCTAATCAAAGGATTGTGTGTTCGAGTCCCACCGAGCGTGAATATTTTTATGTTATTACTGTTATCTTCTCCTTACATACACTTCTCCATTTTTTTTGTACAAATACAAAATATATACAATCTATGTTTTTACTGTTATTTTTTCTTACCTACACTTCTCCATTTCTTTTGTACAAATACACATATATACAATCTTTTGTTATCTTCTACTTACCTACACTTCTCCATTTTTTTTGTACAAATACAAAATATATACAATCTATGTTTTTAGTGCTATTTTTTCTTACCTACACTTCTCCATTTCTTTTGTACAAATACACATTTATACAATCTTTGAACGTTACATATCGGGTCACTTCAGTGTAATATGGTCCACTCTCGAGTTTGTTGGTTAGCAGAACCGAGGCCCTCGGGCCGCTCCGTCGGGCGACTAAGGTTTCCCTCCTGCCACCACCTCTCCCTTCCTCTTCCTCTTGCCGCCACCTGAGTTGGTCGTTGGGCAAGCCCGAGCGGGCGCCGGTGACGGGGGCGGCGAGGAACTCGTAGCTCTGGCCCCTCGCGGTGGAATACGGATCCTGGGGCGATGGCGTCTTCCGGCAGGCAACGGTCGCTAGAGGTTGCTGGTCGGAGGCTCAACCGCATGGGCGGTGAGTCCCCGGCAGGAGTTGGTCATGAAAAAGTGTGGAGCTCCCCCTGCACCAGATCTAGAGGTACAAGCTCCTCCCCTCTGCTTCGTCTCTCCCGACATCCTCAGCGGCTTGCGGTTTCGGTCGTCGGCCCTGGTGCTAGAGGGTGCTGATAGAGGTGGTTAGGGACCGGGGGAAAACCTTGGTTGGTCCATCCGCCCCAGTTGTGGCGATGGCCATGGTCACCGCTTTCCTCTTGGAGGCGCCGCCGAGGTCCCTCCCCTCTACCCCAACCTCACTCCTGGGTGAAAACCCGGTATCCGTGGCGGGGTACCTTCGTGTACGGAACCAAAAGCCCATGAGCGTCATCACATGTGGACTTTGTTGAGAAGGATGCGTGATAGTGCAAAGGAACCATGGTTAATGATGGGCGATTTTAACGAAACTATGTAGCAAGGAGAACATTTCTCGTCCGCTAAAAGATCGGAAAATCTCATGGAAAATTTCAGAAGAGTACTATCGGATTGCAACCTATATGACCTAGGATTTAAAGGGCCTGCATGGACCTACAATAACAAGCAGTGTGGGCGGGACAACGTCCGTGCCCGCCTTGACAGAGGAGTTGCATCCCCAGCTTGGTCCGATCTGTACAGAGAGGCCATGGTTGAACATATCTGCTCGTCCCGGTCTGACCACCTACCTATTTTACTCCGGCTAGGGAAGAGGAAGGAGTGGAGGCCAGTTGGGGAGAAAAGAGAGGGCGGCTTCAGGTATGAACAGATGTGGGAGTGCCTTGAGTCCTTGCAACCCACCATTGCTGAAACTTGGAGTAAGGGAGGCCCGGCCAGAAATCTGGAGCAGATTAAGGTAAAGCTCGTGGCGATGCAGAAGGAGCTGGGGAATTGGGCGGAGCGGGATTTTGGTTCAGTTATAAACAAAACAGCGTTGATTAGGAAGAAACTAAGTGTGTTGTGGAACTCGCCTAGCTCACCGCCAAGCCAACAGAAGAAGGTAAATAAGTTGAGTAAAGATTTGGATGAACTTCTGCTAGGGAGGAGATTATGTGGAGACAGCGTTCGAGAGCCACGTACATCAGGGAGGGAGATCGTAATATGAAATGGTTTAAGCAAAAGGCAACGTGGAGAAAAAAGAAAAATAGGATATCGAGGTTGAAAGATGAAAGTGGGGAGGATGACAAAGGGATACATGAAATGACAAATCCGTTTTTCAAAGATCTGTATAAAAAAGAAGGAGTAGACCCGCAAGGTATACTGGACATCATAAGCAATCGTGTGACCAGCGACATGAATGAAGCACTCACAAAGCCGTTCACTGAAGGCGAGATCAGCGACGCCTTGTTTCAAATAGGACCCCTCAAAGCCCCGGGCCCCGATGGGTTCCCCGCTCGATTTTATCAGCGTAACTGGGCAGAGCTTAAGGAGGATGTGGTGAGAGGAGTGATGGATTTCTTTGAGAAGGGTGTAATGCCGGAAAATGTGAACGACATTGTGATTGTGCTTATTCCAAAAGGAAACAACCCGCAAACAGTGAAAGATTTCAGGCCCATAAGTTTGTGCAACGTCATTTATAAGGTGGTCTCGAAGTGTCTTGTGAACCGTCTCCGGCCTTTGCTAGATGAAATCATATCAGAGAGCCAGAGTGCGCTCATCCCGGGTCGGATGATTACGGACAACGCCATTATTGCGTTCGAGTGCTTCCACAAGATACAACATAGTAAGAATGTGAGAGATACATATTGTGCGTACAAACTGGACCTGGCTAAAGCATATGACAGGGTCGACTGGGTGTATCTGGAAGAGGCTCTTAGGAAACTAGGTTTCTGCGGAGTATGGACTAATTGGGTTATGCAGTGTGTAAGATCGGTAAGCTACACGGTGAAATGCAATGGAAACCTCCTGGACCCCTTCAAACCGTCGAGAGGATTACGACAAGGTGACCCCCTCAGCCCGTATCTCTTCATGTTTGTTGCTGATGGATTGGTTCATTTGTTGAAGAAGGAAATTGCAGAGAACAATCTGTCCCCAATAAAGATTGCTAGAAGATCACCAGGGATCTCGAACCTTTTATTTGCAGACGATAGCCTGATCTTCTTTAGCGAGGTGGAGAAGGCAGAAACCATAAAAAAGGTGCTTGACACTTTTCATAAATGCACCGGACAACTACTGAGTGAAAGTAAATGCTCAATCCTCTTTAGCGAGGCTTGCCCGGTTGAAACGAGGGAAGGGATCAAGAGTACTCTAGGTGTACAATCTGACTCGTTTGAAAGTAAATACTTGGGGTTGCCAACGTCGGAGGGGAGAATGAAGGATGATAAATTTCAACACATCATGGACAGATTTCGGAAGAGGTGTTGTGACTAGGCAGAAAAGTTCATGTCCTATGCAGCTAAGGAGGTTCATGTCAAATCGGTGGTGCAGGCTCTCCCCGTGTTCACTATGACGGTGTTCATGCTATCTAAGGGCTTTTGTGAGAAGTATGAACGGATGATCAGAGAATTTTGGTGGGGAGAGGAGGGACATAGGAAGGTTCACTGGATGTCTTGGGAGAGGATGACCAAACCGAAAAGAGGCGGTGGCATGGGGCTCAGAGATATGCACCTTTTCAACCAGGCCCTACTGGCGAAACAGGGGTGGAGGCTCATCCAAACCCCAGATAGCCTGTGTGCGAGGGTCCTAAAATCCAAATATTACCCGAATGGGAACATAATGGACACAGTCTTTGCTTCTGATGCGTCTCCAATTTGGAGAGCGGTTGAATTTGGGCTGCAACTTCTTAAAAAGGGTCTGATCTGGAGAGTGGGGGATGGAAAAAGTATACAAATACAGCGAGATCAGTGGTTACCGAGAAAAGAGGGCCTTATGACGGCAGCGTTTATTAGGAGGTCCAGAATTCGCTGGGTCAACCAACTCATGCTTCCAGATAGGAAGGAATGGAATGAGGGACTTGTTAGGCAGATCTTTTACCCTTTTGATGGAGATGAAATATGCAAACTGCCCATCCCATCGTCTGATGTGGAAGATCGCATTGCATGGCATTATGAGAAGAATGGGGTATTCTCGGTGAAAAGCGCTTATAAGCTTGGCATGACCGTCAAAGATAGCGAGTTCCCAACACCTTCATGTTCCTCAAGTGCACCCAATGATCGAAGCATATGGGATCTTATTTGGAAAGCAAAAGTGCCAGGAAAAGTAGGCATCTTTGGTTGGAGAGTGGCTACCAAGAGAAATAAGTGGAAAAGAAGTCTAGAATTGGACGCAACCTGTAGCATTTGTGGTCAAGGAGAGGAAGATGAGTACCATGAGGTGGTAGCATGTACAAAAAGTAGAGCCTTGAGATATGAGTTAAGGAAGAGATGGGGCTTGCCCGGTGAATGCAAATTTTGGTTTACAGGGGAAGATTGTCTTCAGGTGTTGCTTGATGGAGTTTCAGATGAAATTAGAGCAAAAATACTGCCACTGCTGTGGAGATGTTGGCACTTACGGGAGGACTGCATGCATGCATTCGAAATAACCGACCGACGTGAATCCATCTCGGGATCAGTCCATTTTCTGACAAAGTACCTGGAGGAATTAGAAACCTGTGGTAGGAACCCTCGGGAAGAATGCAACTGACATGATGGAAATCCAACCGAACCCGCCAGTTGCACTGAATACCCAGTGGACACCGCCTGTCAAACTCAATTCTGATGCATCCTTCCTGGTAGAAACTGGGTGGAGCGCTGCCGGTGCCGTTGCTCGCGACTACCGTGGCTTTGTGCTCCTGTCCTTGTGCCAAAAGCTCCCGCGCGCGCGACATGTACAAGTGTCGAAGAGGCAGAAGCGATCGAGAGCAGTTTTGGCCGCAGTGCAGGCACTTGCACAAAGTCTACAAGGGGCCATTAGAGGTGGAGTTGGACAGCCAGTTGATCACAACGTACGGAGCTGTCGGCTTCAGACCCAACGCGATCCCCCAACTATGGAGTGATCATGGAAATTAAAAAAGGCATTGTCCTTGTATGCAGAATGCAAAGTCAAATGCATCAGGCGCAGTGGCAACACACTTGCCCATGAATCAACTTGCAGCGGAGACCAGATCGCGGAAGTACCGGAAAAACTTGGACCCCTGATGATGTCTGAATACCCTGGTCCTGTTTGAGTAGTCCTATACTGCTCTAGTTCTCAAAAAAAATCTTGAATTGAGCGGTGGTGGCGCCATGTGCGTCGTGACCTTCTAGCTAGGAGGCGCTGCTTGGGGCGTTCGGGTGCTTGGTAGCTTGGGTTTTGAGTTGGCATGGAAGAGCTGAGTGATGCATGTGGGAAGACGACATGTTTCTGGATAGTGCTCTCTGGTGGCGGCTCAGTTCCGACAGTGCATCAACCGAATCAGGATGGAACGGGATCGGGTTCCCCCTTCTTGGGGTACATTTTTAGAGAAAAGGCCACTTTATAAATTAATAAAGCCAACAGGCCTTCTTGGGATACATGCGGGGCAGTTTACCAAGAAACACAAAACTGGTTCAGATTGCTTAGTTTTGATATAAACATCGTTGATGTTAGTAAAAGACACTTGTCCTCAATGCTAGACAAGCACACGCTTGGATTCTGAACGAGGAATATCACTATGTATGTGACGGTAACTTACACGTACTCCCTCCGTCTGCATCCATTTCTTCGACAAGTATTTCCTCGTACCCTGATCGGCAAATCTATCGATCCCTCCATCCGCTCCAGCGCTCGCAGTCTCCATGCCGCCGCAGCGGCGTCCACCGGCTGGCGCCGTACAGGATAGGCTGGCTCTCGCGGCGGCGCCAGGGAGACGCTGGAGGCGACGATCTGAGCGACCACGACAACGGGACGCTTCTCCCGGATGACGCCCTCTCGGCCGTCTTCGCGCGGTGCTCGGGCTCGGCCGACGTCGTCCGGTGCGCGAGCACGTGCCGGCGCTGGGGCCGTGTGGTAGCAGAGGAGGCCGCCCTGCTCTCCCGCTGCCGCCGCTCCCCCGCCTCTTCCTCGGTTTCTTCCACCGCCAGGACGGCGCCGCCGGTCGCGTCACCGCACGCAAGCGCGCGACCGTCTCGAAGCCGGGGCCTCGCTTCGTCCCGACCCGCTCCGGCGCTCGGCTCCTCGGCCTCCAGAGCGCCTCACTCGACGCGCTGCGGCAGGTCTTCCAGCGCGTCGTCGGCCGCGGGTTCTTCGAGCACTCCCGTCCGGTGGCGTCCCGCAACGGCCGCCTCGTCCTGGAGCTCCGGCACGAGGGCCGCGCCGCGGGCCTCGAGCTATGCGTCTGCAACCCGATGACGGGCCACATGGCCCTGCTTCCGCCCCTGTCCGGCGACGACATGCCCGGGACGTACGCGTGTGCACTGTTTGCCGGCGACGACGACGGCGGCCAAGTCCCGTGGCCGCTGCCGGCCACCTTCTTCCGCTTGCTCATCGTGTACAACCGTCACGGATTCACCGCGTTGCGCGCCTACTCCTCGGACCTTGGCCGCTGGAGCGCGGAGGCCAGGAGGTCAGGCCGCAAGATCAAGAGCAAGGAGGTGCGCGAGCTTGGCCAGGCCATGGTGCTCCGCGGCGTGGCCTACTGGCCGCTGCTGCGCACGGCGCTGGCGGTGCGGATCGACACGCCAGAGCCGAGGGAGGCGCCCATGCCGCAGGCCGGCCTCCCGGCACACATGGAGTAGAGTACCAGATTGCTAGGCGTGACCACCGACGAGAGGCTTTGCTGCATCACGTCAGCCGTCAGGAGTTTGCGTCGACGAACTCTCTATGACGGTCTACTTGTTCGATCCCAACACGGGCGACTGCGGCAAGTGGGAGTTCAGGCCCGGCTTCTTCATGCCGCCCCAGGCAGAGTTCAAGTTGAGATCATACCTTGCCGTCAACTTGCGGTGGTTCTGCGAGAGGAGTGGCGTCCTTCTTATCACGCTTGGAGAAGGCAGCAGTCGCCATGGGACCTTCGCGCTCAACATCAAGACGTACGCGTGAGGTCGACGAGATTGTTACTGGCGTCCATTGCGACTTGAGAGATGATTTCGTGGGGTATGAGATGGACGGGGCGGCTTATCTCGCGTCCTTAATTAGCATGTCATGGATACATAAAATGATCTGCCTAAGATACGTACATTGGACAGTGGAAGGAGTGTAGTACAAAACTTTGATGGTTTGTATTCACTTTGTCGGAGACACGACGGAGGAGGTATAAGTATAACTGCGCAGCCGAGATGGAACGAGATCCTCTGACTTAGTATGTTCTACTGCCGAGGGACGTCGTTCGCGCTGCACCGTCCATCTACCATCCAACGATACTCGCAGGAACTACAGCATGCGCCAACTTTTCACTCAGGTGGAAACAGAAATAAGCGGCCCATTGGCCCAATCCGGCGCTACCCATCGCTCTCGCCTCACTCCATCGCCATCATCGCCGGCCTGTCGCTCTTGTCTCTCCCTAGGGTTCGCTACGCCGGCGGTGAAGAGCAGCCGCTGCTCCATCAGGGCGCGAGCAGCGTAGCCGTGGAGCGGCAGAGCCAGCCGTTGCCTCGTCCATGGCGTGTCGATGCCTAGCCGTCGAGGCGGCAGAGCCAGCTGCGGACGCGTACAGGGTGCGACGCCCCCGGTGCCGTCCAGACCGTTGAGCCGCGGACCAAGCATCGTCGATGCCGCTGATTCTTCTCGGAGGATTCCTCTGCTGCTTGCCTCGCGTTGCATTGGTTTGCTGCTTGTTTTGCCTTGCTGTACAGGTGTCTTCAATTTCAGTTGCGCAGAAACTGCAATTTTAGTTGTGCAAACAGCAGAGAAGCGGCAACGACAGAGAAGCAGCAACAGCAGGAGAAATGCCAAACTGAGCTTGTAACTGATGTGAATTGAATGTACACTTCAGTGAATAGTGTGACTGAATGTTGTATCCAGATTGTAATCATGTAATTTGAGAGTGGAGTTGAGTGAATTTGAGTGTGATTATTGCTACAAAATATTGAATGTGAATCACTGAAGTTCTTTGTACTGTAACTATTGTACTGTTGTGATCCAAGATTGTCAATTTGAGAGCATAATACTGGTGTTGTTAATTAAAGAGGATAGCACATGTTGACAATTTGAGAGCATGTCCTTCCAGGAATACAATGACTTGCAAGTCATAATGCTTGCTTTGGCTGCCGAATGTACAATGAGCATGCATACATAAATTGGAGTATTATCATGGAAATGCATGGCAAAAGGGATTGAGATACATAAATTAGAGTATTATCTTAGAACCTAGAACTGGACTGAATCGCCAAAAGGGATTGAGCAACTATAACCTAGAATTGAACTGAATGCCCAAATCTGCCAAAACCATGCTTGTTTGTGCTCTCATTCAAGTATAGAGCACATGATTGCCCCAAAACAGTAGTACTTCACCACGACCCAGTAAATAGATCAGCTGTGATTGGTCCCTGGAAATTAAATAAATAAGTAAGTTGCTATTGAAAAAAATACCATCTCTATATGGGTAAGATTACCATCGACAGTTGAGTGAAGCTAACATTACCATCAACAGTTGGGTGAAGCTGAGATTGTTCTTGTAATCTTGAGACTCTTTTCCATTGTCCTTGTAAACTATAACATCTGCAACTTGTCCAGCACTGTAGGTAAGCCAAAATGCCCAAGCCTCGTCTGAATTTCTAAATTCCATGCCAACATGAGGTACCAAACTAGGCAATACAACTCTGTAATGTAAATCACATGAACATTAGAATTGTGGAAGTGCATAAAAAATATTGGGACTAATAGTACTGGAAAAGGATTTCTATAAGAGAATAAGCAAAGAGTAGCGGTAATTGGGATAAGAATGAAATCAAGTAAAATCAGTGTACTTGGGATACGAAAAAAATACTTATTAGAATTGGAATCATGGTGCACTGTATCAGCCTCTTCTTCCTTCTCTATTGCTTCTTCCATTAGAAAAAGAAATGCTTGATCAGAGTTCAGCAGGCTGCTTCTTTCATCAGAAAAAGGGATGCCTGATCCGACTTCAGCAGGCTACTTCTTCCATGAGAAAAAAAGAAATTTGATCAAGTTCTGAAGCAATCTGATGGTAAAAGTTCAATCAATTTCAGTGTTTTATTCATGCAGGCTACTTCTTCCATCAGAAAGGACTTTGGAGACTTACCTGAGATTGAGGAGCAGAGCAGCCGTCGATGCCGGGCACCGGGGATTTCCTTCCGATCAACTTTGGCGTCGTTTCTGTGTTGTTGGCGCCTTTTTCGGTGGCCTCTCACGCCTTTTTCCCTCGCCTCCCTCTCGCTAGCGTCGGACTGGGCCGATGGGCCGCTTATTCCTGTTTCCACACGAGCGAGAAAGCTGGCGCAGGCTGTAATTCCTGCGGGTATCGTTGGATGCCTGATGAACGGTGCAGCGTGAACGACGTCCCTCTGTAGTAGAACTTCCTAAGTCAGAGGATCTCGTTTCCGCCGAGATCGATCTTCAGCAGCAAAATGTGGCGCTCTTGATGAACTTCGTCCACAAGCCCCACCAACGCGACGAGCTGCCGTGGAAGGTGTGGGTTTTACGCGGCAACCATGATATAGGAGACATCTCTTCCGCGCTCTCCTTCGTCCATCGGATCGTCGCCGAATGTATCGGTTGGTAACGAGCGACCACCTCCTCTGCCGTCGGGGTCAGGGACGGCCAGGCCACGTCGTTCTAGATGGATCGCTGGCTCCCGGGAGGGTAACTATACCAGGTTCCCTGCGCTCTTCTCGCATTCAACCAGGCCTCGCCTCACGCGTCGGTCCGGCGAGTCATCGATGAGGGGCTTCACCTGCGGCCTAGACTCTCCACTGTTGTGCCACCGACACTTCAGCTGGCGGTGGTGAAAAGGTTGATTGCCGCCGTGCAGCTCAACGGGTCGAGGACCACGTGCGTCCTGGGGCGCCGAGGAAAAGTTCAGCTCGCGAGCTGCGTACATGATGCTTGGGCAGTAGTGGAAGGACAACTAAAGCAAACATAAATGACCCGGTCCAACTACGACGCATATGGTTTCACAACCACTGATAAAACCAAATTGTGAATGCTCAAGTTGCATTCAGAGATCGTTAAAGGACCAGCTCATAATACGCCCATCTATCTACTTCATCACTTCTGCTTCGGTACACCCTCCTAAACATGATGCGCACGCAGTGCTAGCCAGTATGACTACCAACCTGTAATGTTTAATTTCCGGCGCGAATCCTTAAGAGATTAGATGTCACGGCAAAACTTACGCAAAATTAAGATAAACCAAACTGTGCGATAGGGATCAACCACGTCGGTAGTCACTACACAAGTTGAGATTTGGTGTACAGAAAGGTAGCCCAGTCTATATGAACCTAGACGGCAACATTTTTGTTTTTTAAATTTCGAGCCTCATTTTCTTTTTGGAAAAAGTAAACATTTTAAAAACGCGATCATTTAAACATTTGTGAATATTTTTAAAAAATAGAACATTTTGTGAAAATGCGAACATTTTTTGGGAATCAGAAAAGAAAAAATTGAAAACAATAACATTTTTTGAAATTGCGAACAATTTTTTGGGAAATGCAAACATTTTCAAATTTGGGATTTAAAACAAAACTAAAACATTTTGTGAAAACGCGATTTTTTTGGGAATCTCAAACATTTGTTTTACAAAGGAAAAAACATTGAAAAGGAGAACATTTAAAAAAAACAGGAACAAAACTGAAAGCACGAACATTTTTCAAAATTATGAACAATTGTTTCAAAGTGCGAACATTTTTTTGAAATTTCTCAAACATTTCTTGAATTTGCGAACAACTGTTGAAATCAAGAATATTTTTTGAGTTTGGGAACAAATTTTGTAACCTCATCCTCCTGATTGCATTGTTTGCCACCCCACTACTCTGCCACTCGTGATATTTAAAAGCAGGAAATGTATAAGGGTCGACTACTGTCGATGGGAGAAAACCTGCGTTCGTTTGCCAGGCCTACATGTATACGCACGCACACACGCTTGTTATTAAGAAACATGTTTTCTCAAACATGGTAAAAGTAAACAGATTTTTCTAAAACTTTTCCAATGAGAACTTTTATCGAATTTGTGAACAAAAATTGTGAAAATTTTAAAATTTTAAAAATTATGAAAATAAACTAAAGAATAAGAAGAAACAGAAAAAACAAAAAGTAAAAAAATAAAAATAAGAAATAAAAGATAGAAATAAAATATTAAAAGAAAAACCGATAAGAAAACCGATTAAGGAACCTTCTGGAAGGTTCCCAAAACCAGCGCCTGCGCATGTAAGCTATCGCAAAATGGGTCATCCTATCTCAGACGGAGCCTTCTGACCTACCTGAACACACTGTGTTGAACATAGTGTGTCCGGCCAGATGTGATCGAGCGTGTTGGGTAACAATAGTGCACCCCTGCAGGGAAGTTATCTATTCGAATAGCCGTGTCCACGGTAGCAGGACGCTCAGAGTTGTATCCTGATTTGCTACAACTACAAATGGATACTGTTACAATATTAAACTGTTAATATCGCTCTCGGGATCACTTTCTCGCAGGGAGTCGAGAAAGGATGTCAGGGCGTCGCTATTACATAACCACTATTATATGCTACTGTGATCTACTCTCTTCTGATGCTGCAAGATTGCTTCAAGATGCTAGTCTTCGATAGGCTAGGCTTCTCCTCCTCTATTCTGGCATTCTGCAGTTCAGTCCAAAGATATTGCCCCATTCCTTTGATACCGATGCATACTTAACATAGTTCTGATGTCAGTCTTGCGAGTACTTTGGATGAGTACTCACGGTTGCTTTGCTACTTCTTTTCCCCATACCCGCTTGCTGCAATCAGACGACGGCGTCCCAGAGCCAGACGCCACCGCAGGAGCTTACTACTAGGAGAGCCCCGGAGGCACGTACTACTGGGTTGAGCCAGCCGACCAGGAGTAGTTCGGAGGCCCTAGGCAGGAGGCCTTCGCCTTTTCGATCTAGTGTCGCTGTTTGTGCTAGCCTTCTTAAGGCAAACTTGACTAACTATGTCTGTACCCAGGTATAATTTGTTTGTATGACTTATGTATTCGGGTCCTCGTGACCCTTGGTTTGTAATATGAAGATTTATGTTTAAATTTGAGTTTAGAGTTGTGTTGTGATATCTTCCCGTGAGTCTCTGATCTCGAGCGTGCACGTTTGCGTGTAAGATTAGTGCACGGTCGAGCAGAGGGCGTCACAAACAGGTTTTGGAACCTTTTAGAAGGTTCCCTGAGTTTTTTTTACTGTTTTGTTTCTTTTACAGTTTTCTTCATGTTTTTTCTGCGTATTTTCTCTTTTTCGTTTGTTTCTTTACATTATTCTGTTTCTTTATTGTTTCCTTTTTATTTTCCATAAATTCAACATTTTCAAAAAATGTTTGAAATTCCAAATTTTGTGCACGTCTTCAAAAAGTGTTCATGTTTTTCAAATTTATTTACGTTTCAAAAGAAGTTCAGAATTCCAAATTCCGATAAAAGTTAGAAATTCTAATTGTTTTCATTATCCAAAAAAAGTTCACCGTATTGAAGAAAAATGTTTACCGTGCAAAAAATGTTCACTGTGTATAAAAACATGTTCATCTTGTATAGAAATTTGGTTCAGCGTGCATTTCAAAATAGTTCATCATGTATTTTAAAAAATGTTCAGTGCGTATTTGAATAAAGTTCACAGTATACTAAGATAATGTTCATTTTGTATTTTGAATTACTTTTTAAAAAAATTGTTCTGATTTCGAAATTTGTTCACAATTTTTTTAAATGTTTATATTTAATAAAAGAATATTCTTAATTAGTTTACGATTTCGAAACATTGTTCGCATTTCCAAGAAATTTTTCCTTTGTGTTTCCAAGAAATATTGAGAAAGTAAAAAAAACGAAACTGCCTCCACAGCCGCTAGCTTTGCTGGCTAGCACCGCCAGCATGTATGCGGGAGGTTCCGAGTTCGACTGCTGTTGCATGCTATTTTATATTTTTTCCTTTCGCGAATGCAGCGAATTGGGCCAGCCCGTTTGGTTGCCATCTTTAGCAAAAAAACTTGACTATTACCTACACGTATTTATACGTATACATCGGATGAGCCATTTATACATATAAAGTACGTATAATATGTGAAAAGTCTATATTGCCCTTTATACGTTTTGTGAAGGGGGGTGTACCGAAGTGGGGCTCCTTCATCATCCATATTCAATAAACATGTTTTGATGTTTCTATGGAATAATACATTTTAATTCACTTTGCAAATATCACAGACAATTAGGGAACAAAAATGTGTTAGTCGATTCTTCTGCGAACGATAAGTACCCCCAAGACCGAGTCGGGTGAGCCTGGGCCTGAGATGTGGACGTCGTGGACATGAGGGATCGGGCGGGGACTTGCAGGAGGCAAGGCACCGGGGGGGGGGGGGGGGGGGGGGGGGGGGGGGAGAGCGAGAGAGAGAGAGAGATATCAGGTTGGATGCAATCGACTCAAACTGCGCTCCGCTTGTTCTTATCCAGAAAACGGTTGGAGGAAGAAGAAACATATTTGGTAGCTCATTTTTCGATCCAACGGCTTGAATGCAAATAATTGAAATTGGAAAAAAATAGGCCGCCTCAGGTTTAGGCGATCCATTTTAATTAGCCGTTGCACATCAGATAATCCCGGAGCAACACTACGGTGCATGGTCCGATCAAATTTGTATAGGTGTATTGTTATAGGTGGTCTTGGCGGTGGCAGTTCAAATGGTTATTCAAATTTGGACAATGTGGAGAAGGGGAAATCTTTTTAGATTCTTCCTAAAGTTCAATCTGCAAAATAATAACCAAGAAGACGTCCTCAAGGTGAAACTTATGACCGATTTATCAGGTCAAGACGATGAACGGTCTAATTAACATGTTGAGTCAAAAAAATACTAACAATTACTTAGCTTGTTTTTCCTCACCGAGGACTGAATGTGTACCTCTTTTATCTTGGCTAATTGCATCATCTTGGTGCACAGACCGAAGATAAATACTTCTAAAATAAACTTATGAAATGTAATGTTTTTTAGAGGAATTTTTTTTTTGAGGAAATGAAATGTAATGTTTGTTCAGAGCTCTTGTCGCCTTATAGATTGACCTAACCGAGGACAAACAATCTCAGGGCATTGATCTCTTGTTTGAAGTTCTCATTGTATCTGACCTACCCGGGGAGAAACAGACACAACAAATGTGGTTCTTACCTACTTGAGGACCAAGCTCATAACCAGGAATTCTTAGCTATTTAAGTGACGGTAAACCAATGACTTCATGTCACTACCTCTTCCATGCACCCATGTCTTTTATATGGAGTGAGCCTTCCCAAAGCCAAAGATGAATAGCTTATTCTCGTCTTATTTCTCTGTAGTGGAATTATTGATTCCTATTCGTGCTTTATTTGTTTCATATATGCATGCTAGGAACTAGAATGTTGTGGGTGTAGGCTTAGGAGGCACCAGGAACTATCTATGATCAACTGATGATCCAAACAGCAACTCGACACAACCCCATTGCATCTTCCTCCTACTCTGCCATATCAGCTATTTCCTAGCCACACAAACCCTTCTTTAGTAACCTGTCAAAGGAACCACAGATGGATTTCACCCGAGGGAAACGCTGCTAAGGTTAATGTTGATGGTGGGTTGTCCCGCTAGGGCAACGTGGGAGTGGTTGCTGTTGTATGGAGGGACATGACAGAGAAGTTTGTGGGAGCCTCCGCAGTGGTTTTCGAGGGTCTTGTTGATCCTGCAAGCTTAGAGGCACAAGCCTGCAACAAGGCACTTGCACTGGCGACAAACATTAATTTACGTAGATTGGTGATTGCCTCAGCCCATATGGAGGTTATAACGAACATCAAGAAGGGAATGCAGCTTCCTATGCGACAGTGCTGACAGAGATCAATCATAGAAGAAAGGAGTTTGATGATGTTTGCTTCACTTTGAGAGCAATTTTGAAGCTCATGCGTTGGCAAAGGCGGCCTCTACACTATCTTTTGGTCGCCACTTGTGGCTAGGATCTGTACCGAATATAGTTTGTATTCCAGACATTATTAACCTTGAATAAAATTCTAGTACACCTAAAAAAACTATTTCCCAGCCGGTCACTGACTGATGATAAGTGTACTGGCTGGATCCACCTAGTGCAGAGTCTTTATGATTATCAGCCTAACCAAGGATCTAAGCAAGTCTCAGATGAATCTTCATTCTTCTGGTCTTTTTTTTCCTGTTGAAAACTATACATATACCAACTTAGTGAATGTCAAATATAACTTTCATGTCCAATGTTCCATGCCCAGAATTTGCATGGTCACCCACCAGCTCACTTGGACTATTCAGAATCTACCAGCACAGCATGTCAGGATTTTGGTACACGCATTACAGTAAGCATGCTGGTGTGGTCACGTTCTTGTGTGTGCATCCATGCTTTGACTCTATTATCTAGCATCATTTCATTCTTTCTAGAAATGGTAGAACCGACGGAAAAAGAAGATCGTCAGAGTGGACTAGTAGTTCTTTGCAAAAAAGAAAAGTTCTGGCAAGTATAACTGCGCAGCCGAGATCTTCAACGGCAAAATGTGGTGCTCTTGATGAACTTCGCCCACAAGCCCCACCAACACGACGAGCTACCGTGGAAGATGTGGGTTTTTCGCGGCAACCATGATATAGGAGACATCTCTTTCGCGCTCTCCTTCGTCGAGCAGATCGTCGCCGAATGTATCGGTTGGTAACGAGCGACCACCTCCTCTGCTGTCGGGGTCAGGGACGGCCAGGCCACGTCGTTCTAGATGGATTGCTGGCTCCCGGGAGGGTAACTATACCCCAGGTTCCCTGCGCTCTTCTCGCATCAACCAGGCCTCACTCGTCGGTCCGGCGAGTCATCGATGAGGGGCTTCACCTTCGGCCTAGACTCTCCAGTGCTGCCACCCACACTTCAGCTGGCGGTAGTGAAAAGGTCGATTGCCGCTGTGCAGCTCAACGGGGCCGAGGACCACTTGCGTCCTCGGGCGCCGAGGAAAAGTTCAGCTCGCGAGCTGCGTACATGATGCTTGGGCAGTAGCGGAAGGACAACTAAAGCAAATATAAATGACCTGGTCCAACTGACAACAGTAGCGACGACGCATATGGTTTCACAATCACGGATAAAACCAAATTGTGAATGCTCAAGTTGCATTCAAAGATCTTTAAAGGACCAGCTCATAATACGCCCATCTATCTACTTCATCCATATTCAATAAACATGTTTTGACGTTTCTATGGAATAATAAATTTTAATTCACTTTGCAAATATCACAGACAACTGGGGAACAAAAATGTGTTAGTCGATTCTTCTGCGAACGAGAAGTAGCGCCCAAGGCCGAGATGGGTAAGCCTGGGCCTGAGATGTGGACGTCATGGACATGAGGGATCGAACGGGAACTTGCCGGAGGCAAGGCACGGGAGGGACGAGAGAGAAATCAGGTTGGATGCAATCGACGCAAACTGCCCTTCACTTGTTCTAATCTAGAAAATGGTTGGAGGAAGAAGAATCATATTTGGTCATTCATTTTCCAATCCGCAAAATAATAATTAAGAAGCGTCCTCAAGGTGAAACTTATGACCGATTCATCTGGACGATGAACGGTTTAATTAATACGTTGAGTCAAAATATACTAACAATTACTACTTAGCTTGTTTTTCCTCACCGAGGACTGAATGTGTACCTCTTTTCTCTGGGCTAATTGCATCATCTTGATGTAGAGACCGAAGATAAATACTTCTAAAGTAAACTTATGAAGTGTAATGGTTGTTCAGAGCTCTTGTAGCCTAATAGATTGACCCAGCCGAGGAGAAACAATCTCAGGGCATTGATTATCTGACCTGCCCGGGGAGAAACAGACACAACAAATGTGGTTCTTACCTACTCGAGGACCGAGCTCATAACCAAGGAATTCTTAGATATTAAAGTGACGGTAAACCAATGACTTCATGTCACTCCCTCTTCCATGCACCCATGTCTTTTATACGGAGTGAGCCTTCCCAAAGCCAAAGATGAATAGCTTATTCTCGTCTCATTTCTCTATAGCGGAATTATTGATTCCTATTCGTGCACTATTTGTTTCATATATGCATGCTACGGACTAAAATATTGTAGGTGTAGGCATAGGAGGCACCAGGAACCATCGATCATCAACGGATAATCCAAACAGCAACACGACACAGTCACACAGCCCCGCTGCATCTTCCTCCTAATCTACCATATCAGCAATTTCCCAACCACACAAACCCTTCTTCAGTAACCTGTCAGAGCATCTCCAACAGACGCGCTACGGCGCGGCGCGCTAAATTTGTTTTACAGCGCCGAAATAGCCCTTTTGCGCGCCGGAGTAGGTAGTTGCTTCACCAGGCGCTGAAATTTTTTAGCGCGCCGCTGTAGCGCTTCAGCAAGCGCAGTAAAAATAGAGCGCGCGCGCCCAGCCGACGCTTGCCAAACAACACATACAACTTTGACAATATGAACAAGATGATGTCATATGCAAAGTTCACACAAACAAGATGATCTCAAACATCAATGAGAAACATAGCATAGTTCAAATTCGTAGCATAGTTCAAACACCATATGCGCATCGGCCGCCGGCGCAACAAAGTGCGAGTCTTCCGGCGCTTCGGGCGGCGGAGGCGCGGCCGGACTCGCTGTTGCCTTCTTCTTCCCGTGCCTAGAAACGGCGTCCCCTTTCCTCTTCTTTTCGGCCGCCGTCGCCGTCGCCGTCGGTCGTTTGGAGGTGGAGATCCGTAGCTTCGTGGCGGGCGGCGGTGCGACGCCACCCTGCGAGTGCGTCCGGGGCGGCACGAAGAGGCCGCGTGCGAGACCGCTGTTTGGAGCCGGCGGCGAAGCCGGAGGTCAAGCCCGCGCTAGGGTTTGCGGCGGCGGCGGCAGAGAGGTCGCGGGTGTAGGGAGGGGTTGGGGGGATGTCGTTGCGGCCGTCCATGGCTGGAGTTCGCCGGCAGCGGCGCGGGGCGGGGTGAAGGCGGGCGCGGGCGGAGAGTTCAGCGGCGGTTGCTCGCTCGCGCGCGTTTTGAGTTCTGTCCAGCGCGCGGTAGCCATCGCTCGAAATTAACAGCGCGCGATGCAGATTTGTTCGGCGCGCTGAGCCGTTTTTAGCGCGCTCGCGATTTTTGCGCGTCTGTTGGAGCTGCCGATTCGGTCACGCGCGCGCTAAAAATCAGTTTTTTCAGGCGCGCCGCTTATTTGGCGTCTCTGTTGGAGATGCTCTCAAAGGAACCACAGATGGATTGCACCTGAGGGAAACATTGCTAAGGTTAATGTCGATGGCGGGCTGTCCCGCTAAGGCAACGTGGAGCGGCTGCTGCTATATGCATGGACAAGACAGAAAAGTTTCTAGGAGCCTCCACAGTGGTTTTCTAGGGTCTTGTTGATCCCACACTAGTACAAAACAGGGCTTTGGTCCACCCTGAAAAGCCCATTAGTCCCGGTTCACTCACGAACCGGGACCCATGGGGGCATCGGTCCCGGTTCGTGAGGCCAGGGCGCCGGCCGGGCCTCGTCTGACCCCTTTGGTCCCGGTTCCAGCCACAAACCGGGACCAATGGCCTCCAGACACGAACCGGGACCAATGCGCCTCGTGGGCCATTGGTCCCGGTTTGTTGCTGGAACCGGGACCAAATGGTGAGGCTTTAGTCCCGTTTGGTAACACCAACCGGGACTAAAGGGGTTGAGGCTTTAGTCCCGGTTGGTGTTACCAACCGGGACTAAAGGTTGGACCTTTAGTCCCGGTTGGAGACACCAACCGGGACTAAAGGGGTTCTGAAAGTTTTTTTTTCCTGTTTTTACATTTGTTTTCTGTTTTTAGTTTCTGTTTTAAATTGCTTATATCTTTTAAGGTATTTGATGTTTTGAGTGATTCTTTTTGCATTAGATTCAAAATTTTGTCTAGTTTCTGTTTGTGCCATTAGTTTTCAAATTTGAATGGTTTAAATTTGAATATGTTCAAATTTGCTTCAAACCCTAGATTGTGAATAACTTGAGTTTACAAATAGTTTTTAATTTAATTCTTTTTGCTCCTAGTCACGTGTTAGATTGTTGTCACAGTAAGATTTATTTGGTTATTTTTAGAATAATTTAAATTAGGATTTTAATTAAAACAATACTGTTTTGCTTATATAGTTGTTTTAGTCATTTAATTGTTGTTTTTTATTATTTTTAGTTAGTTCTTTCTGTAGATTTTAACATGTTGTAGTATGGTGCATATTGAATGCACAAAAAGTCTGGAGTTGAAATAAGTTTAAAAAAATGAAATGCATTTGTAACAGACGAGTTTTCGTCCGAAACCTTGATACTTCGAATGAGATGGTACAGTTTGTACACGAAGTGCATCCAGTTTTTGCCGTAACCCTCTCAACTTTTTAGCACATGCTATGTGGGTGAAATGATGATACCATGCCAACTTTCAACCTTTTGAGAGTTCATTTGTGGTGCTTTTCAATTTCAAGGTCATTTAGCTCAAAAAAAATAGTAAATGCATGAAAAATAGCAAATGAAGTCAGAAAGGGTTGAAAATTGATGGCGTGGCTTCGAATGGTGCACACACAAAAAGTCTGGAGTTGAAATAAGTTTAAAAAAATGAAATGTCTTTGTAACAGACGAGTTTTCGTCTGAAGGGGTTCTGAAATTTTCAAACTCTACCCCACCCCGTGGATCGCCTTTTTTAGTTTTGTAGAAAATAAACAAAAATGATAAAATCTTCAAAAAATAAAATCCTTCGAGATGTAGTTAGGTTTTAGTGTCTAGTTGGTATAGAAATTTTGAAATATGAATTTTGACCTTTTTTGCAAAAAAACGAAAAAAAAAATGTAAAACGGCCATAAGACGACGAATTTTTTTTTTAATATATCAAAAAACACTAGAGAAAAATTGGGACTCGATTTCACCCGGGTTTACCCGGTGAAGTTTTCTCAGATTCTCAAAATTCCAAAAGTAAAAAAAGTTATTTCAAATCAAAAAAAATAATTTTAATAATTTTAAAAATTAATTTTATTTAAAATAAATAAATGATGTCATATTTGGATTCCTCACATTTTTCTGATAATAATGGATATATTATTTGTCGAATTTCGATTTACAGATTTAAAGATATTAATTATGTCATATTAAATGAATAAATGGCAAAAAAAATAATAAAATAATATTATTACTTATTTTATTTTCATTGAAATTCAATATTATTAATACTTATTTTATTTATTTTAATAATTGTTTAGAATTCAAAAAATTAAATCATATGACATCAAGACCTAAGGGTTAACAGGATTGATAGCTTAAGATTGTCAGGAAAACAACAAGTGCAGACTTGGAAACTAGGGGAGATATAACCTGAAAGTTAAGCGTGCTGGGGCTGGAGTAGTGAGAGGATGGGTGACCGGCCGGGAAGTTAGACGATTTGGAATGAGTGCTGATTAAAGACTAGAGATTAAATTCTGAAGCAGTGAGGAGGGGTGATTAGAGATTAAATTGTCAAATAATTCAAAGATTTGAAATTCGGAATAAAACTTAAAAACAAATCAAAAAAAAATTAAAAAAAATTTCAAAAAAAAATCAATTTTTTTCCCCCCGGCAAGGACCTTTAGTCCCGGTTGGTGTTACCAACCGGGACTAAAGGTCCTCCCTCCCCCGCCCCAGGCAGCGCCACGTGGAGGGCCTTTGGTCCCGGTTCGTAAGCAAACCGGGACTAAAGGTTTTGGGCCTTAGTCCCGACCCTTTAGTCCCGATTCCAGAACCGGGACTAAAGGCCCTTACGAACCGGGACAAATGGCCCTTTTTCTACTAGTGCCACGAGCTTAGAGGCACAAGCCTGCAACGAGGAACTTGCACTGCCGGCAGACCTTAATTTACGCAGATTGGTGATTGCCTCGGACTACATGGAGGTTATAACGAACATCAAGAAGGGAGCGACAGCTTCCTATGCGACGGTGCTGGCAGAGATCAATCATAGAAGAAAGGAGTTTGATGGTGCTTGCTTCACTTCCGAGAAGCGGGAGATCAATTTTGAAGCTCATGCATTGGCAAAGGTGGCCTCTACACTAGCTTTTGGTCGCCACTTGTGGCTAGGATCTGTACCGAATATAGTTTGTATTCCAGACATTATTAATCTTGAATAAAATTCTAGTTCACCTAAAAAAACTATTTCCCAGTCGGTCACTAACTGATGATAAGTGTACTGGCTGGATCCACCTAGTGCAGAGTCTTTATGATTATCAGCCTAATCATGGATCTAAGCAAGTCTCGGCCGAATCTTCATTCTTCTGGTCTTTTTTTCCTGTTGAAACCTATATATATGAAATTAGTGAATGTTAAATAAAACTTTCATGCCCAATGTTCCATGCCCAGAATTTGCTTGGTCACCCAACTCACTTGGACTATTCAGCATCTATCAACATAGCATGTCAGGATTTTTGGTATATTCATTACAGTAAGTATGCTGGTGTGGTCATGTTCTTGTGTGTCCATCCATGCTTTGACTAGCACTACGTTGAGACGTCGACTAGTCATCCGACGAGGAGGGCTATGCGGATGAGACAACGATGATGTAGGTGGTTCTTGCAGACGCGGAGCGGGCGGAAGAGCATGTTCTCAATTTCAAGGGATCGATCAAGGTTTATCAAGTGCTCAATCGGAGGAGGGCACGCGACCATTTGACGCTGATGGACGACTACTTTGCCCTCGATGCTCTATTCGCTGACAATTTTCGCCGGCGGGCGTTTGGATGCGAAAAATGTCTTTGATCGTCTCTACCATGGCGTCCAGTGCTTTGATGACTACTTCATCTTGAAGAAGGATGTCATAGAAAGGATTGTATTCTCTGGTTACCACAAGTGCACGAACACATTGAGGATGCTTGCATATTGGACGACCACTGGTTTGCGGAACGAATACCTACGGGTGTCTAAGAGCACATGCGGAAGCACCATGGTCAAATTTGCTACTGTCGTGGTCTCAGTGTTTGGAGTTCTCCAGGCCCATTTTGCAGTTGTTTGTGGACTTGCTAAACAATGGGATCCGGAGGCCTTGTGGGAGATGATGACATGTTGTGTGATCATGCACAACATGATCGTGGAGGATGAGGGTAAGGATGATGCCGCAACACTTGAATTTGAGAACGTGAGTGATTCTGTCGAACTTTCAGAGCGGAATCCGGCCACGTTTGATGAGTTTGCTCAAATGCATAAACAAATTCGGCATCGAGCAACTCATGGGCAACTGAAGGAAGATTTGATTGAGCACCTCTGGGCGGTTAAAGGGAACAACTAGTGCATATGTGCTAGTTGAATTCAAGTTTGAACTACTTTAATTCAAAAACTTTATTGGATTGTAATATTTAAATTAGAACTACTACCGTATTTGAACATTTTTAGATAAACTATAATTTGATATGCGGTTATTTTGAGTTTGTGGGCTTTAAAAAAAAAGAGGCGGATATTTGCACCAATCTTTGGATGTCTGGCTCCCGCACCAGTGTCCGCGGACTGGTCCTCATCGGTCCACGGACGGATGTGGTGTCCGATTTGAGAGTCAGCATTGGAGATGCCCTTAGCTCTTTTTTTCTCGCCAAGGACGGAATGTCTACCTCTTTTCTCGTGTCCAGTCGCATCATTCTTGTGTAGAGACCAAAGATCAATGCTTCTAAAATGAACTTATGAAATGTAATGTTTGTTTAAAGCTCTTGTAGCCTACTAGACTAACCTAGCCAAGGACAAACAAGCTCAGGGCATTCATCTTTTGTTTAAAGTTCTCATTGTATCCCGCCTATCCATGGAGAAACAAACACAACAAATTTGGTTCTTACCTACTCGAGGACTGAGCACATAACCAAGGAATTCTTAGCTATTAGTGACGGAAAACCAATGACTTCATGTCACTACCTCTACCATGCACCCAAGTCTTTTACATGGAGTGAGCCTTTCCAAACCGAAAGATGAAAGCTTATTCCTCGTCTTATTTATCTTGAGTGGAATTATTGATCCCTATTTCATGCATTATTTGCTTCATATATGCACGCTAGGGATGAAATATATGCACGCTAGGAGGCACCAGGAACTATCGATGATCAACGCACAATCCAGATAGCAATTGGACACAGCCCGACTGCCTCCTCCTCCTACTCTGCCACATCAGCTATTTCCTCGCCGGTCACTAATTGGTGATAAGCGGACTGACTGGATCCACCTAGTGCAGTGTCTTGATGATTCGCTGCCTCCTCCTCCTCCTACTACTACTCTGGCACATCAGCTATTTCCCCGTCGGTCACTGATTGGTGATAAGCGGACTGACTGGATCCACCTAGTGTAGTGTCTTGCAGATATACCGTATAACCAAGGACCTAACCAAGTCTCGATGGAATCTTCATTCTTCTGTATTTTCCGTTGAAACCTATATATACAGACTTAGTGAATGTTAAATAGAACTTTCGTATGATTTTTTTTTAAAGCTCAACCTTCCCTTTAAAAATTAATATCTTTATTCGGTATCTCGTCGAGGGGTGGCTTTAACAAATTGGCAAGCCAAAATTAGAATGCTTGTAATATAATGCAGGTTTTGCGATCAAGATGTAACTAGTATATATGCATTTGCTTTTACCTTCCCATTTGCACGCTTTTATGGAGGGCTGTGTTTGTGGCTCTTAACATACCACCACCAACAAGCATCTCGAATTTGTTTGAACTGATTAAATTGGGGGGTATGTGGTTTGTGTTGGACTATTTAAAACCGTCGCAATGGCATTATCCAAACCAATGCATATGCATGTGCAGAGCTGAATAGGCATCTCAGATGGACCAGCTAGTCAAGAAACTATGGATGGGTAGGAAAAACAGTAGACAGACAAACATGTCTCAGATGCATACACTACACAACACAAACACACGAAAACGCAGAGCTCACAGAAAGAACAGATGCAGATTAATTCTGACAAATTTGCAGTCAGAAAATCCACCATAAGCCGAATTACGACAATAGGAAAAGGAACTGTGAACCTTGCCTGATCTGGTTTTCTTCTGCCGTATACATACTAGTAGAAAACGGCCCATCAGTCCCGGTTCCAGAGGGCCTTTAGTCCCGGTTCTGGAACCGGGACTAATGCCCAAAACCTTTAGTCCCGGTTGGCTTACGAACCGGGACTAAAGGCCCTCCACGTGGCCGCTCTCTCTGCGTGGGCTGGAGGACCTTTAGTCCCGGTCCGCTCCACCTTTAGTCCCGGTTGGCTAAAGGAATTTTTTTTAAAATTTTTGATTTGTTTTTAATTTTTTTTTCTGATTTTCAAAATTTTGAACTATTTGACAATTTAATCTCTAATCACCCCTCCTCGCTGCTTCAGAATTTAATCTCTAGTCTCTAATCAGCACTCATTCCAAATCATCTAACTTCCCGGCCGGTCACCCATCCTCTCACTACTCCAGCCCCAGCACGCTTAACTTTCAGGTTCTATCTCCCCTAGTTTCCAAGTCTGCACTTGTTGTTTTCCTGACAATCTTAAGCTACCAATCCTGTTAACCCTTAGGTCTTGATGTCACATGATTTAATTTTTTGAATTCCAAACAATTATTAAAATAAACAACAATGATTAACAAACAACAATGATTAATTTAAAAACTAAATAATTCTTCAAAAAAAGGAAAAAAAAACAAAAAAATCAAAAATTCTCAAAAAATCAAAAAATCCAAAATAATACAAAAAGTTCAAAATAAAATAAGTAATTATTATTATTATTATGCCATTTATTCATTTAATATGGCATAATTAATATCTTTAAATCTGTAAATCAAAATTCGACAAATAATATATCCATTATTATCGGAAAAATGTGACCATGATGTCACACGCTTCACCGTTTGAGTTTGAAACTATTATTCTAGAAAACAATAATTATTTAGTAACACTAATATTTATTGAATAAGTAGTTTGACCACTGTTTGACCAGAGTTTGACCACATTTCATTTTTTTAAACTTATATTAACTGAAGAATTTTTGTGTGTTCAATATGAACCATTCAAAGCCACATCCTCAAATTTCAACCCTTTCTGACTTCATTTGTTATTTTTCATGTATTTAATGATTTTTTGAGCTAAATTAGGCCGAAATTGAAAAGCACTACAAATGAACTCTGAAAAGGTTGAAACCTGGCATGGTATCATCATTTCACCCAAATAGCTTGTGCTAAAAAGTTGAGAGGGTTATGGCAAAAACTGGATGCACTTTGTGTACAAACTGGACCATCTCTTTCGAAGTAACAGGGTTTCAGACAAAACCTCAGCTGTTATAAAGACATTTCATTTTTTTAATCTTATTTCAGCTCCAGAATTTTTGTGTGTTCAATATGAACCGTTCAAAGCCACATCCTTAAATTTCAACCCTTTTTGACTTCATTTGCTATTTTTTCATGGATTTAATGATTTTTTGAGTTAAATTAGCCTGAAATTGAAAAGCACTAAACCCGGGACTTAAAACGACTGAAAACCCTAAACCCGGGACTTAAAACGTCTGAAACTCTATTATAAACAGTAAAATTAAAGGTTCAAACCATAAAACCTAACCCTAAACTTAGAAATCTAAACCCTAGCCCCTAAACCCTAAAACGTCTAAAACGTCCAAAAACTCTATTTTCCCTTTGGAATTTGGTGATTTTAAAAAATTGTCGAAACGGAAAACGTTTCTTCGGACAAATCTTTTTTTTCTGCAAATTTTGATATATTATTTGTATTTTTCTGAATTAGAATGATTTAGTTATGATTTTTCTAAGATTTAGGGGCTCGTAGGGCCACCCCTTTAGTCCCGGTTGGTATTTCCAACCGGGACTAAAGATAGACCTTTAGTCCCGGTTGAAGACACCAACCGGGACTAAAAGGCTGGGAAAAAATTTTGAAAAAAAAATTTGAATTTTTTTTTTCCAGTCCCGGTTGGTATCTCCAACCGGGACTAAAGGGGGGCCTTTAGTCCCGGTTGGAGATACAAACCGGGACTAAAGGGGCTGGCACCGTTCGAAGCCGGTCACAAACCCTTTCGTCCCGGTTGGTCTCTCCAACCGGGACTAAAGGGGGGGCCTTTAGTCCCGGTTGGAGATACAAACCGGGACTAAAGGGGCTGGCACCGTTCGAAGCCGGTCACAAACCCTTTCGTCCCGGTTGGTCTCTCCAACCGGGACTAAAGGTCCCGTTCGAACCGGGACTGATGCCTGCGCCGCTCGAACCGGGACTAATGCTCACATTAGTCCCGGTTCGTAACGCAACCGGGACTATTGCTCCGATCCGGCTGTGACGAAAGCCCTGTTTTCTACTAGCATGTATGTAAGTTTTCACTGCAAACAGGCCGCAAATGTAAGGTAGATATTCATCCATAAGGAAGCAGAAAAAAATATGCCTCAATCTATATGTAAACCCCTCCTCTACAGTCATTTAATTATTGCACGACAAAGCTGTAGGAACTTGCTAAGAGCTTACGATGGAAACCATTTCGTATTCGCTCGACGTCTTCCTGCTCTTGGAGCAGAGGAAGAAGGCGCCCCCCGAGCCACACTGCTAAAAGAACAAAAGCGTGGCCAGCGGAATCGTCCCACAAGGTATGATGATGTCCCACGCAAAGCCTGAAGAGGTCGTCACGAGAGCTTGCGTACATGTAAGATGGCCTCATGCTGCGCACAAAGTGACGAGTCAGCGCACGCAGCATGGTGCTGCCGATGTAAAACACTGGAGAAAGGGCTCTGACTTTGGAGGCCGAGAACGCATTCAAGATGACCTGGGGGAGCAAGAACCCGTCGAGCATTAAGCCCCGTAAGGGACAATGTCCTCCCAGAATGTATGCCATGGTGGCATGAAACGGGCAACTTGCCTCAGCATCCTTCTACTGCTGTTGGTTCTCATGTGGACATTCGAAGTTACGACCCCACCTATGATGTACAGCGGCAAGCATACCCAGCGCACTTTCATCTCTGCAGCCCATGCCTCATGTTTGCTTCCATCCACAGAAGACCGTGCAGACCATGCCAACTGAAGAAGGCGCAGCTGGAGCAGAAACGTCGCCATTCTGATGATTCGCACCATGACCTCATTCACCTCAAGCCAACCACCACCCGGAAATAGAACAGCGCGGCGGCGGCCATCTGCTCTCCCCCTCTCTATCCCCTCTCCAAAATTCTTCCGATCTGAAGGTTTGGGCCGTGGATTTAGTTCCTCATTCCTCGTACAAGGTGAATTCCTCCGATCCCCTTCTTTGTATCCATAAAATCGTTAACTTTGTTTTGAGATTTGTTTGCAAGTTAGGGTGAAACCCTTGATTTGGTTGGATTAGAAATTTATATGATACATTGAAATAGTGTTGTGTGATTTAGAAACCCTAATGTTATTGATTTGTATTGTCAATGTCGGTTCCATACAAATTTGTACGTATATATGGAAAAGAAGTCACATAGGAAGTCATATTTGGTTGTTGAGCATTATTGTTGAGTATTACATTAGTATTTAACCGTAGTTTGCGTATGTTTTGTTGTTGAGTATATATGGAAAAGAAGTCACATAGGAAGTGTTTTAGGAAGTCACATTTGAACTCTAGTGTTTAAATTTCTTTTAGTACCTAGTGTTTTAGTATGTATACATGAAAAATGCTCGCATGTGAAGTCATGAATAGGAAGTGTTTTAGTTTTGTCATGTATGTTTACTGTTTCAATATTGTAGGATGGTTTGGCTTCTCGAAGATTACTATGACGTTCAACACCGGGCCTACATGATGTCGGAGAAGAAACAGGTAATAATCATAGTAGTTCCGCTCAAATAGGCATGCCTATATGTAATCATCTGATTTGCGTGTTTGCAGTTCCTTCAACCTCTGAAGATTCGGTCTCACGGGGTCTCTGGTGTTGTCATGCCTTACGATGAGCGGTACACATCGTACATCAGGCAGACAGGACTCCTCCCGTTCATTC
This sequence comes from Elymus sibiricus, assembly GCA_039707655.1. Classification (NCBI taxonomy): domain Eukaryota; kingdom Viridiplantae; phylum Streptophyta; class Magnoliopsida; order Poales; family Poaceae; genus Elymus; species Elymus sibiricus. The sequence continues at coordinate 355,767,937 of CM077664.1, read as the reverse complement.
AGCTGGTCAGCCGGTCGACGCCGAACCTGAATGCTGCAGCAATCACCGCGCTTGTTGATCGGTGGAGGACGGAGATGCACAGTTTCCATCTTCGGACCGGGGAGATGACCGTGACGCTCCAGGATGTCGCCTTGATCACCGGTCTTCCTATAGAGGGGAAGCCTCTCTGTATGAGCACCGATTCTGATGGGTGGCGCCAGCAGATGGAGGCCCTTATCGGTATGGCTCCTCCAGAGGCTCAGGTAGAAGAGGGGGAGAAGAAGAAGGAGAGAGTCGCAGCCGGAGCTCCTTTCACGTGGATTGTAGCAAACTTTGCGCATTGCCCTCAAGGTGCTAATAATGATGTGATCCAGATATATGCTCGTGTCTACATGTGGTACGTTATCTCCAGGACTTTGTTTGCCAACGTCACTGGCAAGAACGCTAAATGGATGTGGCTTAAGGCGTTGACCGTCTTCGACAACAAATGGAGTTGGGGTTCGGCGGCACTGGCCTACTTGTACCGACAGGTAGTCAGTTGTTTGTTTTTCACTTCATTTCTACATTATGAATGCAATCTTGCTCTTGAGTGAACCATGTTTTCCTTTATGTGCAGTTGGACGATGCTTGCTGTAGGATCTCGAAGGATGGATGTATTGGTGGTTGTATGCTCGTACTCTCGGTATGGAGCTGGGAGCGCCTGCCGGTCGGACGCCCGAAGGACGTCAAGTTCAATGAATGGGACGACAAAGAGGACGAACTACGGCTCCCCACTTGGACTTACAAGTGGGATGTGGTATCCGAGATGACAAGCGATGTCACTCTCATGTATAGGCAGTACACCAACGAGTTGGACACGATTACGGCTGAGCAGGTAAACATTGACATTACATCACTCATTCTCGTGCTTTTATGAAAACTCGATATCAATGTTGCGTTGTTGTGCTATGTTCCAGGTGGAATGGGAGCCATATGGCGCCAAGGATAGACTAGGTGATGCACGAAAATTCATCCTGAATCCGATGTGCTTGCGGGATAGGCATCTTTGGCTTATGCGGTGCCCGCTCATATGCAACTGGGCGGTTGAGCTTCACATGCCACATCGTGTGTTCCGCCAGTTTGGTCTGTTCCAGGGTCACCCGCCGGAATGGGAGGACACGGACAAAATGCTTCATGGGTAAGAGAGAATGACCCTTGTGCACTTAGTATCTTCAAGTCCTTTTTCATGGTCCTAAAATTTGGTTTGTTAACATGCAGGTTGGATAGGAAAAAGCAGCGAAAGGTTAAGGACTGGGACAAACATCATAAGAAGTATGTCACCAAGTTCGAGCTAAGTGTGGAGCGAGCTCAGTCGACTGCAGGATCGCAGCTTCGTTAGCACTGCCCGCTCGCCTTCAACAACTACCTTAAATGGTTTCTTGCAAATACTCGTGTGGTGATATTGAAGCCGGCGTATGATGACGAGATTTTGGAAGAACCCACCGTCTTTGATGAGCTAGCCCAAACTGAATACAACAAATATGTTAGGGAAGGCACCCGAGTCACTCATGCTCCAGTGATCAACTTTGTGGTAATGTGTTCCCCTCTTCGCGTTCCCGTTGGCCCTATTACATAACTTTACTAGCCTAACATGTTTATTTCATTCCCGTGAACAGCGCAAGCAGATCAAGAAAGCAGCTGATGAAACCCAGAATATTCTGGACACAACCCCGGTTGGACAAGGCAATGAGGAAGGTGCACTTCGATCATTCATGAAGGTACATATCTCATTAAGTTGTTCATGTTACATATGTAGCAAAGTTGGATATCTCATTCACTTGTCCATGTTACAGCGTCAGGGCCAAAGGTTAAGGCGGTTGGCCAACCTTATCGGTTGCCGTGACCCCGAATATTCAGAACCAGAGCTGTCTAGGTCTGTTACACCATCTGACCATGGGGCTCATCTGGAGGATGAGACTACCTCGACAGCTCATTTGGAGGATGAGGGTGTGGTCACCCAAGAGGTACAACAATAGCACATATTCATATCTTTGATGCATTGGTCATTTCGTTATGACGCACGTTCTTTACCATATCATTTGCTTGTATGATAGGTTGACGATGACACGACATTGCAAGACTATCAAGTTCGTTCACAATACATGTTGAAGCCTAGGAAGGGATTCAAACGCTACACGCCCGAAGACTACAACACTAGAGGCAAGAGGACGCTCGCTAGGAGCTCGCGGATGGCGAGCTTGGAGGATGATGATGTGAACGATGAGGAGGAGGATGTAGGAGATATGCCCTAGAGGCAATAATAAATGTTATTGTTTATTTCCATGCTCATAATTATGTTTATGTTCCATGCTATAACTGCTATGGTTCTCGAGTCTGCAATAACCACGAGGCTCGAAGGAAGACTCATATGCACGTGTGGAATAATAAACGGTAAAATGTATTCCTAGTCTGGCCTCTAAGACTAGCTCAAGTGTTGCATGATGGTTCTGTTTTCCGGATCATGGGCATGACTATGCCGGCAACTTTGAGGGCACAATGTTAGGAGAACACTTGTGTTGAATCGACCCGAATTGATGTTATGCTATGAGATACATTCGTCACAAGTTAATGGTTAATAACACAGAGATGGTTTACATTTGCATAATTCCTTAGACCATGAGAGTATTGAGTTTCTTCATGCTTGCTTCATGAACTTTTGGGTTTGTTAAACGTCATCCGTAAATGGGTGGCTATTACAGCGGCTTACGGGTTCATGGAAAAGTATGTCAAGGGACTTGATAGCTCAAGATTGGGATTTGCTCCTCCGACGATGGAGAGATATCTCTGGGCCCTCTCGGTGTTACGGTATCCATCATCGTCTGGCCAGACACATTGTGATTTGATCACTGGGATGCCGGAACAGGGAAACGAGAAAAGAGAACAAAACCGGTAACGAGGTAACTGGCATTGTGGACAAGTGTTGATCCATGGGGATGCCGATGTTTCTCACCTCGGGTATTTGTAACATATCGAGAAGCAACAGGAATAGCACACGGCAACTGGAGGTTCACTCGAATATTCATTCGTGTGGGTATAGGGGTCAATATGGGTGTCCACGGCTCCGATGTTGATCATTGATCGGAAAGAGTTCCGGTCATGTCTATACTTCACCGAACCTATAGGGTCACACGCTTAAGGGTCATCTATCTGCTGAATACTAGACAAGGAGTCTGAGAGAAAATCACCGGAAAAGTTTCGGAAGAAACGGAAACGTTCCGGAGAGGACACCAGAATAGTTTCGGTAAAACTGAAAAGTTGTTTCAGGGTATTCCATTAAGTCAAATTGGTTTCGGCACATGTCTGGAAATTCTTGGAGGGTGCCAGAATCATTCTGGAAACTTCTGGGATTTTTCCGGAGGAAAAACCGAAAATGTTCCGGAGCAGCCGGAACCACTATGGTAGCTTTTCGCTGAAGAAAAACATTGTTCCAGAATTGTTTCGTAATGCATTCAAAATTGTTTTAGTGGGTACTGGAATTGTTCTAGGCACACAGAAATAATTTGGGATTTAACGGACGCAGAAAAATGTCTTCGTGAATAGTGAAATCACTTTATGGATATTTTTTGGAAAGTCATCTTTTGGGATATTTCCCAAAAGGCTTCTAGAAGGCTTGGGGGCTAAGAAACCCCCCTCGGGGGGCCCCCCAAGAGAGTTGGCCGGCCACATGAGGGGCTCCTCCATGGGGCCCCACTTGCTCCATTACTTCTCCTTTATGCCCTTGTGGAAGTCTTCTTTCATGGGCATTTTGGGTTTTTTGGAAGTGCCCATCCTTCCCCTTGGCTTTCCTATAAATAGAGGTGGAGGGGGTGCTCTCCACACTCATCCTTTGCTCTCATACAAATGCCATGCTTGTCTGGCTCTCTCTTGTAGAGGAACGCGACAGAAAGCAAAAAAATTCGGTACAGCGAGCACGCCCAGGATCACTATGGAGACTGCATACAAGGTTTCATCTGATCCGTACAGACTCGAAGCGCAGCGGAAGAAGAGTAGGTGTAGATCGTCGGTGCAGATCCCTGCAGCTAGGATTTACAACCTCCCAACCGCAAGGATGTACTCCCACTCCGGACAGCCCTTCGGGAGTCGGTCGGACAGTCCCCCGGACGATGTCGCGGACAGCCCTTCGGGAGGACCCTTGGAACCCGAACAGTAACCCGGACAGCCCTTCGGGAGGACGCCGGAAACTCGAACGGTAACTCGAACAGCCCTTCGGGAGGACACTCGAAAACAGCCCCTCGGGCAAAAGATCGAAACTACAATCTCTCTACGGGGTTGCACACATACGGTGTCAGCTATCCGGCAGGGCTTCGCCGTCCAGAACTAGTTCCTGCCGGAACCCAGTCAGCCTTTCGGCTCTACGAAACAATTTCGCTGGGAGGGAGAGAGAAGCCAGACAAGTCTATGGCATGTGTATGAGAGCAAGGATGAGTTTTGGGGCAGCCCACTCACCTCTATTTATAGGATAGCCAAGGGGTAAAGATGTCATACAAAAAACCCCAAAGTACCCCCACTTTATGCCTTTTCATAAAAGAATAAAGACAAAAGGGGTGCCATGTGGATCTCCAAGGAGCTCCACCATGCTTGGCCGGCCACCTTGAGGGCCCCCCCCACATGGGGGTGCCTTGGCTCCCAAGTCCTTCTAGAAAGCCTTTTGGAAATATCCCAAAAGGTGCTTTCCAAAAAATATCCAAAAAGCACTTTCACTATTCACGAAGACATTTTTCTGCGTCCGATAAATCCCAAATTATTTCTGTGTGCCTAGAACAATTCCAGTACCCACACAAACAATTTTGAACGCGTTCCGAAACAATTTCGGAACAATGTTTTCTTCAGCGAAAAGCTATCATAGCGGTTTCGGCTGCTCCGGAACATTTTCGGTTTTCTCTCCGGAAAAATTCCAGAATTTACCAGAACGATTCTGGCACCCTCCAAGAATTTCCAGACATGTGCCGGAACCAATTTGACTCAATGGAATACCCTGAAACAACTTTTCAGTTTCACCGGAACTATTCCGGTGTTCTCTACGGAACGTTTCCGTTTCGTCTGAAACTTTTTCGGTGATTTTCTCTCAGACTCCCCGTCTAGTATTCAGCAGATAGATGACCCTTAAGCGTGTGACCCTATAGGTTTCGGTGAAGTATAGACATGACCCGGAACTCTTTCCGATTCAATGATCAACATCGGAGCCGTGGACACCCATATTGACCGCTATACCCACACGAATGAATATTCGAGTGAACCTCCAGTTGCCGTGTGCTATTCCTGTTGCTTCACGATATATTACAAATAGCCGAGGTGAGATTTATTGCATCCTCGTGGATCAACAACTTGTCCACTATGCAAGTTACCTCGTTACCGGTTTTGTTCTCTTTACTCGTTTCCGTGTTCCGGCATCCCAGTGATCAAATCACAATGTGTCTGGCCAGACGATGATGGATACCGTAACACCGATAGGGCCCGAGAATATCTCTCCATCGTCGGAGGAGCAAATCCCAATCTTGAGCTATCAAGTTACTTGGCATACTTTTCCATGAACCCGTAAGCCGCCGTAATAGCCACCCATTTACGGATGACGTTTAACAAACCCCAAAGTTCATGAAGCAAGCATGAAGAAACTCGACACTCTCATGGTCTAAGGAATTATGCAAACATTAACTATCTCTGTGTTATTTACCATTAACTCATGACGAATGTATCTCATAGCATAACATCAATCGGGTCGATTCAACACAAGTGTTCTACTAACATTGTGCCCTCAAAATTGCCGGCATAGACATGCCCATGATCAGGAAAACAGGATCATCATGCAATACTTGAGCCAGTCTTAGAGGCAAGACTAGGAATACATTTTACCGTTTATTATACCACACGTGCACATGAGTTTCCCTTCGAGCCTCGTGGTTATTGCAGACTCGAGAATCATTGCAGTTATAGCATGGAACATAAACATTCATTACAAACTCGGAGATACAAAGTAATTGATATTACTGCCTCTAGGGCATATCTCCTACAGACCCCCACTTGCACTAGAGTCATAATCTAGTTACATGGCTTCCCTAACACCAATGGCAATCCGGTGCTGCTCATGCTTTGCTTGTGGTAGAGGTTTTGTCATCGGGTCTGACACGTTCAGATCCGTGTGAACTTTGCGTATTTTCACTAAACCCGCTTCGACATGATGTCGAATGAGTTTATATTTGCGTTCAATATGTCTTGTCTTATGGTGCGAACTTGGCTCCCTTGCTTGAGCCATGGCGCCACTATTGTCACTATAGATCTCCATCGGGTCCAGAGCACTTGGAACCACACCAAGGTCTTCAAGAAATTGCTTGATCCATACCGCCTCCTTGGAGGCTTCTGAAGCAGCAACATATTCCGCCTCCGTCGTAGAATCCGCCACAGTCTTTTGTTTGGAACTTTTCCAATCAACTGCGCCGCCGTTCAATATGAAAACATAGTCTGATTGAGATTTGAAGTCGTCTGGGTCAGTCATGAAGCCTGCATCAGTGTAACCACTTACAATGAGCTCTTCATCACCTCCGTACACAAGGAGTAAATCCTTGGTCCGTCTGAGGTACTTAAGAATACCCTTGACTGCGGCCCAGTGTTCCAATCCTGGATCACTTTGGTACCGGCTGCTAACACTTAGCGCATAGGAAACGTCTGGTCTTGTACATAGCATGGCATACATAATAGAACCAACTGCCGAGGCATATGGAACATCATTCATTTGTACTCGCTCATCGAGAGTCCGAGGACACTGATTCTTGCAAAGCACTGTGCCAGGTGACATGGGGAGAAGGCCTTTCTTGGAGTTCTCCATGTTGAACCTTTTCAACACCTTGTCAATATACGTGCTTTGGCTAAGCGCTATTAGGCGTCTTGATCTATCTCTATAGATTTTGATGCCCAATACATATGCCGCTTTGCCTAAGTCTTTCATTGAAAAACTCTTTTTCAATGAGTCTTTTATTTCGTTAAGAAAATTCACGTCATTTCCAATCAATAATATGTCATCCACATACAAGATTAGAAATGCTTTTGCGCTCCCACTAAACTTCTTGTAAACACAAGATTCTTCGTCATTCCTGATGAAGCCAAACTGTTTGACTACTTCATCAAAACGAATGTTCCAGCTCCTTGACGCTTGCTTCAGACCATAAATGGCTTTCTGAAGTTTGCATACCTTTCCAGCATCCTTATGGACGACAAAACCTTCTGGCTGTATCATGTATACATCCTCTTTGAGGTTTCCATTTAGGAAAGCCGTTTTGACGTCCATCTGCCATATTTCATAATCGAAATAAGCAGCAATTGCTAGTAATATCCGAACAGACCTAAGCATAGCTACGGGCGAGAAAGTCTCGTCGTAGTCCACTCCTGGAACTTGCGTGAACCCTTTCGCGACAAGTCTAGCTTTGTGGATAGTAATGTTACCATCCGTGTCCGTCTTTCTTTTGAAAATCCATTTACAACCAATGGGCTTTACGCCCTCTGGAAGTTCTTCCAAGTTCCAAACTTGGTTTTCGTACATGGATTCCATTTCGGATTTCATGGCCTTGTGCCATTCCTTTGAGCTGGGCCCCGCCATCGCTTCCTTGTAGTGTGCAGGTTCATCGTCTTCAAGAATGAAGATTTCGTTATGAAACCACTCAGGTGGCTGGATAGCCCTACCTGATCTGCGCGGTTCAGTTACAACATTGTCTGAAGTTTCCGCATCACATGCGACAACTTCCGGCTCGGTTGTAGGGATAATTAGCAGAATTTCTTCCGGTTCTTTAGCCATATCAACGGTCGCCGAAGATTCACTAATCTCATTAAGTTGTACTGTCCTCCCACTTGGTTCTTTAGCGAGAAATTCTTCCTCGAGAAAGTGTCCAACCTTTGCTACAAACACTTTGCCCTCGGTGTGGTTGTAGAAGGAATACCCAACGGTGTTTTTGGGATAACCTACAAAGTAACATTTGTCTGATCTGGGATCGAGTTTGCTTGGCTATAAATGCTTTACGTATGCCTCACAACCCCAAATTTTAAGATGCGACAAACTAGGTTTCTTCCCATTCCACATCTCATGTGGTGTCGTCTTAACAGACTTAGACGGTGCCCTATTTAGTGTGTGAGCGGCAGTTTCTAGTGCGTGACCCCAAAAAGATATCGGTAGATCTGTAAGAGACATCATCGACCTAACCATGTCTAACAGGGTTCGGTTACGTCTTTCCGACACTCCGTTTCGCTGTGGAGTTCCGGGAGGCGTAAGCTGTGAAACAATTCCACGGTCACTCAGATGTTGGCCAAACTCATGACTAAGGTATTCGCCTCCGCGATCAGACCGGAGAAACTTAATCTTTTTGTCACGATGATTTTCTACCACATTCTGAAATTCTTTGAACTTTTCAAAAGTTTCCGACTTATGCTTCATTAAGTAGATATAGCCATACCGACTTAAATCATCAGTAAAAGTCACGAAGTAGAAATACACACCCCGTGCGGCTGTGTTCATTGGACCACATACATCACTATGTATTATTTCCAATAATTCACCCGCCCGTTCAGGATGACCCATGAACGGCGTCTTGGTCATTTTTCCCATCAGACAAGCTTCACATGTGTCAAATGATTCAAAATCAAAGGACGGTAAAACTCCATCTTTATGGAGTCTTTGCATGCGTTTCTTTCCGATGTGGCCAAGGCGACAGTGCCACAAGAAAGTGGTGGTGGTATCAGCCTTCTTAAGGCATTTAGCATTCACGTTAAAGACATCATTTCCACATTCAAGATTTAGAATGAAAAGGCCCCCAACAATGGGTGCAAATCCATAAAACATATCCTTACAATAAAGTGAACAACCATTGTTCTCAGACTTGTACGAATACCCATCGTGTACTAAACATGATCCGGAGATAATGTTTCTACACAACAGTGGAACAAAATAACAGTTATTTAGTTCTAAGATAAATCCCGAAGGGAGACGTAGAGGCATAATGCCGACGGCTTGAGCGGCGATCCCATTGCCGTTCCCGACGCGCATCACGACTTCATTCTTTGCTAGCTTGCGCACCTTCTGAAGTCCCTGTATCGAGTTGCAAATGTGAGCAACCGATCCGGTATCAAATACCCAAGACTTAGAATTTTCGCTAGCAAGCAAAACGTCAATGACATTAACTTGTATAACAATTATACCTTTTCCGGTTTTCCCGGACTTCTTATCTTCCAGATACTTCTTGCAGTTTCTCTTCCAGTGTCCTGTGCCCTTGCAGTAGAAGCACTCAGTTTCATTCTTGGCTCTGCCCTTAGAATTGCTTTGGGAGCCGGTCTTACCGGCGCCCTTGCCCTTCTTTGGCTTGCCTTTCTTTTTGAAACTGGCGGTTTTATTCACACGCAACACTTGCTTGCGATTTTTCCGCAGTCCTCCTTCCGTAGTTTTCAGCATGGCGAGCACCTCTTCCGGTGTCTTCTCCATCCCACTCATGTTGTAGTTCATGATAAAACCGTCGTAAGACGGGGGGAGTGAAGAAAGCAGCATGTCCATCATATGGTCAGGTGGAAGTGGAAACTCCAGGGTTTTAAGCCTTTCAGCATAGCCAATCATTTTGACTACGTGTTCGCCAACTGAACTACCTCAGCCATCTTGCAATCCATCAAGGCCTTCATGACATCAAATCGTTCAGACCTTGCGGTTACTTTGTACAGGGCATCCAAATCCCGGATCATATCACGGGGTTTATGGAATTCAAAACGTTTTTGAAGCCCTGCACTCATGCAAGCTAACATGAGGCACTGCACTAAGTTGTGATCATCATCCTTAGTGGCCCAGACATTCTGCTCAACTTCCGGGGCATCTGCCGCCGGTTTAGCTGGAAGAGCAGTTTCAAGCACATACATTTTCCTAGCACTCCTGAGGACAATCCTCAGGTTACGGACCCAGTCCGCATAGTTGTTTCCAGTCGCAGCTAACTTCTCTTTCTCTAACATCGGGCCTAAGTTGAACGCGGTGTTGCGAGCCATTTGATCTACAACGGAAAATACAAGTTTCACTTAGACTTTGTTTATAATGATTTTGGCACTAATGAATAAACAATTTTATTCTAAACTTCGCTCCCACTCAAATCAATATCTCTCAAAATTGATTATGAGTGATTCAAGATCCAAATTTCAATTCAACGCCAAGGATGCATCCATCTCAAGTGATGAGAATTTCATTTGGTAGGCCAACTTGCCAATCACATCTCTATGTGACTCTTGTTCATCTTTCGATGCGTGTGTTCCGAGCTCATGACTTTCATGCCTGAACGTCAAGACAACCAAGTGATCTCGCTGCGAGGTCTCAACTCACCCGCCTCACACTTCTCTAATCGTTCGTACCCATGCATCCATGTGATACCCCGAAGAGATAGATGCCGTGACGGTGCTACACTTGGGAGAACACTAACTACTTGATATTTTTAAGTGAGAGATCACCCTAATAAAAAGCGACTACCGCGCAATCAAAGGGTGCATTCATAAGGGATAAACATCTCAGGCAATTCATAATAGCATGATATGGCATAGCCCCTTCTGACGGAGAAGTCTTTAATTTCTTCGTCTCCGGCATTTGCGTCAGTGTTCACCTTCGCGAAGATTGCCACCACCTTATCGATGCACCAGATAATATTTGCTATCTCTATAGCTAATAAAATAAGTGCATTACTTAAGGTTGACACGCAGGTCATTAAAGTGACAATCATATGGCTCCAGCCATCATGCCGAATCATGACACGCAGGTCATGTTAACAAATTTACATCATATAGTCATCTCATACATAATCGAATTAATATGAGCTTTGCTATACCACATCACATCACATGCACATCCTGCAAAACCAAGTTAGACGACTCTAATCGGTTTATGCAAAATTTTATTTTATGTGGCTTCTAAGGTTTTGACTTAAACCGCAGCTACCAACGTTTTATCATCAAGTATGATAATTCAAATAGCTAGATTAACATCTCGAGGTGTATGAAACATGAGATAATTAAATCTCGAGCCCCATACTAAACTTCGTCATACGCATGACCCCCGTGTAGATCATATCTGCAATGCCCTTTCATCTGCGAATTTCATCTTTCTTTTGACTATGGCGGAACCCAAAGAACTGATAGCACTTCGTTGATCAATCAGGATCGCGGATTGCCAGAACTTTGTGAAATTCCACCATGCTGTCTCGAGATTGAGCAAACGCAAATTCCAGGGAAGCAACAAGAACATCGGGTAATAGACTTCTTCTGCTACCCGCATAAATAATTTTCAGCAATAGATCTCATCTACTCCAAAATTATATTATGCAATACCCATACATCACCATGTATTCTAGATCGTAACCTGCATCTACGCATAGCACGGCTCTTGATGCCACTGTAGAGGAACACGACCGAAAACAAAAAAGTTCGGTACAGCGAGCACGCCCAGGATCACTATGGAGACTGCATACAAGGTTTGATTTGATCCGTACCGACTCGAAGCGCAGCGGAAGAAGAGTCGGTGTAGATCGTCCGTGCAGATCCCTGCAGCTAGGATTTACAACCTCGCAACCGCAAGGATGTACTCCCACTCCGGACAGCCCTCCGGGAGGCGGTCGGACAGTCCCCCGGACGATGTCGCGGACAGCCCTTCGGGAGGACCCTTGGAACCCGAACAGTAACCCGGACAGCCCTTCGGGAGGACGCCGGAAACTCGAACGGTAACTCGAACAGCCCTTCGCGAGGACACTCGAAAACAGCCCCTCGGGCAAAAGATCGAAACTACAATCTCTCTACGGGGTTGCACACATACGGTGTCAGCTATCCGGCAGGGCTTCGCCATCCAGAACTAGTTCCTACCGGAACCCAGACAGCCTTTCGGCTCTACGAAACTATTTCGCTGGGAGGGAGAGAGAAGCCAGACAAGTCTATGGCATGTGTATGAGAGCAAGGATGAGTTTTGGGGCAGCCCACTCTCCTCTACTTATAGGATAGCCAATGGGTAAAGATGTCATACAAAAAACCCCAAAGTACCCCAACTTTATGCCTTTTCATAAAAGAATAAAGATAAAAGGGGTGCCATGTGGAGCTCCAAGGAGCTCCACCATGCTTGGCCGGCCACCTTGAGGGGGCCCCCCCACATGGGGGTGCCTTGGCTCCCAAGTCCTTCTAGAAAGCCTTTTGGAAATATCCCAAAAGGTGCTTTCCAAAAAATATCCAAAAAGCACTTTCACTATTCACGAAGACATTTTTCTACCTCCGATAAATCCCAAATTATTTCTGTGTGCCTAGAACAATTCCAGTACCCACACAAACAATTTGGAACGCGTTCCAAAACAATTTCGGAACAATGTTTTCTTCAGCGAAAAGCTATCATAGCGGTTTCGGCTGCTCCGGAACATTTTCGGTTTTCTCTTTGGAAAAATTCCAGAATTTACCAGAACGATTCTGGCACCCTCCAAGAATTTCCAGACATGTGCCGGAACCAATTTGACTCAATGGAATACCCTGAAACAACTTTTCTGTTTCACCGGAACTATTCCGGTGTTCTCTCCGGAACGTTTCCGTTTCGTCCGAAACTTTTTTGGTGATTTTCTCTCAGACTCCCCGTCTAGTATTCAGCAGATAGATGACCCTTAAGCGTGTGACCCTATAGGTTCGGTGAAGTATAGACATGACCCGGAACTCTTTCCGATTCAATGATCAACATCGGAGCCGTGGACACCCATATTGACCCCTATACCCACACGACTGAATATTCGAGTGAACCTCCAGTTGCCGTGTGCTATTCCTGTTGCTTCACGATATATTACAAATCGCCGAGGTGAGATTTATTGCATCCTCGTGGATCAACAACTTGTCCACTATGCAAGTTACCTCGTTACCGGTTTTGTTCTCTTTACTCGTTTCCGTGTTCCGGCATCCCAGTGATCAAATCACAATGTGTTTGGCCAGACGATGATGGATACCGTAACACCGAGAGGGCCCGAGAATATCTCTATATCGTCGGAGGAGCAAATCCCAATCTTGAGCTATCAAGTTACTTGGCATACTTTTCCATGAAACCGTAAGCCGCCGTAATAGCCATCCATTTACGGATGACGTTTAACAAACCCCAAAGTTCATGAAGCAAGCATGAAGAAACTCGACACTCTCATGGTCTAAGGAATTATGCAAACATTAACTATCTCTGTGTTATTTACCATTAACTCATGACGAATGTATCTCGTAGCATAACATCAATCGGGTCAATTCAACACAAGTGTTCTACTAACATTGTGCCCTCAAAATTGCCGGCATAGACATGCCCATGATCAGGAAAACAGGATCATCATGCAATACTTGAGCCAGTCTTAGAGGCAAGACTAGGAATACATTTTACCGTTTATTATACCACACGTGCACATGAGTTTCCCTCCGAGCCTCGTGGTTATTGCAGACTCGAGAATCATTGCAGTTATAGCATGGAACATAAACATTCATTACAAACTCGGAGATACAAAGTAACTGATATTACTACCTCTAGGGCATATCTCCTACATCTCTCTCTCTCCCTCCCACGAAAAGAGTTTCGTAGAGCCGAAAGGCTGTCTGGGTTCCGGTGGGAACTAGTTCTGGACGGCGAAGCCCTGGCGGATAGATGACACCGTATGTGTGCAACTCTGTAGAGAGATCGTAGTTTCGGTCTTAGTTCGAGAGTGCCTCCCGAAGGGCTGTCCGAGTTACTGTCCGAGTTTCGGGGGTCCTCCCGAAGGGCTGTCTGAGTGACCGTCCGAGTTTCGAGGGTCCTCCCGAAGGGCTGTCCGAGGATCCGTCCGGTGGGACTATCCGAGGGACTGTCCCGAGGCCTCCCGAAGGGCTGCCCGGAGATCCGTCCGGTGAGCTAGCGAGGGAGTACATCCTCGCGGTTGGGAGGTTGTAAATCCTAGCTGCGGGGATCTGCACCGCCGATCGTCATCGACTCTACTTCCGCTGCGCTACGAGTCGGTAACGGAAAGATCAAACCTTGTATGCAGTCTCCATAGTGGTCCTGGGCTGGTGCGTAGGTCGGAAATTTTTTGTTTTCTGCTGCATTCACCTACAGAGGAGGCACCGGAGCCGGTTGCTCGTCCCAGGAGGAAGAAGATAATCATCTAGAGGGGAAGAGTCGGCAATGCAATGCGCTGAACGAACTAGTCGCTGTCGTTTTCTTACGAAATAGAACTAGTCGTCGGTTTCTTTGTGAACATTTGTCTTCGTTGAACTTGTTATGTCGATGAACTTGTAGCAATGTTGAACTTGTTGACTTTGTTTAAGTTCAAGGGATGTTTAAGTTTAAGTGATGTTGAATTTATCATAATGTTGATCCTGATTGCTTCATTTTAGCAGTTTAGTTTATGAGATTGTAGTAATATTGAATGAAAATTTATAACAGGAGCAGTTTAGTTTCTACAGTACATAGTGTGAGTGCAACGCCTAGGACCTAGGCGCTGCACCGTATAGTGCAACGCCTGGATGTTAGGCATTGCACTATGCAGTGCAGCGCCTAGATCTCAGGCGCCACACCCAGACTTAGCGAAATTTTTGCCTCCAAACTGGCTGAAAAGTTTCTGGTGTCCTCTGGAAAGTTTGTCCAGATGTGCAATGCCTTTGAGCTAGGCGCTGCACAACGCCTTTGAGGTAGGCGTTGCACTATGTAGTGCAGCGCCTAGGTCCCAGGCGCCACACCCACACTTTGCAAAATTTTTGCCTCCAAACAGGCTGCAAAGTTTCTGTTGCCCACTGGAAAGTTTGTCCAGATGTGCAACGCCTTTGAGCTAGGTGTTGCACAGTTGTGTGCAGCGCCTAGCTCTTAGGCGCTACACTGTGACTTTGTAATAACTGCCGCGCGCTGGCCCTCCCCCCACCCCATTCCTTCTAGTTACAGAACAGAGCGCGGCGGCGGCTTCCTCCTCTCCCCCTCTCAATCCTCTCTCCCAAAATCCTCAGATCTGACGATTTGTTGCGTGCATTTCTTCACCAATCCATCCTAGAAGGTATTCTCCTCCGATCCCCTTCTTTATATGCAGAAAATGTTACGTATTTTTCAGATTTGTGGAACCCTTATTTGGTTGGATTAGAAATTTGCATCTAAATTTTGAAATAGATTTGTGGGATCTAGGATTTGTAGATGATTTGTAATCATTTTGTAACCCTAGTTTAGTTGATTTGTATTGACAATATATGCATCCATAGTGAAAACCTAGATTGTTGAGATGAACCCTATACATAGTGAAAACCTAGTTTGTGTTGATGTTTTTTAGATGAGTTAGATGAAATCCTAGATTTGTATTGACAAGGATGCTTTCGTTCCGGAACCCTACATGTTGAGATGTTTTTGAGATGAAACCATTATGGAACCTTATATTGTTTTGGATGCATATGTGTTTTGTGATGCTTATTGCTATGCTTTGATTGTTTGTCTTACGCAGCCGCCACCGCCACCGCCGCCGCTTCCCATGGCCCACACCTCCAGATCTACTGGGGTGCCATTGGGGGAGGGGAGGGGGTACCGAATCCCGCTGCCTCAAGTTTACCAGACGTTTCTAGATCTCCTGCAGCCGCTCGATTCGCTCTCGGCGGAGGCCCAAGCGAAGACCAGGGAGAAGCGTTGGAGGGAGCGGGCGATGCGGATCAGAGACGATGCTCTCTCATGGACGTTGTGCATGAGGGAGTGGAATGAAGCAGAGTCGGAGGTGGAAGAGGGGTCAGATCTGAATTCTGTCGCCAGGAGACATGCTCGGGTGTGCAATGATCGTGCAGATCGAGAATTGCTGAATCTCGCCTGGAGAATTTGGTTCGAGGGCAACATGGAGGAGAAGCGCAGGCTGCCGCATCCATCCGAGCCGCCAGTAGCATTCGTCCATTGGGCAAAACAGGAAGCGAAGTCAACAGATCGGAGTCGTGCAGAGAGATGGGATTGCCTCATAGGTCTGATGCCTACCCGCACCCCGCCGCCCCCGGAGCCGGTGGATCCCTTGCCATACCGCTCACCACCGCCGGCAACGGATTGAGGGAGTGGGCAGTATCTGCAGATGAGGGCATGGAGTTTGCGGAAGGAGGCAACCACCTATCTGCTAACATTTATAAGAAACTGAACTTGTCGTCGTTTTATTTGGTTGATGAACTTGTAGGTTGTGTAAGATGTTGAGAGGATGTTGATGAACTCTTAGTAATGTGCTACTTCTGTTTGAAGTGATGTTGAACTTGAAGTGATGTTGAACTTCTGTTTTAATGTGCTACTTCTGTTTGAAATTGTCAATGTATGACCAAATTGCTTTATCCATGTTATATATTATGAATACAAATTTTGGATGTAAAAGAAATGAACAGCAAATCTCCTATTTCTGCAGTGAACAGAAGAGTGACGCCTTTGGCTCAGGCGCTGCACTACATAGTGCAACGCCTAGGAGTCAGGCGCTACATAGTTTTCCTTCAAATATTTGTCTAAGTGTGTGTGCAACGCCTTTGCCTCAGGCGCTGCACTACACAGTGTGACGCCTGACTCCTAGGCGTCACACTATGTAGTGCAGCGCCTAGCCCTCAGGCGCTACACAGTTGGCTTTTTTAGAAAACTGGAAAAAAATACATTTTGAGGTTCAAATCCTATATCAAGAAGCACATAGCACAAAAACACATAGAGGAGGTTGGCGGACATGGAAGTACACATAGAAGAGTGATAGCACATAATACTACAAACTTTGGTCGACAACCAAATCGAAGATCATAGCGTAGTAGACAACAAGGTCACATTGCTCTATTGTGTCGAGCAAGGTCCCGTTGCCTTCTTCTTCTTCCTATCCTCTTCTTCTTCCTCCTCCCTTTTCCTTATGATATGAGACTCATGAACCACGTTCTCTATGAATAGCTTATGCTCCCTCTCTTTCTTTTCCTTCTCAAAAGCCCAAAGTTTCTTGCATTTTTCTTCAAAATCCTTTTGTCGTTGCGCAGCTGCCTTCTCACATGCAATCCTCAACTTGTCTGTCCTCGTGATCTCCTCAAATATCCCTCTCTCTTTTTCCTTCATCTTCTCTTCGAACTCATGTTGCTTCTTCTTCTCTAGTGCGGCTACATCCTCCTCTCTCAGCTTCCTCGCAGCCTTCTCCCACCACCCCGCCATCTCACCTTCCCCATCCTTCTCCTCCACCCCCTTCATTGTTGGTTTGTTGGGTTGAGAAGCCGCCATACCTATAAAAATTAGAACATAATAGTTAGTAAGGACAAGAAGAACATATTAAAAACATGTAAATTGCAAAATAATAGTTAGTAAGGACAAGAACAAAGTATGAAAAACATGTATACTGCAACAAAATAGGTAGTAAGCCACGTACGGAAAGGGTCCATCTAGGTATCCAAACATTCCTCTACCACCACCTTGGCCGAGACCACCACCAAGGCCAACTCCACCACCACGGCCTCTACCACCGTCAAGTCCAAGACCACCACCAAGGCCAAGTCCACCACCACGGCCTCTACCACCGCCAAGTCCAAGACCACCACCACGGCCTCTTGTAAGACCTAGTTGCCTCCCTCTTTGTTGCCTAGTTCCTCGTTGGCTTGCCCCTTGTTGGCTACTACTTGGTTGGTTAGGCACTTGTTGACTAGCACTTGGTTGGCTACCACTTGTTTTGCTTGACCCTTGTTGTGTATAACCATGTTCACTACTATTTGCTTGGCTTGGCCCTCGTTGGCTAGGAACTTGTGTATATCCTTGTTGGCTTGTGCTTGCATCATTTTTCTTTGATCTCTTTCTTGGTTTGGTACAAGTTCTTGTGTTGTGTCCCCCACCTTTGCAGTCACCACAACGGGATCTTTCACGAGGCTCTTGGAATTAGCCGTTGCTCGATTCTCGACCGCCACCATGGCCCCATCCGTCCATGTCACCTCTAAAACGCTTTGTCTTACGTCTTCCCCGTTTAACGACCTTCAATTCCGGATCGGGCCATAGTTGAACTCCATGGTACTCCGGCCATTGTGATTGGTCGAAGTATGGGTGAAATCGGGGAGCCCATGTATTCTTAACCGTCATGATTGAGAACTCGGACTTCCTCACGGTGAGCGGGTGATTGACGTCCACACTCCTAACGCGAGCTGCGGTATACAAGTGCGAGCATGGGAGATGAAGCAACAATGGCCTCTGGCAAGAGCAATCACACCGTGTTAGGGAGACCTTGAAAGCCCGTCCTCCGTGTTGGCGGACATCGTTTGTGGTTCTTCCTGGCTCTTTCACTTCGAACAACCAATCGTCGTCGTTATATAATATAGCTTCTTGGGAGTCCGCCTTCCGTGATTGAAATTCCTACCATTCATCAACCTTTGGTGGGAACTTGTACTTGTACTTCTTCTTGTTCTCACCCGCAATCTGCTTATCCATTTCCATTGAGTGCTTTAGAAAGTATGCATTCATCTTGTCGAATGTGTATTGAACTATTGCCATCACGGGTAATGCACGTACACCCTTGAGCACCCTATTGAAGCATTCGGCCATGTTGCTTGTCATTTTACCATACCTCCGGCCATCTTCATCAAAAGCACGTGCCCACCTATTCCTTTCTTGAATGTTCCTATTGAGAAAGTCAAGACCCCCGGGATCAAGTTTTTTGTGTGTGACCAATTTGTTGTACAAGTTGGCGAACCACTTGTCGGAGAAAGCGAGACAACAATCTTGAAGATCATCGGCCAACTCCTTAAGGCCACATGCCCTATAGAAGTTTGAACAAAAGTGCCTCATGCACCATCGATGGTGCAACGGAGCATGCCCGAGAATGTCAATCTCCACTGCATTAAGAATTCCTTGATGGCGATCCGATATGACACAAATTTCCCTTTGAGCCGGTAATACCTTGGTTCTCAAAAGACACAAGAACCACTCCCAGTTATCATTGTTCTCCACCTCAACCAAAGCAAAAGCCAAAGGCAACACCCGGTTATTGGCATCACTTGATATGGCAACCAACAAGGTGCCCTTGTATTGTCCGGTCAAGAACGTGCCATCAACGGCGATGAACGGCAGACAGTGTTCGAAAGCCCTCATGCATTGCTCGAACGCCCAAAATGCACGGCCAAATACTCGCACGGTCCTTCCATCGTGAATCGTTGCTTTTTGCCCATGAGGCTCGACCACTGTGGCACCCCGCCTGAATACCACTGTAGTCAGACGGTCACCGCACATACCAGCCCAGGAGATCACTCTGGCATGCGCTTTTACAACAAGTATCATGAACACAGACATTTCTATTAATGGATAAGTAAGTCTTACATGGGATATTACAAGGGGAATGGCAGCGGAAAAAACTATATCTAAGGCAGCATGGTCTTGGTGCGGCTCCAATCCACAGGGATCTGACTGGGTTACTCTTCGAGCCCGCGAACACTCCGGCTCCTCGCTAGCGAACGTCGGATCCTTAGGTGAACCTGGCCACATTGAAGGCCGCTGAGTACTTTTGAATGTACTCGCAAGCAAACCATACCAACATATACACCAAGCAAAGCATACCATGGCATTCAAGCATGCATTTGTTATCTTAACAGTATTAACTATCATGATAGGATTATCTAGCAAGATTAAACATCTAGCAGCATTAATCATCATGTCATAGCAGGATTATCTAGCATAATAATTACTGAAGTAAATGCAGTAAAGTAAAGTATATCAGGTAAATGCTCCGAACTCCGAATATGCTCACGACCTAAATCTGAGCCAAGCTTTGCGGTCACCCGACCACTCATCTCATGGCTAGCATTCAAACCTTTGACATCGTCTGATGTCCATGCATCTGCACTGCAAGTCTGACAACCCTTACCATTCTCTGGTCCAGTCTTAACAATACGTTATATAGTTTGTTCCTCCAGACTCGACACAGACCAAATAGTGGCCGAGTACGAACTGTCCATGACCGAGGACGCAGCTATTCGAATAGATTTACACTCTGCAGAGGTTGCGCACTTTACCCACACCATGGAGCTCCTAGCCTCGTACTTTAGTACATGTTCCCATTCGGGTGGACCGGGGCTGCTCCAACAAAACCTGTCTATTGCCTGGCACTCTTACGGTCCCACCAGCAATCATACCCTCCCAGGGTCATGTCCTGGGTGGCCCCTGTGTCACCCCGTGACACCTGCCACCGTCGTGGCCAAACAAAACTGTCCCAAACGGGGACCTGTGCACATAAACCAAACTGGGCTCACAGGATTATCGCCGCCTACCGGGCCAGGGTAGCACGCACGCATAATCCTCCCTATTTTGGTGGTACCGACAAGAGGTAAGACAATAGACTAAGTCAGGGTCGTCCCATACCGGCAAATGTGGTTGCACTTGATGAGCTCGGTTCGGTGGCACTATGACTCGATCCAGCCGATGGAGGAGGTTGTCATTATTAAGTTACATTATTTATCATAGCAATAACAATGGTGATGCATGCTGTAATCACTATGAAAACATAATAACCTATCTCCATATGCATTACAACGAGTCACTAGTGCGATAACATGATGAGCATTAGCAGGTAATGTAAATAGTAAATTCAAACTAGCAGGAGTTTAATTATTTCTAGCACAGGCATAATCATTAATTAAACACGCAAGAATAACACAGAGCAATCCTTTAGGGCATATATCAGATGGTTGGCTTGCCTGGGGGTGAAGGAATACTCCGGGAGAAGTGCGATCACCTCGCGGAAGAATTCACCGGAAAGGATTCCCTCTCAGAGGGGCTGGATAGAGGGCTGGCGTCTTCTCTGCGAATACGTTTTCCAGAGTGGAAAGCGTATTTAGAGCTGAGGCATTTTCCAGAGAGGAAAACGCTTTCTCTGAAGTACGCTTCCTGGGTAGAAAGACGTATTTCAGCTCGTGCGCCTCCACTTAAACAGCGGGCCCGCGCCAACAGCCGCTTACAGCCAGGCCCCGCATCGCCTTCTCTCTCCTCCCTCCTCCTCTTCTTCTTTCTCTTGCCGGCGGCAACAGAGAGCCCGGTCGCTCGCCGTGTCAGCAGCTCCAGTGGTCGAGGGCTCCGTCCGAGGGTGGGAACGGAAGCAGCAGTCGAAGCCGCGCCCGACCGTACCCGTGGTGAAGGTGGGGATGGACAGAGGCGGCCGGACGGTAGATAGAGGCAGACGGCGGCAGGGTGAGCTCGGGGCGCAGGGCTGCCGTGCGCCGGAGGTGGAGATGAAGGGCGGCGAGGCTCTGTCGCGGTCAGGGAGGCTGGGGGTGGCGAGAGGAGAGGAAGGAGAGCATCGACTCTCTCGAATTTGAGCAGAGGTCGACGGCGGCAATGGCGACGGTGGGGAGGAATGAGATCTCTTGGAGCTCGAACGAGGGGCTGGGGAGGACGCTAGGACGGAGAGGAGGCCTCAGCGGCTGGTGGTGGAGCTCGGGGAGGCTCGGGCCTTGGCTATTTATAGCACGGCCATGGCGTGCAAATGAGGACGACCGGCGTGGCACCCTTATCGCCATCCTGGAGCTCCGGTGAGGTGGCGCGCGAAGAGTGGTGCCGACCTGACGATCATCAGAGGGAGGGGACGGCTCGGGGAGGAAGAAGCCACCGGAGGGAAGCGACAGAGGAGGTCACGGGGGGCACAGTGCCGCGTCGGCGACCGCCGTGGCATGAGGAGGAAGAAATTGGAGGGGAGAAGGTGCGGGAGAGGGGTATGTGGACGTCGCGAACCCACTAGACATGGTCGGACAAGCCGGGGCTGGCTGCATCCGGCGAGGATGGCTCTGGAACTGAGCGGAGTTCTCTGGTGGCATGCCAAATGGGTGGTCACCACCTTAGCAATGTGGCCAAGCCAGGAACTGTCCAGGAGACCATGTCAAATAGACAGATCAGAGGTCAGTGAGTTGACATAAGAGGATTTTGGATGGAGGTGGGGGCAAGAGTTGACTGATTTGAGCTCACAATGTTTCTGACATGAAACTTGGAAAAATTCTTGTGGAGAAATGGATAAGGTTATGAGGCTGAAACTTTGTCACCACGAAATATGGTAGGAAGGACTAGGTTCTGGCAAAAGTTGAGGTCATTTGGACCAAGTTTGAATGCACTTCCTTTGAAATGCAAATTCTGGTCCAGAAGATGGATTTTGAACTTGTGCTCAACTGGCTTAATGAAATGAGCTGAATTTAGTTGGAGAGTGATGATTTGGAGGTATGGATATACTGGAAATTTTTTAGCTCATTTGGATGTACCAAAATGGTACTTCCTTCAGAGAGCTTGAATCTGGACAGAAACTAGATGGAATTTTTGGGAGAAATTGGCTAAACAAAATGATGTGAATTTTGGCATAATCACATCATATATGGAATTCTAGGTCCTGGATTAATTTCAAGATTTTTGAAGCAATATAAAATATAGTTGCTTCACAACCTCAAAATAAATCCAGAAACAAGAATTGGAGGATGTGCTCAAAATTTGAACTATGGAACTTGGGTTATTCATGGAAATGGTGAATATATGGATAGGAGAAGCTCCACAAATTATTTGGGATTTTTCTTGGCCACCAAAATGGTAGCTCCTTTGGAAAGTGCCCAAAATGCAATATTGGCTTTAAATAGGAAAATGCAATTTCCCTTATTTAATTATGGCCAATATTTTTATGGGAGCTCAATATGATCACAAAGAATATCTCCACGAGTTTTCATGAACTTTGGAGATGGATAGATATTTTCATGGATTTAATTCCTTTAACTGGCAGAAAAAGGAATTAATTTTAAATGAAAAAAATTGCAAATGACGTGGCAATATTTTTACATATCCAGGGTTTAAAAAGATAGAATGATCACTGGGAAGAATTTGGGAGACAAAAGAGCAAAGAAAATTGGGGTTCCTTTGTAACGGAAGGAATTAGGGTTTCCCTTCCGGTGACTCGGAAGGTAGGGTTTCGGGGGCAAAATCCCGAGAAGATATCTTGGGTGGCAAGGTTGAACTGGAGAGAATCTCTGGTTGGATAGGGAAGGCAAGACTAAATGACCATCTTCATATACCCAAAGGGAAGAGAAAATCCAATAACACCGAAAAAAGACGGAAGCCAAATCCCGCGAAGGAAAAAAAACAAGGAGCGAAAACCAGGGTCTCACAAACCTACCCCCCTTAAGAAAATCTCGTCCTCGAGATTTCTGGGCTTACCTCTCGGTGAAGGTGACTTACCTGTGTGCGACTTGGATCCATCAGCTATCTTGTCTTCATTTGTTTTCTGACCTTTTATCTGCCTCTTTTGATGTCTCGGTTACTGCCTTCTCAACCGGCTGCATTGAATCCTTCTCTTTCTTGTCAAGCAATCCTTTGTGCTGGTAGTTTGTTGGCTGGGGTTGGTGGGTAGCTCTGAGTATCGACAAATAGTCTGGTTTCCATGGCCTGGGACTAGCCACTTCGGGTTTATTGCGATACTTCGTACATTGACTGCCAAGGGCGAGACATTCTTTCTAGGTACCGGACTCACGTGCTCGTATGGCCTGGAGTGGCTAGGAGTGGCTCTCTTTTTGCCTTGTCAGAATGCTCAATCTGGCTATGGGTTCTATACGGATGCTTTCTTCCTGTCACTTGCATTCTGTCTTCGTTCTCAGGAGGTTTCCAACTGAAATGTCGGGCACGATCACAAAGTAATCATAGACGGTAATCTTTGAGGTGGCTCTGCCATATATAGCCTCTGTAGTCCTTGTTATAACCATCGAGATGAACATAATATGGCTAGCATCCGGTGTATCTTTCGGAGCATAACCTCTTATCTTGGCTGATGGCCCATATTCATGATGAGTATGACATGCTGGTTGCACTGTTGTGGCCGTATATGCAAGAGTCTGACAAGGATTGGTAATATCACTCTGTCCGTGAAGCTGTATCTCGTTGACCGTCACGGAAGTTGTTTATTCAAGACTTCCTTGTTCTCGAGGGTTCCTTTTGGGGAACTTGTCATGACCTACCATCATGGCTCCTTGGTCATATCCCAGCTTGGTGGGCTTGTATTCACAATTTACTCTTGCATATCTCGTAGGGATTGTTGTGTTCACATCCTTCTTTGAAGTATGGGGCCAACGTTTCTCTTGAGCACAGTCATTCCCGTGTACGGGTGGCTCGCATGAACTGATCCCCTGGACTGCATGCTCACAACATTTGCACAGTAGGATAAATCTTTTTATAACCACCGAGTTCAGAGGCGGATGTGTGTCCGAACTAGTTCATGGTTCTGACAAGATTGTTGTGGGCATGTTGGCGTGCTGAAGAAGGTTGAATTCCTTATGCTTGAAGCTTTTGCCAGGGTAGCGTGCTGAAGAAGGCTGGGTATCGTACCTCAGAAGTTTTCCTTCATGTGGCTTACTGTGGAAGGTCAGGTACCTTATGCTGAAAGTTTTACGCGGTAGCAGGCTGAGAAAGCTAGGAGTGCCATACCCCAGAAGATTTTCCCACCAATGGCGTAGCAAAGAAGGTTGGGAGTCTTGCATGGCAAGCTTCTCCCGGCAACTTGCGGAGGAAGGCTGGGTTTCTTCTACCAGAAGCCTTTTGCTGGGGTATGCAGTCGGACTTGTGGCCAGTCCTGGCTTCCTTCCGAAGTATCCAAAATTTACCCATAGCGGAGCCAAGATTTAGTATAGGCCATACCTTGTCTGAAGATATTCCGTTGGTCATGCACACCGCTAGTCCTTCTGCTAGTCTGATCATTGCTGCTATAGAGGTTGCACAACTGATGCAGACTTCGTGTTGACAATTAATTCAAAATACCCTTTATGTTCAAACCAAGTGCTGCTGGTAACGAGCAGTTGACGGATAATTCCATTTGGTTTAGTTGAGCTTCCAGGTGTTTGGAATCCTCATTGATTTTGGGCAGCCGTGAGCTTATCCATATTTCTCGCAAACCTTGTTCACAGTGTCCGGAGAATTTTGTATACGCACCGGTAAACTCCCAGAATATGCTTTGAAATTTGTATCAACATACCCGAGTTTTGTTGTGGCTCTCGGCATGTGTACATTCTTAAAATATGGCTTCCGGGGGTAATAAATGATTCTTGAGTCCATTGAGAAAGACTCAAGTTTCACCCCACTGACTGAAATAATCCTTGTGTCGAGGGCTGAATAATTTATTCCTTAGGTGTAATCTATTCTGCGGCAAACTCCCTTGGCTATAGTCTGGCCTTGTCTGTTGCTCTCCGATTCTGCTTCTGACCCATTCTTCATTCTTGGCAGATCTGATGATAATGTTCTGAGTCTCGAGCAGTTGGCTCTTACCGAATTTGGATTATTGGGTATTATCCAAGCTGTACGATGGTCTTCTTACTGATGGATCCAGTCGGAGCGACAGAACGAAGTCGACAAGAGAAGCTAGAACCGCGAAAAACCAAAAAGCAAATAAAGCTCAAATTTTGCGGACCTTACACACATGGCCAAAGATTCACTAGTATAACTAGTATAGCGCACTCGATGTACCTCTAAGGATTTAGAAGCAAAACCACACAATGCTCCTGGTAGCAGTTGGTGTCGAGCTCCTACTACTTCCTTAGGGAACATCAGACTCGACGCACGACCATAGCCAAAGTGGCTTAGTCAACGATCCCAGGGTTGTTGGGAAAAAATGGAATTTATATGCGTTTCCCAAAGGAAACTAAATTTGAGAAGAGAAATGACATGGTTAGCAAGCAAGGTGGGGATATCTGGTTTACCTAGGGGTTCAGGGCTCACGGGTCATTGCCTGGTGCGGACATTTCACACCGGAGGCAAAGGCCACGAGAGTTGAGGTCTGGTGGAGCCAAAAACCTATGGAGTTGCCTTATGATCAATAGTAGCCGTGCCAGTCTGGCAAAGATGGCTGAAATTCATCGGGGCTTTCTACTAATCAAAAAGGCAATGAAGTCTGGCTAGGGTAACTTACAGTCAGCCTGGCTCTGATACCATCCGTTGTGGCACCCCGCCTGAATACCACTGTAGTCAGACGGTCACCGCACATACCAGCCCAGGAGATCACTCTGGCATGCGCTTTTACAACAAGTATCATGAACACAGACATTTCTATTAATGGATAAGTAAGTCTTACATGGGATATTACAAGGGGAATGGCAGCGGAAAAAGCTCTATCTAAGGCAGCATGGTCTTGGTGCGGCTCCAATCCACAGAGATCTGACTGGGTTACTCTTCTAGCCCGCGAACACTCCGGCTCCTCGCTAGCGAACGTCGGATCCTTAGGTGAACCGGGCCACATTGAAGGCTGCTGAGTACTTTTGAATGTACTCGCAAGTAAACCATACCAACATATACACCAACCAAAGCATACCGTGGCATTCAAGCATGCATTTGTTATCTTAACAATATTAACTATCATGATAGGATTATCTAGCAAGATTAAACATCTAGCAGCATTAATCATCATGTCATAGCAGGATTATCAAGCATGATAATTACTGAAGTAAATGCAGTAAAGTAAAGTATATCAGGTAAATGCTCCGAACTCCGAATATGCTCACAATCTAAATCTGATCCAAGCTTTGCAGTCACCCGACCACTCATCTCATAGCCATCTCATGGCTAGCATTCAAACCTTTGACATCGTCTGATGTCCATGCATCTGCACTGCAAGTCTGACAACCCTTACCATTCTCTGGTCCAGTCTTAACAATACGTTATATAGTTTGTTCCTCCAGACTCGACACAGACCAAATAGTGGCCGAGTACGAACTGTCCATGACCGAGGACGCGGCTATTCGAATAGATTTACACTCTGCAGAGGTTGCGCACTTTACCCACACCATGGAGCTCCTGGCCTCGTACTTTAGTACATGTTCCCATTCGGGTGGACCGGGGCTGCTCTATCAAAACCTGTCTATTGCCTGGCACTCTTATGGTCCCACCGACAATCATACCCTCCCAGGGTCATGTCCTGGGTGGCCCCTGTGTCACCCCGTGACACCTGCCACCGTCGTGGCCAAACAAAACTGTCCCAAACGGGGACCTGTGCACATAAACCAAACTGGGCTCACAGGATTATCACTGCCTACCGGGCCAGGGTAGCACGCACGCATAATCCTCCCTATTTTGGTGGTACCGACAAGAGGTAAGACAATAGACTAAGTCAGGGCCGTCCCATACTGGCAAATGTGGTTGCACTTGATGAGCTCGGTTCGGTGGCACTATGACTCAATCCAGCCGACGGAGGAGGTTGTCATTATTAAGTTACATTATTTATCATAGCAATAACAATGCTGATGCATGCTGTAATCACTATGAAAACATAATAACCTATCTCCATATGCATTATAACGAGTCACTAGTGCGATAACATGATGAGCATTAGCAGGTAATGTAAATAGTAAATTCAAACTAGCAGGAGTTTAATTATTTCTAGCACAGGCATAATCATTAATTAAACACGCAAGAATAACACAGAGCAATGCTTTAGGGCATATATCAGATGGTCGGCTTGCCTGGGGGTGAAGGAATACTCCGGGAGAAGTGCGATCACCTCGCGGAAGAATTCGCCGGAAAGGATTCCCTCTCGGAGGGGCTGGATAGAGGGCAGGGGCAACATGGGTATTTCAGAAAGTGTAAACACGGTGGAAGTGATGTCATCGGAACGGGCTCAACGAACTGAAGAAGTGGGCTTTGGATTCACCAGAATCAGAGTTGTGGTTGAAAAGATATAAGGGTTTTTCTGCCAGGGACTGATCTGTAAGAGAAAATAATTGCATCTGGGCCCATGACAGCACTGCGGCTGGCGTCTTCTCTGCGAATACGTTTTCCAGAGTGGAAAGCGTATTTAGAGCTGAGGCGTTTTCCAGAGAGGAAAACGCTTTCTCTGAAGTACGCTTCCTGGGTAGAAAGACGTATTTCAGCTCGTGCGCCTCGACTTAAACAGCGGGCCCGCGCCAATAGCCGCTTACAGCCAGGCCCCGCATCGCCTTCTCTCTCCTCCCTCCTCCTCTTCTTATTTCTCTCGCCGGCGGCAATAGAGAGCTCGGGCGCTCGCCGTGTCAGCAGCTCCGGTGGTCGAGGGCTACGTCCGAGGGTGGGAACGGAAGCAGCAGTCGAAGCCGCGCCCGACCATACCCGTGGTGAAGGTGGGGATGGACGGAGGCGGCCGGACGGTAGATAGAGGCGGACGGCGGCGGGGTGAGCTCGGGGCGTAGGGCTGCCGTGCGCCGGAGGAGGAGATGAAGGGCGGCGAGGCTCTGCCGCGGTCAGGGAGGCTAGGGGTGGCGAGACGAGAGGAAGGGGAGCCTCGGCTCGCTCGAATTCCAGCAGAGGTCGACGGCGGCAATGGCGACGGTGGGGAGGAACGAGAGCTCTTGGAGCTCGAACGAGGGGCTGGGGAGGACGCTAGGAGGGAGAGGACGCCTCAGCGGCTGGTGGTGGAGCTCGGAGAGGCTCGGGCCTTGGCTATTTATAGCCCGGCCGTGGCGTGCAGATGAGGACGGCCGGCGTGGCACCCTTATCGCCGTCCTGGAGCTCCGATGAGGTGGCGCGCGAAGAGTGGTGCCCACCTGACGATCATCAGAGGGAGGGGACGGCTCGGGGAGGAAGAAGCCACTAGAGGGAAGTGACAGAGGAGGTCACGGGGAGCACAGTGCCGCGTCGGCGACCGCCGTGGCGTGAGGAGGAAAAAACTGGAGGGGAAAAGGTGCGGGAGAGGGGTACGTGGACATCGCGAACCTACTAGACATGGCCGGGCAAGCCAGGGCTGGCTGCATCCGGCGAGGATGGCTCTGGAACTGAGCGGAGTTCTCTGGTGGCATGCAAAATGGGTGGTCACCACCTTAGCAATGTGGCCAAGCCAGGAACTGTCCAGGAGACCATGTCAAATAGACAGATTAGAGGTCAGTGAGTTGACATAAGAGGATTTTGGATGGAGGTGGCGGCAAGAGTTTACTGATTTGAGCTCACAATGTTTCTGACATGAAACTTGGAAAAATTCTTGTGGAGAAATGGGTAAGGTTATGAGGCTGAAACTTTGTCACCACGAAATATGGTAGGAAGGACTAGGTTCTGGCAATAGTTGAGGTCATTTGGACCAAGTTTGAATGCACTTCCTTTGAAATGCAAATTCTGGTCCAAAAGATGGATTTTGAAGTTGTGCTCAACTGGCTTAATGAAATGAGCTGAATCTTGGTGGAGAGTGATGATTTGGAGGTATGGAGATAGTGGAAAATTTGCAGCTCATTTGGATGTACCAAAATGGTACTTCCTTCACAGAGCTTGAATCTGGACAGAAACTAGATGGAATTTTTGGGAGAAATTGGCTAAACAAAATGATGTGAATTTTGGCATAATCACATCATATATGGAAGTTGAGGTCCTGGATTAATTTCAAGATTTTGGAAGCAATATAAAATATAGTTGCTTCACAACCTCAAAATAAATCCAGAAACAAGAATTGGAGGATGTGCTCAAATTTTGAACTATGGAACTTGGGTTATTGATGGAAATGGTGAAGATATGGATAGTATAAGCTCCACAAATTATTTGGGATTTTTCCTGGCCACCAAAATGGTAGCTCCTTTGGAAAGTGCCCAAAATGCAATATTGGCTTTAAATAGGAAAATGCAATTTCCCTTATTTAATTATGGCCAATATTTTTATGGGAGCTCAATATGATCACAAAGAATATCTCCACAAGTTTTCATGAACTTTGGAGATGGATAGATATTTTCATGGATTTAATTCCTTTAACTGGCAGAAAAAGGAATTAATTTTAAATGAAAAATATTGCAAATGACATGGCAATATTTTTACATATCCAGGGTTTAAAAAGATAGAATGATCACTGGGAAGAATTTGGGAGACAACAGAGCAAAGAAAATTGGGGTTCCTTTATAACGGAAGGAATTAGGGTTTCCCTTCCGGTGACTCGGAAGGTAGTATTTCGGGGGCAAAATCCCGAGAAGATATCTTGGGTGGCAAGGTTGAACTAGAGAGAATCTCTGGTTGGATAGGGAAGGTAAGACTAAATGACCATCTTCATATACCCAAAGGCAAGAGAAAATCCAATAACATCGAAAAAAGACGGAAGCCAAATCCTACGAAGGAAAAAAAACAAGGAGCGAAAACCAGGGTGTCACAACCACATGAACCATGCCCGGGTTAGTGGCAGCCATAGCTAACAACAACCTAGGGATTCGGTTATATGCTTCATCCCAATTACCATACAACATCTTGAATGCGGCTTGCTTCGCCTTCCATGCCTTGCCGTATTTCACCTTGTAATGAAAGATGGCTTTCACAAGGTCCATGTCGCTCTGAATGCTCATGATTGGAAGTGTGGATATTGTGTTGGAAAGCCTGTAAGCGATGAACTCGGACGTGAGTTGTCTATGATCTTGGGACACAATCTTGCCATCCACCTTCTTGCCTCGGCACATGTGACTTGGTACACAACTAACTACGTGCCAAATGGGCCCTCCTTTCCATGGTCCTGCACGCACAATCCATGGACATCGGTCAGCCTCACATGCAACCGTGTAACACACATTGACGTCCGAGTGAACCACCTTGTGTGGACGATAATGCGTGACCGAGTAGTTGTCGAGCCACATCTTCAATTCCAACAAGGTTTCGAATTTCGACCCGGGAGAAATCCCGTTCTTGCCGTCTTACAAATCCCGGTGAGAAGATGACCTAACTCCAAGACATACACCTTTGCCACCGTCCACCACGGCTTCATCCGTGAGACTAACATCCTTGAACAATGGTGTCCGATGATCCCGCCCGAATACCTTCTCGAAAGCTTCGGCCTCCTTTACCGTGAACCCCTCCTCATCAAGTTCTTCATCGGGACCTTCGTCATCCGACTCCGATGCATAGCCACGGGGATAAGGGATGGAATGGTCCATTGTCTCTTGCACATGATATTTGTCGAGATCACCCACATTGTTGTCATGGAGATCAACTTCATTGTCATCGTCCTCATACTCATCATTCTCCTCTTGCAAAACTTCATTGTCTTCACCCACATTGTTGTTTGAAATCGGGCTCAATGTTGGCCTCACTTGTTGAGTCGAAGGAGGTTCACTCATTTCATCTTGCTTCATGGGTGGGGGACTACTAGCAACCAACGAGGAGGCGGTCCGGTTCAAGTCCAAATGCAAACTAGACTCAACCTTCTTCGTAGCAAATAACTCAAGAGCCTTGTCTAGTGATTCGGCCACCGTCTCCTTGTATGCAACCCAACGTTGCTCGGAGTTCACACGCATGGTCTTCCAACGGATGTGCATTCCAAAACCCACATTATGCCTTCCCTCCAACTCAACGATATCACTTGGGACCATCCAATTCAAATCTTTCCTAACTTGTTCCAAGACCTCGGCATAGCTAGGAGTACTCTCAAACACCATGTCAAGCTCATCCGGGTCCGGTTCAATATTGCCTTTCAAAAAGGCGTCTTTGTCCACATGATGAACATAAACACATGTTCTTCCCATCCCTAAAATAATTAAAACAACACAATGAAAAATATATTTCATAAGTAGTCATGCCAATATTAACTCAAAATCCATAGCCCTAACATAGATATCGAACAATAACCCCAATCCCAACTTAACAACAACCATAACCCCAACCCCGACATAACAAGAACCATAGCCCTAACCCTAACATACTAAGAAGCCTAACCCTAGAAAAATGTCAAACAATCATCTCATATCTCCATATAAATTGCAAAATCCATGAAGAACTAGGGTTTGCCTAACCCTAGCAAAAATTGAGCAAATGTGAGCATTTCTTGGATGAAAACGAGGGGCTCGGAGGAGATTACCTTGAGGGTGGGATTGGGTTTGAAATCCACGGAGAAAATCTTCAGATTTGCAAGATTTTGAGAAGGAAGGAGGAGGGGGAGAGAGGGGGGGAGAGGGTGTGGGGTTGGGGCTTGGGATGTGTGGGGTGGGGGGTGGGGGAGTGGGGCCAGCCTCTCCCATAGCCCTAACCCTAACAGAATGTGCAGCGCCTAAGATATAGGCGCTGCACATTACATGGGTAGCGCCTAGCACCAAGGCGCTGCACTGCTCGGTGCGGGGCCCAGCTGTGCCACGCTGGCCAGGCGTGCAGCGCCTGAGAGTCAGGCGCTGCTGTTGGGGAACGTCGCATGGGAAACAAAAAATTTCCTACGCACACGCAAGATCTATCCATGGTGATGAGCATCTACGAGAGGGAGAGTGAATCTACATACCCTTGTAGATCGCTAAGCGGAAGCGTTAAGAAACGCGGTTGATGTAGTCGAACGTCTCCGCGATCCAAATCGCAAGTCGTCCCTCGATCCGATCACGAACTAGTGCCGAACGGACGGCACCTCCGCGTTCAACACACGTACGGCTTGATGACGCCTTCACCTCCTCGATCCAGCGAGCGATGATGAAGTAGTAGATGAGTTCCGGCAGCACGACGGCGTGGTGATGGTGGTGAGGAACAATCTCTGCAGGGCTTCGCCAAGCACTACGGAGATTATGACGGGAGAAACTAGAGGGTTAGAGTTGCCGGCACACGGCTTGGGAAATCTGGATGTGTCCCGTGTGCTAGCCCTTCCACTCTATTTATATGTTGAGCCTTGGGGTCTAAACTTGGACTAAAAGCATCCTCCGGGTCGGTTTTGCCCGCACAAGGTCGGTTTGGCCCGCAGGGAAAGAGTCCAACTCGGATTCCAGCAGTATCGTGCACAAGCGGTAGTACCGCTCACGAGCGGTAGTACCGCTTGAGCGGTAGTACCGCTTCACAGCGGTAGTACCACTTACGCGGTAGTACTGCCTTACCAGCGGTAGTACCGCTTAAGGCAGCAGCAAAACTTCCTTTTGCACTTTCC
This sequence comes from Elymus sibiricus, assembly GCA_039707655.1. Lineage (NCBI taxonomy): Eukaryota > Viridiplantae > Streptophyta > Magnoliopsida > Poales > Poaceae > Elymus > Elymus sibiricus. The sequence goes on along the minus strand of CM077664.1, from coordinate 355,735,151 downwards.
AATACCTCGTGGGCTTTACCCCTTTGGCCTATATAAAGTGTTGCTGCACCCGAACACTTCGGTAAACATCCGGAACCTCTTCCGGTGAATTCCGGAACCCTTCCAGAGATCAAAACACTATTATCACATATATTAATCTTTACCTCCGGACTCTTCCGGAGACCCTCGTCATGTCCTGGATCTTATCCGGGACTCCGAACAACCTTCGGTCACCAACACAATAACTCAACTATACTAATCGTCACCAAACGTTAAGTGTGTAGACCCTGCGGGTTCGAGAACTATGTAGACATGACCGAGACACCTCTACGGCCAATAACCAATAGCGGGACCTGGATGCCCATATTGGTTCCTACATATTCTACGAAGATCTATATCGGTCGAACCTCTATGTCAAGGATTCAGTTAATCCCGTATGATGTTCCCTTTGTTCTTCGGTATGTTACTTGCCCGAGATTCGATCGTCGGTATCTCTATACTTAGTTCAATCTCGTTACCGGCAAGTCTCTTTACTCGTTCCGTAATACAAGATCTCGTGGCTAACACTTTAGTCACATTGCTTGCAAGGCTCATTGTGATGTTGTATTACCGAGTGGGCCCTGAGATACCTCTCCGTCACACGGAGTAACAAATCCCAGTCTTGATCCATGCCAACCCAACAGACACCCTCGGAGATACCTGTAGAGCATCTTTATAGTCACCCAGTTACGTTGCGACGTTTGATACACACAAGGTATTCCTCCGGTGTCAGTGAGTTGCATGATCTCATGGTCATAGGAACAGATACTTGACATGCAGAAAACAATAGCAATAAACTGACACGGTCATATGCTACGTTTATAGTTTGGGTCTTGTCCATCACATCATTCTCCTAATGATGTGATCCCGTTATCAAATGACATCTCATGTCCATGGCTAGCAAACCTTCACCATCTTTTGATCAACGAGCTAGTTAACTAGAGGCTTACTAGGGACACAGTGTTGTCTTTGTACCCACACATGTATTTGAGTTTCCAATCAATAAAATTATAGTATGGATAATAAACGATTATCATGAACAAGGAAATATAATAATAACCAATTTATTATTGCCTCTAGGGCATATTTCCAACAGTCTCCCACTTGCACTAGAGTCAATAATCTAGTTCACATCACTATGTGATTTACATTGTAATGAATCGAACACCCATGCAGTTCTGGTGTTGTTCATGTTTAGCCCTTGGAAGAGGTTTAGTCATCGGATCTGCAACATTCAGATCTGTGTGTACTTTGCAAATATTTATGTCGTCCTCCTTGATGTAATCGCCGATGGAATTGAAACGTCGCTTTATGTGTCTGGTCCTCTTGTGAAATCTTGGTTCCTTGGCTAGAGCAATGGCACCAGTATTATCACAAAACAGAGTCATTGGGTTAAGCGCACTAGGCACTACTCCAAGATCTGTCATGAACTCCTTCATCCAGACACCTTCCTTCGCCGCCTCCGAGGCAGCGATGTACTCCGCTTCGCATGTAGAATCAGCTACCACGCTTTGCTTGGAACTGCACCAGCTAACCGCACCCCCGTTAAGAATAAATACGTATCCGGTTTGTGACTTAGAGTCATCCGGATCAGTGTCAAAGCTTGCATCGACGTAACCCTTTACGACGAGCTCTTGATCACCTCCATAAACGAGAAACATGTCCTTAGTCCTTTTCAGGTACTTCAGGATATTCTTGACCGCCGTCCAGTGTTCCATTCCTGGATCACTTTGAAACCTTCCGACCATACTTATGGCAAGGCTGACATCGGGTCTTGTGCACAGCATTGCATACATGATAGAGCCTATGGCTGAAGCATAGGGGATGACACTCATCTTTTCTCTATCTCCTGCAGTCACTGGGCATTGAGTCTTACTCAACTTCACACCTTGCAAAACAGGCAAGAACCCCTTCTTGGACTGATCCATTTTGAATTTCTTCAAAATCTTATCAAGGTATGTGCTTTGTGAAAGTCCTATTAAACGTCTTGATCTATCTCTATAGATCTTGATGCCTAATATGAAAGCAGCTTCTCCTAGGTCCTTCATTGAAAAACTCTTGTTCAAATATTCCTTTACGCTTTCCAACATTTCTATATTGTTTCCAATCAGTAATATGTCATCCACATATAATATTAGAAACGCTATAGAGCTCCCACTCACTTTCTTGTAAATACAAGCTTCTTCGTAAACTTGTATAAACTCGAACGCTTTGATCACCTCATCAAAGCGAAGATTCCAACTCCGAGATGCTTGCACCAGTCCATAAATGGATCGCTGGAGTTTGCAAACTTTGTCAGCATTCTCTGGATCGACAAAACCTTCTGGTTGCATCATATACAACTCTTCCTTAAGGAAACCGTTAAGGAACGCTGTTTTGACATCCATCTGCCAAATTTCATAATCGAAAAAGGCAGCTATTGCTAACATGATTCTGACGGACTTAAGCATCGCTACGGGTGAGAAGGTCTCATCATAGTCAACTCCTTGAACTTGTGCAAACCCCTTTGCCACAAGTTGAGCTTTATAGACGGTGACATTACCGTCCGCGTCCGTCTTCCTTTTAAAGATCCATTTGTTCTGAATGGCCTTACGCCCTTTAGGTAATACTTCCAAAGTCCACACTTTGTTTTCATACATGGATCCCATCTCGGATTTCATGGCTTCTAACCACTTCTCGGAATCCGGGCCCATCATCGCTTCTCCATAGCTCGTAGGTTCATCGTTGTCCAACAACATGACCTCTAAGACAGGGTTGCCGTACCACTCAGGAGCAGTACGCGTCCTTGTCGACCTACGAGGTTCGATAGCAACTTGATCCAAAGCTTCATGATCATCATCATTAACTTCCTCTTCAGCTAATGTAGGCTCCACAGAAACAACTTTCTGCGCTGCGCTACTCTCAGGTTGAAGTAAAGGTTCAACAACCTCATCAAGTTCTATCTTCCTCCCACTCAATTCTTTCGAGAGAAACTCTTTCTCAAGAAATGTTCCATTTTTAGCGACAAACACTTTGCCTTCGGATCTGAGGTAGAAGGTATACCCAACTGTCTCTTTGGGGTATCCTATGAAGACGCATTTCTCTGCTTTGGGTTCCAACTTTTCAGGCTGAAGCTTTTTGACATAAGCATCACATCCCCAAACTTTAAGAAACGATAGCTTTGGCTTCTTGCCAAACTAAAGTTCATATGGCGTCGTCTCAATGGACTTCGATGGTGCCCTATTTAAAGTGAATGCAGCTGTCTCTAATGCATAACCCCAAAACGATAGTGGCAAATCGGCAAGAGACATCATAGATCGCACCATATCCAATAAGGTTCCATTACGACGTTCGGACACACCATTACGCTGTGGTGTTCCAGGCGGTGTCAGCTGTGAAACAATTCCACATTGTCTTAAGTGACTGCCAAACTCATAACTCAGATATTCTCCTCCTTGATCAGATCGTAGGAATTTAATCTTCTTGTTACGATGATTCTCAACTTCACTCTGAAATTGTTTGAACTTTTCAAACGTTTCAGACTTGTGTTTCATTAAGTAAATATACCCATATCTACTTAAGTCATCAGTGAAGGTGAGAAAGTAACGATAACCACCGCGCGCCTCAATGCTCATCGGACCGCACACATCAGTATGTATGATTTCCAACAAGTCACTTGCCCGTTCCATTGTACCAGAGAACGGCGTTTTAGTCATCTTGCCCATGAGGCATGGCTCACATGTGTCAAGTGATTCAAAATCAAGTGACTCCTAAAGTCCATCAGCATGGAGCTTCCTCATGCGTTTTACGCCAATATGACCTAAACGGCAGTGCCACAAGAAAGTGGTATTATCATTATCAATTTTACATCTTCTGGCATCAATGTTATGAACATGTGTATCATTACTATCGAGATTCAATAAGAATAAACCCCTCACATTGGGTGCATGACCATAAAAGATATTACTCATATAAATAGAACAACCATTATTCTCTGATTTAAATGAGTAACCGTCTCGCAACAAACAAGATCCAGATATAATGTTCATGCTTAACGCAGGCACCAAATAACATTTATTCAGGTTCATCACTAATCCCGATGGTAATCGAAGAGCGAGCGTGCCGACGGCGATCACATCAACCTTGGAACCATTTCCCACGCGCATCGTCACTTCGTCCTTTGCCAGCCTCCGTCTATTCCGCAGTTCCTGTTTTGAGTTGCAAATATGAGCAACCGCACCGGTATCAAATACCCAGGCACTACAACGAGAGTTGGTAAGGTACACATCAATAACATGTATATCATATATACCTTGTTTGTTGTTGGCCGCCTTCTTGTCAGCCAAATACTTGGGGCAGTTCCGCTTCCAGTGTCCAGTTCCCTTGCAATGAAAGCACTCAGTTTCTGGTTTGGGTCCAGCCTTGGGTTTCTTCACGGGAGGAGCAACTGCTTTGCCACTCCTTTTGGAGTTACCCTTCTTACCCTTGCCATTTTTCTTGAAACTAGTGGTTTTATTGACCATCAACACTTGATGCTCCTTCTGAATTTCAGACTCAGCGGCTTTTAGCATCGCAAACAGCTCGGCGACTGACTTGTTCATCCCGTGCATGTTATAGTTCAACACGAAGCTCTTGTAGCTAGGTGGCAATGATTGAAGAACTCTGTCAGTGATAGCCTCTGGCGGAAGGGGCATCCCCAATTCAGCCAGACGGGTGGAGTACCCAGACATTCTGAGTACGTGATCACTGATAGACCCGTTCTCCTCCATCTTGCAAGCATAGAACTTATCGGAGATCTCATACCTCTCGATCCGGGCATTCTTCTGAAAGATAAACTTCAACTCCTGGAACATCTCATATGCTCCATGACGTTCAAAACGTCTTTGAAGTCCCGGTTCTAAGCCATACAATATTGCACATTGAACTATTGAGTAATCTTCAGAACGAGCCTGCCAGGCGTTCACAACGTCTAGAGACTCAACTGGAGCGGGTGGATCACCAAGCGGTGCATCAAGGACATAAGCCTTCTGGGAAGTCGTAAGGATAATCCTTAGATTACGGGCCCAGTCCACAAAGTTACTTCCATCATCTTTCAACTTAGCTTTCTCTAGGAACGCATTAAAATTCAGGGGTGCTACTGCGCGAGCCATGATCTACAACATAAACATAGCAAAGACAACTTAGACTATTGTTCTAGATAATGAGTTTAGTTAATCATATTACTTAAAAACTCCCACTCAAATTGACATCCCTCCGATCATTCGAGTGTAACATGATCCAAATCCACCAACTCAAGTCCGATCATCACGTGAGTTGAGGTGGTTTCAATGGTGAACATCTTCATGTTGATCATATCTACTATATGACTCATGTTTGACCTTTCGGTCTCTTGTGTTCCGAGGCCATGTCTGTACATGCTAGGCTCGTCAAGTTTAACCCGAGTGTTCCGCATGTGCAACACTGGCTTGCACCCGTTGTATGTGAACGTAGAGTCTATCACACCCGATCATCACGTGGTGTCTCGAAACGACGAACTTTCGCAACGGTGCACACTTGGGGAGAACACAATTTATCTTGAAATTTAAGTGAGGGATCACCTTATAATGCTACCGTCGTCCTAAGCAAAATAAGATGCATAAAAGGATTAACATCACATGCAAATCATAAGTGACATGATATGGCCATGAACTTGTGCTTTTGATCTCCATCTCCAAAGCACCGGCATGATCTCCATCGTCACCGGCATGACACCATGATCTTCATCATCTTGATCTCCATCAACATGTCGCCATAAGGTTGTCGCGCCGACTGTTGCTTCCACGACTATTGCTAACTCATAGCGATAAAGTAAAGCAAAACGGCGAAAATAATTAAAGACAACTCTATGGCTCCTGCCAGTTGCCGTACTCATCGACATGCAAGTCGTGATATTCTATACAACGGATGATCATCTCATACATCACATATATCTCATCATGTAATTGGCCATATCACATCACAACATACCCTGCAAAAACAAGTTAGACGTCCTCTAATTGTTGTTGCAAGTTTTACGTGGCTGCTACGGGTTTGCAAGAACCGTTCTTACCTACGCAAAACCATAACGTGGTGTAGTGATTGCTTTTTGATCTTCTAAAAGAACCCTCTTCATTGAAATCGATTCAACTAAAGTGAGAGAGACAGACACCCGCTAGCCATCTTTATGCAACGAAGTTACATGTCAGTTGAAGGAACCGGTCTCTCGTAAGCATACGAGTAATGTTGGTCCGGGCCGCTTCATCTCACAATACCGCCGAATCAAGTATCAACTAGTAACGGCAAGCAATATGTATACACCCACGCCCACAACTCGTTTGTGTTCTACTCGAGATCTCATCAACGCATAGACCTAGCTCTGATACCACTGTTGGGGAACGTCGCATGGGAAACAAAAAATTTCCTACGCACACGCAAGATCTATCCATGGTGATGAGCATCTACGAGAGGGAGAGTGAATCTACATACCCTTGTAGATCGCTAAGCGGAAGCGTTAAGAAACGCGGTTGATGTAGTCGAACGTCTCCGCGATCCAAATCGCAAGTCGTCCCTCGATCCGATCACGAACTAGTGCCGAACGGACGGCACCTCCGCGTTCAACACACGTACGGCTTGATGACGCCTTCACCTCCTCGATCCAGCGAGCGATGATGAAGTAGTAGATGAGTTCCGGCAGCACGACGGCATGGTGATGGTGGTGAGGAACAATCTCTGCAGGGCTTCGCCAAGCACTACGGAGATTATGACGGGAGGAACTAGAGGGTTAGAGTTGCCGGCACACGGCTTGGGAAATCTTGATGTGTCCCGTGTGCTAGCCCTTCCCCTCTATTTATATGTTGAGCCTTGGGGTCTAAACTTGGAGTAAAAGCCTCCTCCAGGTCGGTTTTGCCCGCACAAGGTCGGTTTGGCCCGCAGGGAAAGAGTCCAACTCGGATTCCAGCAGTATCGTGCACAAGCGGTAGTACCGCTCACGAGCGGTAGTACCGCTTGAGCGGTAGTACCGCTTCACAGCGGTAGTACCACTTACGCGGTAGTACTGCCTTACCAGCGGTAGTACCGCTTAAGGCAGCAGCAAAACTTCCTTTTGCACTTTCCAATACCTCGTGGGCTTTACCCCTTTGGCCTATATAAAGTGTTGCTGCACCCGAACACTTCGGTAAACATCCGGAACCTCTTCCGGTGAATTCCGGAACCCTTCCGGAGATCAAAACACTATTATCACATATATTAATCTTTACCTCCGGACTCTTCCAGAGACCCTCGTCATGTCCTGGATCTTATCCGGGACTCCGAACAACCTTCGGTCACCAACACAATAACTCAACTATACTAATCGTCACCAAACGTTAAGTGTGTAGACCCTGCGGGTTCGAGAACTATGTAGACATGACCGAGACACCTCTACGGCCAATAACCAATAGCGGGACCTGGATGCCCATATTGGTTCCTACATATTCTACGAAGATCTATATCGGTCGAACCTCTATGTCAAGGATTCAGTTAATCCCGTATGATGTTCCCTTTGTTCTTCGGTATGTTACTTGCCCGAGATTCGATCGTCGGTATCTCTATACTTAGTTCAATCTCGTTACCGGCAAGTCTCTTTACTCGTTCCGTAATACAAGATCTCGTGGCTAACACTTTAGTCACATTGCTTGCAAGGCTCATTGTGATGTTGTATTACCGAGTGGGCCCTGAGATACCTCTCCGTCACACGGAGTAACAAATCCCAGTCTTGATCCATGCCAACCCAACAGACACCCTCGGAGATACCTGTAGAGCATCTTTATAGTCACCCAGTTACGTTGCGACGTTTGATACACACAAGGTATTCCTCCGGTGTCAGTGAGTTGCATGATCTCATGGTCATAGGAACAGATACTTGACATGCAGAAAACAATAGCAATAAACTGACACGATCATATGCTACGTTTATAGTTTGGGTCTTGTCCATCACATCATTCTCCTAATGATGTGATCCCGTTATCAAATGACATCTCATGTCCATGGCTAGCAAACCTTCACCATCTTTTGATCAACGAGCTAGTTAACTAGAGGCTTACTAGGGACACAGTGTTGTCTATGTACCCACACATGTATTTGAGTTTCCAATCAATAAAATTATAGTATGGATAATAAACGATTATCATGAACAAGGAAATATAATAATAACCAATTTATTATTGCCTCTAGGGCATATTTCCAACAGTCTCCCACTTGCACTAGAGTCAATAATCTAGTTCACATCACTATGTGATTTACATTGTAATGAATCGAACACCCATGCAGTTCTGGTGTTGTTCATGTTTAGCCCTTGGAAGAGGTTTAGTCATCGGATCTGCAACATTCAGATCTGTGTGTACTTTGCAAATATTTATGTCGTCCTCCTTGATGTAATCGCCGATGGAATTGAAACGTCGCTTTATGTGTCTGGTCCTCTTGTGAAATCTTGGTTCCTTGGCTAGAGCAATGGCACCAGTATTATCACAAAACAGAGTCATTGGGTTAAGCGCACTAGGCACTACTCCAAGATCTGTCATGAACTCCTTCATCCAGACACCTTCCTTCGCCGCCTCCGAGGCAGCGATGTACTCCGCTTCGCATGTAGAATCAGCTACCACGCTTTGCTTGGAACTGCACCAGCTAACCGCACCCCCGTTAAGAATAAATACGTATCCGGTTTGTGACTTAGAGTCATCCGGATCAGTGTCAAAGCTTGCATCGACGTAACCCTTTACGACGAGCTCTTGATCACCTCCATAAACGAGAAACATGTCCTTAGTCCTTTTCAGGTACTTCAGGATATTCTTGACCGCCGTCCAGTGTTCCATTCCTGGATCACTTTGAAACCTTCCGACCATACTTATGGCAAGGCTGACATCGGGTCTTGTGCACAGCATTGCATACATGATAGAGCCTATGGCTGAAGCATAGGGGATGACACTCATCTTTTCTCTATCTCCTGCAGTCACTGGGCATTGAGTCTTACTCAACTTCACACCTTGCAAAACAGGCAAGAACCCCTTCTTGGACTGATCCATTTTGAATTTCTTCAAAATCTTATCAAGGTATGTGCTTTGTGAAAGTCCTATTAAACGTCTTGATCTATCTCTATAGATCTTGATGCCTAATATGAAAGCAGCTTCTCCTAGGTCCTTCATTGAAAAACTCTTGTTCAAATATTCCTTTACGCTTTCCAACATTTCTATATTGTTTCCAATCAGTAATATGTCATCCACATATAATATTAGAAACGCTATAGAGCTCCCACTCACTTTCTTGTAAATACAAGCTTCTTCGTAAACTTGTATAAACTCGAACGCTTTGATCACCTCATCAAAGTGAAGATTCCAACTCCGAGATGCTTGCACCAGTCCATAAATGGATCGCTGGAGTTTGCAAACTTTGTCAGCATTCTCTGGATCGACAAAACCTTCTGGTTGCATCATATACAACTCTTCCTTAAGGAAACCGTTAAGGAACGCTGTTTTGACATCCATCTGCCAAATTTCATAATCGAAAAAGGCAGCTATTGCTAACATGATTCTGACGGACTTAAGCATCGCTACGGGTGAGAAGGTCTCATCATAGTCAACTCCTTGAACTTGTGAAAAACCCTTTGCCACAAGTTGAGCTTTATAGACGGTGACATTACCGTCCGCGTCCGTCTTCCTTTTAAAGATCCATTTGTTCTGAATGGCCTTACGCCCTTCAGGTAATACTTCCAAAGTCCACACTTTGTTTTCATACATGGATCCCATCTCGGATTTCATGGCTTCTAACCACTTCTCGGAATCCGGGCCCATCATCGCTTCTCCATAGCTCGTAGGTTCATCGTTGTCCAACAACATGACCTCTAAGACAGGGTTGCCGTACCACTCAGGAGCAGTACGCGTCCTTGTCGACCTACGAGGTTCTATAGCAACTTGATCCAAAGCTTCATGATCATCATCATTAACTTCCTCTTCAGCTAATGTAGGCTCCACAGAAACAACTTTCTGCGCTGCGCTACTCTCAGGTTGAAGTAAAGGTTCAACAACCTCATCAAGTTCTATCTTCCTCCCACTCAATTCTTTCGAGAGAAACTCTTTCTCAAGAAATGTTCCATTTTTAGCGACAAACACTTTGCCTTCGGATCTGAGGTAGAAGGTATACCCAACTGTCTCTTTGGGGTATCCTATGAAGACGCATTTCTCTGCTTTGGGTTCCAACTTTTCAGGCTGAAGCTTTTTGACATAAGCATCACATCCCCAAACTTTAAGAAACGATAGCTTTGGCTTCTTGCCAAACTAAAGTTCATATGGCGTCGTCTCAATGGACTTCGATGGTGCCCTATTTAAAGTGAATGCAGCTGTCTCTAATGCATAACCCCAAAACGATAGTGGCAAATCGGCAAGAGACATCATAGATCGCACCATATCCAATAAGGTTCCATTATGACGTTCGGACACACCATTACGCTGTGGTGTTCCAGGCGGTGTCAGCTGTGAAACAATTCCACATTGTCTTAAGTGACTGCCAAACTCATAACTCAGATATTCTCCTCCTTGATCAGATCGTAGGAATTTAATCTTCTTGTTACGATGATTCTCAACTTCACTCTGAAATTGTTTGAACTTTTCAAACGTTTCAGACTTGTGTTTCATTAAGTAAATATACCCATATCTACTTAAGTCATCAGTGAAGGTGAGAAAGTAACGATAACCACCGCGCGCCTCAATGCTCATCGGACCGCACACATCAGTATGTATGATTTCCAACAAGTCACTTGCCCGTTCCATTGTACCAGAGAACGGCGTTTTAGTCATCTTGCCCATGAGGCATGGCTCACATGTGTCAAGTGATTCAAAATCAAGTGACTCCTAAAGTCCATCAGCATGGAGCTTCCTCATGCGTTTTACGCCAATATGACCTAAACGGCAGTGCCACAAGAAAGTGGTATTATCATTATCAATTTTACATCTTCTGGCATCAATGTTATGAACATGTGTATCATTACTATCGAGATTCAATAAGAATAAACCCCTCACATTGGGTGCATGACCATAAAAGATATTACTCATATAAATAGAACAACCATTATTCTCTGATTTAAATGAGTAACCGTCTCGCAACAAACAAGATCCAGATATAATGTTCATGCTTAACGCAGGCACCAAATAACATTTATTCAGGTTCATCACTAATCCCGATGGTAATCGAAGAGCGAGCGTGCCGACGGCGATCACATCAACCTTGGAACCATTTCCCACGCGCATCGTCACTTCGTCCTTTGCCAGCCTCCGTCTATTCCGCAGTTCCTGTTTTGAGTTGCAAATATGAGCAACCGCACCGGTATCAAATACCCAGGCACTACAACGAGAGTTGGTAAGGTACACATCAATAACATGTATATCATATATACCTTGTTTGTTGTTGGCCGCCTTCTTGTCAGCCAAATACTTGGGGCAGTTCCGCTTCCAGTGTCCAGTTCCCTTGCAATGAAAGCACTCAGTTTCTGGTTTGGGTCCAGCCTTGGGTTTCTTCACGGGAGGAGCAACTGCTTTGCCACTCCTTTTGGAGTTACCCTTCTTACCCTTGCCATTTTTCTTGAAACTAGTGGTTTTATTGACCATCAACACTTGATGCTCCTTCTGAATTTCAGACTCAGCGGCTTTTAGCATCGCAAACAGCTCGGCGACTGACTTGTTCATCCCGTGCATGTTATAGTTCAACACGAAGCTCTTGTAGCTAGGTGGCAATGATTGAAGAACTCTGTCAGTGATAGCCTCTGGCGGAAGGGGCATCCCCAATTCAGCCAGACGGGTGGAGTACCCAGACATTCTGAGTACGTGATCACTGATAGACCCGTTCTCCTCCATCTTGCAAGCATAGAACTTATCGGAGATCTCATACCTCTCGATCCGGGCATTCTTCTGAAAGATAAACTTCAACTCCTGGAACATCTCATATGCTCCATGACGTTCAAAACGTCTTTGAAGTCCCGGTTCTAAGCCATACAATATTGCACATTGAACTATTGAGTAATCTTCAGAACGAGCCTGCCAGGCGTTCACAACGTCTAGAGACTCAACTGGAGCGGGTGGATCACCAAGCGGTGCATCAAGGACATAAGCCTTCTGGGAAGTCGTAAGGATAATCCTTAGATTACGGGCCCAGTCCACAAAGTTACTTCCATCATCTTTCAACTTAGCTTTCTCTAGGAACGCATTAAAATTCAGGGGTGCTACTGCGCGAGCCATGATCTACAACATAAACATAGCAAAGACAACTTAGACTATTGTTCTAGATAATGAGTTTAGTTAATCATATTACTTAAAAACTCCCACTCAAATTGACATCCCTCCGATCATTCGAGTGTAACATGATCCAAATCCACCAACTCAAGTCCGATCATCACGTGAGTTGAGGTGGTTTCAATGGTGAACATCTTCATGTTGATCATATCTACTATATGACTCATGTTTGACCTTTCGGTCTCTTGTGTTCCGAGGCCATGTCTGTACATGCTAGGCTCGTCAAGTTTAACCCGAGTGTTCCGCATGTGCAACACTGGCTTGCACCCGTTGTATGTGAACGTAGAGTCTATCACACCCGATCATCACGTGGTGTCTCGAAACGACGAACTTTCGCAACGGTGCACACTTGGGGAGAACACAATTTATCTTGAAATTTAAGTGAGGGATCACCTTATAATGCTACCGTCGTCCTAAGCAAAATAAGATGCATAAAAGGATTAACATCACATGCAAATCATAAGTGACATGATATGGCCATGAACTTGTGCTTTTGATCTCCATCTCCAAAGCACCGGCATGATCTCCATCGTCACCGGCATGACACCATGATCTTCATCATCTTGATCTCCATCAACATGTCGCCATAAGGTTGTCGCGCCGACTGTTGCTTCCACGACTATTGCTAACTCATAGCGATAAAGTAAAGCAAAACGGCGAAAATAATTAAAGACAACTCTATGGCTCCTGCCAGTTGCCGTACTCATCGACATGCAAGTCGTGATATTCTATACAACACATGATCATCTCATACATCACATATATCTCATCATGTAATTGGCCATATCACATCACAACATACCCTGCAAAAACAAGTTAGACGTCCTCTAATTGTTGTTGCAAGTTTTACGTGGCTGCTATGGGTTTGCAAGAACCGTTCTTACCTACGCAAAACCATAACGTGGTGTAGTGATTGCTTTTTGATCTTCTAAAAGAACCCTCTTCATTGAAATCGATTCAACTAAAGTGAGAGAGACAGACACCCGCTAGCCATCTTTATGCAACGAAGTTACATGTCAGTTGAAGGAACCGGTCTCTCGTAAGCATACGAGTAATGTTGGTCCGGGCCGCTTCATCTCACAATACCGCCGAATCAAGTATCAACTAGTAACGGCAAGCAATATGTATACACCCACGCCCACAACTCGTTTGTGTTCTACTCGAGATCTCATCAACGCATAGACCTAGCTCTGATACCACTGTTGGGGAACGTCGCATGGGAAACAAAAAATTTCCTACGCACACGCAAGATCTATCCATGGTGATGAGCATCTACGAGAGGGAGAGTGAATCTACATACCCTTGTAGATCACTAAGCGGAAGCGTTAAGAAACGCGGTTGATGTAGTCGAACGTCTCCGCGATCCAAATCGCAAGTCGTCCCTCGATCCGATCACGAACTAGTGCCGAACGGACGGCACCTCCGCGTTCAACACACGTACGGCTTGATGACGCCTTCACCTCCTCGATCCAGCGAGCGATGATGAAGTAGTAAATGAGTTCCGGCAGCACGACGGCGTGGTGATGGTGGTGAGGAACAATCTCTGCAGGGCTTCGCCAAGCACTACGGAGATTATGACGGGAGGAACTAGAGGGTTAGAGTTGCCGGCACACAGCTTGGGAAATCTTGATGTGTCCCGTGTGCTAGCCCTTCCCCTCTATTTATATGTTGAGCCTTGGGGTCTAAACTTGGAGTAAAAGCCTCCTCCAGGTCGGTTTTGCCCGCACAAGGTCGGTTTGGCCCGCAGGGAAAGAGTCCAACTCGGATTCCAGCAGTATCGTGCACAAGCGGTAGTACCGCTCACGAGCGGTAGTACCGCTTGAGCGGTAGTACCGCTTCACAGCGGTAGTACCACTTACGCGGTAGTACTGCCTTACCAGCGGTAGTACCGCTTAAGGCAGCAGCAAAACTTCCTTTTGCACTTTCCAATACCTCGTGGGCTTTACCCCTTTGGCCTATATAAAGTGTTGCTGCACCCGAACACTTCGGTAAACATCCGGAACCTCTTCCGGTGAATTCCGGAACCCTTCCGGAGATCAAAACACTATTATCACATATATTAATCTTTACCTCCGGACTCTTCCAGAGACCCTCGTCATGTCCTGGATCTTATCCGGGACTCCGAACAAACTTTGGTCACCAACACAATAACTCAACTATACTAATCGTCACCAAACGTTAAGTGTGTAGACCCTGCGGGTTCGAGAACTATGTAGACATGACCGAGACACCTCTACGGCCAATAACCAATAGCGGGACCTGGATGCCCATATTGGTTCCTACATATTCTACGAAGATCTATATCGGTCGAACCTCTATGTCAAGGATTCAGTTAATCCCGTATGATGTTCCCTTTGTTCTTCGGTATGTTACTTGCCCGAGATTCGATCGTCGGTATCTCTATACTTAGTTCAATCTCGTTACCGGCAAGTCTCTTTACTCATTCCGTAATACAAGATCTCGTGGCTAACACTTTAGTCACATTGCTTGCAAGGCTCATTGTGAAGTTGTATTACCGAGTGGGCCCTGAGATACCTCTCCGTCACACGGAGTAACAAATCCCAGTCTTGATCCATGCCAACCCAACAGACACCCTCGGAGATACCTGTAGAGCATCTTTATAGTCACCCAGTTACGTTGCGACGTTTGATACACACAAGGTATTCCTCCGGTGTCAGTGAGTTGCATGATCTCATGGTCATAGGAACAGATACTTGACATGCAGAAAACAATAGCAATAAACTGACACGATCATATGCTACATTTATAGTTTGGGTCTTGTCCATCACATCATTCTCCTAATGATGTGATCCCGTTATCAAATGACATCTCATGTCCATGGCTAGGAAACCTTCACCATCTTTTGATCAACGAGCTAGTTAACTAGAGGCTTACTAGGGACACAGTGTTGTCTATGTACCCACACATGTATTTGAGTTTCCAATCAATACAATTATAGCATGGATAATAAACGATTATCATGAACAAGGAAATATAATAATAACCAATTTATTATTGCCTCTAGGGCATATTTCCAACAGCTGCACAGTGGAGTGGAGCGCCTGACTGTCGGGCGCTGCACAAAAGGGTCAGCTGGGTGAAATTTTTTCAAACACAGTTCAGTTTGTGAATTCTTTTCGTCCTCAGGTCAATTTTGTCTTTTTTGCCGCGCTTCAGGGACCTTCTTGACATGGAACAACTGCACAACAATGAAGGCACATGACAACGTCATTGAGATGTGGGCTATGGTGCTTTCCAAGTCCATTATTCATATTGATTCTTCCACTTGGCCTATGTACATCCCGTATGAAGCAATGTCCAGTGTTTCAAAGAAAAGAGGGTCAGTCTTGTCCCTCAAGCTTATAATTCCGGCGAGGCTTACAGTCTGATTCTTACAGTCTGAGGAGGAGACATTAACCTCTTTGCACGCGAAAAAAAACACATGGAATCGTAGTGTCACATCCTTTTCAAGCATACATAACTAGAGAACTATATGAATTTGTATCAAAGAGTGTTTGGCACAATAAAAATACTGCACTGAACGATTATAGTGTGAACACAAACTCTTAGGACTTCTATATCTTCTAACATTCTTATAAAACTCCTATAAATCAAAAGGAGTTCTTCGAGTCCTTAGAACTGCCCTTCCTGAAACCGACGTCCATAATATTACACTTCAAGCCTTTGACTTTGCACGCATATTTTCCTTGACACCCCATAGTACACGCCCAACTTAATTTGTACTTGGGAAAACACGATTTTGCACACAGCTTTTTTTTGAATACGTTACCACACAGCTCGTGATGATAGCAAAGCCAACTTTCAACCTCATCAATCATGGTTTTGGATTGCTAAATAGTGGATATGAACCACCAGAGCTGCAACAGTGGGAACGATGCTTGTCCAAAGGAGTGTATCTTTATTATATCGTGCTCCCTAGTTCCTGAAATATGTATACTAAAATAAAATGACGCACATACCCGGCGAATGTTCGCCAGGGCCTACATGGCAAGCGAACGGGGAGGTGGCAGTTTTAAAAATTGACATGGCAGTTTCTTCCTTCAAGGTTTCTTCTAGGGTTCTTTTTTGCAAAAATTGTCATCCATCGGGTAGAGATCGTGTGGTTTGCGCGTGTGACACCCTGGTTTTTGGCAACTTTTTCTTTTCAAAATCTTTCTGGCTTTATTTGCAATTTGGAGGGTTTTTGAATCTTTTCAGTTGACTTTGGACTTAGGAAACTTTTGAATTCCTCCCAAAGCCCTCATCATCTTGCCAAAATCTTGTCACACACCACCTGGATCAAATTCCAATTTTCAATCTTTCCCAATAATTCATTTTCTTCCTTTGGGAAAATCTGTCATCACTATGGGTTATGAAGCAACCTATAGTTCTGATGATCAGAAAAATCCCAAATTAATACCACACCTTCTTGTCATCATCTACTCCCACAATCTTCAAAAACATCTTATGGTCCAGTATAAAATTTTGTCCGGAAAACTCCATTTACCTTCTGGACAGTACTGGCCCTTTGTGAAGCAGCCCATATTTTCCCAACTCAGAAAACTCTCAAATAATTCCTTGAGATACTAGAGAACCTATCTTGCCACAATATCCAAACATATCATCTTGTCCAGTACAAATTTTCAGCAGCAATATTCTGGCAAGTTTCTGCTCAAATGGAACCTCTGTGAAAGAAGTACCAGCTAGAGGTATTCAATTGAGCTGAAATTTTTATGACATCTTGTATCCACCAAATAACCCTCCCACACCAAATTTCAGCTCCAGCAGATCAACCAGATGAGTGCTACAAGATCATCTTGTTTCTGGACCAGTAACAACAGTTGTACATGAACTGCATTCAAATCTTGGTGAAAATCTCTCAAATTTGGCCAGTTTGGAGTCCTTCCAAAGTAGATCATCCCAGACATCTCTACTGGCTTCATCTTCAGCTCATCTTTTCTCTAGAGCTCTCCCAAAGTTTCTGTCAGAAACTGTAGCTGAAGCTACCCTTCGAATCAGAGTGAACCTAGGCAAACCAAGGGCACAGAGGCACTAAGTGATCAAAGGAGAACGTGCTGGACATGGTGCGCCAGGCTTGCATGGCCTTCAGGTGCCAGACACCGTGGTGAGCACGGCACTGGCATGCCAGTGCGCGCGCTCTGCACCTCGCCCGCGTCTTTCCAGCCGTCTCGCGTTGTCATTCGGTGTCAGGTGGTGCCGACGTCGTCGCTGCCATCCACGTACCCCACTCCCGAACCCTCTCCTCGCCGGAATCGTCCCCGGCGGCTGCCACCGCACACGGGCACTGTGGCACCCGTGCGGGCACAGTGGCCCTGCTGCTCGTCGCCTTCCTTCGCAAGCCGCCACCGCCACATTAACTCCCTCTGCCCTCTCCTATCCCGTCGCCCACACCGAGCCAGCCAGCGCGGCGTCCGGACTCCGGCGACGTGGCCGAGCTCCACCAGATTCCAGAGAGCTCGCCCCCGCCTATAAAAGGCCATGGCCAGCCCTCCTAGCTCCTCACCGCCCTCCATCACCTCCCAATCGACCTCCCGAGCATCGAGCCAAGGCCGAGAGGCCCTCTGGCCTCGCATCTCGCCGGCGATCCGCCGCCACCCGAGCTCCGCCACCTCGTCGTTCCACTCCACCCCAGCCTCCACTGACTCCACGAGCGAGCTCCACTCACTCCACTGACCCCGCCCAACCTCTTCCTCGACCGAAACCCTTCCGGAATCGCCGTCTCCGATGACGCCCGAAAGCCATCGCCACCGGAGAGGAAGGGGACGACGTTGTCCGGCCATCTCTCGTCACGCTGCGGGTACGTACGCGTTCGCCTCTGTGAGCTCGTTCCATCCCCATAGTCACCCGACCTCGCCGTCGACTGCATCGCCGGCTACCATCGCCGGAGAGCCGCAGCTCTCTGTTCCCTCTCTCCCCCTTTTAAATCTGACAGCGGGGCCCGCACGTCAGAGGCCCACCTCGCGCGCCGAAGCGGTAAGTGCAGGCGCCCTGGCGAAATACGTCTTCGACGTGGCCCTCTGCTGATTTTCTATTTTCTGTTTTTATTTCAGATTTGACCAGTAACTTTGACCATCTATAACTTTTTATCCATAAGTCCAAATCAATTGATTCTTTTTGCATTGGGTTTGTCTTGAGCCCCTCTATTTTCTGGTAAAATTTGGTATTTTTCTCATGTTCACAGAATTTCTGGTGGACAGAACAGTGTTATGTGACATTTTTCCTTTGCCTTTTCAAAATATTTTCAGAGGGAAATCCTTTTGACTTTGAAGCCCGGGAGTTTGTGGACAACCCAACAGAGCAAGGCAAGCCATGTCATCCATTTCATGAAGCATTTCAATAGTGTTGGTTATTTAATTGAATTATATGCATTATTTTAACATGTGAAATTCATAGTAAATTACTTGGATGCCTAGCTACTGCCATTTTAAGTTATTTATAATGAAAATCCATGCTTGATAAGTAATTGACAACACTCAACCTAATTGGTTGATCAAGTGCCACCTATCCGGACTTATCCGTGCAGCCACATTTGCCGGTATGGGACGGCCTTGACTTGGTCTGGCTTTGTGCTCTTTTATCGGTACCACCAAAGAGGGAGGGTTATGCGTGCGTGCTACCCTGATCAGGTAGACGACGATAATCCTATGAACCCAGTTGAGTTATTTTGACGGCGTCCCCGTTTGGGACAGTTTAGTTAGCCACGACGGTGGCAGGTGTCACGGGGTGACACAGGGGCCACCCAGGACATGACCCTGGGAGGGTATGATTGTCGGTGGTACGATGGAGGAGTCACGGGTTAGGCAAGTTTCGTTGGAGCAGCCCCGGTCCACCCGAGAGGGAAGTGTACCGAGGTACGGGACCAGGAGCTCCATAGTGTGGGTAAAGTGCGCAACCTCTGCAGAGTGTAAGAACCTATTCGAATAGCCGCATCCACGGTATTGGACAGTCCGTACTAGGCCACTGATTGGTCAACCGCAATAATGATAATAATGATGGAAGAACTTGTCTTATGTTCGGAAGTATTCAATGGATCATGAATATCTTGAGGGTTGTGGGACAACCCAAAGGAGAGTAAGTTGGTAATTGCTAACAGTAAGCATCTAAGCACTTATTATGATCATTGCCATGCTATTGTTTGTTGCATTGTTATGGTTGCCGTGAGCTTGCGAGTACATTCCAAGTACTCACCTGGCGTATCATGCCAGATGCAGGAGAAGCCGAGGACGGAGTTCCCGATGGTTCGTGCTATGCTAACTAGGTCGTGTCCCAGCAGTGTCCCTTTGGATGGAGTTTTCCGCGCTATGTTCCGCTACGCCGTAGAGTCACCTAGTAGTATCGAGGCCCTCCTATGTTCCATAAATAATGTAGATATTGTCATAGCACATGATGTGCTTCTGGCCTCGCTATCGATGTAAATTATGAGCTTGTACTCGAGATATATCAATAAAGTTCAGTTCTGTTCTGTTCCAAGTTGTTGTGTGTTTCCAAAAGACATGATCTCTGGGTTGGAAACACTGGGTAAACCGGTTCTTTGAGCCGGGGTGCCACAACGCTTGGTATCAAAGCCGCGCTGACTGTAGGACACCCTAGTTAACCCTGCGCTAGAACCGCGACTAGTTTAGAGTCTTGGTGTGTGCTTTGCTTGTTGCATCTGTTTGCTGCATGGCATGCATATAGTTTTTATTGTGCTAACCGTTGGCCTTGTGAGTGTAGATGGCACCAGTTCCGTACCACTACAATCATGAGCCGGCACCGTTCACTTTTCCAGTACTGCTTCGTAGTGTCTGGCTTCGGCTATATCCCAACGGCGAAGACCCATTGTACCAGGTGTTTCGAGAGAAGCTTGCTGGTTCAGTGTACGAGTATCACGCGGAGGCCTTTCTTACTGCAAGTTCGGATATTGGCAGCGACTCCCGCTCTTCCAAGGGCGGAACTGCTTCTACTCTGGAGTTGGCGATCCAGTTTGCTGCGATGGAGGCTCTCACTGACTTGCGCTTCCACGAGGTCGAGATGCAGACTCATCCAGGTTTCTTTCACTACCCCACCCTGTCGCCTGCGACAGGGCGAGTCCTTTTCGCACCTGTTGACCCGGCGAGTGATCGTGCTACTGGTGTTTTATCTCGTTATCTGAACGCCAGTTACCGTATGATCACTTCACTAGCTGAGGAGCTGACGCATGCCCGAGAGGCACTTGCAGCTGTTGCGGCAGCACAGTCTCCTCCTCCACCTCCGTTTTCTCCCGTGTATACTCCACCCGTTCCACCTTCTGAGACTCCTTCTAGCTTGTTCGGACCGCCAGGCTTTTCGTCTGGTAACCGACGTGAGACCCCGGCAGAGTGGGCCTCACTCCTAGCTACTCCAGCTGCTCCGATGCTGCGGCGTCGTGCTTCTTCTCCTTCAGAGGGGGAACCTTCCCGTAAGCGTCGCCGTGTTACCTTTGACCCGGAGACAGAGATTCACATCATCAGCTCAGATTCTGAGACAGGATCAGATGACGAGGAGTCTTCAGTTTTCCAGTGTTCGTGCCACCCGCGCTACTAGAGTGGAGGCTTGAGTCTCAGTGCATGCATCATAGCATCTCTGCATATGTCAACTGCCGTATGAGCAGTCCAGCCATGGTAATCCCCCTACTAGCTTGTCATGTATGATGTTGGGTTACCTTGTATAATTATGTTGTTCTCCTTATCTTCTCTTTTATTTGGCTTCTTTTTCTGGTGTCATATTGCTGTGCTTCCCTTATGGATGTTGCTCATCGACTCGGTATTTTGCAATGGGAACAAATTTAGGATGAAGAGGTGTAGTAATCAAGGTGGCGATGGAACTCCCGTCCGTCGATCCGCCAGATAAGCAGGACAGTCACCAGAAGATTTGCCACCTCCACCATCTCAGTCACCGACCACTGATCAGATCATGAGAATGTTTGAGGAGAAAAGAAATCAAGATCTCATGGAATTTCTGAAAATTATGCAGACTATGGTGGGTAAGAATAACAATAATGGGACACACTCTAAATTATCTGATTTTCAGGGGACCAAGCCACCCAGTTTTGGTCAAGCTGTGGGTCCTATGGAAGCTGATGACTGGCTGAGGCCCATGGAAAAGAAGTTGGACATAGCCCGCTATGATGAGTCAGACAAGGTACCTTTTGTTACTCACTACCTGGAGGGACCAGCAACTATATGGTGGGATAATACAAAAATAATGTGGCCTTCTGGGGAAGATATTTCTTGGGAAAAGTTCAAGGAGGTATTCCGCAAGTATCATATTCCTACCGGCATAATGAAGGTGAAACAGAGGGAATTTCTTGCTCTTACTCAAGGGAACATGTCAGTGGGTGAGTATCTGAACAAGTTTAATAATCTGGCACGGTACTCTACCCATGACGTGTCCACAGAAGAAAGAAAGATTGATCGATTCCTAGGTGGACTCAATCATACCCTTTGCTGTCAGCTTTGTATGCTTGACTTTCCTGACTTCCAGACTTTGGTGAACAAGGCTTTCATAGCTGAACGAGAGCATAAGTCAGGATATGACGATCGCAAGCGGAAGTTTGAACCCAAGAAGGACAACCGTGAGCAGTTTGCGTAGAAGCCACGCATCTGGCAGCCAGGTCCGTCTGAATACAAGCCTGCCTGGAATAATGGCAACAACAACCATAAGCCCAGCAACCAGGACAAGACCTTCGGCAAACAACCAGTGCTGGAGGACTGCCGTCGCAACAACACATGTTTTACTTGTGGCCAGAGCGGGCATTACTCCAAGCAGTGCCCTGCAAGGAATGGGAAGCCACCCAACCCGAAGTTGGACGCCGCCCTAACCCGAAGTTCTATCGCGGCCAAGTCCATCATATCTCCGCTGAGGAAGCCCGCGAAGCACCAGATGTGGTCCTTGGTATGTTTTCTGTTAACGACATACCTGCAATAATTTTATTTGATTCTAGGGCTTCTCATTCGTTTATTTCGCGGAGTTTTGCCACCTTGCACAAATTTTCTCCTTCTCTTTTGGACAAAATCATGGTGGTACAATCCCCTGGCTCCATGCTCAGAACAAATGTGATATACAAGGATCTGGAAACTTCGATACATGGCGTCAAGTTTCCAGCTACTCTTGTTGCCATAGAATCCCCTGGACTGGATATAATACTGGGGATGGATTGGTTGACACCACATCAGGTGTTTACCAACTGTGCCACCAGGACGGTGACACTAGTTAACCCGGCAGGCCAAACAGTGCAATTCACTGCTAGCAGAATGATGTCAAAGAAATGAATGGCATTCAAAGCCACGGCTACAGACCTAAATCTGATTCCAGTAGTCAGTGAATTTCCGGATGTATTTCCGGAAGAATTACCAGGAATGCCACCTTATCGGGAACTAGAGTTCGCTATTGATATTGTTCCCGGAACTGCTCCAATTTACAAGAAGTACTACCGCATGCCTTCCCCAGAGCTAGTGGAACTAAAGAAACAGTTGGATGAATTATTGCAAAAAGGGTACATTCGTCCGAGCACTTCACCACGGGAATCACCTGTGTTGTTTGTTAAGAAGAAGGATGGCAGTCTATGAATGTGCGTGGATTATCGTCAACTGAATGAGGTCACCATCAAAAATAAATATCCGCTCCCCCGCACTGATGATTTGTTCGACCAGTTGAACGGGACCCGGGTATTCTCCAAGATTGATCTTCGAACGGGGTATCATCTGTTAAAAATCAGGAAAGAGGATATCCCCAAGACAGCCTTCACTACTAGATATGGTCTGTATGAATTTACAGTCATGTCATTTGGGCTGACAAATGCTCCAGCATACTTTATGAGCATGATGAACAAGGTCTTCATGGACTTCTTGGACAAATTCGTGGTAGTATTCATCGACGATATTCTCAATTCCTCCTAAGATGAAGAAGAGCACACGCAACACCTCCGTACTGTCCTGGAAAGACTAAGGACCCATCGCTTGTATGCCAAATTCAGTAAATGCGAATTTTGGCTAAGAGAGGTGGGATTTCTGGGACATGTTCTGTCAGAACAAGGTGTGGCTGTCGACCCCAGCAAAGTGACCGCGGTATTAAACTGGAAGACACCAGCCACAGTAACTGAAGTCCGCAGTTTTCTGGGATTGGCAGGCTACTATCGTCGCTTCATTGAAGGCTTCTCAAAGATAGCCAAACCATTGACAGAATTGTTGAAAAAGAACCACAAGTTTGCCTGGACGGAAGAATGTGACAGTAGTTTCATGGAATTAAAGACGAGGCTAACTACGGCCCCTGTCTTAGTTCTTCCAAACCTCCACAAGATCTTTGATATATACTGCGATGCTTCCAGGCGTGGAATCGGCTGCGTTCTAATGCAAGAGGGAAAGGTTGTAGCATATGCATCCAGACAACTACGACCCCATGAAGAGAACTATCCCACTCATGATTTGGAATTGGCAGCCGCGGTTCATGCATTGAAGATTTGGAGGCATTATCTCATTGGGCAGCGGTGTGAAATATACACAGACCATAAGAGTCTTAAGTATATTTTCACCCAACCTGACCTTAACCTCAGGCAGAGAAGATGGCTTGAACTGGTCAAGGACTATGACATTGGAATCAATTACCATCCGGGAAAAGCCAATGTGGTCGCAGATGCTCTCAGTAGAAAACAAGGCACCATAAATGCAATAATGGAGGATATCCATCCCAGGCTACAAGAAGAATTTGCTAAGCTGAATATGGTGCTATGCGGCCCAATTAGCCCGGAAACCTTGGAAATTATTCCGACACTTATGGAAGAAATTAAGATAGCTCAGAAATCAGATAAAGGTATACAAGAGATCAAGGAGCATATTCAGCAAGGGAAGGCCAAGTCCTTCCGAATTGATGACCATGGCACTTTATGGTTTGAGGACCAAATATGCGTACCCGATCAAGAAAATTTGAGACAGCAAATACTCAGAGAGGCACATGAATCCGCATACTCTATCCATCCGGGAGGAACAAAAATGTACCAGGACTTGCGAGAAACCTTTTGGTGGCCCGGAATGCGAAGGGAAATTGCATACTATGTCGCCTGTTGTGATATCTGCAACAGAGTCAAGGCTGGACATCAGAAACCCGCTGGACTACTGCAACCTTTACCAGTTACCCAGTGGAAATGGGATGACATATGCTGTTGGGTTCTACGGTAGGGTGCATCGACTGGAAATTAAAATTTTCCTACCCACAAAACAACCAGGAACATGCTAACAGAGATGGATCACAGATCATTACCACTAGACGCGCAGTGCCGTGCACAGGAAGTATATTCGTGGCAACGCGTCACCGGAGTTGTCTCCTCCTCGTCGATCTCCCACGTACAGCTGATCACCAAGTCCCACGAATAGGTTCGCCGAAGTGGCGCAATTGCACCACCTCTAATGGTATCCGCGCGTGCAGGAGGAACGCTATGCGGCGGACTGCTAGGTCCGTTCACACAGCCTGCGGCACGTGTAGGTGGCTAGTTGCAACACATGCAAAGCCCTAATCACGACGCCAAAGCGATCAACCTTAATAAGCGTGTTGTACCTCCACTATATATAGGCATCCGTCGTGGGCTCAACACTTGGGCCTCACACAGATCCTAAAGCCCGAAGTCTACTCAGTCACGATCCAAGTCTAGCTCGGATCACATCCGAAGTGTCCTCGGATCCGACCTCGTAGGTTCCTTCCCTTAAGCGCACGACCCCTTAGGTTCAAGTCGGCTTGGTCGCAGTTCGGATCACCTCCGACCTGCTCGGCAGGTAGCGGCCTCTAGCAAGGCGTGCCGACCACCAAGTAGACTATGAAGCCGGTTGGCGAACCTGTACGTCACACTTCCGTTCCCTTTGCCACACGATATATGTTGTCGGGCTCAAGGCGATGTGGCCATCCCTGTTACAGCCCAACCTCTCTCTCGTTTCAGTGAATCCGACCAACACCTCGGATTATCTCATAATCCTCGTCGCATGGCCATGCTTATACAAGTCGGATCACACGAGGGGCCCAGAGTATATCTCTCCTCATCGGAGGGGCAAATCCCATCTTGCTTAACCATGTCTCGCAGCATGGGTCTGGACAAGCCCGAAACCTACCTTTATAACTACCCAGTTACGGAGCAGCATTTGGTCGGCCCAAAGCAGGTCGGTCACCATCCCGAGCACATGCGTCAGCTCAGGTCCGAGGACACAGAACGTATGTGTACTAGAGACTCACAGATGACCTATCGCTGTGTCTCATAGTTGGATCTGTCCAATCCGATATCCATCCAAGCTCGGATCCGGTCACCCGTATCCTATCTCGGATCCGATCAGATCCATGCAGTTCGGCAGCATCACATGCTTCGGCTAGTGAGACAAAACCATCCACCGTATTGCATGCTAGTCTAGTCCGACGTGTGCCCACACGTTACTTACGACTAGGGACCATTTTAGGATGTATCATACTACACAAGATCTCACAGACAAGTCACGTACTTGTCAACAAGTATCATTGATAACATCCAAGGACTACATCGGTTCATAAACACATCGGAAATATCATCATACATGATTGCCTCTAGGGCATACCTCCAACAGTCTCCCACTTGCACTAGAGTCAATCAAACAGGCATCGTATGCCCATGGCTCTAACATGCCCCTCATGCTTGGGTGGTGGAAGCGGCTTAGTCAACGGATCTGAAACATTTGCATCCGTGTGAATTTTGCATAACTCTATATCACCACTCTTTACGATCTTACGTATCAGGTGATATTTCCGATCTATGTGTCTGGTCTTGTGGTGGTTCCTTGGCTCCTTGGCTTGTGCGATGGCACCAGAATTATCACAATAAAGGTCCAACGGTTTTACCGAGGTTGGGAAAACACCAAGATCATCCAGAAAGTTCCGGATCCAAACACCTTCCTTTGCAGCTTCACAAGCCGCAATGTATTCGGCTTCTGTTGTGGAATCGGCCACCGTATCTTGCTTGGAACTGGTCCAACTCACTGCTCCTCCATTCATGATGTACACGAATCCGGACTGTGATCGACAATCATCTCGATCGGTTTGGAAACTAGCATCGGCATAACCCTTTACGATGAGCTCCTCCTCACCTCCATAAACTAGAAACATTTCTTTAGTCCTTTTCAGGTACTTTAGAATATTCTTCACCGCCGCCCAGTGAGCCTCACCGGGGTTTTCCTGGTATCTGCTCGTTAAGCTTATTGCAAAAGCAACATCAGGCCGGGTACATATCATGGCATACATGATGGATCTGATCGCCGAGGCATACGGTATCCGGCTCATCCTGCTTTGCTCATCAGATGTCGAAGGACTCTGAGTCTCGCTCAGCCTTATACCATGTGAGAGTGGCAAGAACCCTTTCTTGGCCTCACTCATGTTGAACCGTTTCAACACTTTATCTATGTACGTGCACTGGCTCAAGCCGAGCAGTCTCCTCGATCTATCTCTATAGATCTTAATGCCCAATATGTAAACTGCTTCACCGAGGTCCTTCATCGAAAACTTTCCATTCTATGATTCTTTGATCGAGTTCAGCATCGAAACATTGTTTCCGATCAGTAGTATGTCATCCACATACAAGATCAAAAACACTACCGAGCTCCCACTCAACTTCTTGTATAAACAAGCGTCCTCTTCGCTTTTGATAAATCCAAGGTCTGTAACAGCCTCATCAAAACGAATGTTCCAGCTCCGAGATGCTTGTCTCAATCCATAAATGGATCTCTTGAGCTTGCATACCTTACCAGCACTAGTCGGATCGACAAAACCCTCGGGCTGTATCATATACACGTCCTCGGTTAAATTTCCGTGAAGGAAAGCCGTTTTGACATCCATCTGCCATATCTCGTAATCGAAATATGCAGCTATAACTAGTACAATCCTCACCGACTTCAGCATCGCTACTGGCGAGTAGGTCTCGTCGTAGTCAATCCCTTGAACTTGTGCATATCCTTTTGCGACAAGCCGAGCTTTGTGGATCTGAACATTTCCATCCACATCGGTTTTCTTCTTAAAGAACCATTTGCAACCAATGGCAGTGACGCCAGGTGGCAGATCAACCAAGTCCCAGACTTGATTGTGATCCATGGACTTTAACTCAGACCTCATGGCTTCCAGCCACTCCTCGGAGTCCGGGCTCACCATCGCTTTCGCATACGTAGCCGGCTCGTCACTTTCCAGCAACAGCACATCGCGCACTCTGCGCAATCTTTCCGACCTCCGTGGTTGTGGTGCTGCTTCCACCTCGGGTTCCCTGACAGACTCCGGTATGATCACATCACCAGCCGAGCTATCCCCAAGTGGTTCTTGAATTTCTTCGAGTTGCACCTGCCTCCCACTGGCTTCCCGTCCGAGAAACTCTTTCTCAAGGAAGACCCCGTTCCGAGCAACAAACACTTTGTTCTCTTCGCGGTTGTAGAAGCTATATCCCAAGGTTTCCCTCGGATATCCCACAAATATGCACTTATCTGACTTGGGTGTAAGCTTGTCTGACATGAGTCGCTTGACAAATGCTTCACAACCCCAAATCTTTAGAAAAGACAGCTTGGGACTCTTCCCAGTCCACATCTCATGTGGTGTCTTGTCTACGGATTTTGATGGTACTCTGTTGAGTGTAAAAGCTGCAGTTTCTAGAGCGTATCCCCAGAATGACAAGGGTAAATCCGATTTGCTCATCATAGATCGGACCATGTCTAACAAGGTACGATTCCTCCATTCCGATACGTCATTTCTCTGTGGTGTACCCGGAGGTGTGAGCTGAGGTACTATACCTTGGCCTTTCAGATGATTATCAAACTCCTGGCTCATGTACTCGCCTCCACGATCAGATCGTAGAAGCTTTATAGTCTTGCCGAGCTGATTTTCAACCTCGTTCTGAAACTCCTTGAACTTTTTAAAAGTTTCTGACTTGTGCCTCATCAAATAGATATATCCATATCTACTCAAGTCGTCGGTAAAAGTCACGAAGTACTGATAGCCACCTCTGGCAGTTGTGCTCATCGGACCACACACATCAGTGTGTATCAGTTCCAACAGCTCGGACGCCCTTTCGCAACTCTTTGTAAAAGGTGACTTAGTCATCTTGCCGAGGAGGCATGATTCACATGTCTCGAACGACCCGAAGTCAGACAAAGTTAGAAGCCCATCATCATGGAGCTTCTTCATGCGTTTCAGACTAATGTGTCCAAGCCTGCAATGCTAGAAGTATGTTGGATTTATCTCATTAGGCTTATGCCTCTTGACATTCATATTATAGACAGGTTCAGATTCCAGATTCAAAATAAATAACCCATCAACTATGGGTGCATAGCCGTGGAACATTCCATTCAAAGATATCGAACAACCATTGTCCTTTAAATTGAATTCATAACCCTGACTCATCAAGCATGAGGCAGAAATAATGTTCCGACTAAGCGTAGGAATATAATAACAATTATTCAATTCCAAAATGAATTCGGAAGGTAGCTGGAGTTGCATCGTGCCGACCTCCAACACAGCAACTCTTGCTTTGTTGCCGACCCTGATGTCAATCTCCCCTTGTGACACACGCCTAGTTCTTACCAGCCCCTGCATCGAGTTGCAAATATGAACAACCGATCCGGTATCAAATACCCAAGAGCTACTAGGTATGTCGGCAAGGTAAATGTCTATAACATATGTAACAAGTGTACCTTTGCCCGAAGTCGCACTTCCGGCCTTCTTGCCATGCTCGGCAAGCCACTTGCTACAGTTCCTCTTCCAGTGTCCGGTCTCTTTGCAGTGATAGCAAACTGTTCCCGAGTCCGGTCCAGACTTCGGCGTAGCGGCGGAGCTCGAAACAGATTCCTTCTCCTTGCCCTTTGCCTTAGCCTTTTTCTTGGACCAACTCTTTTTGAACTTGCCCGAATTCTGCACCATCAACACTTGATGCGTGCCTTTCTTAATATCTTGCTCTGCCACCTTAAGCATTCCATGCAGTTCAGTGAGCTTCTTATCCATGCCATGCATATGATAGTTCGAAATGAACGTCCCATAGCTAGCTGGAAGAGAACCCAGAACTGCATCGGTAGCCAGCTCATCCAAGAGCGGGAAGCCTAAGCGTTCCAAAGCTTTCATGTATCCGATCATCTTGATCACATGCGGGCTCAGTGGATCACCCTCCTTTAGCTTACAATCCATCAAGGATCGCCAAACGTTGAACCTTTCTGTTCTAGCCTGCATCTGAAACATGCTCTTGAGATTCTCAATCATATCGAAAGCCTCAACATTTTTGAAATGCTGTTGCAAATCGGGCTCCATACAAGCCAGCATCAGACAGCTGATCTCCGTTGAATCATCAACGAGTTTCTGGTAGGCATTCCTTGTTGTGGCATTAGCATTCTCGGTAGGTTCATCTGGAAGTGGATTCTCTAGAACATGTTCCTTCTTATCATGCTTGAGAACAATTCTCAAATTTCTATACCAGGTGGTAAAATTTGTTCCATTAAGTTTATCCTTTTCCAAGATTGATTTCAAAGCAAAGTTGGGTTGAGCAGGTGGTGCCATTGATCTACAACAGAAAAATACGCAAACACTAAGCACTATGTTTATGTAGAGTAAATCAAGCCTAAACAGATATACTCCCACTGAAGTTGACATCCCTCTGCAACTTCCAGTGATCCAGGATCCGAGTAGTGCAATCCGACTAGTGAGCTTTAGCATCACTGCTAGCCGAAGTGGCTATCCGGTAAGCAGCTCTTTGCTAATCGTATCTCTATACGACTCCTGTCGGTTGGGTTGGTATCTTATACCACGGCTCCCGACCTCTTTTGCCACAAGGCCCAAAACTGTTTTGATAGCCTTGTCAAGTTAACCTGATGCAGTGCATGTCCGTGTCCGACACGAACCCTTCAGTTCAAGGACACCTAACAGCACCCCAATTTTATGAGCCCACTACTAGACGTACTTGACGTGCGAAGGTGCAACATCGGGGATGGCAATTTGCTTGATATTAACGAGGGATTTTTCTACCATTTTTAACATGTGTAGAAGACAAGAAGCAATATCAATCACAAATAAATAAATATTGTGAAATAGTATGGCTCCTTCATGGACGTCCGAGGACCAGGTCGTCTCCAACTCCGAGGACCAGGTTGGCTCCATCTTGTCATACCGGAACACCACCTCGGATCTCTATCCGAGCAGTGACTTGATCTCTGTCCTCCAACTACTACAACTAGTAATGAAATTACAGAGAATCACAAGTCGATACGCAGGTCGTTATACATTATAATGACAGCACTTTGGCTCTGGCCGGCTGACAAATCATGACGCGCAGGCCATGTATTATTTACACACATGCATCACATACACATGAGCCATACTATTCACATCAAACCTGCAAAACAAAGTTATGCATAGAATCGCATTCTACCGGTTTGAGTGAACATGTACGAAATCTATGGCGCTACGCAAACGGCGGTCCCGCTAGCCGGTTAGCGGGTGGGGTTCGAAGGGGCAGCGCCCCTCGCGGGTGTGGGCAGCGCCCGATGTTTTCGGAAATCACAGATCGGATCTGTACTCCGATCACGCCGAATTTTCCGATCAGACCGATCTCATCGATCATCATGAATCCGAATCGGATTTACGTTTCACTATTAACCCCGATGGCGGAAACCGACCGGTAGGGGTAGGTTGTGTCACAACCTCATCGATTCTGATCGTCAGAAAACATAGCCTCAACGATCCCTTGTGCAATTGATCTCATCAACCGTGCACATAGCTGATCTCTTAAACGACAAAAGATCTCATCTGCTGCCTCCACATATCTAATATGCATACGATCTGAATCCAAATCCTATAACAGAGGCTCTGATACCACTGTTGGGTTCTACGGTAGGGTGCGTCGACTGCAAATTAAAATTTTCCTACCCGCAGAACAACCAGGAACATGCTAACAGACATGGATCACAGATCATTACCACTAGACGCGCAGTGCCGTGCAGCGGAAGTATAGTCATGGCAACGCGTCACCGGAGTCATCTCCTCCCCGTCGATCTCCCACGTTCTGTAGGAGATATGCCCTAGAGGCAATAATAAATGTTATTGTTTATCTCCATGATCATAATTATGTTTATGTTCCATGCTATAACTGCTATGGTTCTCGAGTCTGCAATAACCACGAGGCTCGGAGGAAGACTCATATGCACGTGTGGAATAATAAACGGTAAAAAGTATTCCTAGTCTGGCCTCTAAGACTAGCTCAAGTGTTGCATCATGGTTCTGTTTTCCTGATCATGGGCATGTCTATGCCGGCAACTTTGAGGGCACAATGTTGGTAGAACACTTGTGTTGAATCGACCCGAATTAATGTTATGCTATGAGATTCATTCGTCACAAGTTAATGGTTAATAACACAGAGAAGTTAATGTTTGCATAATTCCTTAGACCATGAGAGTGTCGAGTTTCTTCATGCTTGCTTCATGAACTTTGGGGTTTGTTAAACGTCATCCGTAAATGGGTGGCTATTACGGCAGCTTACGGGTTCATGGAAAAGTATGTCAAGTAAGTTGATAGCTCAAGATTGGGATTTTCTCCTCCGACGATGGAGAGATATCTCTGGGCCCTCTCGGTGTTACGGTATCCATCATCGTCTAGCCAGACACAAGTGTGATTTGATCACAGGGATGCCGGAACACGGAAACGAGAAAAGAGAACAAAAACCGGTAACGAGGTAACTTGCATAGTGGACAAATTGTTGATCCACGGGGATGCAGAAAATCTCACCTCGGGTATTTGTAACATATCACGAAGCAACAGGAATAGCACACGGCAAATGGAGGTTCACTCGAATATTCATTCATGTGGGTATAGGGGTCAATATGGGTGTCCACGGCTCCGATGTTGATCATTGATCGGAAAGAGTTCCGGTCATGTCTATACTTCACCGAACCTATAGGGTCACACGCTTAAGGGTCATCTATCTGCTGAATACTAGACAGGGAGTCTGAGAGAAAATCACCGAAAAAGTTTCGGACGAAACGGAAACGTTCCGGAGAGGACACCGGAATAGTTCCGGTGAAACTGAAAAGTTGTTTCAGGGTATTCCATTAAGTCAAATTGATTTCGGCACATGCCTGGAAATTCTTGGAGGATGCCAGAAGTCTTCTGGAAACTTCTGGGAATTTTCCGGGATAAAAACCAGAAATGTTCCGGAGCAGCCGGAACCGATTTGGTTGCTTTTCGCTGAAGAAAACATTGTTCCGGAATTGTTTCGGAATGCATTCAAAATTATTTTAGTGGGTACTGGAATTGTTCTAGGCACACAGAAATAATTTGGGATTTAACGGACGCAGAAAAATGTCTTCATGAATAGTGAAAGTGCTTTTTGGATATTTTTTGGAAAGCACCTTTTGGGATATTTCCCAAAAGGCTTCTAGAGGACTTGGGAGCCAAGGAAGCTCCTCATGGGGGGACCCATCAAGGGGTGGCCGGCCACATGTGGTTCTCCATCATGGAGCCCCACTTGTCTCATGGCTTCACCTTTATGCCCTTGTGAAGGACTTCTTTTATGTGCACTTTGGGTTTTATTGTAAAACCACCCTACCCCTTGGCTTTCCTATAAATAGAGGTGGAGGGGCTGCCTCCACACTCACTCCTTGCTCACATACAAATGCCATGCTCGTCTGGCTCTCTCTCTCTCCCTCCCACGAAATAGTTTCATAGAGCCGAAAGGCTGTCTGGGTTCCGGTGGGAACTAGTTCTGGACGGCGAAGCCCTGCCGGATAGATGACACAGTATGTGTGCAACTCTGTAGAGAGATCGTAGTTTCGGTCTTAGTTCGAGAGTGCCTCCCGAAGAGCTGTCCGAGTGACCGTCCGAGTTTCGAGGGTACTCCCGAAGGGCTGTCCGAGTGACCGTCCGAGTTTCGAAGGTCCTCCCGAAGGGCTGTCCGCGACACCGTCCGAGGGACTGTCCGACCGCCTCCCGGAGGGCTGTCCGAGGGGGAGATGTGGGAGTACATCCTCATGGTTGGGAGGTTGTAAATCCTAGCTGCAGGGATCTGCACCGCCGATCGTCATCGACTCTACTTCCGCTGCGCTACGAGTCGGTGACGAAAAAGATCAAACCTTGTATGCAATCTCCATAGTGGTCCTGGGCTGGTGCGTAGGTCGGAAAATTTTTGTTTTCTGCTGCGTTCCCCTACAGTGGCATCATGAGCCGTGCTATGCGTAGATGCAGGTTACGATCTAGAATACATAGAGATGTATGGGTATTGCACAATATAATTTGTAGTAGATGAGTTCTACTGCTGATAATTATTTGTGCGGGTAGCAGATGAAATCTGTTACCCGATGTTCTTGTTGCTTCCCTGGAATTTGCATATTTCTGATCTTGATAACAGCATGGTGGAATTTCAAAGTTCTGGCAATCCGCGATCCTGATTGATCAACGAAGTGCTAACAGTTCTTTGAATTCCACCATAGTTAAAAAGAAAGATGAAATTTCGCAGACGAAAGGGCAATGCAGATATGATCTGCACGGGGGTCATGTGTATGACGAAGTTTAGTATGGGGCTCGAGATTTTATTATCTCGTGTTTCATACACCTCGCATTGTTAATCTAGCGACTTGAATAATCATGCTTGATGATGGACGTTCGTAGCTGCGGTTTGTTCGAAACCTTAGAAGCCACGTAAAATGAAATTTTGCATAAACCGATTAGAGGCGTCTAACTTGGTTTTGCAGGATGGTTTGCATGTGCATATGATGTGGTATAGCAGTGCTCATATTAATTTGATTATGTATGAGATGACTATATGATGTAAATTAACATGACCTGCGTGTCATGATTCAGCATGATGGCTGGAGCCATATGATTGTCAGTTTAATGACATGCGTGTCAACCTTTTGTAATGCACTTATTTTATTAGCTATAGAGATAGCAATATTATCTGGTGCATCGACAAGGTGGTGGCAAACTTCGCGAAGGTGAACACCGACGCGAATGCCGAAGACGAAGAAATACAAGACTTCTCCGTCAGAAAGGGCTATACCATATCATGCTATTATGAATTGCCTGAGATGTTTATCCCTTATGATGCACCCTTCTTGATTGCGCGGTAGTCGCTTTTTATTAGGGTGATCTCTCACAAAAATATCAAGTAGTTAGTGTTCTCCCAAGTGTAGCACCGTCACGGCACCTATCTCTTCGGGGTATCACATGGATGCATGGGTACGAACGATTAGAGAATTGTGAGGCGGGTGAGTTGAGACCTCGCAGTGAGATCACTTGGTTGTCTTAACGTTCAGGCATGAAAGTCATGAGCTCGGAACACACGCATCGAAAGATGAACAAGAGTCACATAGAGATGTGATTGGCAAGTTGGCCTACCGATTGCAATTCTCGTCACTTGAGATGGATGCATCCTTGGCGTTGAATTGTAATATGGGTCTTGAATCACTCACAATCAATTATGAGAGATATTGATTTGAGTGGGAGCACACTTTAGAATTAATTCTTTTAATTCTTAGTGTAATTAATTATGAACTTTGCCTAAGTGAAATTTTGCATAATAGTTGTAGAATAATGGCTCGCGTTTCCACCTTCCTGTTAAAATTGAATAAGCTGTTAAATATATGGTTAAAACTTTACGGTTGGTAACGTAATGTGAGGATTGTCCTCAAGAGTGCTGAGAAGGATTTTGTCCTATCGCATGCTTTCGGTATCTTCCCGCTAAATGCTATGGATGATGTGACTCTCGTCCTTCGATCCAAAAGCTAGAATTCCGTTATGGTCAAGTACAATATGTTTGCTTCCATGAGACCCGGACTTCAAAAGTTTGGGATAGCTATGTAATATTCATGGAACTGAAAATCATTTTCAGACACAAACAAAGGCTAAAAGATATGGGATATCCAAAGCAATGTTAGTTTTGCAAACTGTTAGTATAAGTGTTTACTATGCATTTGACTAATAACAGAGGGATCCAGTAGAACGCCTGTCATATGATGAAGGTGAATAAAACAACAACTTAAAGGAAATGTCCAAAGGGTGTTAGTGTGACTTACACGCCTAGGAAGTCCGGGGCTAACGCCACTCTTAAGTTGGATGCTTCTTCTGAGAGTAGAAGAAATACTGAAAGTTAAACTGTTAGAAGTATAAAGGCCAAAGGAGAGAAGACTGGAATATCCAGCTCATGTATGAAAGTCATACAAGTTATTGATGTATGGAAGGCTGGTCAAAGAAATAGTTCTTGGGAATTATGATTAAACTTGTTAATCACTAATTCTTGGGTATTGTGAGTTGATCACAAAGATACCCGCTCGATTGCATTCTGTTGCAACTCGATGCAAGAACTACTACGACCTAAAAGACTAGCTAGGAATGAGGTTTAAATACATGTTGGGAACTTAGTAAAAGTTACTATACCTTCCATCGGTGTATTACCTATGTATTTATTTTCATAATTCATTATAGAGTTTTACACACTCTAGCCCATTGCATAAGGTATCTTGCAAGAAGGTTGTTCATAAGAGAACTTTTGATGTTCGGTGTTATGAATAACATAAGGGCCATACTTTCATTATGAATGAGATGTATGTTATGAATATTGATAATAATACTTTACCTCTGTATTTACTTTCATAAATCATTTTAGAGTTTTATACACTCTAGCCCATTTGCATAATGTTTGTTGCAAGGGTGTTGTTCATAAAAGAACAATTGTTGTTCGGGATTATGAATAACATAAGGGCCATACTTCCATCATCGATGGAACGTATGTTATGAATATTGATGGTAATATGATACATCCATAACACTGACGCTAAATGTCGCAAGACTAAAAGAATACCACACAAGTGTGGCACTGCATTTGGTCACATTGGAGAAACCCGCATGGAAAATTTCATTATGATGGATTTTGAAGTCGTTTGATTTTGAATCATCTGACACTTGCAACTTTCCTTTGAAAAGTGAAGTGACTGAAATACCGTTCATAGGCCATAAGGAACGAGCAACGAACTTATTGGGAATCATACATTTTGATGTGTGCAATCCGATAAATGTTGTTGAAAACAGTGGATTTGTCTATCTTCAAAATTTGACTCAAGTAGATATATGGATATTTGCTTGATGAGACGTAAGTCTGGATCTTTTTAAATCATTCGAAAGGTTTTCAACATGAAGTAGAAATTATTGTAACAAGAAAATATGTTTCTGCAAACTAGATTGCCGAAAGGAATATTTGAGTTACAAGTTTAGCGAATGTCTGATGAGTTATGAAAAGAGTTTCATAACTTACACCTCCCGGAACACCGCTATGAGTGGAATGTCTGTGAAGATGTATTCAAACCATTTATGACATGGTAAGATCAAAGATGACATAAATCAATTTGCCATTATCCCTTTTAAAGTAATGCTTTAGAGACTGCGGCTTTTACACTGAAAAGAGCACCATCAGGTCTGTTGAAATGACGCCATGGTATGGTACGCCCAACCATGTTGCATCTTTTCTTAAACATTTGGAATATGGGGCTTGTGTAAAAGGTTACAAACCTATTCCAAATCAGACAAGAGCTACTTTGTAGGTTATCCCAAGATGTTGGGTATTCCCCCACCACAATACCGAGGCAACAGGTTTTGCCACAAAACGGTATGCTTTTAAAGATAATGGTTCTTAAAAAAAGGTGAGTGGGAGGACGGTGCAACTCGACGAGATAACAGTATCTTCGTCATTAGATCAAAGGAAAGGAACCTTGGAAGTGATTTCAGAGTTTCCTACTGCGACTGATACGGAAGCCTCTACATGAGATGTAGGGACTTCGATCGAACTTGCAGCTGAACGACGTAGGCAAAACTCGTGCAAACCTCTCAGGTGCGCAAACGAGATATTGTTGTTAGACAACAGTATACCTACGATACACAAGGAAGCGTTGATGGGCCCTGACTCCGGAATTGGCTAAATGCCAATACAATCCGAGATAGTTTCAATATATGATTCGAGATTAAAATCTTGATACACCTTTCGGAAGACTTAGAGTCTAACGAACATTAATGGAACTATAAACTGATGTGGATAAAATGTTTTATCCATAAAGCTCGACTTGTTGAAATAACAAGTTCAAGGAGTTGACTACGATGAGGTTGTCTCACCGTAGCGATACTTAAAGTCAGATCGGGTTAAACTAGCAATTAATACATATTTCAATCTTGAGATATGATACATGGATGCCAAAAGAATTTCCATATGATGGAAATGCAACCTAGGACTTGCATGTGATACAGTCCGAAGTATTTTGTCAATCAAGAGGATGCTAGTAAGTATGCAAACTTCAGAGTTCCAGCAATGGACAGAAGAGAGCAAAATGGAGTTGGAATCTTCGTTTTTGATGAAATAGTCAAACGAGTTTGTTTTCATCAATAGATAACGAAGATGCTTGTGGTTTCAAGAAAGTAAGTGGGAGCATAATAATATTTCTAAAAACTTTGTGTGCTTGACACATCGGTGATTGGAAATTTCTTGACACGAATTGGGAGTTCCTTGAAAATAGTTTTTGATGAAGTGCTTGGGCTAAATAGCCTTGACATTAGGCATATTTATCTACAAGATATAATTGCCTAATAGGCTAAAGCCAAAAATACATATTGACAGGATGCTAAAACTTTTTAGCAATAAAACGCCAAGGAGTGATTCTTGCCGAAGTCACATGGAAAGGGGTTTTGCAAGACTCGGTGTCCCAAAACACTGATGAGCGAAATACATGATGGAGATTTCACACACTTTCGTGTTTGGATTAATCATGTATTCCATGATATGTAAAAAAACCAGATATGTCCGATACTCCCAAAATGTTGCGAGTATAGATACCAAAGTGATCAAAAGTACTGATCATGGGACAACAGTGAAAAAGGGTCATTGAGTACTAGAGTAGCATTGATGACATGTTTTCTCGCAAGTGGAGATCATGAAGAGTTCATTGTAAAAGGTTACATCGATACAGTCTTGATCTTTTCTCCATTCGATTTTCGATTTAATTTGAGGGTTTTGTGTAACACACAATATGGTGGCACAGTAGTTGGAAATTGTTCCAAACAAGTTACTATGGCGAATTCTATAACAGAGGCTAAGTATGTTTCCACTTTCGAAGCGATAAAGAAGATGTTGAATCTTACAGTTCGTTCATGAACTTAGTATGGTTCCAAGAAGGCTTTGGTCAATGGGACACTATTGCAGATAGTTGCTCCATAGCTCAGTCTGAGGAATCAAGGTTTGACCAGTGATTCACATATATACAAAGCCAAGTCCACACAAAATATGAATTTTGTGAAAGCGTGAAAACGCGAGGACATGCAAAGATACACACGGAACTGAAGTTGTCAGATCCGTTGGACATCAGGCTATACCACATGCGAAGCATTTTTTACACCGGTATGCCACAGGTGTAATGTGCATTAGCATTGACTAGATTATTGACTCTAGTGCAAGTGGGAGTCTGTAGGAGATATGTCCTAGAGGCAATAATAAATGTTATTGTTTATCTCCATGATCATAATTATGTTTATGTTCCATGCTATAACTGCTATGGTTCTCAAGTCTGCAATAACCACGAGGCTCGGAGGAAGACTCATATGCACATGTGGAATAATAAACGGTAAAAAGTATTCCTAGTCTGGCCTCGAAGACTAGCTCAAGTGTTGCATGATGGTTCTGTTTTCCTGATCATGGGCATGTCTATGCCGGCAACTTTGAGGGCACAATGTTGGTAGAACACTTGTGTTGAATCGACCCGAATTGATGTTATGCTATGAGATTCATTCGTCACAAGTTAATGGTTAATAACACAGAGAAGTTAATGTTTCCATAATTCCTTAGACCATGAGAGTGTCGAGTTTCTTCATGCTTGCTTCATGAACTTTGGGGTTTGTTAAACGTCATCCGTAAATGGGTGGCTATTACGGTAGCTTACGAGTTCATGGAAAAGTATGTCAAGTAACTTGATAGCTCAAGATTGGGATTTGCTCCTCCGACGATGGAGAGATATCTCTGGGCCCTCTCGGTGTTACGGTATCCATCATCGTCTGGCCAGACACAGGTGTGATTTGATCACAGGGATGCCGGAACACGGAAACGAGAAAAGAGAACAAAAACCGGTAACGAGGTAACTTGCATAGTGGACAAGTTGTTGATCCATGGGGATGCAGAAAATCTCACCTCGGGTATTTGTAACATATCAGGAAGCAACAGGAATAGCACACGGCAACTGGAGGTTCACTCGAATATTCATTCGTGTGGGTATAGGGGTCAATATGGGTGTCCATGGCTCCGATGTTGATCATTGATCGGAAAGAGTTCCGGTCATGTCTATACTTCACCGAACCTATAGGGTCACACGCTTAAGGGTCATCTATCTGCTGAATACTAGAGAGGGAGTCTGAGAGAAAATCACCGAAAAAGTTTCGGACGAAACGGAAACGTTCCGGAGAGGACACCGGAATAGTTCCGGTGAAACTAAAAAGTTGTTTCAGGGTATTCCATTAAGTCAAATTGGTTCTGGCACACACCTGGAAATTCTTGGAGGATGCCAGAAGTGTTCTGGAAACTTCTGGGAATTTTCCGGGATAAAAACCGGAAATGTTCCGGAGCAGCCGGAACCGATTTGGTTGCTTTTCGCTGAAGAAAACATTGTTCCAGAATTTTTTCGGAATGCGTTCAAAATTATTTTAGTGGGTACTGGAATTGTTCTAGGAACACAGAAATAATTTGGGATTTAACGGACGCAGAAAAATGTCTTCATGAATAGTGAAAGTGCTTTTTGGATATTTTTTGGAAAGCACCTTTTGGAATATTTCCCAAAAGGCTTCTAGAGGACTTGGGAGCCAAGGAAGCTCCTCATGGGGGGACAAATCAAGGGGTGCCCGGCCACATGTGGTGCTCCATCATGGAGCCCCACTTGTCTCATGGCTTCACCTTTATGCCCTTCTGAAGGACTTCTTTTATGTGCACTTTGGGTTTTATTGTAAAACCACCCTACCCCTTGGCTTTCCTATAAATAGAGGTGGAGGGGCTGCCTCCACAATCAATCCTTGCTCACATACAAATGCCATGCTCGTCTGGCTCTCTCTCTCTCCCTCCCACGAAATAGTTTCGTAGAGCTGAAAGGTTGTTTGGGTTCCGGTGGGAACTAGTTCTGGACGGCGAAGCCCTGCCAGATAGATGACACCGTATGTGTGCAACTCTGTAGAGAGATCGTAGTTTCGGTCTTAGTTCGAGAGTGCCTCCCGAAGGGCTGTCCGAGTGACCGTTCGAGTTTCGAGGGTACTCCCGAAGGGCTGTCCAAGTGACCGTCCGAGTTTCGAAGGTCCTCCCGAAGGGCTGTCCGCGACACCGTCCGAGGGACTGTCCGACCGCCTCCCGGAGGGCTGTCCGAGGGGCAGATGTGGGAGTACATCCTCGCGGTTGGGAGGTTGTCAATCCTAGCTGCGGGGATCTGCACCGCCGATCGTCATCGACTCTACTTCCGCTGGGCTATGAGTCGGTAACGAAAAAGATCAAACCTTGTATGCAGTCTCCATAGTGGTCCTGGGCTGGTGCGTAGGTCGGAAAATTTTTGTTTTCTGCTGCGTTCCCCTACACGTACAGCTGATCACCAAGTCCCACGAACAGGTTCGCCGGAGTGGCACAATTGGACCACCTCTAATGGTATCCACGCGTGTAGGAGGAACGCTATGCGGCGGACTGCTAGGTCCGTTCACACAGCCTGCGGCACGTGGAGGTGGCTAGTTGCAACACATGCAAAGCCCTAATCACGACGCCAAAGCGATCAACCTTAATAAGCGTGCTGTACCTCCACTATATATAGGCATCCGTCGTGGGCTCAACACTTGGGCCTCACACAGATCCTAAAGCCCAAAGTCTACTCGGTCACGATCCAAGTCTAGCTCTGATCACATCCGAAGTGTCCTCGGATCCGACCTCGTAGGTTCCTTCCCTTAAGCGCGCGACCCCTTAGGTTCAAGTCGGCTTGGTCGTAGTTCGGATCACCTCCGACCTGCTCGGCAGGTAGCGGCCTCTAGCAAGGCGTGCCGACCACCAAGTAGACTATGAAGCCGGTTGGCGAACCTGTACGTCACACTTCCGTTCCCTTTGCCACACGATATATGTTGTCGGGCTCAAGGCGATGTGGCCATCCCTGTTACAGCCCGACCTCTCTCTCATTTTAGTGAATCCGACCAACACCTCGGATTATCTCATAATCCTCGTCGCATGGCCATGCTTATACAAGTCGGATCACACGAGGGGCCCAGAGTATATCTCTCCTCATCGGAGGGGCAAATCCCATCTTGCTTAAACATATCTCGCAGCATGGGTCTGGACAAGCCCGAAACCTACCTTTATAACTACCTAGTTACGGAGCAGCATTTGGTTGGCCCAAAGCAGGTCGGTCACCATCCCGAGCACATGCTGTTGGGGAACGTTGCATGGGAAACAAAAATTTTCCTACGCACACACAAGATCTATCCATGGTGATGAGCATCTACGAGAGGGAGAGTGAATCTACATACCCTTG
Source organism: Elymus sibiricus (assembly GCA_039707655.1). Taxonomy (NCBI): domain Eukaryota; kingdom Viridiplantae; phylum Streptophyta; class Magnoliopsida; order Poales; family Poaceae; genus Elymus; species Elymus sibiricus. The sequence continues at coordinate 355,693,273 of CM077664.1, read as the reverse complement.
TAGATCGCTAAGCGGAAGCGTTAATAAACGCGGTTGATGTAGTCGAACGTCTTCGCGATCCAAATCGCCGAGCGTCCCGCGATCCAATCACGATCCTTCCGATCTAGTGCCGAACGGACGGCACCTCCGCGTTCAACACACGTACGGCTTGATGACGCCTTCACCTCCTCGATCCAGCGAGCGATGGTGAAGTAGTGGTTGAGTTCCAGCAGCACGACGGCGTGGTGATGGTGGTGAGGAACAATCTCTGCAGGGCTTCGCCAAGCGCTACGGAGATTATGACGGAGGAACTAGAGGGCTAGGGTTGCCGGCACACGGCTTGGGAAATCCTGATGTGTCCCGTGTGCTAGCCCTGCCCCTCTATTTATATGTTGAGCCTTGGGGTCTAAACTTGGAGTAAAAGCCTCCTCCGGGTCGGTTTTGCCCGCACAAGGTCGGTTTGGCCCGCAGGGAAAGAGTCCAACTCGGATCCCTGCCGAACCGTGCACAGCCGCACACAAGCGGTAGTACCGCTTCACACAAGCGGTAGTACCGCTCGGGCGGTAGTACCGCTTCACCAAGCGGTAGTACCGCTTACGCGGCAGCAAAACTACTTTTGCACTTTCCAATACCTTGTGGGCTTTATCCCTTTGGCTCATATAAAGTGTTGCTGCACCCGAACACTTCGGTAAACATCCGGAACCCCTTCCGGTGAACTCCGGAACCCTTCCAGAGATCAAAACACTATTATCACATATATCAATCTTTACCTCCGGACTATTCCGGAGATCCTCGTCATGTCCGGGATCTTATCCGGGACCCCGAACAACTTTCGGTCACCAACATAATAACTCAATTATACTAATCGTCACCAAACGTTAAGTGTGTAGACCCTGCGGGTTCGAGAACTATGTAGACATGACCGAGACACCTCTACGGCCAATAACCAATAGCGGGACCTGGATGCCCATATTGGCTCCTACATATTCTACGAAGATCTTTATCGGTCGAACCTCTATGTCAAGGATTCAGTTAATCCCGTATGCTGTTCCCTTTGTTCTTCGGTATGTTACTTGCCCGAGATTCAATCGTCGGTATCACTATACCTAGTTCAATCTCGTTACCGGCAAGTCTCTTTACTCCTTCCGTAATACAAGATCTCGTGGCTAACACTTTAGTCACATTGCTTGCAAGGCTCATTGTGATGTTGTATTACCGAGTGGGCCCTGAGATACCTCTCCGTCATACGGAGTAACAAATCCCAGTCTTGATCCATGCCAACCCAACAGACACCCTCGGAGATACCTGTAGAGCACCTTTATAGTCACCCAGTTACGTTGCGACGTTTGATACACACAAGGTATTCCTCCGGTGTTAGTGAGTTGCATGATCTCATGGTCAAAGGAACAGATACTTGACATGCAGAAAACAATAGCAATAAACTGACACGATCAAATGCTACGTTTACAGTTTGGGTCTTGTCCATCACATCATTCTCCTAATGATGTGATCCCGTTATCAAATGACATCTCATGTCAATGGCTAGGAAACCTTAACCATCTTTGATCAACGAGCTAGTCAACTAGAGGCTTACTAGGGACACAGTGTTGTCTATGTACCCACACATGTATTTGAGTTTCCAATCAATACAATTATAGCATGGATAATAAACGATTATCATTAACAAGGAAATATAATAATAACCAATTTATTATTGCCTCTAGGGCATATTTCCAACAGTCTCCCACTTGCACTAGAGTCAATAATCTAGTTCACATCACTATGTGATTTACATTGTAATGAATCGAACACCCATGCAGTTCTGGTGTTGTTCATGTTTAGCCCTTGGAAGAGGTTTAGTCATCGGATCTGCAACATTTAGATCCGTGTGTACTTTGCAAATATTTATGTCGTCCTCCTTGATGTAATCGCGGATGGAATTGAAACGTCGTTTTATGTGTCTGGTCCTCTTGTGAAATCTTGGTTCCTTGGCTAGAGCAATGGCACCAGTGTTATCACAAAACAGAGTCATTGGGTTAAGCGCACTAGGCACTACTCCAAGATCTGTCATGAACTCCTTCATCCAGACACATTCCTTCGCCGCCTCCGAGGCAGCGATGTACTCCGCTTCGCATGTAGAATCAGCTACCACGCTTTGCTTGGAACTGCACCAGCTAACCGCACCCCCATTAAGAATAAATACGTATCCGGTTTGCGACTTAGAGTCATCCGGATCAGTGTCAAAGCTTGCATCGACGTAACCCTTTACGACGAGCTCTTGATCACCTCCATAAACGAGAAACATGTCCTTAGTCCTTTTCAGGTACTTCAGGATATTCTTGACCGCCGTCCAGTGTTCCATTCCTGGATCACTTTGAAACCTTCCGACCATACTTATGGCAAGGCTGACATCGGGTCTTGTGCACAGCATTGCATACATGATAGAGCCTATGGCCGAAGCATAGGGGATGACACTCATCTTTTCTCTATCTTCTGCAGTTACTGGGCATTGAGTCTTACTCAACTTCACACCTTGCAAAACAGGCAAGAACCCCTTCTTGGACTGATCCATTTTGAACTTCTTCAAAATCTTATCAAGGTATGTGCTTTGTGAAAGTCCTATTAAGCGTCTTGATCTATCTCTATAGATCTTGATGCCTAATATGAAAGCAGCTTCTCCTAGGTCCTTCATTGAAAAACTCTTGTTCAAATATTCCTTTACGCTTTCCAGCATTTCTATATTGTTTCCAATCAGCAATATGTCATCCACATATAATATTAGAAACGCTATAGAGCTCCCACTCACTTTCTTGTAAATACAAGCTTCTCCGTAAACTTGTATAAACTCGAACGCTTTGATCACCTCATCAAAACGAAGATTCCAACTCCGAGATGCTTGCACCAGTCCATAAATGGATCGCTGGAGTTTGCAAACTTTGTCAGCATTCTCTGGATCGACAAAACCTTCTGGTTGCATCATATACAACTCTTCCTTAAGGTAACCGTTAAGGAACGCTGTTTTGACATCCACCTGCCAAATTTCATAATCGAAAAAGGCAGCTATTGCTAACATGATTCTGACGGACTTAAGCATCGCTACGGGTGAGAAGGTCTCATCGTAGTCAACTCCTTGAACTTGTGAAAAACCCTTTGCCACAAGTCGAGCTTTATAGACGGTGACATTACCGTCCGCGTCCGTCTTCCTCTTAAAGATCCATTTGTTCTGAATGGCCTTACGCCCTTCAGGTAATACTTCCAAAGTCCAGACTTTGTTTTCATACATGGATCCCATCTCGGATTTCATGGCCTCTAACCACTTCTCGGAATCCGGGCCCATCATCGCTTCTCCATAGCTCGTAGGTTCATCGTTGTCTAACAACATGACCTCTAAGACAGGGTTGCCGTACCACTCGGGAGCAGTACGCGTCCTTGTCGACCTACGAGGTTTGATAGCAACTTGATCCAAAGCTTCATGATCATCATCATTAACTTCCTCTTCAGCTAATGTAGGCTCCACAGAAACAACTTTCTGCGCTGCGCTACTCTCAGGTTGAAGTAAAGGTTCAACAACCTCATCAAGTTCTATCTTCCTCCCACTCAATTCTTTCGAGAGAAACTCTTTCTCAAGAAATGTTCCGTTTTTAGCGACAAACACTTTGCCCTCGGATCTGAGGTAGAAGGTATACCCAATTGTCTCTTTTGGGTATCCTATGAAGACGCATTTCTCCGCTTTGGGTTCCAGCTTTTCAGGCTGAAGCTTTTTGACATAAGCATCACATCCCCAAACTTTAAGAAACGACAGCTTTGGCTTCTTGTCAAACCAAAGTTCATATGGCGTTGTTTCAACGGATTTCGATGGTGCCCTATTTAAAGTGAATGCAGCTGTCTCTAATGCATAACCCCAAAACGATAGTGGCAAATCGGCAAGAGACATCATAGATCGCACCATATCCAATAAAGTTCGATTACGACGTTCGGACACACCATTACGCTGTGGTGTTCCAGGCGGTGTTAATTGTGAAACAATTCCACACTGTCTTAAGTGACTGCCAAACTCATAACTCAGATATTCTCCTCCTCGATCAGATCGTAGGAATTTAATCTTCTTGTTACGATGATTCTCAACTTCACTCTGAAATTGTTTGAACTTTTCAAATGTTTCAGACTTGTGTTTCATTAAGTAAATATACCCATATCTACTTAAGTCATCAGTGAAGGTGAGAAAGTAACGATAACCACTGCGCGCTTCAATACTCATCGGACCGCACACATCAGTATGTATGATTTCCAATAAGTCACTTGCCCGTTCCATTGTTCCAGAGAACGGCGTTTTAGTCATCTTGCCCATGAGGCATGGCTCACATGTGTCAAGTGATTCAAAATCAAGTGACTCCAAAAGTCCATCAGCATGGAGCTTCTTCATGCGTTTTACGCCAATATGACCTAAACGGCAGTGCCACAAGAAAGTGGTATTATCATTATCAATTCTATATCTTTTGGCATCAATGTTATGAACATGTGTATCATTACTATCGAGATTCAACAAGAATAAACCCCTCACATTGGGTGCATGACCATAAAAGATATTACTCATATAAATAGAACAACCATTATTCTCTGATTTAAATGAGTAACCGTCTCGCAATAAACAAGATCCAGATATAATGTTCATGCTTAACGCAGGCACCAAATAACACTTATTTAGGTTCATCACTAATCCCGACGGTAATCGAAGAGCGAGCGTGCCGACGGCGATCACATCAACCTTGGAACCATTTCCCACGCGCATCGTCACTTCGTCCTTTGCCAGCCTCCGTCTATTCCGCAGTTCCTGTTTTGAGTTGCAAATATGAGCAACCGCACCGGTATCAAATACCCAGGCACTACAACGAGAGTTGGTAAGGTACACATCAATAACATGTATATCATATATACCTTGTTTGTTGTTGGCCGCCTTCTTGTCAGCCAAATACTTGGGGCAATTCCGCTTCCAGTGTCCAGTTCCCTTGCAATGAAAACACACAGTTTCTGGTTTGGGTCCAGCCTTGGGTTTCTTCACGAGAGGAGCAACTGCTTTGCCACTCTTCTTGGAGTTACCCTTCTTACCCTTGCCATTTTTCTTGAAACTAGTGGTTTTATTGACCATCAACACTTGATGCTCCTTCTGAATTTCAGACTCAGCGGCTTTCAGCATCGCAAACAGCTCGGCGACTGACTTGTTCATCCCGTGCATGTTATAGTTCAACACGAAGCTCTTGTAGCTAGGTGGCAATGATTGAAGAACTCTGTCGGTGATAGCCTCTGGCGGAAGGGGCATCCCTAACTCAGCCAGACGGGTGGAGTACCCAGACATTCTGAGCACGTGATCACTGATAGACCCGTTCTCCTCCATCTTGCAAGCATACAACTTATCGGAGATCTCATATCTCTCGATCCGGGCATTCTTCTGAAAGATAAACTTCAACTCCTGGAACATCTAATATGCTCCATGACGTTCAAAACGTCTTTGAAGTCCCGGTTCTAAGCCATACAACATTGCACATTGAACTATTGAGTAATCATCAGAACGAGCCTGCCAGGCGTTCACAACGTCTAGAGACTCAACTGGAGCGGGTGGATCACCAAGCGGTGCATCAAGGACATAAGCCTTCTGGGAAGCCGTAAGGATAATCCTTAGATTACGGGCCCAGTCCACAAAGTTACTTCCATCATCTTTCAACTTAGCTTTCTCTAGGAACGCATTAAAATTCAGGGGTGCTACTGTGCGAGCCATGATCTACAACATAAATATAGCAAAGACAACTTAGACTATTGTTCTTAGATAATGAGTTTAGTTAATCATATTTTAAAAAACTCCCACTCAAATTGACATCCCTCCGATCATTCGAGTGTAACATGATCCAAATCCACCAACTCAAGTCCGATCATCACGTGAGTTGAGGTGGTTTCAATGGTGAACATCTTCATGTTGATCATATCTACTATATGACTCATGTTCGACCTTTCGGTCTCTTGTGTTCCGAGGCCATGTCTGTACATGCTAGGCTCGTCAAGTTTAACCCGAGTGTTCCGCACGTGTAACATGGCTTACACCCGTTGTATGCGAACGTAGAGTCTATCACACCCGATCATCACGGCGTGTCTCGAAACGACGAACTTTCGCAACGGTGCACACTTGGGGAGAACACAATTTATCTTGAAATTTAAGTGAGGGATCACCTTATAATGCTACCGTCGTCCTAAGCAAAATAAGATGCATAAAAGGATTAACATCACATGCAAATCATAAGTGACATGATATGGCCATGAACTTGTGCTTTTGATCTCCATCTCCAAAGCACCGGCATGATCTCCATCGTCACCGGCATGACACCATGATCTCCATCATCTTGATCTCCATCAACGTGTCGCCATAAGGTTGTCGCGCCGACTGTTGCTTCCACGACTATAGCTAACGTTTAGCGATAAAGTAAAGCATTACATAGCGCTTAATGATTGACACGCAGGTCATACAATAATTAAAGACAACTCTATGGCTCCTGCCAGTTGCCGTACTCATCGACATGCAAGTCGTGATATTCTATACAAAACATGATCATCTCATACATCACATATATCTCATCATGTAATTGGCCATATCACATCACAACATACCCTGCAAAAACAAGTTAGACGTCCTCTAATTGTTGTTGCAAATTTTACGTGGCTGCTACGGGTTTGCAAGAACCGTTCTTACCTACGCAAAACCACAACGTGGTGTAGTGATTGCTTTTTGATCTTCTAAAAGAACCCTCTTCATTGAAATCGATTCAACTAAAGTGAGAGAGACAGACACCCGCTAGCCATCTTTATGCAACGAAGTTACATGTCAGTTGAAGGAACCTGTCTCGCGTAAGTGTACGCGTAATGTCGGTCCGGGCCGCTTCATCTCACAGTACCGCCGAATCAAATATCAACTAGTAACGGCAAGCAATATGTATACACCCACGCCCACAACTCGTTTGTGTTCTACTCGAGATCTCATCTACGCATAGACCTAGCTCATGATGCCACTGTTGGGGAACGTTGCATGGGAAACAAAAATTTTCCTACGCACACACAAGATCTATCCATGGTGATGAGCATCTACGAGAGGGAGAGTGAATCTACATACCCTTGTAGATCGCTAAGCGGAAGCGTTAATAAACGCGGTTGATGTAGTCGAACGTCTTCGCGATCCAAATCGCCGAGCGTCCCGCGATCCAATCACGATCCTTCCGATCTAGTGCCGAACGGACGGCACCTCCGCGTTCAACACACGTACGGCTTGATGACGCCTTCACCTCCTCGATCCAGCGAGCGATGGTGAAGTAGTGGTTGAGTTCCAGCAGCACGACGGCGTGGTGATGGTGGTGAGGAACAATCTCTGCAGGGCTTCGCCAAGCGCTACGGAGATTATGACGGAGGAACTAGAGGGCTAGGGTTGCCGGCACACGGCTTGGGAAATCCTGATGTGTCCCGTGTGCTAGCCCTGCCCCTCTATTTATATGTTGAGCCTTGGGGTCTAAACTTGGAGTAAAAGCCTCCTCCGGGTCGGTTTTGCCCGCACAAGGTCGGTTTGGCCCGCAGGGAAAGAGTCCAACTCGGATCCCTGCCGAACCGTGCACAGCCGCACACAAGCGGTAGTACCGCTTCACACAAGCGGTAGTACCGCTTGGGCGGTAGTACCGCTTCACACAAGCGGTAGTACCGCTCGGGCGGTAGTACCGCTTCACCAAGCGGTAGTACCGCTTACGCGGCAGCAAAACTACTTTTGCACTTTCCAATACCTTGTGGGCTTTATCCCTTTGGCTCATATAAAGTGTTGCTGCACCCGAACACTTCGGTAAACATCCGGAACCCCTTCCGGTGAACTCCGGAACCCTTCCAGAGATCAAAACACTATTATCACATATATCAATCTTTACCTCCGGACTATTCCGGAGATCCTCGTCATGTCCGGGATCTTATCCGGGACCCCGAACAACTTTCGGTCACCAACATAATAACTCAATTATACTAATCGTCACCAAACGTTAAGTGTGTAGACCCTGCGGGTTCGAGAACTATGTAGACATGACCGAGACACCTCTACGGCCAATAACCAATAGCGGGACCTGGATGCCCATATTGGCTCCTACATATTCTACGAAGATCTTTATCGGTCGAACCTCTATGTCAAGGATTCAGTTAATCCCGTATGCTGTTCCCTTTGTTCTTCGGTATGTTACTTGCCCGAGATTCGATCGTCGGTATCACTATACCTAGTTCAATCTCGTTACCGGCAAGTCTCTTTACTCGTTCCGTAATACAAGATCTCGTGGCTAACACTTTAGTCACATTGCTTGCAAGGCTCATTGTGATGTTGTATTACCGAGTGGGCCCTGAGATACCTCTCCGTCATACGGAGTAACAAATCCCAGTCTTGATCCATGCCAACCCAACAGACACCCTCGGAGATACCTGTAGAGCACCTTTATAGTCACCCAGTTACGTTGCGACGTTTGATACACACAAGGTATTCCTCCGGTGTTAGTGAGTTGCATGATCTCATGGTCAAAGGAACAGATACTTGACATGCAGAAAACAATAGCAATAAACTGACACGATCAAATGCTACGTTTACAGTTTGGGTCTTGTCCATCACATCATTCTCCTAATGATGTGATCCCGTTATCAAATGACATCTCATGTCAATGGCTAGGAAACCTTAACCATCTTTGATCAACGAGCTAGTCAACTAGAGGCTTACTAGGGACACAGTGTTGTCTATGTACCCACACATGTATTTGAGTTTCCAATCAATACAATTATAGCATGGATAATAAACGATTATCATTAACAAGGAAATATAATAATAACCAATTTATTATTGCCTCTAGGGCATATTTCCAACAGTCTCCCACTTGCACTAGAGTCAATAATCTAGTTCACATCACTATGTGATTTACATTGTAATGAATCGAACACCCATGCAGTTCTGGTGTTGTTCATGTTTAGCCCTTGGAAGAGGTTTAGTCATCGGATCTGCAACATTTAGATCCGTGTGTACTTTGCAAATATTTATGTCGTCCTCCTTGATGTAATCGCGGATGGAATTGAAACGTCGTTTTATGTGTCTGGTCCTCTTGTGAAATCTTGGTTCCTTGGCTAGAGCAATGGCACCAGTGTTATCACAAAACAGAGTCATTGGGTTAAGCGCACTAGGCACTACTCCAAGATCTGTCATGAACTCCTTCATCCAGACACATTCCTTCGCCGCCTCCGAGGCAGCGATGTACTCCGCTTCGCATGTAGAATCAGCTACCACGCTTTGCTTGGAACTGCACCAGCTAACCGCACCCCCATTAAGAATAAATACGTATCCGGTTTGCGACTTAGAGTCATCCGGATCAGTGTCAAAGCTTGCATCGACGTAACCCTTTACGACGAGCTCTTGATCACCTCCATAAACGAGAAACATGTCCTTAGTCCTTTTCAGGTACTTCAGGATATTCTTGACCGCCGTCCAGTGTTCCATTCCTGGATCACTTTGAAACCTTCCGACCATACTTATGGCAAGGCTGACATCGGGTCTTGTGCACAGCATTGCATACATGATAGAGCCTATGGCCGAAGCATAGGGGATGACACTCATCTTTTCTCTATCTTCTGCAGTTACTGGGCATTGAGTCTTACTCAACTTCACACCTTGCAAAACAGGCAAGAACCCCTTCTTGGACTGATCCATTTTGAACTTCTTCAAAATCTTATCAAGGTATGTGCTTTGTGAAAGTCCTATTAAGCGTCTTGATCTATCTCTATAGATCTTGATGCCTAATATGAAAGCAGCTTCTCCTAGGTCCTTCATTGAAAAACTCTTGTTCAAATATTCCTTTACGCTTTCCAGCATTTCTATATTGTTTCCAATCAGCAATATGTCATCCACATATAATATTAGAAACGCTATAGAGCTCCCACTCACTTTCTTGTAAATACAAGCTTCTCCGTAAACTTGTATAAACTCGAACGCTTTGATCACCTCATCAAAACGAAGATTCCAACTCCGAGATGCTTGCACCAGTCCATAAATGGATCGCTGGAGTTTGCAAACTTTGTCAGCATTCTCTGGATCGACAAAACCTTCTGGTTGCATCATATACAACTCTTCCTTAAGGTAACCGTTAAGGAACGCTGTTTTGACATCCACCTGCCAAATTTCATAATCGAAAAAGGCAGCTATTGCTAACATGATTCTGACGGACTTAAGCATCGCTACGGGTGAGAAGGTCTCATCGTAGTCAACTCCTTGAACTTGTGAAAAACCCTTTGCCACAAGTCGAGTGCCACCTATCCGGACTTATCCGTGCAGCCACATTTGTCGGTATGGGACGGCCTTGACTTGGTCTGGCTTTGTGCTCTTTTATCGGTAGCACCAAAGAGGGAGGGTTATGCGTGCGTGCTACCCTGATCAGGTAGACGACGATAATCATGTGAGCCCAGTTGAGTTATTTTGCCGGCGTCCCCGTTTGGGACAGTTTAGTTAGCCACGACGGTGGCAGGTGTCACGGGGTGACACAGGGGCCACCCAGGACATGACCCTGGGAGGGTATGATTGTCGGTGGTATGATGGAGGAGTCACGGGTTAGGAAAGTTTCGTTGGAGCAGCACCGGTCCACCCGAGAGGGAAGTGTACCGAGGTACGGGACCAGGAGCTCCATAGTGTGGGTAAAGTGCGCAACCTCTGTAGAGTGTAAGAATCTATTCGAGTAGCCGCGTCCACGGTATTGGACAGTCCTTACTAGGCCACTGATTGGTCAACCGCAATAATGATAATAATGATGGAAGAACTTGTCTTATGTTCGGAAGTATTCAATGGATCATGAATATCTTGAGGGTTGTGGGACAACCCAGAGGAGAGTAAGTTGGTAATTGGTAACAGTAAGCATCTAAGCACTTATTATGATCATTGCCATGCTATTGTTTGCTGCATTGTTATGGTTGTCGTGAGCTTGCGAGTACATTCCAAGTACTCACCTGGCGTATCATGCCAGATGCAAGAGAAGCCGAGGACGGAGTTCCCGATGGTACGTGCTATGCTAACTAGGCTCTGTCCCAGCGGTGTCCCTGTGGATGGAGTTTTCCGCGCTATGTTCTGCTACGCCGTAGAGTCACCTAGTAGTATCGAGGCCCTACTATGTTCCATAAATAATGTAGATATTGTCATAGCACATGATGTGCTTCTGGCCTCGCTATCGATGTAAATTATGAGCTTGTACTCGAGATATATCAATAAAGTTTAGTTCTGTTCTGTTCCAAGTTGTTGTGTGTTTCCAAAAGACATGATCTCTGGGTTGGAAACACTGGGTAAACCGGTTCTTTGAGCCGGGGTGCCACAACGCTTGGTATCAGAGCCGCGCTGACTGTAGGACACCCTAGTTAACCCTGCGCTAGAACCGCGACTAGTTTAGAGTCTTGGTGTGTTCTTTGCTTGTTGCATCTGTTTGCTGCATGGCATGCATATAGTTTTTATTGTGCTAACCGTTGGCCTTGTGAGTGTAGATGGCACCAGTTCCGTACCACTACAATCATGAGCCGGCACCGTTCACTTTTCCAGTACTGCTTCGTAGTGTCTGGCTTCGGCTGTATCCCAATGGCGAAGACCCAGTGTACCAGGTGTTTCGAGAGAAGCTTGCTGGTTTAGTGTACGAGTATCACGCGGAGGCCTTTCTTACTGCGAGTTCGGATATTGGCAGCTACTCCTGCTCTTCCAAGGGCGGAACTGCTTCTACTCCGGAGTTGGCGATCCAGTTTGCTGCGATGGAGGCTCTCACTGACTTGCGCTTCCACGAGGTCGAGATGCAGACTCATCCAGGTTTCTTTCACTACCCCACCCTGTCGCCTACGACAGGGCGAGTCCTTTTCACACCTGTTGACCCGGCGAGTGATCGTGCTACTGGTGTTTTATCTCGTTATCTGAACGCCAGTTACCGTATGATCACTTCACTAGCTGAGGAGCTGACGCATGCCCAAGAGGCACTTGCAGCTGTTGCGGCAGCACAGTCTCCTCCTCCACCTCCATTTTCACCCGTGTATACTCCACCCGTTCCACCTTCTAAGACTCCTTCTAGCTCGTTCAGACCGCCAGGCTTTTCGTCTGGTAACCGACGTGAGACCCCGGCAGAGTGGGCCTCACTCCTAGCTACTCCAGCTGCTCCGATGCTGCGGCGTCATGCTTCTTCTCCTTCAGAGGGGGAACCTTCCCGTCAGCGTCGCCGTGTTACCCTTGACCCGGAGACCGAGATTCACATCATCATCTCAGATTCCGAGACAGGATCAAATGACGAGGAGTCTTCAGTTTGCCAGTGTTCGTGCCACCCGCGCTACTAGAGTGGAGGCTTGAGTCTCAGTGCATGCATCATAGCATCTCTGCATATGTCAACTGCCGTATGAGCAGTCCAGCCATGATAATCCCCCTACTAGCTTGTCATGTATGATGTTGGGTTGCCTTGTATAATTATGTTGTTCTCCTTATCTTCTCTTTTATTTGGCTTCTTTTTCTGGTGTCATATTGCTGTGCTTCCCTTATGGATGTTGCTCATCGATTCGGTATTTTGCAATGGGAACAAATTTAGGATGAAGAGGTGTAGTAATCAAGGCGGCGATGGAACTCCCGTCCGTGGATCCGCCAGACAAGTAGGATAGTCACCAGAAGATTTGCCACCTCCACCATCTCAGTCACCGACCACTGATCAGATCATGAGAATGTTTGAGGAGAAAAGAAATCAAGATCTCATGGAATTTCAGACAAGTATGCAGACTATGGTGGGTCAGAATAACAACAATGGGACACACTCTAAATTATCTGATTTTCAGCGGACCAAGCCACCCAGTTTTGGTCAAGCTGTGGATCCTATGGAAGCTGATGACTGGCTGAGGACCATGGAAAAGAAGTTGGACATAGCCCGCTGTGATGAGTCAGACAAGGTACCTTTTGTTACTCACTACCTGGAGGGACCAGCAGCTATATGGTGGGATAATACAAAGATAATGTGGCCTTCTGGGGAAGATATTTCTTGGGAAAAGTTCAAGGAGGTATTCCGCAAGTATCATATTCCTACCGGCATAATGAAGGTGAAACAGAGGGAATTTCTTGCTCTTACTCAAGGGAACATGTCAGTGGGTGAGTATCTGAACAAGTTTAATAATCTGGCACGGTACTCTACCCATGACGTGTCCACAGAAGAAAGAAAGATTGGTCGATTCCTAGGAGGACTCAATCATACCCTTCGCTGTCAGCTTTGTATGCTTGACTTTCCTGACTTCCAGACTTTGGTGAACAAGGCTTTCATAGCTGAACGAGAGCATAAGTCAGGATATGACGATCGCAAGCGGAAGTTTGAACCCAAGAAGGACAACCGTGAGTAGTTTGCGCAGAAGCCACGCATCTGGCAGCTAGGTCCGTCTGAATACAAGCCTGCCTGGAATAATGGCAACAACAACCATAAGCCCAGCAACCAGGACAAGACCTTCGGCAAACAACCAGTGCTGGAGGACTACCATCGCAACAACACATGTTTTACTTGTGGCTAGAGCGGGCATTACTCCAAGCAGTGCCCTGCAAGGAATGTGAAGCCACCATCCGACTTCAAGCCACAAGGCAACAATGTTGGACGCCACCCCAACCCAAACTTCTATCGTGGCCAAGTCCATCATATCTCCGCTGAGGAAGCCCGCGAAGCACCAGATGTGGTCCTTGGTATGTTTTCTGTTAACGACATACCTGCAATAATTTTATTTGATTCTGAGGCTTCTCATTCGTTTATTTCGCGGAGTTTTGCCACCTTGCACAAATTTTCTCCTTCTCCTTTGGACAAAATCATGGTGGTACAATCCCCTGGCTCCATGCTCAGAACAAATGTGATATACAAGGATCTGGAAATTTTGATACATGGCGTCAAGTTTCCAGCTACTCTTGTTGCCATTGAATCCCCTGGACTGGATATAATACTGGAGATGGATTGGTTGACACCACATCAGGTGTGTATCAACTGTGCCACCAGGACGGTGACACTAGTTAACCCGCCAGGCCAAACAGTGCAATTCACTGCTAGCAGAATGATGTCAAAGAAAGGAATGGCATTCAAAGCCACGGCTACAGACCTAAATCTGATTCCAGTAGTCAATGAATTTCCGGACGTATTTCCGGAAGAATTACCAGGAATGCCACCTGATCGGGAACTAGAGTTCGCTATTGATATTGTTCCCGGAACTGCTCCAATTTACAAGAAGTACTACCGCATGCCTTCCCCAGAGCTGGTGGAACTAAAGAAACAGTTGGATGAATTATTGCAAAAAGGGTACATTCGTCCGAGCACTTCACCATGGGGATCACCTATGCTGTTTGTTAAGAAGAAGGATGGCAGTCTACGAATGTGCGTGGATTATCGTCAACTGAATGAGGTCACCATCAAAAATAAATATCCGCTCCCCCGCACTGATGATTTGTTCGACCAGTTGAACGGGACCCGGGTATTCTCCAAGATTGATCTTTGAACGGGGTATCATCAGTTAAAAATCAGGAAAGAGGATATCCCCAAGACAGCCTTCACTACTAGATATGGTCTGTATGAATTTACAGTCATGTCATTTGGGCTGACAAATGCTCCAGCATACTTTATGAGCATGATGAACAAGGTCTTCATGGACTTCTTGGACAAATTCGTGGTAGTATTCATCGACGATATTCTCATCTACTCCAAAGATGAAGAAGAGCACACGCAACACCTCCGTACTGTCCTGGAAAGACTAAGGACCCATCGCTTGTATGCCAAATTCAGTAAATGTGAATTTTGGCTAAGAGAGGTGGGATTTCTGGGACATGTTCTGTCAGAACAAGGTGTGGCTGTCGACCCCAGCAAAGTGACCGCGGTATTGAACTGGAAGACACAAGCCACAGTAACTGAAGTCCGCGGTTTTCTGGGATTGGCAGGCTACTATCGTCGCTTCATTGAAGGCTTCTCAAAGATAGCCAAACCATTGACAGAACTGTTGAAAAAGAACCACAAGTTTGCCTGGACGGAAGAATGTGACAGCAGTTTCATGGAATTAAAGACGAGGCTAACTACGGCCCCTGTCTTAGTTCTTCCAGACCTCCACAAGAACTTTGATATATACTGCGATGCTTCCAGGCATGGAATCGGCTGTGTTCTAATGCAAGAGGGAAAGGTTGTAGCATATGCATCCAGACAGCTACGACCCCATGAAGAGAACTATCCCACTCATGATTTGGAATTGGCAGCCGTGGTTCATGCATTGAAGATTTGGAGGCATTATCTCATTGGGCAGCGGTGTGAAATATACACAGACCATAAGAGTCTTAAGTATATTTTCACCCAACCTGACCTTAACCTCAGGCAGAGAAGATGGCTTGAACTGGTCAAGGACTATGACATTGGAATCAATTACCATCCGGGAAAAGCCAATGTGGTCGCAGATGCTCTCAGTAGAAAACAAGGCACCATAAATGCAATAATGGAGGATATCCATCCCAGGCTACAAGAAGAATTTGCTAAGCTGGATATGGTGCTATGCGGCCCAATTAGCCCGGAAACCTTGGAAATTATTCCGACACTTATGGAAGAAATTAAGATAGCTCAGAAATCAGATAAAGGTATACAAGAGATCAAGGAGCATATTCAGCAAGGGAAGGCCAAGTCCTTCCGAATTGATGACCAGGGCACTTTATTGTTTGAGGACCGAATATGCGTACCCGATCAAGAAAATTTGAGACAGCAAATACTCAGAGAGGCACATGAATCCGCATACTCTATCCATCCGGGAGGAACAAAAATGTACCAGGACTTGCGAGAAACCTTTTGGTGGCCCGGAATGCGAAGGGATATTGCATACTATGTCGCCTGTTGTGACATCTGCAACAGAGTCAAGGCTGAACATCAGAAACCCGCTGGACTACTGCAACCTTTACCAGTTCCCCAGTGGAAATGGGATGACATGTGCATGGACTTCATTGTTGG
Organism: Elymus sibiricus; assembly: GCA_039707655.1. NCBI lineage: Eukaryota > Viridiplantae > Streptophyta > Magnoliopsida > Poales > Poaceae > Elymus > Elymus sibiricus. The sequence goes on along the minus strand of CM077664.1, from coordinate 355,677,260 downwards.
ACTACCCAAGTCAACAAGAGGCCATGATGCTATCTGGGTCATCGTGGATATACTTACGAAAGTGGCTCACTTTATTCCGGTAAAGACCACTTTCAACGCTAATCAGCTTGCACAGCTCTACATGTCCCGGATAGTCAGCCTTCACGGAGTACCCAAGTCTATCACATCGGATAGAGGCTCCTTATTCACTTCAGCATTCTGGCTGCGTTTGCACCAAGCCCTGGGAACCGTGCTAAAGCATAGTACGGCATATCATCCACAGACAGATGGACAGACCGAACGTGTGAACCAGATATTGGAAGATATGCTTCGGTCTTGTGCTCTCACCTATGGACCTAAATGGGAGGATAGTCTACCCTATGCAGAATTCTCTTACAATAACAGTTATCAGTCGAGTCTTAAGATGTCACCATTTGAAGCGATGTATGGACGAAAGTGTCGCACTCCTTTAAATTGGTCTCAGACAGGAGACAACCGTATCTTCGGCACGTATTTGATGCTTGAGGCTGAGAAGCAAGTCAAGGATATTCAGGAACGTCTTCGAGCAGCCAAGTCCCGTCAAAAGAGTTACTATGACCCTAAGCACCGAGAAGTAACTTTTGAGCCTGGAGAATATGCTTATCTCCGAGTTACCCCCATGAAAGGAATAAAGAGGTTTCACACCCGAGGAAAGCTTGCACCGAGATATATCGGTCCCTTTCCAGTAATGGCTAGAAGAGGCAGAGTGGCATATCAGCTGGAATTACCACCAGAGTTGTCTGACGTTCATGATGTCTTTCACATTTCACAACTGAGAAAGTGCATTGCACCACCGATCAAGCAGGCAGATATGAGTGAGCTAGAGCTGACTAAAGACTTGACCTACGAGGAAAGACCTGTCAGAATATTGGATGAGATGGAAAGAACTACCAGGACTAAAGTAATCAAATTTTACAAAGTATTGTGGGAGCATCATACCGAGGAAGAAGCTACCTGGGAAAGAGAGGATTTTCTGAGATCAGCATATCCACACTTGTTCCCTAAGCAACCGAATCTCGAGGACGAGATTCATTCTAAGGGGGCTAGGTTTGTGACACCCTGGTTTTTGTCAACCTTTTCTTTTCAAAATCTTTCTGGCTTTATTTGCAATTTGGAGGGTTTTTGAATCTTTTCAGTTGACTTTGGAGTTAGGAAACTTTTGAATTCCTCCCAAAGCCCTCATCATCTTGCCAAAATCTTGTCACACACCACCTGGATCAAATTCCAATTTTCAATCTTTCCCAATAATTCATTTTCTTCCTTTGGGAAAATCTGTCATCACTATGGGTTATGAAGCAACCTATAGTTCTGATGATCAGAAAAATCCCAAAGTAATACCACACCTTCTTGTCATCATCTACTCCCACAATATTCAAAAACATCTTATGGTCCAGTATAAAATTTTGTCCAGAAAACTCCATTTACCTTCTGGACAGTACTGGCCCTTTGTGAAGCAGCCCATATTTTCCCAACTCAGAAAACTCTCAAATAATTCCCTGAGATACTAGGGAACCTATCTTGCCACAATATCCAAAAATATCATCTTGTCCAGTACAAATTTTCAGCAGCAATATTCTGGCAAGTTTCTGCTCAAATGGAACCTCTGTGAAAGAAGTACCAGCTAGAGGTATTCAATTGAGCTGAAATTTTTATGACATCTTCTATCCACCAAATAACCCTCCCACACCAAATTTCAGCTCCAGCAGATCAACCAGATGAGTGCTACAAGCTCATCTTGATTCTGGACCAGTAACAGCAGTTGTACATGAACTGCATTCAAATCTTGGTGAAAATCTCTCAAATTTGGCCAGTTTGGAGTCCTTCCAAAGTAGATCATCCCAGACATCTCTACTGGCTTCATCTTCAGCTCATCTTTTCTCTAGAGCTCTCCCAAAGTTTCTGTCAGAAACTATAGCTGAAGCTACACTTCAAATCAGAGTGAACCTAGCCAAACCAAGGGCACAGAGGCACTAAGTGATCAAAGGAGAACATGCTGGACATGGTGCGCCAGGCTTGCGTGGCCTTCAGGTGCCAGACACCGTGGTGAGCACGGCACTGGCATGCCAGTGCGCGCGCTCTGCACCTCGCCCGCGTCTCGTGTGACCATTCCAGTCATCCCGCGTTGTCATTCCGTGTCGCCAGGGTCGAAACTTGGAGAAAGAGCCTCCTCAAAGTCGGTTTGGCCCGCAAGGCAAGAGTCCTGCTCGGACTCCAGGACCAGACGCCAGGGTCCTCGGCGTCTGGCCCCAGACGCCAGGGTCCCTGGCGTCTGGCCCCTGGCCTCCGCAAAACTTCCTTTTGCACCTTCCTAAAGCCTCGTGCGCTTTACCCCTTGGCCCAAATAAAGTGTTCTCGTACCCGAACATTTCGGGAAACTTCCGAAACTCCTTCCGGTGAATTCCGGAACCCTTCCGGAGACCAAACACTATTATCCCATATATCAATCTTTACCTCCGGACTATTCCAGAGCTCCTCGTCATGTCCGAGATCTCATCCGGGACTCCGAACAACTTTCGGTCACCAACATAACAACTCAACTATACTTATATCGTCACCAAACGTTAAGTGTGTAGACCCTGCGGGTTCGAGAACTATGTAGACATGACCGAGACACCTCTACGGTCAATAACCAATAGCGGGACCTGGATGCCCATATTGGCTCCTACATATTCTACGAAGATCTTTATCGGTCGAACCTCTATGTCAAGGATTCAGTTAATCCCGTATGCTGTTCCCTTTGTTCTTCGGTATGTTACTTGCCCGAGATTCGATCGTCGGTATCTCTATTACCTAGTTCAATCTCGTTACCGGCAAGTCTCTTTACTCGTTCCATAATACAAGATCTCGTGGCTAACACTTTAGTCACATTGCTTGCAAGGCTCATTGTGATGTTGTATTACCGAGTGGGCCCTGAGATACCTCTCCGTCACACGGAGTAACAAATCCCAGTCTTGATCCATGCCAACCCAACAGACATCCTCGGAGATACCTGTAGAGCACCTTTATAGTCACCCAGTTACGTTGCGACGTTTGATACACACAAGGTACTCCTCCTATGTCAGGGAGTTGCATGATCTCATGGTCATAGGAACAGATACTTGACATGCAGAAAACAATAGCAATAAACTGACACGATCATATGCTACGTTTATAGTTTGGGTCTTGTCCATCACATCATTCTCCTACTGATGTGATCCCGTTATCAAATGACATCTCATGTCCATGGCTAGGAAACCTTCACCATCTTTTGATCAACGAGCTAGTTAACTAGAGGCATACCAGGGACACAGTGTTGTCTATGTACCCACACATGTATTTGAGTTTCCAATCAATACAATTATAGCATGGATAATAAACGATTATCACGAACAAGGAAATATGATAATAACTAAATTATTATTGCCTCTAGGGCATATTTCCAACAGTCTCCCACTTGCACTAGAGTCAATAATCTAGTTCACATCACCATGTGATTTACATTGTTCTAACACCCAATGAGTTCTGGGGTTCGATCATGCTTTGCATGTGAGAGAGGTCTTTAGTCAACGGGTCTGCGACATTCAGATCTGTGTGTACTTTGCAAATCTCTATGTCATACTGTAGATACTTCTACCACACTCCACTTGGAGCTATTCCAAATGGCTGCTCCACTATATGTATCCTGACTGCTACTCAGAGTCGTCCGGATAGGTGTCAAAGCTTGCATCGACGTAACCCTTTACGACGAACTCTTCATCACCTCCATAATTGAGAAATATTTCCTTAGTCCTCTAGTTACTAAGGATAATCTTGACTGCTGTCCAGTGATCCACTCCTGGATCACTCTTGTACCCCTTGACAGAATCATGGCAAGGCACACATCAGGTGCGGTACACAGCATGGCATACTATACAGAGCCTATGGATAAGGCATAGGGGATGACCTTCGTCCTTTCTCTTTCTTCTGCCGTGGTCGAGCTTTGAGTCTCACTCAACTCCACACCTTACAAATCAGGCAAGAACTCTTTCTTTGACTGATCTATTTTGAACTCTTTCAAAATCTTGTCAAGGTATGTACTCATTGAAAGTCTTATCAGACGTCTTGATCTATCTCTATAGATCTTGATGCCCAATATTTAAGTAGCTTCATTCCAGGTCTTCCTTTGAAAAACTCCTTTCAAACGACCCTTTATGCTTTCCAGAAATTCTACATCATTTCCGATCAACAATATGTCAACCACATATACTTATCAGAAATTCTATAGTGCTCCCACTCACTCTATTGTAAATACAAGTTTCTCATAAACTTTGTATAGACATAAAAACTTTGATCACCTCATCAAAGTGTATATTCCAACTCCGAGATGCTTGCTCCAGTCCATAGAAGGATCGCTGGAGTTTGCATACATTTTAGCATCCTTAGGACTGACAAAACCTTCCGGTTGTATCACATACAACCTTTCCTTACGGGTACCGTTAAGGAAACGATGTTTTGACATCCATCTGCCAGATTTCATAATTGAAAAATGCAGCATCTGCTAACATGATTCCAACAGACTTTAGCATCGCTACGGGTGAGAAAGTCTCATCGTAGTCAACTCCTTGAACTTGTGAAAAACCCTTTGCCACAAGTCGAGCTTTATAGACGGTGACATTACCGTCCACGTCCGTCTTCCTCTTAAAAAAAACCATTTGTTCTGAATGGCCTTACGCCCTTCAGGTAATACTTCCAAAGCCCATACTTTGTTTTCTTACATGGATCCCATCTCGGATTTCATGGCCTCTAACCATTTCTCGGAATCCGGGCCCATCATCGCTTCTCCATAGCTCGTAGGTTCATCGTTGTCCAACAACATGACCTCTAAGACAGGGTTGCCGTACCACTCAGGAGCAGTACGCGTCCTTGTCGACCTACGAGGTTCGAAAGTAACTTGATCCGAAGCTTCATGATCATCATCATTAACTTCCTCTTCAACTAATCATAGGCTCCACAGACACAACTTTCTGTGCTGCGCTACTCTCAGGTTGAAGTAAAGGTTCAACAACCTCATCAAGTTATATCTTCCTCCCACTCAATTCTTTCGAGAGAAACTCTTTCTCGAGAAAGGACCCGTTTTAGCAACAAACACTTTGTGCTTGGATCTGAGATAGAAGGTTTACCCAACTGTTACGTTAGGGTATTCTATGAAGATGCATTTGTCCGCTTTGGGTTCGAGCTCATCAGGTTGAAAACCTTTTCCACATAAGCGTCGCAGCCCCAAACATTAAGAAATGACAGCTTAGGTTTCTGCCAAACCAAAATTCATACAGTGTCATCTCAACGGACTTAGATGGTGCCCCTTTTTAAAGTGAATGTAGTTGTCTCTAATGCATAACCCCAAAACGATAGTGGCAAATTGATAAGAGACATCATAGTACGCACTATATCCAATAGAGCACGACTACGACGTTCGGACACACCATCACACTATGGTGTTCCAGGTGGCGTGAGTTGTGAAACAACTTCCACATTGTCTTAAGTTGTATACCAAACTCGTAACTCAGATATTTACCTCTACGATCATATCGTAGATATTTTATCTTCTTGTCACGATGATCTCAAACTTCACTCTGAATTTGTTTGAACTTTTCAAATGTTTCAGACGTGTGTTTCATTAAGTAAATATCCCCATATCTACTCAAATCATTAGTGAAGGTAGGAAAATAATGATATCCACCGCACGCTACAACACTCATTGGACCGAATACATCAACATGTATCATTTCCAATAAGTCACTTGCCCGCTCCATCATACTAGAAAACGGGGTCTTAGTCATCTTGCCCATGAGGCATGGTCCGCATGTCTCAACCGATTCGTAATCGAATGAGTCCAAAGATCCATCAGCATGGAGTTACTTCATGCGTTTTACACCAATATGACATTTAGCGGCAGTGCCACAAGTATGTGGTACTATCATTATTAACTTTGTATCTTTTGGCATCAATATTATGAACATGTGTATCACTACGATCAAGATTCAATAAACCACTCTTATTGGGTGCATGACCATTGAAGGTATTATTCATGTAAATAGAATAACCATTATTCTCTAACTGCAATGAATAACCGTATTGCAATAAACTTGATCTAATCACGTTCATGCTTAACGCAAACACCAAATAACATTTATTTAGGTTCATCACTAATCCCAAAGGTAGAGAGAGCGCGCGATGGTGATCACATCAACCTTGGAAACACTTCCAACATTCATCGTCACCTCACCCTTAGCCTCCGTTTATTCCGTAGCTTTTATTTCGAGTTACCAACACTTAGCAACCGAACCGGTATCTATTACCCAGGAGCTACTAGGAGTACTAGTAAGGTACACATCAATAACACGTATATCAAATATACTTCTGTCGACGTTGCCAACCTTCTTATCTACCAAGCATCTAGGGTTGTTCCACTTCAGCAACCGTTCTCCTCATAATAGAAGCACTCAGTCTCGGGTTTGGGATCAACCTTGGGTTTCTTCACTGGAGCAGCAACTGACTTGCCATCCATGAAGTTTCCCTCCTTGCCCTTGCCCTTCTTGAAACTAGTGGTTTCACTAACCATCAACACTTGATGCTCCTTCTTGATTTCTACCTTCGCGGTGTCAAACATCGCGAATAGCTCAGGGATCATTATTTCCTTCTCTGGCCTTTTATAGTTCATCACGAAGCTCTAGTAGCTTAGTGACAGTGACTTGGAGAACTATATCAATCACTATCTTATCTGGAAGATCAACTCCCACTCGATTCAAGCGATTGTAGCACCCAGACAATCTGAGCACATGCTCAACGATTGAGCTATTCTCCATCATCTCGCGGGCAAAGAATCTTGTTGGAGGTCTCATACCTCTCAACACGGGCACGAGCCTGAGATCCCAATTTCAGCTCTTAGAACATCTCATATGTTCCGTGACGTTCAAAACGTTTTGGAGCCTTAATTCTAAGCCGAAACGCATGACGCGCTGAACTATCAAGTAGTCATCAAAACGTGCCTGTCAGATGTTCACAACATCTACAGACGACGCCAGAGGGGGTGGCGCACCGAGCGGTGCATTAAGGACATAAGCCTTCTGTGCAGCAATGAGGACAATCCTCAGATCACGGACCCAGTCCGCATTATTGCTACCATCATCTTTCAACTCTATTTCTCTAGGAACATATAAAAATTCAAGGGAGCTACAGCGCGAGCTAGTAATCTACAACATAATTTGCAAAGACATTTTGACTATGTTCATGATAATGAGTTTAGTTAATCATATTACTTAAAAACTCCCACTCAAATTGACATCCCTCCGGTCATTCGAGTGTCACATGATCCAAATCCACCAACTCATGTCCGATCATCACGTGAGTTGAGGTGGTTTCAATGGTGAACATCTTCATGTTGATCATATCTACTATATGACTCATGTTCGACCTTTCGGTCTCTTGTGTTCCGAGGCCATGTCTGTACATGCTAGGCTCGTCAAGTTTAACCCGAGTGTTCCGCACGTGCAACATGGCTTACACCCGTTGTATGTGAACGTAGAGTCTATCACACCCGATCATCACGGCGTGTCTCGAAACGACGAACTTTCGCAACGGTGCACACTCGGGAAGAACACAATTTATCTTGAAATTTAAGTGAGGGATCACCTTATAATGCTACCGTCGTCCTAAGCAAAATAAGATGCATAAAAGGATTAACATCACATGCAAATCATAAGTGACATGATATGGCCATGAACTCGTGCTTTTGATCTCCATCTCCAAAGCACCGGCATGATCTCCATCGTCACCGGCATGACACCATGATCTCCATCATCTTGATCTCCATCAACGTGTCGCCATGAGGTTGTCGCGCCGACTGTTGCTTCCACGACTATTGCTAACGTTTAGCGATAAAGTAAAGCATTACATAGCGCTTAATGATTGACACGCAGGTCATACAATAATTAAAGACAACTCTATGGCTCCTGCCAGTTGCCGTACTCATCGACATGCAAGTCGTGATATTCTATACAACACATGATCATCTCATACATCACATATATCTCATCATGTAATTGGCCATATCACATCACAACATACCCTGCAAAAACAAGTTAGACGTCCTCTAATTGTTGTTGCAAATTTTACGTGGCTGCTACGGGTTTGCAAGAACCGTTCTTACCTACGCAAAACCACAACGTGGTGTAGTGATTGCTTTTTGATCTTCTAAAAGAACCCTCTTCATTGAAATTGATTCAACTAAAGTGAGAGAGACAGACACCCGCTAGCCATCTTTATGCAACGAAGTTTACATGTCAGTTGAAGGAACCTGTCTCGCGTAAGCGTACGCGTAATGTCGGTCCGGGCCGCTTCATCTCACAATACCGCCGAATCAAGTATCAACTAGTAACGGCAAGCAATATGTATACACCCACGCCCACAACTCGTTTGTGTTCTACTCGAGATCTCATCTACGCATAGACCTAGCTCGGATGCCACTGTTGGGGAACGTTGCATGGGAAACAAAAATTTTCCTACACACACACAAGATCTATCCATGGTGATGAGCATCTACGAGAGGGAGAGTGAATCTACATACCCTTGTAGATCGCTAAGCGGAAGCGTTAAGAAACGCGGTTGATGTAGTCGAACGTCTCCGCGATCCAAATCGCAAGTCGTCCCTCGAACCGATCACGTATTAGTGCCGAACGGACGGCACCTCCGCGTTCAACACACGTACGGCTTGATGACGCCTTCACCTCCTCGATCCAGCGAGCGATGGTGAAGTAGTAGATGAGTTCCGGCAGCACGACGGCGTGGTGATGGTGGTGAGGAACAATCTCTGCAGGGCTTCGCCAAGCGCTACGGAGATTATGACGTAGGAACTAGAGGGTTAGGGTTGCCGCACACGGCTTGGGGAAATCTTGATGTGTTCCGGGTGCTAGCCCTGCCCCTCTATTTATATGTTGAGCCCTGGGGTCGAAACTTGGAGAAAGAGCCTCCTCAAAGTCGGTTTGGCCCGCAAGGCAAGAGTCCTGCTCGGACTCCAGGACCAGACGCCAGGGTCCTCGGCGTCTGGCCCCAGACGCCAGGGTCCCTGGCGTCTGGCCCCTGGCCTCCGCAAAACTTCCTTTTGCACCTTCCTAAAGCCTCGTGGGCTTTACCCCTTGGCCCAAATAAAGTGTTCTCGTACCCGAACATTTCGGGAAACTTCCGAAACTCCTTCCGGTGAATTCCGGAACCCTTCCGGAGACCAAACACTATTATCCCATATATCAATCTTTACCTCCGGACTATTCCAGAGCTCCTCGTCATGTCCGGGATCTCATCCGGGACTCCGAACAACTTTCGGTCACCAACATAACAACTCAACTATACTTATATCGTCACCAAACGTTAAGTGTGTAGACCCTGCGGGTTCGAGAACTATGTAGACATGACCGAGACACCTCTACGGTCAATAACCAATAGCGGGACCTGGATGCCCATATTGGCTCCTACATATTCTACAAAGATCTTTATCGGTCGAACCTCTATGTCAAGGATTCAGTTAATCCCGTATGTTGTTCCCTTTGTTCTTCGGTATGTTACTTGCCCGAGATTCGATCGTCGGTATCTCTATTACCTAGTTCAATCTCGTTACCGGCAAGTCTCTTTACTCGTTCCATAATACAAGATCTCGTGGCTAACACTTTAGTCACATTGCTTGCAAGGCTCATTGTGATGTTGTATTACCGAGTGGGCCCTGAGATACCTCTCCGTCACACGGAGTAACAAATCCCAGTCTTGATCCATGCCAACCCAACAGACATCCTCGGAGATACCTGTAGAGCACCTTTATAGTCACCCAGTTACGTTGCGACGTTTGATACACACAAGGTACTCCTCCTATGTCAGGGAGTTGCATGATCTCATGGTCATAGGAACAGATACTTGACATGCAGAAAACAATAGCAATAAACTGACACGATCATATGCTACGTTTATAGTTTGGGTCTTGTCCATCACATCATTCTCCTACTGATGTGATCCCGTTATCAAATGACATCTCATGTCCATGGCTAGGAAACCTTCACCATCTTTTGATCAACGAGCTAGTTAACTAGAGGCATACTAGGGACACAGTGTTGTCTATGTACCCACACATGTATTTGAGTTTCCAATCAATACAATTATAGCATGGATAATAAACGATTATCACGAACAAGGAAATATGATAATAACTAAATTATTATTGCCTCTAGGGCATATTTCCAACACGAGCTCCACCAGATTCTAGAGAGCTCGCCCCCGTCTATAAAATGCCATGGTCAGCCCTCCTAGCTCCTCACCGCCCTCCACCACCTCCCAATCGACCTCCCGAGCATCGAGCCAAGGCCGAGAGGCCCTCTGGCCTCGCATCTCGCCGGCGATCCGCCGCCACCCGAGCTCCGCCACCTCGCCGTTCCACTCCACCCCAGCCTCCACTGACTCCACGAGCGAGCTCCACTCACTCCACTGACCCCGCCCAACCTCTTCCTCGACCGAAACCCTGCCGGAATCGCCGTCTTCGGCGACGCCCGAAAGCCACCGCCGCCGGAGAGGAAGGGGACGATGTCGTCCGGCCATCTCTCGTCACACTGCGGGTACGTACGTGTTCGCCTCTGTGAGCTCGTTCCATCCCCGTAGTCACTCGACCTCGCCGTCGACTGCATCGCCGGAGAGCCACAACTCTCTGTTCCCTCTCTCCCCCTTTTAAATCTAACAGCGGGGCCCGCACGTCAGTGGCCCGCCTCGCGCGCCGAAGCGGTAAGTGGAGGCGCCCTGGCGAAATAAGTCTTCGACGTGGCCCTCTGCTGATTTTCTATTTTCTGTTTTTATTTCAGATTTGACCAGTAACTTTGACCATCTATAACTTTTTATTCATAAGTCCAAATCAATTGATTCTTTTTGCATTGGGTTTGTCTTGAGCCCCTCTATTTTCTGGTAAAATTTGGTATTTTTCTCATGCTCACAGAACTTCTGGTGAACAGAACAGTGTTATGTGACATTTTTTCCTTTGCCTTTTTAAAATATTTATAGAGGAAAATCCTTTTGACTTTGAAGCCCAGAAGTTTGTGGACAACCCAACAGAGCAAGGCAAGCCATGTCATCCATTTCATGAAGCATTTCAATAGTGTTGGTTATTTAATTGAATTATATGCATTATTTTAACATGTGAAATTCATAGTAAATTATTTGGATCCCTAGCTACTGCCATGTTAAGTTATTTATAATGAAAATCCATGCTTGATAAGTAATTGACAACACTCAACGTAATTGGTTGATCAAGTGCCACCTATCCGGACTTATCCGTGCAGCCACATTTGCCGGTATGGGACGACCTTGACTTGGTCTGGCTTTGTGCTCTTTTATCGGTACCACCAAAGAGGGAGGGTTATGCGTGCGTGCTACCCTGATCAGGCAGACGACGATAATCCTGTGACCCAGTTGAGTTATTTTGCCGGCGTCCCCGTTTGGGACAGTTTAGTTAGCCACAACGGTGGCAGGTGTCACGGGGTGACACAGGGGCCACCCAGGACATGACCCTGGGAGGGTATGATTGTCGGTGGTACGATGGAGGAGTCACGGGTTAGGCAAGTTTCGTTGGAGCAGCACCGGTCCACCCGAGAGGGAAGTGTACCGAGGTACGGGACCAGGAGCTTCATAGTGTGGGTAAAGTGCGCAACCTCTGTAGAGTGTAAGAATCTATTCGAATAGCCGCGTCCACGGTATTGGACAGTCCGTACTAGGCCACTGATTGGTCAACCGCAATAATGATAATAATGATGAAAGACTTGTCTTATGTTCGGAAGTATTCAATGGATCATGAATATCTTGAGGGTTGTGGGACAACCCAGAGGAGAGTAAGTTGGTAATTGGTAACAGTAAGCATATAAGCACTTATTATGATCATTGCCATGCTATTGTTTGCTGCATTGTTATGGTTGCCGTGAGCTTGCGAGTACATTCCAAGTACCCACCTGGCGTATCATGCCAGATGCAGGAGAAGCCGAGGACGGAGTTCCCGATGGTTCGTGCTACGCTAACTAGGTTGTGTCCCAGCAGTGTCCCTGTGGATGGAGTTTTCCGTGCTATGTTCCGCTACGCCGTAGAGTCACCTAGTAGTATCGAGGCCCTGCTATGTTTCATAAATAATGTAGATATTGTCATAGCACATGATGTGCTTCTGGCCTCGCTATCGATGTAAATTATGAGCTTGTACTCGAGATATATCAATAAAGTTCAGTTCTGTTCTGTTCCAAGTTGTTGTGTGTTTCCAGAAGACATGATCTTTGGGTTGGAAACACTGGATAAACCGGTTCTTTGAGCCGGGGTGCCACAGCGTGGGGGGGGGGGGGGGGGGTTTCAACTGGCAAAACGTCCTTGAGGAACGTCAGTCAGATAAGATTTCATCAGATATACAAAGATCCAAAGAAGCACATCTAATTAATCTCGACCATCAAATCTTGCCAATCCAACGGCCAAGATTGCTTCAATGATGAGTGCTCAACATATTTAGCGTGCAATTAATATTATGCTATATATCAACTCCATGCTAATCACATAATTAAGATGTAATTGATATCCTGCCTAATATCAACATGCAGTTAATTTACTCCCTGATATAAACGTGCGTACACATTTACCAGTATGAAATCGGAGAGGAAGCTTTCTTTTTCAGAAAAATAGATAGATCTATCTTTTTGTATCTGATATAAATACATATATATATATATCTATCTTGCTCTCCATGCAAAGCTCAAGATACAGTGGCTAGCTAGGAGTGTGACCTTTCCACTTCTTTTTCCTACTTTCTATAGGGACGAGACATTTTATACAAATATATATGTTGACGAGTTGACCCGGAGATCGGCGGGGCCCACGGCACAGCCTCCCCGCCTCTCATCTCCTCACACGCCCGCAGGCGCAGGCGGCGGGGGGCGGCGCACCAGCTCGCCGGGGGGCCCGCTCCCCAGGGGGCCTTTCCCCCGAAATCTCATTTCCAAACGGCCCAAAAACACATTTCCCGTATTATAAAAATAGATTTCTCTGCCCTCTCCCCCAGTCTGAGGTCTGACTCCCCACTCGGCGGCCAACCGCAGCGCCCTCCCTCCCCACCCAAACCCCCTCCTCTCCCCGCGCCGGCCTCGCCGGAACCCTAGCCGCGGCGCCCCGGCGATCGAGGGCGATCGCATTGGCCGATGGCGACCCACCCGTACAAGTGAGTTTCCCCCTCCCCGTTCCCCCGCCCCCCGCCGCCGATCTGATCGGGGCGCCCTCCTCCCCTCCCGCCTCGTCGCGATTCACGCTGATTCTGGGTTTCTGTCGCAGGAGGAGTTACTTGTGCGCGGGGAGCTCCTCGTTCGACGACCCCGACGTCGTCGAGGTGTCGCCGGCTGCCGCCGCCGCCGCTGCCGGGGGGTGGAACCCCGGCCACCAGAAGAGGAAGCGGAGCCAGGTATAATATCATCCTACTAGTCGTGGTTGTTGGAATCGGTGGCCGATAGCCGCCGTAGGAATCTGTGGGAGGACGAGGGTTGGTTAGACGTTCAATTTCGGTTCTGATCCCAGGTTGCGCATCTGGTCCGTGCGCCGATGATCTGTGGTTGTTGTAGTTCGGAAATTGTAGTTGTGGCGTGGCTTATTATGTTTGCTGGATTTTTTATAGTTTGTGTTTTGGTAATATCCCTGTAGGTGTAGTTCTTTTGTATGTTCGTGTGTTGGGTACTGTGCTAGTAAGGTCCCATTTGCTGTCTGAATGGGGAATTGTGGTTAATTGATTGGTGAAACTGGTAAACTTTCACGTTTGGTTTCCTTGTTTAGCTGATACACCAGGGAAGACCCCCTGGGGTGACTCTAGAATTGCACCCTGTTTTTATTCTCCTAGTTATATGGATTTCAAGAAGTTCAGGAGGGAATTGAGTATGTTCTCTGACGAACTCGTGTTCGAATGAAATGTAGGCTGTTGTAGACTTGTATATCGTTCATTATTAATTATCCTATGTGGTTCCTAAATTCTTTGATCTCTTTGAGTTCACGGGTTCAAGTCCTGGAAACAGCCTCTTGCAGAAATGTAGGGAAAGGCTGCGTACAATAGACCCAAAGTGGTCGGACCCTTCCCCGGACCCTGCGCAAGCGGGAGCTACATGCACCGGGCTGCCCCCCCCTTTGTGCATATCTGAGGTGCAGTTCACGGCTGCAGGATTGTGTCCCTTATTGCTCTCTTTGTGTAAATAGTTATTAGCTATTTGGATTCCGTAAAAAAAAAAGTTATTAGCTATTTAGATCATGTTCGCACTTGGCACATCTTCTGTTGCTGGCCTTTCTATCCTGTTCCATTGGTCTTGACACTAAATAATAAATACCACTATGAACTCGCTCTGTCATACTCATACAATCTTATTGTTGTAATTTGTATGAAATGCTATTGCTTTGGCATACTGCTTTTTCAGAGCATTTAACCTTAGAGCTTGTGAGCACCTTATGTGTTACTACTCTCCGTTGTATGAAATGGCATTTTGATGACAGACACCATTCTGGCTGGTTCATAGTTGCATGACATCCGCCGTTGTTCTTCTTCTGTATTTGTTATTCATATACTATGTGTTTGACCAGGCTTGTGTTTTCATATATAGGATCAACTATGTTCGTGACTTCCCATGTAACATTTTTCTAATAAAATGCTATTGGGTTATATAATGGCATGCTCAAATTTGCCTACATGGGATTAATACTGTTTTTCTGCAATGGGAATTAATAGGTTGTTCCTCATGAAATAATTGAAATTGACGATGATCCTGATGGTGTTGTGATTATTGGTGAGAAAGCAGCAGTTGAAAAGAATAAACATTCAGTTGGATGTCCTCTTGTTTGGCCAAAGCATGTGAAGGTAAATCCTCTCATGTCTTTCCATTTCCATATTATTTGTTTGCCTACTCCTCTCTGACAGATGCTTTCTCCGTGAACAATTTCAGACTAGTGTGGCTGGTGACACTGCCGGACCTAGCACCTATGCTTCAAACAGCACTGCCATTATGGGTGGTTTTAAGAAAGTTACTTCCGGATCAAGCACCTATGCTTCAAACAGTACTGCCATTATGGGTGGTTTCAAAAAAGTTGCCTCCGGACCAAACACCTATGTTTCAAACAGTACTGCCATTAAGGATGCTTTTGCTAAAAAATACATGGAAACCACAGTTTACCATGATTATGATGACTACCCTTTCGACGCATTCGAGGAAGACGAAGACTTTGCTTATGAGGAAGATGACTACGAAAACTATGAGTTTGATGATACACTTTATGAGAATGAATATAACTATAATTTATCTGCCCAGTTTGATGGCTTGGATATCCCGCCTGGAGTGGAGGCTCCTTTACCATGGCTGCAGAAGACTGCCGCTGAGATGTCGAGTAATTCAAGACCCATCCCAATCTTGGACGATAAAGTTGATGAAAAATACAACACATTTAAGCAATTTGATACTGTTGATGGCCATAGTGATCATTATTATGTGAAACCAGAGTTAAGGAAAGCTCTGGTGGTGAAGAAGGTAATGGTTTTGACATGCCCCGTTCATCCTTTGCCATCTTATATTGGTACTAACTTGTCCTATTGACAGCCATCAAAAGACTGGGCGAAGCGCATTCAGCATGAGTGGAAAGTCTTAGAAAAAGACTTGCCAGGTAGTCAGCTCTTGCTTCTTATGACTTTTTTTCTATAAAAAACTTACTCTTGGTACTAATTTTCCCAATCAGTATCTTGCTGTCATTAGTTCAAATATCTCCTTGTGATGAAATGCGCTTTTTTTGCCAGGTTACACTGTAAAGTGCATTTTATGATTATGTTTTTGCTTTTCTCCCAATTCAATAGATACCATATTCGTGAGGGCATACGAGGATAGAATGGACCTTCTTAGAGCTGTCATTATGGGTCCAGCAGGCACTCCTTACCATGATGGGCTCTTTTTCTTCGACATTTACTTCCCTCCTCAATATCCAAACACACCTCCAGTAAGATTTTATGGACTTCACCTCCATTAATGACTTTTTTTCTTTATCAGTTTGCCCTTAGTCACATTTTATAGTAATGAGTTAATTCTTTGCAGCTTGTTAACTACCGTTCTGGTGGGCTGCGGCTTAATCCGAACCTGTATGCTTGTGGGAAGGTGTGCCTTAGCCTGTTGAACACCTGGGCTGGTAGTGGATGTGAGAAATGGAATCCATCCAATTCAACCATGCTGCAGGTCCTTGTCTCCATTCAGGCTCTGGTTTTAAATGCCAAACCTTATTTCAATGAGCCTGGGTATGCTAATTCAGCTAACACACCTAGCGGGGAGAAGAGATCCCTAACTTATAACGAAGACACCTTCCTGCTGTCCTGCAGGACGATGTTGTATTCTCTTCGAAATCCACCAAAGGTATGGATGTACCTCTGCTTATCATAGTTACTGCAAAAGCAACTACTTTCATAACAGTACTGCCTTTTGGGAACCAATGCAACCCTGTCTAGTTGATAACCAGCATGGATTGTGAAACTGCTGTCATGTTCATATACTACCTTGAATCCTGCAACTCTATTATCTTATTTATGACAACCTGTTATGCTGAAACCTCTTTCGTGTATTTGTTCATATACTGCCTCGAATCTAATGTGGACGCATCTTTTGTGCAGCATTTTGAGGATTTCGTCGCAGGCCATTTCCGCAAGCACGGGCGCAACGTCCTGGTGGCCTGCAAGGCCTACCTGGACGGCGCCCAGGTCGGATGCCTTGCCGGGAACGGTGTGCAGGACGTGGACGAGGGCGACAAGAGCTGCTCGCTCAAGTTCAAGACCTCACTCAAGAGGCTGTTTGAGGAGCTGCTGATGGAGTTCACGGTGAAGGGAGCGGACTGCAGCACGTTCCTGTCGGAGAAGGCGAAGAAGTCCGCCGCCGCCTCCACCTCTAGAGGGCCGGCGGCAGACACCACACTGAGGCTATAAGTGGTGGTCGCCAGCCAAGCCAAGCCAAAATGGTAGCAATAATTTTGGCTAACGGAAGCGATTCTAGGCTTCTCTAGCTATGACCCCTCCTGTCTGATAGGAGGCGCCCTGCCCGAGCGAGAGGGGAAATCTGATTGTTTTTGTGTAAGTAGCCTTATATGTACATATGCCCCCCGCCTAGCTCTTCCGGTGAACATAAATCCATCCGTATGTTTAGGGACAAAGTATCATCATCAGCACCATCACCTGTGAGACTTTATGATTAATGTCACCGTCCCAGGCTTAATATATATCTGATGGAGTTTGTCAGCATGCCCTTGCCTCACTCCTTTGGGAGCTCAGGCAGGCATGTCCAGTTGTCCATTCCGTGCTTCTTCACTCTGCCCTGGTATTCGTTGGGTGTTTTCGATGTGTCTTGAGGCTGTGTATTTTCCCTCTGAATTGTTATCCTGTGTTGTGGGCAATGCAAATATGCAATGGCCGGCAGCTGCCCTCTTGTTGACCCCTTTGTCTTCACTGCAACTTTTTTTGTTGGATCAGTGCTGGCTTGGCTGGCTTCGTCCAGACGGCAGCTGATGGTCCATCAGTTCTAGAGCAGATTTTCTCACCAACTCAGCCTTGTTCATAGTACACGAGAGAACAGAAGAAAGAAACCAAATCCTCTTTTTACGGCAGCTGCATACGTTGCTAAAAGCAAGCAAATATTTGAGCAACTTCGTTCTCTGACCAAAGCCATGAGCCATGGCAGGATTGGAGCCTCGGTATCATCGACGGATCCAAAATCACTTGACACTTCTTTTTTGACTAGACTAGAAGGGAAGAAGAGGGCCATTAGGGCATCCACAGATCTGCCGGTTGTGCATAGTGTTGGTGCCGTATATAAACACAGGGAAAAAGTTCCCACCCACCATATCAGGCTCTCACTAAATCACACACACCAGTGTAAGCAAATAACAGTAAATGAAATGGAAACCAACAAAAAAAAAACTCCAAATGAAGAAAATCCACTTATAATAAATAGAAAGAAGAAAAGAACGTCTGTCTGATCCACTTAAAATGAATGAGAAAAAAAAAATCTCCCTCTCTCAAACCGATTCCGTCCAAAGTCAACCCTATTTTTATTTTAAAGCTCGAACAAGTTTATTGAGACAATATTTATATCTAGGCTAGGCTATAATAAATTAATAATACCAGGTGTTTCACTGTTTCTACCAACATCGATTCGGCACCGCACAAGTCAATAACCATTTCTATAATAAGTTTGATCAAACATGGGAAATTTTGACTTGGGACAAAACTTATACGCGTTGTATTTTAAAAAAGACGCGAGCATTTTCAATATAATAGGGAAAAAATGAAGAATAATAATAACTAGTAGAATGCCCATGCGTTGCCACGGGCTTTTGAACTCTTTTTCTGGTTGCGTCCCCTTCCAACGATATCATCTTGGGACCCGTGATCTCTTGTAATATGACACCCTTTTGGCTCACTTCTGTTTACACCATCATCCCTGAGGGTGGCCTAGCAAAAGGTTTGGACAGCCTATTTGGCCACTTATCAATGGAGAAACTATACTAATGCAATCTTTCAACTTGAAATACGTGCACACAATAAAACCTACAATCAGTGAAAAATAAATATTCAAAATGTTTTTTTTGTTTGTCCCAGTTTCTTTTCCTCACCTGAAGCACTCCTTCGGTGGAAGTCCACTTTTCTCAACTCCACCTCCTTGTCGTGATGGTCTACCGGTACCCTTTCACCTGGAATATTTTGATCGTGCCAACACTAAGAGGAAATTTAGAACAATTGCACATTTATCTAAAGAGAACTTTCATGGATGCATTGGCATAATGAGGTTAGGCGGGACAGGAAATGTGCGCAGTTTGTCACGAAGAGGCTGTTGCAGGGGTCCTCCTCGACCAGCTTCTTGTAGTGGATCACGATGCTGGAGGATCCCCTTCTCCACTACTGAAGGCCAGCAGGTAGCTGTCGTCGTCGATGCTCAGCAGTCTGAGCCCTGTCGTCGTTGCCCGTGCATATTGCCAAGGAATAAAGAAGACATTGTCAAACATTTGTTCTATTTCAGAAATGTGAGTTAATTCTCTCATGCTTATTTCCTCCTTGGCGGTTGTCGTGTTTCTTCAATCCACCTTCTAGTTGAGAAGACAAATGACATATTTTCCTCCACCCCTCCTCCCCCTCCATATCTGCTCTCTTCATCCACACTGTCCTCCTTCGCAGTTGCCCATGTCTCTTTAACCCTCCTACTTTCAAGAACATAAGTGACATCTTTTTCTCCACCCCTCATTTCCCAACAAATCATCCGCCAAACATTTGTTCTATTTCAGAAATGTGAGTTAATTCTCTCATGCTTATTTTCGAACAAGGGAGTAAGACATTAAACAGTAAACAAACATCAGATAATATATGCAAGTGATGTCGATCGTACATAGGTGTAAATGGCAATCAAACTGTTATTACAGGACAACTCCGATTTGGTGGCCAAAAAATTGGAAAAATGCATTGAACTTATTTCATTTTAAGTGCCCATTTGTTGCAACGGAACAAAATATATATAAAACAACAAAAATATAAATAGACATTGAATAACATCACTGATAGCAATCGCTATTGACTTCATCCCGACTAACATGTGTCTTCCTCTTCCTTGCCCTTCTTCAATAACCACATTGCACCCCCTTTGTTCTCTTCATCCTTGTCACTCATTTTCTTCACCGCTCGTGCAAGAAAATAAGCTTCAACCGGAAAGTGGATTATATGCATATGTTCACTTCCATCTGGTTACTTGAAATATTCAAAATGTAATATGCACATAATAAAAAAAGGTAGTGATTTTGCTATGTACCTACACACGCCACCTACCACTGCTCCGATACACGCCACCATGACCTCGCGTCACACCGTCGTCACCGAGATCTCCAACCTCCACGCCACCTGCCGCTGCTCCGCCTCCCTTGGGGCTCCCGTGCTGCCCTCTCTCCGCGCTTGTCGCTGCTCCCCTCCCTTCAGCGGCATCCGTTGCTCCTCCCTTCCCCTACCGACGCATGTCGATGCTCCCCTTCCTCACACACAAGCATTCTCTCGTGCCACACGATCTGGCCTCCCTGGCCGCCGATCCAATCAGGAGAGGGCAGAAGAGCTCGCTGCTCAGGTCTGACCACCCGTGCTGCTGGCTCATCAGGATCTAGTTGGGTCAACCTTGAGGAGAGTGTCGGGAGGATCTCTCGCGTCATCGACACATGAAAATGCTTCGGGTCCCTTTCAACACCCCCGACATTTTTTGTAGCTGATTGGTTAGTTGATCCACATACTAACCAAATATATGAATGTAAATATTTAATTTCTTATTGATTTAAATATTTACATTTCAAACAACAGATAGTTTCCAGAATTAGATAGATTCGGACAAAATCTGATTTGATCACATGGCTAAACGTTTCATATTTCATATTTATATCCCTTGACAAAGTACAAAAAATTGATCTGAATGTAACATATGTATGATATAAATGATCGCCTAGTTCACATCCTTTACAAAAATTACAGAAATTGTAATATGGACATATATCTTGTCCCCTTTGTTTGGAGAAAAATAGAACAATATTTTGTACTTTAAATGTATGACTAATGTCTTAGATCTAAAATAACCACCCAGTTCACATATGTTAAAAAGATTGCAAAAATTTCAGTTCGGTGATATATCTTCTCGCAACCGTTTGTAAAAAAGGAGAAAGCATTTGGTACTTGAAAAAATAATAGCATGCTCTTGCTTGGCCATGTTTCATTGGTATTTGTAAGAGATTTGTTCCATCCAAATGGAGGGTGTTTTTCTTGATACAACAGTAAAATAGTATAGTGGCGTCATACACGTGATTTCATTTTAAGTTCACACATTTGGTAGAACCAGGAGTTTGCCATACATACTATGAAGTTCTTGTTGTATTATTTCTTTTACCTTATATTGAACATGGGACACAACATGACCTCCTCAACACTTTCCTAGTTAGCACTATGACAGGACAACTCTCTCGAAACTGGCAGGCCCAACCCAAACATTGCTCCTATCAGCCCGTGAAAGCGCTGCAAGATCATGGGTTGGTTTGTTACATCCTCTATTCACTTTCTCAAAAATTCCAAAGGCAAAGTAGCTGACCTGATTTCTCTGTACACTGCATGTTTCCCGCATGGATCCTGGTCACAGTTAATTTTGGTGATTACGCAGAACAGTCAGATTCAAATAATATAACAAGTACCAGCGATGTGTACAAACCTAAATCTATGGACAAAGAGAGAATGTGTAGCATCAATCATATTATCTCTGAGCTCATCAACATGAACCACATTATCTGGAAAACAAGGAAAATTAAAATTCAAACCTTGTGTGTTTATTTACTCATTTCAAATGTCATCGGTAGCACTAACCCAATACTTTTCTAGATACCCTTTCGTTTCTCACACTAAACTACTGAATTATGTGAGCAAAGTTACAAACAACTAAACTACTGAGGTCTATAAGCAAGTTACAAACAATTACTCAACATATAGGAAGTATACACTACCTAGCTCTCAAATCTACACTGTTCGTATGGCGCCACCATGGTTCAGCGTAACTATTTTACCCATAGCAAGACATAATTGAGTCAAAATCTCCAAAAACAATTGAGCACAAACATTGTATTCATAAGACATCTTTGCCATCAGTAAACAGATTGCTCAATCCAGACATGGTATGCACATATTTAACATTCCACTCCATCTCGGTCCATATTCTGTATAGAAGAATCAAGTAGAGTTAAATACACATGCACGTCCAATTTCAAATTTATTGAAACAAGAGCCAAAATTCCTTATAGATTGGTGTGCTGCTGTCGCTTGTTGGTGTTCTATGTGGCTCGACCACACTGGCGCTCAGTTCCTGCTGGAGCGCCGAAGACCGGGAGGAGGCGACGCCAAGCACGGCCTACCGCCAAGCAGATGTCATTTATTTTTGGAAAAGGGGGTATTACATACAATTGTATGCGAGGCAGTTCAGTTTAGTGGAAGAAAAATCATACCCTAGACATGAAGAAAACATGCATGGTGGTGCTGTAAGAGTGAATACTTATTTACGAGATAAATCGGCATATGAGCTGATACTGTATAAATTAGGAAGACAAAATTGAACTATGCACCATTGAAAGACAAATTAGGAAGTCCACATTTTTGCTGAGACATATAGCAGATTTATATTAGCACTCAACATCTATTCACAAAAGACAAAAAAGGTCGGTCGATTTGCAAAGCACACATCTGCATGGATATGTCACAAGTTATATGTTTGTCTTAAGGTTACAGAATGATGATCAATTCTCAGGATAAAACTAACTGTAACATGCCTCTCATTATTATTTTTGTTGTAGAAGTTACATTTGTTACGTACTAAAAGGCACCAGGTAGCATATCAGGTCATCAGATAATCTTCTGGACTCAGCTCCTACTTCCTACTGCTTCACTGATTTCTTGTAGTTGCTAGAAAAATGAGATTTCTGTGTCAAACAGAAGCTTCCTTCCGCCGGCCACTGCCATGCCACCGACGATGTGTGAATATTACGTGAGCAGCTACAACATTTTTTTTAAGGATGAGGCGATGAGCAGCTACAAACTTGATACTGTTCCTGGTCATCTCATTCTTCCAAAGAAAATAGGAAAACAAACTCACGCATTTCAACACAGCCCCTTCTTCCCATAAACTTCCAGTTTAAATGAAAAGATAAAGAAATGGGAAGTCTCACCATAAGTACTGAATAATGTTTGCACGCAATATTTTTGTCCGAACAACCACAATCAATATCCATTACATCCACACTTGCCTCAAGAGGGAGAGTAGAACCCCCTGCAAAATAGTATAGGAAAAAAAAGGATAAAATTAGAACAGAGACATTAATAAAGCATAGAGGAATCAGTAGGCCAATCACGGAAGACTTTCACGCAAGAGGAAAGAACTCACCACGTACACTTAGACATAAATATATCACTTCAAGTATATGCAATAAAGATACATGTTGAAAGAAAAAGGATCTATGTTAGTACTCTATACATCAAGTTTACATCATCTCAAAACAAACCAACATGCTAATTACTCTATTGACCAACATGACCCAAGCAGTTTAAACTTTTGTCATATTACCCAAATTGTTGGGGTTCCAGCCGTTGGGTTATCTGAAGTGTGAGTAACTTGTACAGGTCAACATCATGGACATCTTTCCAATTTGAGGTACGGGCAAAAACATGTCACAATGCAAGTATTCAGGTCATGTATCCCGTTGTTTTTTGCTTCTGCAATGAATATGTTGAAAGTTGAGTTACCTGTTAGGGAGAGACTCGGCTCTTAAGTGTTCGCAGCTGAAATCAGTGTATCCTCTTTCTGTCAACCTTCTGTATCTTTGAAATCTTCAAGCTTATGTCATGGTATTTGCTTCAAGGACAACAAACAAATCAGGTATGTGATCCAACAAGAGAAAGGCAATTTAACAAATCCATTCAGAAATTGAGATGATGTTAGCATTTTAGTTATGTGATGACTGCCTCGACCAAAATCCATATATCTTGGGAGATGCAGGGCACCAATCGGAACCATATTAAAGCATCGGACAGAGAGGTCCGAGAAGAAGAAATAAATGCAAGAACAGAAATAGAGAAAAGGAAAAGGAAAGTGAAGTGTATTGATGCCTCGACGAACATACGACCTCGGCCCCTTGTATCATCACGTTGAACAAAATATGCTGTCAAGAAAAAGAAATATGCAAAGAGAGAAGCATATTACAAAGGTATACATAAATCAACAGGAAACACATAAAAAGTGTGAATAATGGGCCTAAAGAGGAGGGGGTTTAATTCAAAAAAAAATGTGTAACAAAATTTATTCGCTCTTTATAAGCAAGTGGCCAAGTGCAAAGTGTGCAGGGGTTCTTCAATACTTCTATGTCACACAGGGATATAATGGATGTTTGACTGAAATTTAAGACTTGCACATCAATACATATCATTAAAATCTCTAGGATGTATGTTATAACCTGCTGGTAGATTTTGAGATTAAAGGTGAGATTAATAGTCATCTGCCCTTCTAGTTTCAATACCACTAAATTGCGATCATGGCTTACGATCCAGTCGGGATATGCATGCATAGGAAGGCATCTACTTGCTGAATAATATGCAGTCTGCAAGACTGCAATCAAAACATTGTGTCTCTCACTTAGTCTTTACATATTACCGAAGAATATATAGTCTGCAATCAAAATATTGGGTCTCAATCTTTTGTCAGCAACATCTAAGATTTTGTAAGCTCTGAAATAAAAGACCAACAAGTGCAAGAATTGGAACATGGAAGAAGCTTACTTGGGCATGGTGCCATCAGGTTGTATGCCAAGATCGAGGCTGTAGAGCTCCCTCAATCTCCCTTGCCAAGCTCTCCCTCTAACCAGCAGTAGAACAGCCGCTCGTGCTGCTTTTGAACTCTCCTTCCGCTCCGCCGCAGATCAGTTGGCAGCGTAGGCTAACTCTCCCTTGTATCATCACGTTGAACAAAATATGCATCTATGTTTACTTTCCTTGTATCATCACAACGGATTGTATAAATTTGGTTGTGTCCCTCTCATAAATCTGAATCCTACACAATATGAAAAAAGAAAGACAGATTTGTTAATACAACATAAGACAGGTTTGTTAATTTAACATAATGATAGTACATGCACCGACATGATCGATTTGTGGTATCTTGTTTGCTCTCGGACAGTTGATGCCCTTTCTCCTAATCTTATTTAAGCGCTGGATTAAAGAGGCATCAACATTATTTAGCAGTATAATATGAACTAATCTAACGGAGAGTTTGATGTCCGTTCTTCTAATCCGCACTGCACTGCTCCGGTGCTCCCTCCCCGCGCTAATCTAACTATAGACAAATCACCAAAAAAATGCTGGATTGGGCACCCACCTTCTGCCGGGCTGCTGCTGCTCCGCCGACGTGGAGGCTCTACGGCGAGTCCCCCGGCCGGATCTGGCCACAACGAACACCAGAGTGGTAAGGCCTGGCCCTCTCTCCGTCAGATCGGGTAGGGGAGGGGAGCTCCTGGCCTTGGACGAAGGGAGGAGATCGGGTAAGGAAGGGGAGTTCCTGGCCTTGGATGAAGGGAGGAGAGGCCGAAACCCACCTAGGCCGGGCACGTGGTCGCGGCCCCGGTGTACATGGCTACTGGGGGAGGGGGTGGCAGCGGCCGGCTGGGGATGGAGGTCGTGGTGGCGGCTCCTCTTGGATCTCGGCGGCGGCGAAGAGCTCCGCTATGGTGGCTGGGGCGTCATTGACGATTGAGGTAGGAATTAGATCGAGGGGAGCTCGTTTGCCTGTTTTTTTCGTTACGTGCGAGGGGGAGAGACAAAAAAAAAACCAGGTGGTGGGAGAAGAGACGAAAAAAACCAGACGAGTGTGGAAGGTTGAGACGAAAAAAAACCGTGGAGGCTAGCCTACCAAGTGAGACATTAGGAGTAGAGATACCAACACATCACAGGGAAGAAAATAATACTACTCCCTCCGTTTCATAATGTAGTGCGTATAGATTTTTTCAAAAGTCAAACAATACAAACTTTGACCATGTTTATAGACAAAAATATATACATTTAAAATATCAAATGCATATCATTTGATACATCATTAGTTATATTTTCATGTTGTATATGTTTGGAATGGTATATATAAATAGTTTTTTCTGTAAATTCAGTCAAAGTTCGTTTAGTTTGACTTCTCAAAAAATCTATATGCACTGTATTATGGAACGGATGGAGTAGTATGTGAAAATGAAATAACATCTAGCACCACTCGGTGGCTTAAACCCCACATGACAGTGAGTCAAGCCCCTCTCTCGGTGAGTCGCCTCCTCCTCTCCTCACCGCTTCCATCTACGCCAAGGGCAAGGGGAGAGGGGAAGGAGATCTCAATTCCCTCAGGAATGGCGCCGCCGCGCGCCCACCCGCTCCTCCTCCTCCTCGTCCTGATCCGGGCCGCCGCGACCTCCTCGGCCCCCGCGCCCCCGGCCTACTCCGCCCACTGCCCCGCCCCGCCCGCCGTGCCGGACCTCCCCGCGGGCGCCGCCCTCGCCTCCCCCGCCCCCGCCCCCGCGCTCCAGCTCTCCACCGGCTACTTCTCCGGCGGCGGGGACCTCCTCTTCGGCCCGGACAACGCCCGCCTCCCGCGCTCCTTCGCCCTGCTCCCCACCTCCGTCCTCCCCACCGCCGACGCCTCCATCCTCCGCGTCGCCGCCACGCTCTCCTTCTCCGGCGGCGGCCGCAACCGCAACGGCATCTGGCCCGACGGCCGCAACCGCCGCCTCTTCGAGTACGACGGCCAGTCGCACCGCTTCCGCCCGCGCCTCCCGCGCTTCGTCGGCCGCCGCGCCTCCCTCGTCTTCGACCTCGACGGCTACTACTCCTCCGCCTCCGGGGACCTCTGCATGGTCGGCTCGGGCTCCGGCCGCGCCGCCGATGGCCACCCCGTCGCGCTCCTCCCCGCCGTGCTCCGCCTCCGCTTCCCCACCCCCGCCAACCTCACCAGCCCCTTCGTCACCGGCCGCCTCGAGAGCACCGGCCCCGGCCCCGGCCTGTCGTTCGAGCCGGTCTCGCTCCTCGCCTACGCGGAGGAGGGGTACGCCTACGCCGAGAGCGCGTCCTGCCCTCGCCCGCCCGCCGACGGCCGCGACGTCCGCCAGCTGTTCGGCGGGAGGAACTTCACGTGCCCCGGCCTCAGGTCGCTGCTCAAGCCGGGGTTTAGGCTGGACTACGGCAACGGCGGCGAGTCGGCCGCCTCCTCGCTGGGGATTCACCAGACGCACATGTTTGTCAACAGGGTGCACTGCGCGGCCGACGGCGCCGTTCGTCTCTATGTGGCCTTCTCCAACATGTCAGATTATTCCAGATATTACTTCATGGTCACCGAGAAAGCGATTGTGGCAGAGGGCTTCTGGGATCAGAATGGTAACAGGCTTTGCCTCAAAGGCTGTCATGTAGCAAATTCAGGATCATCCCGTGCGGAATTGGCGGTTGGTGAGTGCGGGATTGGGATGACCTTCTGGTTCCCGGGAGTGTGGTCGATCCAGGAACGGAGCTTTTCTGCAGGGTTGGTCTGGAACACCAGCCTGAAAAGCGACCAGGGCATTGCCGGATATTCAACTGCGGTTAGGGGTAACTTTGGGGGTTTGAAGTACAACTACACTAAGGTTGATGAGGCAACCAAGTATTACAAGCAGTATGGCCTGAACAAGAAGAGGAAGGGCAAGTTCCCAGATAGAAATTCGTATCTAGACTTGGCGTTACGGTTCAACTTGCAGAAATGGGGTGGTTCTGGGTACGCATCGCCGATCACAGTCGGGTCAATGTTGTCTGATGGGAGCTCTTTTGTGCTCTCAAACCTTTCCACTCGCCCTGCAGTGCTGGAGACGAAACAGAGGCTACTTAATGTCAGCTACAATATCCGCTATGTTGGGCGTTGGTCACTAGAAACATTTCAACGTCAACAGATCTCGGCGGAAGGTGTTTATGACACCGAGACAGGCTCCTTGTGCCTGATCGCATGTCGACGGGTTAATGTCTCCTCCTCAGACTGTAAGATTCTGATAACTGCTCAATTTGCTAGTCTGGACGCGAAGGCAGCACAACATGTCCAGGGGAAAATTATAAGCTTGAGGGACAAGACCGACCCTCTTTTCTTTGAAACGCTGGACATTGCTTCATATGGGATGTACATAGGCCAAGTGGAAGACTCAATATGGAGAATGGACTTGGAAAGCACCATGGCCCTCATCTCAATGACGCTGTCGTGTGCCTTCATTGCTGTGCAGCTGTTCCATGTCAAGAAGGTCCCTGAAGCGCTCCCTGCCATGTCGATCACTATGCTTGTGGTGCTCACTCTGGGTTACATGACCCCTCTCGTGCTCAACTTTGAGGCTCTTTTCAAGCACAGCAACAAACAGACTGTTCCCTTTTCCGGTGGTGGTTGGCTTGAGGTGAATGAGGTCATGGTGCGAATCATCACAATGGCGACGTTTCTGCTGCAGCTGCGCCTTCTTCAGTTGGCATGGTCTGCACGGTCTTCTGTGGATGGAAGCAAACACGAGGCATGGGCTGCAGAGAGGAAAGTGCTCTGGGTATGCTTGCCGCTGTACATCATAGGCGGAGTCGTAACTGCGGTTGTCCACATGAGAACCAACCACAGTAGAAGGATGTTGAGGCAAGTTGCTCGCCTCATGCCGCCACGACATACATTCTGGGAGGACATTGTCCCTTACGGGGGCTTATTGCTCGATGGGTTCCTGCTCCCCCAGGTCATCCTGAATGTGTTCTCAGCCTCTAAAGTCCGAGCGCTTTCCCCAGTGTTTTACATCGGGGGCACCATGCTGCGTGCGCTGCCTCATGCATACGATGCATACAGGACCCATCACTTTGTGCGCAGCATGAGGCCATCCTACATCTACGCGAGCTCTCGCGACGACCTCTTCAGCCTCGCGTGGGACATCGTCATACCTTGTGGAGTGGTCTTGCTGGCGACACTCCTGTTCTTTCAGCAGTGGCTCGGGGGCGCCTTCTTCCTCTGCTCCAAGAGACGGAAGCCGTCGAGCGAATACGAAATGGTTTCCACGGTCAGCTCTTAGCAAGTTCCTACAGCTTTATTCATCGCGAGATAAGTGGAAGTAGAGGAGGGGTTTACATATAGCCTGAGAGATAGTTTTTTCTGTTTCCTGATGGATGAATATTTACCCCACATTGGCGCTTGTTTGCGGCGAAAACTTATACATGCATGTATACGAAAGAAGGAAACCAGATCAGGCAAGGTTCGGTTCTTGATTCACAGTTCCTTTTCCTATGCTATCGTTTGGTTTATGCTTTACCTTCCCTGTTATTCTGGTATTCAGTCAGGGCTAGCTATTTGCCCAGGTGGATTTCTGTCTGCGAATTCGTTGGAATTAATCTGCATCCGCTCTTTATGTGAGCTCTGCGTTTTCGTTTGTTTGCTGTGTAGTGTATGCATCCAAGGCCTGTCTCTCTGTTTACTGTTTTCCTACCCATCCATAGTTTCTTGAATTGTTGATTCCTTTTCCTATCGCCATAATTCGGTCTATGATTTACCCTCCTTGTTATTCTGGTATTCAGTCAGGGCTAGCTAGCCCAGGTGGATTTCTGCCTGCGAATTCGTTCGAATTAATCTGCACCTGTTCTTGCTATGAGCTCTGCGTCGTGTGTTTGTGTTGTGTAGTGTATGCATCTAAGAGCTGTCTGTCTGTCTGTCTGTCTACTGTTTTCCTAGCCATCCATAGTTTCTTGACTCGTCGGTCCATCTGAGATGCCTATTCAGCTCTACATATGCATTGGTTTGGATAATGTCATTGCGACGGTTTTAAATAGTCCAAACGTAAAAGCGTGCAAATGGGAAGATAAAAACAAATGCATAGTATTTCCATCTTGATCGCAGAACCTGCATTGTCTTAGAAGTTAGAACCATTCTAATTTAGCTTGTCCTATTTGTTAAAGCCACTCCTCGACGTAGATACCAAATAACGATTTTTAAAGGGAAGGTTGAGCTTTCAAATAAATTTCATGCGGATGTTATATTTAACATTCACTAAGTCGGTATATATAGGTCTAAAAAAAAAAAAAAAAAAAAAAAGACCAGAAGAATGAAGATTCAACCGAGACTTGCTTAGAAGATCCTTGGTTAGATAATCATCAAGAATCTGCACTAGGTTGATCCAGGCAGTACACTTGTCATCAGTCAGTGACCGGTTGGGAAATAGCTGGTATGGTAGAGTAGGGGAAGATGCAGCGGGGCTGTGTTGAGTTGCTGTTTTGATTAGCCGCTGATCATCGATAGTTCCTGGTGCCTCCTATGCCTACACCTACAATATTCCAGTCCCTAGCGTGCAGATATGAAACAAATAATGCACGGAATAGTTATCAACAATTCCACTACAGAGAAATAAGACGAGGAATAAGCTATTCATCTTTGGCTTTGGGAAGGCGCACTCCATATAAAATACTTGGGGTGCATGGTAGAGGTAGTGACATGAAGTCATTGGTTTTCCGTCACTTTAATAGCTAAGAATTCCTTGGTTATGAACTCGGTCCCCGAGTAGGTAAGAACCAAATTTGTTGTACTGTATTTATTTCTCCCCGGGTAGGTCAGATACAATGAGAACTTCAAACAAAAGATCAATCCCCTGAGCTTGTTTGTCCTCGGTTAGGTCAGTCTATTAGGCTACAAGAGCTTTAAACAAACACTACATTTCATAAATTTATTTTAGAAGTATTGATCTTCGGTCTCTACACCAAGATGATGCAATTAGCCAGGAGAAAAGAGGTACAAATTCGCTTAATTGATAGTATTTTCTGACTCAATGTGTTAATTAGACCGTCCATGTCTCTTGGCCAGATAAATCGGTCGTAAGTTTCACCTCGAGGACGTCCTCTTGATTATTATTTTGCGGACTGAACTTTAGGAAAAATCTCAAAAGATTCCCCTTCTCCTCATTGTCTAAATTTGAGTAATTGTTTGAACTGGCACTGTCACGACCACCTTTCACAATTACTCTGGGATTATCTGATGTGCAACGGCTAATTAAAAAGGACCGCCTAAACCTGAGGCGACTTGATTGTTTTCCAATTTCAATCAATTGCATTCAAATCGTTGGATCGGAAAACGAACGACCAGATATGTTTCTTCTTCCTCCAACCGTTTTCTGGATTAGAACGAACAAAGCACAGTTTGAGTCGATTGCATCCTACCTTTTTTTTTTCTTTCAAAACGGAGGCATAAAATTTGCCACATCATTTAATTAAGAGATTGCATCCAACCTGATTTCTCTCCCCTATCTCCCGTGGCTCGCCTCCGGCAAGTTCCCGTCCGATCCCTCATTGGCGACGCCGTGACCGTCCATAACTTAGGCCGAGGCTCACCCGACTCGGCCTTGGGTGCTACTTCTCGTTCCCAGTAGAGTAGAATCGACTGACACATTTTACTACTAATAACACGCAGTAAAGCAAAGCAAACTAGATACACACATGAAAAAAATGACACGCAGAGTATAAGGCCACCAGAAGATGGCTCAAGAGATGGAGCAAGAACCTTTCTCAGATCAGTAAATCAACCGAGCAATGCAGCTTGAAGATCAAAGAGCTCTCTCCATCCGAGAATATAATTTCAGCAAAGCACTTACCTGCCACACTAGTAAACTGCTTGAAGCCAAGAGGTTGTACCGGAGAAAAGGAGTTAATATAAGATCGGCTAATCTTTGGGATGAAAGTACAAAAAAAAAAAATCCATGTAGTGGCATCTCAAAACTATAAACAAAACTACATTCCATCCTTGATATCTGAAGATGGCAGGAACACTGCTGCACCTTGGCATTCTTTCAGAGACAGACTTGAACCTCTGACGATGTCAAGAACTACTTTGCATCATCTGGGAGCGGTAACTAAAACTGCATTTTCTTTGACAGGTAGCTTTGGTGATACGTAGATGACAAAAACTCAGGGCGATAGAAAGTACAAGCGACTAATGGATATTTACCTTACATTTGCGCTTGTTTGTGGCGAAAAGTTATACATGCGTGTGTAAGAAAGATGGAAAACCAGATCAGGCAAGGCTTGGCTTGGTTCTTGATTCGCAGCTCCTTTTCCTATAGGCAGCTAGCCCATGTGGATTTCTGCTACGAATTCCTTGAAATTAATCTAATCTGTTCTTTCTGTGTTCTTTGCGGTTTCGTGCGTTTCCTGTGTAGTGTACGCATGTGAGACATGTTCGCCTGTCTACTGTTTTCTACTCACTCGTAGTAGTAGATCCTTGACTCGAATGTCCATGTGAGATATTATTCAGCTCTACATGTGAGATATTATTCAGCTATTCAGAGCAAAGCTGCCAAGGATCGACGAGGTCCTGCGTGCCATCAGCAACACCCTTGAGCAGTGGAGGCTGGCAGGCGCAACTTGTCTGGAGCGCCCTTTTGGGGATGATGCCGCGAGATAATTAGCCACCTCTCTCCTTTTTACTTATTTTTTCTCTCTTGTTAGCACGTCTTTTGTGCCCATGATCACTTGATCCCCACTGTTTCCCACTTGCTTTCTCCTAAATCAATGAAGCCGGCCTAAACCGGATCTTTCAAAAAAAAAAAAGATGAATAGATCGGATGTTTTCCCAAAAAAAAAAAAAAAAGTCCAACGTAATACACACCTCCACCCGGATTTGAGTCTTAAGTTATCTACCAAGAGCATCTCCAACATATAACCAAAAATAGCCGCCGTGCCACAAAACTGCTGGGTCACTTTGGGCGAAAAAATGCTCCAGCAGATGCCCTATAGGAATATGGTGCCCAAACAAATTTACATCACACCCAAAATTTTGCTAGATACAAATATACATCACCTTGGACTGCGGGAATACATAGATTTCACCAGAATTAACCTTTCACCT
This sequence comes from Elymus sibiricus, assembly GCA_039707655.1. Lineage (NCBI taxonomy): Eukaryota > Viridiplantae > Streptophyta > Magnoliopsida > Poales > Poaceae > Elymus > Elymus sibiricus. Next base: position 355,644,750 of record CM077664.1, on the reverse strand, counting down.
AGCTGGTCCACTTATCACCAGTCAAAAAAAAAAATGACCGCGTGGAAAATAGTTCAGATGTGGTGGGGTTAGGGCACTAGTAGAAAACAGACCTTTCGTGCGCCCCTTTAATCCCGGTTTGATTACGGCCCGGGACTAATGTGACCATTAGTCCCGGTTTGATTTCAGCATCATTAGTGTAGGAGATATGCCCTAGAGGCAATAATAAATGTTATTGATTATCTCCCTGTTCATAATTAGGTTTATGTTCCATGCTATAACTGCTATGGTTCTCGAGTCTACAATAACCACGAGGCTCGGAGGAAGACTCATATGCACGTGTGGGATAATAAACGGTAAATGTATTCCTAGTCAAGCCTCTATGACTGGCTCAAGTATTGCATGATGATCCTGTTTTCCTGATCATGGGCATGGCTATGCCGGCAATTTTGAGGGCACAATTGTTGGTAGCACACTTGTGTTGAATCGACCCGATTGATGTTATGCTATGAGATACATTCGTCATAAGTTTATGGTTAATAACACAGAGAAGTTAATGTTTGCATAATTCCTTAGACCATGAGAGTGTCGAGTTTCTTCATGCTTGCTTCATGAACTTTGGGGTTTGTTAAACGTCATCCGTAAATGGGTGGCTATTACGGCGGCTTACGGGTTCATGGAAAAGTATGTCAAGGGACTTGATAGCTCAAGATTGGGATTTGCTCCTCCGACGATGGAGAGATATCTCTGGGCCCTCTCGGTGTTACGGTATCCATCATCGTCTGGCCAGACACAGGGTGATTTGATCACAGGGATGCTGGAACACGGGAACGAGAAAAGAGAACAATACCGGCAACGAGGTAACTGGCATTGTGGACAAGTGTTGATCCACGAGGATGCCGATGTTTCTCACCTCGGGTAATTGTAACATATCGCGAAGCAACAGGAATAGCTCACGGCAACTGGAGGTTCACTCGAATATTTATTCGTGTGGGTATAGGGATCGATATGGGTGTCCACGGCTCCGATGTTGATCATTGATCGGAAGGGGTTCCGGGTCATGTCTATGCTTCACCGAACCTATAGGGTCACACGCTTAAGGGTCATCTATCTATTGAATACTAGACAGGGAGTCTGAGAGAAAAACACCGAAAAAGTTTCGGACACCGGAAAAGTTTCGGACAGCGGAAAAGTTCCGCAGAGAGGTCACCGGATGAGTTCCGGTGAAACTGAAAAGTTGTTTCAGAGGATACCATAAAGTCAAATTGGTTTTGGCACATGCCTGATAATTCTTGGAGGGTGCCAGAATCATTCTGGAAACTTTCTGGAATTTTCCAGGATGAAAACCGGAAATGTTCCGGAGCTGCCGAAACCGCTTCAGATGCTTTTCGCAGATGAAATCACTAAACCGGAATTGTTCCGGCTCGCGTTGAAAATTATTTTGGTGGGTACTAGAATTGTTCTAAGCCCACATGAATATTTTCAGTTCGATCAGACGCTGAAAAATGTCGTCGTGAATAGTGAAAGTGCTTTTTGGGATATTTTTGGAAAGCCACCTTTTGGGGCTTTGCTCCAAAAGATCTTGGGGATGACATGGATGGATAGGGGCCAATTTTGGGGCCCCACATGAGGGTGTGGCCGGCCACATGGTGGACTCCTTCATGGAGTCCCCCTTGTTCCTTGGTTTCACCTTTTAGGTCCTTGGGAAGGACTCCTTTCCATGTGGGTTTTGGGTCTTCTTGTAAAACCACCCTACCCCTTGGGTTTCCTATAAATAGGAGGTGTGTGGGCTGCCATAAGACACACTCTTGCTCTCATACACAAAGCCATGCATGATCTGGCATTCTTCTCTCCCTCCCAGCGAAATAGTTTCGTAGAGCCGAAAGGCTGTCTGGGTTCCGGTAGGAACTAGTTCTGGACGGCGAAGCCCTGCCGGATAGATGACACCGTATGTGTGCAACTCTGTAGAGAGATCGTAGTTTCGGTCTTAGTTCGAGAGTGCCTCCCGAAGGGCTGTCCGTGTGACCGTCCGAGTTTTGGAGGTCCTCCCGAAGGGCTGTCCGAGTGACAGTCCGAGTTTTGGAGGTCCTCCCGAAGGGCTGTCCGCGACACCGTCCGGGGGACTGTGCGACCGCCTCCCGGAGGGTTGTCCGCGGGGCAGATGAGGGTATACATCCTCGCGGTTGGGAGGTTGTAAAATCCTAGCTGCGGGGATCTGCACCGCCGATCGTCATCGACTCTACTTCCGCTGCGCTACGAGTCGGTAACGAAAGAGATCAAACCTTGTATGCAGTCTCCATAGTGGTCCTGGGCTGGTGCGTAGGTCGGAAATTTTTTGTTTTCTGCTGCGTTACCCTACAGTGGCATCAAGAGCCGTGCTATGCGTAGATGCAGGTTGCGATCTAGAATACATAGAGATGTATGGGTGTTGCACAATATAATTAGGTAGTAGATGAGATCTATTGCTGAAAATTATTTGTGCGGGTAGCAGATGAAATCTGTTACCCGATGTTCCTGTTGCTTCCCCTGAATTTGCGTAGTCCTGATCTTGACGGCATGGTGGAATCTCACAAAGTTCTGGCAATCCGCGATCCTTTCATGCTGCTCCTGAGTATGCTGATTGACAGATCAACGAAGTGCTAACAGTTCTTTGGGTTCCACCATAGTTGAGAAAGATGGATGTTTCGCAGACGAAAGGGCAATGCAGATATGATCTGCACGGGGGTCACGCGTATGACGAAGTTTAGTATGGGGCTCGAGATTTTATTATCTCGTGTTTCATACACCCTGGAAGCGTAATCTAGCAACCTGGATTATCATGCTTGATGATGGACGTTGGTAGCTTCGGTTTGTTTCGAAACCTTAGAAGCCACGTAAAATAAAATTTCGCATGAACCGATTAGAGGCGTCTAACTTGGTTTTGCAGGATGGTTTGCATGTGCATGTGATGTGGTATAGCAGTGTTCATAATAATTTGATTATGTATGAGATGACTATATGATGTAAATTGATTAACATGACCTGCGTGTCATGATTCGGCATGATGGCTGGAGCCATATGATTGCACTTTAATGACCTGCGTGTCAACCTTATGTAATGCACTTATTTTATTAGCTATAGAGATAGCAATATTATCTGGTGCATCGAGAAGGTGGTGGCAATCTTCGCGAAGGTGAACACCGACGCGAATGCCGAAGACGAAGAGATACTTAACTTCTCCGTCAGAAAGGGCTATACCATATCATGCTAATTATGAATTGCCTGAGATGTTTATCCCTTATGATGCACCCTTCTTGATTGCGCGGTAGTCGCTTTTATTAGGGTGATCTCTCACAAAAATATCAAGTAGATAGTGTTCTCCCAAGTGTAGCACCGTCACGGCACCTAACTTTTCGGGGTACGCCATGGATGCATGGGTGCGAACGATTAGGGATGTGTGAGGCGGGTGAGTTGAGACCTCGCAGCGAGATCACTTGGTTGTCTTGACGTTCAGGCATGAGTGTCATGAGCTCGGAACACACGCATCGAAAGATGAACAAGAGTCACATGGAGATGTGATCGGCAAGTTGGCCTACCGATTAAAATTCCCGTCATGAGATGATGATTCTATGGCGATGAATTGAAGTCTGGATCTTGTATCACTCAAAATCAATTACGAGAGATATTGATTTGAGTGGGAGCGCACTGTAGAATTAACTTGTTTAATTCTCAGTGCAATTAATTATGAACCCTGTCTAAGTGTGATTTGCATAATAGTTGTAGAATAATGGCTCGCGTTTCCACCTTCCCTATTAAAATTGAATAGCTGTTAAATATCTGGTTAAATCTTTACAGTTGGTAACGTAATGTGAGGATTGTCCTCTAGAGTGTCGAGAAGGATTTTGTCCTATCGCATACTTTCGGTATTCTCCCGCTAATGCTATGGATCATGTGACTCTCGTCCTTCGATCCAAAAGCAAGAATTCCTTTTCAGTCAAAGTGCAATATGTTTGCTTCCATGAGACCCGAACTTCGAAAGTTTGGATAGTTATGTGATATTCATGGAATCTGAAAATCATTTTCAGAGACAGACAAAGGCTAAAAGATATGAGATATCCAAAGCAATGTTTGTTTGCAAACTGTTAGTAAAAGAGTTTACTATGCATTAGACTGATAAGAGAGGGATCCAGGAGAACGCCTATCATATGATGAAAGGTGAATAAAACAACAACTTAAAGAGAAAGGAAGTGTCCGAAGGGTGTTAGTAAGACTTTCACGCCTAGGAAGTCCGAGGCTAACGCCACTCTTAAGTTGGGTGCTTCTTCTGAGAGTAGGAGAAATACTAAAAGTTAAACTGTTAGAAGTATAATGGCAGAAAGAAAGAAGACTGGAATATCCAGCTCATGTATGAACGTCATACAAGTTTTTGATGTATAGAAGGCTGGTCAAAGATATAGTTCTTGGGAATTATGGTTAAACATGTTAATCACTAATTCTTGGGTATTGTGAGTTAATCACAAAGATACCCGCTCGATTGCATTCTGTTGCAACTCGATGTAAGAACTACTATGGCCTGAAAGACTAGCCAGGAATGAGGTTTAGGTATACACAGGGAACATAGTAAATGTTACTATACCTTCCATCGGTGTATTACCTATGTATTTATTTTCATAATTCTTTTGGAGTTTCACGCTCCAGCCCTTTTGCATAAGGTATCTTGCAAGAAGGTTGTTCATAAGAGAACTTTTGATGTTCGGTGTTATGAATAACATAAGGGCCATACTTTCATTATGAATGAGATGTATGTTATGAATATTGATATTGATATTAATACATTGCCTCTGTATTTACTTTCATAATTCATTTAGAGTTTCATACACTCTAGCCCTTTGCATAAGGTATTTTGCAAGAAGGTTATTCATAAGAGAACTTTTAATGTTCGGTGTTATGAATAACATGAAGGGCCATGCTTCCATACAGGATGGGATGTATGCTATGAATATTGATGGTAATATGATACATCCATAACACTGACGCTAAATGTCGCAAGACTAAAAGAATACCACACAAGTGTGGCACTGCATTTGGTCACATTGGAGAAACCCGCATGGAAAATTCCATTATGATGGATTTTTGAAGTCATTTGATTTTGAATCATCTGACACTTGCAACTTTCCTCTGAAAAGTGAAGTGACTGAAATACCGTTCACAGGCCATAAGGAACGAGCAAAGAACATATTGGTGATCATACATTATGATGTGTGAAAGTCCAACAAATGTTGTTGCAAGTAGTGGATTTATCTATCTTCAGAAATGACTCAAGTAGATATATGGATATTTACTTGATGAGACGTAAGTCTGGATCTTTTGAATTCATTCAGAAGGTTTTCAAAAATGAAGTAGAAGTTGTTGTAACAAGAAAATTATGTTTCTACAATTCGATTGCAGAAAGGAATATTTGAGTTACAAGTTTAGCGAATGTCTGATGAGTTGTGAAAGGGGTTTCATAACTTACACCTCCCGGAACACCACTGCAAGTGGAAAGTCCGTGAAGACGTAATCGAACCATTTATGACATGGTAAGATCAAAGATGACATAAATAAATTTGCCATTATCCCTTTTAAAAGTGATGCTTTAGAGACTGCGGCTTTTTCACTGAAAAGAGCTCCATCGGGTCTGTTGAAATGGCGCCATGGTATGGTACGCCCAACCATGTTATATCTTTTCTTAACATTTGGAATATGGGGCTTGTGTAAAAGGTTACAAACCTATTCCAAATCAGACAAGTGCTACTTTGTAAGGTTATCCCAAGTCATTGGGTATTCCCCCACCACTATACCGAGGCAAAGGGTTTTGCCGCAAAACGGTATGCTTTTAAAGAGAATAGTTCTTTCAAAAGGTGAGTGGGAGGACAGTGCAACTCGACGAGATAACCAGTATCTTCGTCATCAGGTCAAAAGAAAGGAACCTTGGAAGTGATTCCGGAGTTTCCTACTGCGACTGATACGGAAGTCTCTACAATAAAATGTATGGACTTCGGTCGAACTTGCAGCTGAACCACGTAGGCAAAGCTCGTGCAAACCTATCAGGTGCGCAAACGAGATATTGTTATTAGACAACAGTATACCTACAATACACAATGAAGCGTTGATGGGCCCTGACTCCGGAATTGGCTAAATGCCAATACAATCCGAGATAGTTTCCATATAAGTGATTCGAGATTAAAATCTTGATACACCTTTCGGAAGACTTAGAGTCTAACGAATATTTATGGAACTAAAAACTGATACGGATAAAATGTTTTATCCATAAAGCTTGACTTGTTGCCATAACAAGTTCAAGGACTTGACTACGATGAGATTGTCTCACCGTAGCGATGCTTGAAGTCGGTTCGGGTTGAACTAGCAATTAATACATATTTCAATCATGAGATATGAAACATGGATGACAAAAGGATTTCCATCTGATGGAAATGAAACCTAGGACTTGTATGTGATACAGTCCAAAGTAATTTGTCGATCCAGAGGATGCTAGTAAGTATGCAAACTTCAGAGTTCCAGCGATGAACAAAAGAGAGCAAAGTGGAGTTGGAATCTTCGTTTTTTGATGGAATGGTCAAAGGGGTTTGACTTCATCAAATGGGTATCGAAGATGCTTGTGATTCAAGAAAGTAAGTGGGAGCATAATAATATTTCTAAAAACCTTGTGTACTTGACACATTGTTAATTGGAAATAAATTTCTTGACACGAATTAGGACTTCATTTAAAATAGTTTTTCGATGAAGTGCTTAGGCTAAATAGCCTCCAAATTAGGCATGATAATCTATGGAGATAGATTTATCTAATAGGGCTAAGCAATGAATACATATTGACAAGGTGCTAAAACCTTTTAGCATTTAAAACGCCAAGGAGTGATTCTTGCCGAAGTCACATGGAAAGAGTTTTGCAAGACTCGGTGTCTCAAAACACTGATGAGCAAAATACATAATGGTGATTCCACACACTCTTGTGTTTGGATTAATCATGTATTCCATGGTATGTAAAACCAACCAGATATGTCCGATACTCCAAAGATGTTGCGAGTATGGATACCAAAGTGATCAAAGTACTGGTCATAGGACAACAGTGAAAGATGTCATTGAGTACTAAGAGTAGTACTGATGACATGTTTTCTCGCAAGCAGAGATTACATCGATACAGTCTTCATCAATGCTCCATGCGATTTTCGATTTAAGTTAAGGGTTTTGTGTAATCCACAATATGGTGGCACAGTAGTTGGAAGATGTTCCAAACAAGATACTGTGGCGAATTCTATAACAAAGGCTAAGTATGTTGACGCTTTAGAAGCGACAAAGAAGTTGTTGAATCATATAGTTCATTCATGAACATAGTATGGTTCCAAGATGGCTTTGGTCTATGGGACACTATTGCAGATAGTTGCTCCATAGCTCAGTCTGAGGAATCAGGTTTCGACCAATGATTCACACATATGCAAGGCCAAGTCCAGACAAAATATGAATTTTGTGAAAGCGTGAAAACGCAAGGATATGCAAAGTAACACACGGAGCTGAAGTCGTCAGATCCGTTGCATATCAGGCTATACCACATGCGAAGCATATTTTACACCAGTATGCCATAGGTGTAAAGTGCATTAGCATTGACTAGATTATTGACTCTAGTGCAAGTGGGAGTCTGTAGGAGATATGCCCTAGAGGCAATAATAAATGTTATTGATTATCTCCCTGTTCATAATTAGGTTTATGTTCCATGCTATAACTGCTATGGTTCTCGAGTCTACAATAACCACGAGGCTCGGAGGAAGACTCATATGCACGTGTGGGATAATAAACGGTAAAATGTATTCCTAGTCAAGCCTCTATGACTGGCTCAAGTATTGCATGATGATCCTGTTTTCCTGATCATGGGCATGGCTATGCCGGCAATTTTGAGGGCACAATTGTTGGTAGAACACTTGTGTTGAATCGACCCGATTGATGTTATGCTATGAGATACATTCGTCATAAGTTTATGGTTAATAACACAGAGAAGTTAATGTTTGCATAATTCCTTAGACCATGAGAGTGTCGAGTTTCTTCATGCTTGCTTCATGAACTTTGGGGTTTGTTAAACGTCATCCGTAAATGGGTGGCTATTACGGCGGCTTACGGGTTCATGGAAAAGTATGTCAAGGGACTTGATAGCTCAAGATCGGGATTTGCTCCTCCGACGATGGAGAGATATCTCTGGGCCCTCTCGGTGTTATGGTATCCATCATCGTCTGGCCAGACACAGGGTGATTTGATCACAGGGATGCCGGAACACGGGAACGAGAAAAGAGAACAATACCGGCAACGAGGTAACTGGCATTGTGGACAAGTGTTGATCCACGAGGATGCCGATGTTTCTCACCTCGGGTAATTGTAACATATCGCGAAGCAACAGGAATAGCTCACGGCGACTGGAGGTTCACTCGAATATTTATTCGTGTGGGTATAGGGATCGATATGGGTGTCCACGGCTCCGATGTTGATCATTGATCGGAAGGGGTTCCGGGTCATGTCTATGCTTCACCGAACCTATAGGGTCACACGCTTAAGGGTCATCTATCTATTGAATACTAGACAGGGAGTCTGAGAGAAAAACACCGAAAAAGTTTCGGACACCGGAAAAGTTTCGGACAGCGGAAAAGTTCCGCAGAGAGGTCACCGGATGAGTTCCGGTGAAACTGAAAAGTTGTTTCAGAGGATACCATAAAGTCAAATTGGTTTTGGCACATGCCTGATAATTCTTGGAGGGTGCCAGAATCATTCTGGAAACTTTCTGGAATTTTCCGGGATGAAAACCAGAAATGTTCCGGAGCTGCCGAAACCGCTTCAGATGCTTTTCGCAGATGAAATCACTAAACCGGAATTGTTCCGGCTCGCGTTGAAAATTATTTTGGTGGGTACTAGAATTGTTCTAAGCCCACATGAATATTTTCAGTTCGATCAGACGCTGAAAAATGTCGTCGTGAATAGTGAAAGTGCTTTTTGGGATATTTTTGGAAAGCCACCTTTTGGGGCTTTGCTCCAAAAGATCTTGGGGATGACATGGATGGATAGGGGCCAATTTTGGGGCCCCACATGAGGGTGTGGCCGGCCACATGGTGGACTCCTTCATGGAGTCCCCCTTGTTCCTTGGTTTCACCTTTTAGGTCCTTGGGAAGGACTCCTTTCCATGTGGGTTTTGGGTCTTCTTGTAAAACCACCCTACCCCTTGGGTTTCCTATAAATAGGAGGTGTGTGGGCTGCCATAAGACACACTCTTGCTCTCATACACAAAGCCATGCATGATCTGGCATTCTTCTCTCCCTCCCAGCGAAATAGTTTCGTAGAGCCGAAAGGCTGTCTGGGTTCCGGCAGGAACTAGTTCTGGACGGCGAAGCCCTGCCGGATAGATGACACCGTATGTGTGCAACTCTGTAGAGAGATCGTAGTTTCGGTCTTAGTTCGAGAGTGCCTCCCGAAGGGCTGTCCGTGTGACCGTCCGAGTTTTGGAGGTCCTCCCGAAGGGCTGTCCGAGTGACAGTCCGAGTTTCGGAGGTCCTCCCGAAGGGCTGTCCGCGACACCGTCCGGGGGACTGTGCGACCGCCTCCCGGAGGGTTGTCCGCGGGGCATATGAGGGTATACATCCTCGCGGTTGGGAGGTTGTAAAATCCTAGCTGCGGGGATCTGCACCGCCGATCGTCATCGACTCTACTTCCGCTGCGCTACGAGTCGGTAACGAAAGAGATCAAACCTTGTATGCAGTCTCCATAGTGGTCCTGGGCTGGTGCGTAGGTCGGAAATTTTTTGTTTTCTACTGCGTTACCCTACAATTAGTCCCGGTTCATTTGCTACCTATAGTCCCGGTTTGTGATACAAACCGGGACTAAAGGGGTGGTGGCAGGCTGGTGTCAGCTGGGGCCCCCACGAGCCCCTTTAGTCCCGGTTTGTATCACCAACCGGGACTAAAGGCCCCCCCTTTAGTCCCGGTTTGTATCACCAACCGGGACTAAAGGCCCCCCCCTTTAGTCCCGGTTGGAGATACCAACCGGGACTGGAAAAAAAATTCATTTTTTTTCAATTTTTTTTTTCAAATTTTTTTCCCAGCACTTTAGTCCCGGTTGGTGTCTTCAACCGGGACTAAAGGGGGGGCCCCTGCGAGCCCCTAAATCTTAGAAAAATCATAACTAAATCATTCTAATTCAGAAAAATACAAATAATATATCAAAATTTGCAGAAAAAAAAGATTTGTCCAAAGAAACAACAATTTTTCCGTTTCGACAATTTTTTAAAATCACCAAATTCAAAGGGAAAATAGAGTTTTTGGACGTTTCAGACGTTTTAGGGTTTAGGGGCTAGGGTTTAGATTTCTAAGTTTAGGGTTAGGTTTTAGGGTTTGAACCTTTAATTTTACTGTTTATAATAGAGTTTCGGACGTTTTAAGTCCCGGGTTTAGGGTTTTCGGACGTTTTAAGTCCCGGGTTTAGTGCTTTTCAATTTCAGGCTAATTTAGCTCAAAAAATCATTAAATCCATGAAAAAATAGCAAATGAAGTCAAAAAGGGTTGAAATTTATGGATGTGGCTTTGAACGGTTCATATTGAACACACAAAAATTCTGGAGTTGAAATAAGATTAAAAAAATGAAATGTCTTTATAACAGCTGAGTTTTCGTCTGAAACCCTGTTACTTCGAAAGAGATGGTCCAGTTTGTACACAAAGTGCATCCAGTTTTTGCCATAACCCTCTCAACTTTTTAGCACAAGCTATTTGGGTGAAATGATGATACCATGCCAAGTTTCAACCTTTTCAGAGTTCATTTGTAGTGCTTTTCAATTTCGGCCTAATTTAGCTCAAAAAATCATTAAATACATGAAAAATAGCAAATGAAGTCAGAAAGGGTTAAAATTTGAGGATGTGGCTTTGAATGGTTTATATTGAACACACAAAAATTCTTCAGTTAATATAAGTTTAAAAAAATGAAATGTGGTCAAACAGTGGTCAAACTACTTATTCAATAAATATTAGTGTTACTAAATAATTATTGTTTTTTAGAATAAAAGTTTCAAACTCAAACGGTGAAGCGTGTGACATCATGCTCATATTTTTCTGATAATAATGGATATATTATTTGTCGAATTTTGATTTACAGATTTAAAGATATTAATTATGTCATTTTAAATGAATAAATGGCAAAATAATAATAATAATAATAATAATAATAATATTACTTATTTTATTTTCATTGAAATTCAATATTATTATTACTTATTTTATTTTGACCTTTTTGTATTATTTTGGATTTTTTTATTTTTTTTGTTTTTTGATAATTTTTGATTTTTTTGAAATTTTTTCCTTTTTTTTGAATTTTTAAATTAATCATTGTTGTTTGTTAATCATTGTTGTTTATTTTAATAATTGTTTGGAGTTCAAAAAATTAAATCATGTGACATCAAGACCTAAGGGTTAATAGGATTGATAGCTTACTATTGTCAGGAAAACAACAATTGCAGACTTGGAAACTAGGGGAGATAGAACCTGAAAGTTAAGCGTGCTGGGGCTGGAGTAGTGAGAGGATGGGTGACCGGCCGGGAAGTTAGACGATTTGGAATGAGTGTGGAGCAGTGAGGAGGGGTGATTAGAGATTAAATTGTCAAATAATTCAAAGATTCGAAAATCAGAAGAAAAAAATTCAAAAAAAAATTCAAAAAAAAAATATCAAAAAAAATTCCTTTAGTCCCGGTTGGTGTTACCAACCGGGACTAAAGGTCCTGCATCCCCCGCCCCAGACAGCGCCACGTGGAGGGCCTTTAGTGCCGGGTCGTGTTGAACCTGGACTAAAGGGAGGGGGGGCTTTTAGTCCCCACCCTTTAGTGCCGGTTCCTGAACCGGCACTAAAGGCCGTTTTAAACCGGGACTAAATCCCGTTTTTCCACTAGTGGGGGTGTAGAGCGGCGTCCCGCGAAGTCCCGCAAAAGCGCCAGCTAGTACAAATTACTCTAACGCACTCTGATCCAGCTAAAACAGATTTTTCTTGTTTTGAACTGGAAGCGGGGCGGATCGGGCGCTGCCCTGCATCCCTAGGTGGGGTAGAAGTGAGAGACATGAGGGCGGTGTGGTGAAGTCCGGGTGAGAGGCATAGGCGTTGTGTCCTGTAGCAATTCTTGTTACCCATCGATCATCTAGAGTTCCTGGTGCCTCCCATGCCTAAACCTGTCAGATTTCTAATATCAGTAGTGTGCAGATACCAAATAAATAATGCATGAAATAGGAATAACCAATTCCAGTACAAAGAAATCAGATAAAGAGTAAGCTATTCATGTTTGGCGTAGGCCATTTCTAACCGATCCCCAATAAAGCCGTAAGGGAGGATAAATTCGGTTATCCCCCCTTACGGCGCACCTAGCCGATCCCCAAAAACGGTTAGTGGAGAAAAAATTATCCTCCACCTCCCAATATCCCCTCCAATCTCTCTAAATATGCTCCATCCCGCCGCGGCCGAGTAAAATTGGCGCCTCTCTTCTTCCCTCCCTCCCTCCTGCCCCCGCCACCGATGACCCTCCCTCCGGCCGGAATGGATAGGTCGGTCCCTTCCCACACCCAGCCGGCCACCGCCGCTGGAAACCATCCACGCCCCGCCGCCCGCGCCGAAGAAAACTTTGGGGATGACAAAGAACCATCGGGTCCAAGATCCTCCTCCAACCGCGGCAATGGCCTCCGAGGTGGAGACCGCCTCTTCGGCCACGGCTCGCCGCCCTCCCGCCGCTCCTCCCGCGACCAAACGAGCTCGAAAGCCGACGGCGGCGGCGACGGCACTCGCCGAGGCGGCCGCGAAGAAGAAGAGGAAGAAGAAGGCCGTAGTGGCGCCTCGTCAAAGGCCGGCTCCTCGTGTAGCCACTCCGGCGCCCCCTAAGGCCACTGCTCCAGTGCAGGCGGCTGCCAAAGTCGGCAACAAGGGCCGTGTCCGTCAAGTGTTTGACGAAATGCCTACAAGGTAAAAACTAAAATGCCAACATTTCGGCCGATCGGTGATGTAGTTTCTTTGTTTGTGGCCGACGGTGATGTAGTTTCTTTGTTTTGATGTCGTAGTGCGGAGATGAACACGGCTGAGTTCTTAGCGTCTTTGGAGTCCTCGGCCGCCATTGGACTTGATGAGCTCAACTACGACTCCATTTGGCATCATTCGGAGGCGACCCAAGACATGGAGCAAGAGATGGCCGAGGAAGAGGAAGAGGCCGAGGAGGAGGAGACCGAGGAGGTGGTGGCCGATAAGGAGGTGGCCGGGGAAGAGGAGGTTGTGGAGGTGACCGAAGAAAGCACGCGAGCGTCAAGGTCACGCACCGCCAACTACAACCAAAAAGAGGATCTTGCTCTTTGCGATGCTTGGTGCGCGATCTCCATGGATGCAATGATTGGAACGGATCAAACCAAGACTATGTTTTGGGAGAGAATTACTGAGCACTACAACAACTCCGTGGACGTGAGATCAAACCGTACGCAAGGTTCTCTTGGGCATCGTTGGAGCACCATTCATGACCAATGCAACCGATGGTCCAGTTGCATCAACCAAGTGAATAATGCACCACCGAGCGGTGTGCAAGTGGCGGAGTATTGCCCCTACATCCAAGAACTATTCAAGCATAGAAACACCAAGTTTGGCCACAATCCCTTCACGTTGCATCATTGCTACAAAGAGCTATGCAAGAACGAGAAGTGGATCCAAAGAATCGTGGAGACCACTCCAAAGAGATCAAGATTGAGCATATCCGTTGAGGAGGACGATGAGGTTGACGAAGATGCCAACAATAGACCGGAAGGAAACAAGATTGCAAAAGAAAGAAAGAAGAGAAATGCATTCGGTGGCACTTACAAAGAAGAACTTGTGGCAATGATCGAGACCAAGAAGGTGTTGGCAGCCGAACGCAAAGAAGAGAAGATGGCGAGGTGGAATGAGCTCAAGGTGTTGGAGGATGAGAAATGGAAGGCCAAGTTGGCGGCCAAAGAGAGAAAGTTGAAGGCGGAGGAGCGTAGGCTTGCACTTGAGGAGGAGAGGATTCGTGATGCCAAGAAGTCCGAAGAACGTGCTATCATGTTCATGAATCCAAACACAATGGATGAAACCGCAAGGAAGTATTGGGAGCTCACTCATGGAGAGATCTTGGAAGCCTCTCTAGGGAATGTTGGTGGGGCTGAGGTGGTGGTGGCGGTGATGGTGTGATGGTGGTGGCCGAGGGGGTGGTGGTGTTGATGGTGGTGGCCGAGGGGGTGGTAGTGTTGATGGTGGTGGCCGAGGGGGTGGTGGTGGTGATGGTGGCCGAGAGGATGGTGGAGTTGATTTCTTCGCCGAGGACCTCGTTTGAGTGGGGTGGTGCATGCCATTGGTTGGCTCGATCCACAACATATACATGCTATGTTTGTGGTGATTTTGGATCAAACATTGTGTTTGAAGTGATGGCTTTTGGGTGAACTTTGCATGTTTTAATTTGAAATTCGTGATGATGAAACTATATGTTATCACGGCTATGTTATGCATGTTTTAATTTTAATATTATCATGATATACATTGTGTGTGTTTGAAGTTGGTGCGGATAGGACACAAAATATACACAATTTTGGTTTTTACTACATTAACTATATGGGATCGGCTAGGTGCGGCCACCGTTAGTAGAGTAAAAATTTACTCCACTAACTTTACTCCGCCGGATACTTCCTTAGCTTTTAGGGGATCGGTTAGAAATGGCCTTAGGGAAGACCTGCTCCTTATAGAAGAATTGGGTACATGGTAGAGGTAATGACATGATGCCGTTGGTTCTCCGTTAGGTCAATAACTAGGGATTCCTTGGTTATGAGCTTGGTCCTTGAGCAGGTAAGAGCATGTGAGATCTTAAAGAAACAATGAAATTTTTGTGCTGGTTTCTCCTCGTGTAGGTAGGCAATAAGAATTTTACAAATGATGAATATCCTGAGCTTGTTTGTCCTTGGGTAGGTAAGAGCCTATGAGACCTTAAAACAGATGATGAGTCTGTTGTGCTTATTTTTTCCTTGGGTATGTCAAAGACACCGAGAACTTGAAACAAATGATGAAGTTTCTGAGCTTGTTTGTCCTCTGCTGGTCAGACTATTAGACTATTAGACTAAGAAAACACAGCTAGCCAACATAAAAGGGCTAACGAAATTTTTTTGAAAAGAAAAGGGCTAACGAGCTAAATAACTAGAACCAAATTCGCACAATTGTCAGCACCTTCCGACTCAAATTGGCAATGCTTTCGACATGTCACCTACACAGTCCATTATCTTTGCCCAGATAAGCCATTCATAGGTTTACTTGCCTCGAGGATGTCTTCTTTAGGGAGAATCGTGATTCCACTTTAGGGAGAATCTCAGAAGATATCTTCGTTGTTCAAACTTGAAAGACTGTTCAAACGGCCATTGCCACGACCACATTTCATAGTACACAAATGTATTAACTACAGTAACACCCCCATGTATTAACTACAGTGATCACCTCTTGATCATGCCAAGTCACCATGTATAACAGTGCTTGATCATCATTTGAGTCATATCTCATTTCAAATTCCAACTCAAATTGAAAATTCAAATATGAAGTAAAAATAAAAAATGTTCAAATTTGAAAACTAAATAGTTCATAATTTTGGAAATATTCTATTATAAATAATGTTCAGGAAAACAACATCACCTAAATTCCCTAGATGACTCTAACATCCAAAAACAGTACCAAAACAGTACCATTTAATCCCATTTTAATTAATAAATATTAAAATGAAATCATTTTGCCTCCAAACCTTTTTGTGGCAGTATAGAATAATGCATTGCATTTATGTGACTAAGTCTCACATTTTACAAAAGTCATTTGGTGTGAAAAGAAAAGGCAAAACAGCAGGGGGAAAATAAAACAGAGAAATAAAAAGGGAAAAGGCAGAAACACACTGGTGAACTGGGCCTAAGTGGCATAGAGTGCGGCCCAGCCCACTGTGCTCGGCCTTTCCTTCCTCCTCCCGCCGCTCGCTTGCGCGCGCACAACCGAGCCACGGTCGCCGTCGCAGCCGCGCCCACTCGCCTCCTCGCGTCGCTACAGGGCGCCGGGATGGATAAGAAGGCCACCGCGGACACCCTGGACCACCCCCAGATCTTTTCCCCCTCTCCCCTCGCTCGCCTTCTTCCTCTCCCGCCATGGCCGACGTGACCGTCGCCGTTGCGAGCTCACTCGCGTAGCCACTGCCGCCGTCTCGCCTCGTCTTCGTGCCAGATCGATCCGCCGGCCTCGACTACGTCCTTTGCGCTGAGCCAACGGAGCCGGGAGCCACTGCTTCGAGCTCGGCGACCTCTTCTTCCTCCTACGGCCACCGCGACCTCGCCGTCGATTCCGGCCACCTCGCGCCCTCCCCGAGCCCGTTTTGCTCACCTGCGAGATCGCTGTGAGGCCACCTTCCTTTCCCCTCTGTTTTCGATATAAATCCGTAGCCGTAGCGTTGCCGTCATCGTTGTTTTGCTCCGGCCGAAGCTCGTCTCCGCCGCATTAGGTGTCGCCGCCGTTGTCGTTTGTGTCGTGGCCGGGCAAGCACGGCAACGTGCTCAGGGCACCTCCCTGGTGCCGCCCATGCCACTAGCTCGTCCTCCCGTGCCCTCTAGCCGCGTACCGCATCTCGGCCGAACTCTGGCGCCGCTCGTTAGCTCGCCGCCGTCGCTATAGGTCGTCTCCGGCCGTGCCACCACCGCAGAACGACGCGCCTCGCTTTCCTCTTTCGAACGCCGCCTCGCGCGTGCCAAACGAACGCCGGACGGTGAAATCCGGCCACCTCCCGTCGCGCGCCGCCGCAAAACGTGGTCGCCGGCGATGTTCCGGTCACCGGAGCTGACCTGGCGCCACGTGGCCACCTATGGGCCACTGACAGTGGGCCCAGTGGGTCCAGTTGACTGGGTTGACCACTCAACTGTGCTGACTGGGCAGCCCAGTGTCACTGACATGTGGCCCCCATCCTAATTAAAATGTTTTTAATAAATAATTAACCAGTTAATTAATCTATTAATTAAGCTGAGTCACTGACAGTGGGTCCCACTAGCTAATTAAGTTAGTTAGTTAAAAATAAACCCCTGTTAATTAGCTCTGTGTATGACATGTGGGACCCAGTGGTCAGGTTTGACCTGGACCAGCTGGGTTTGACCGCTGACGCAATGCTGATGCCATGCTGACGTCATATTTCTTTTCTGTCGAATTTATTAATTAAAACAATTTCAGAAAATGTTTAAAACTTTGAAAAATCATAGAAAATAAACCGTAGCTCGGATGAAAATAATTTATATATGAAAAATGATCAGAAAAATATGACGAATACGAATACGCTACCCACATACCTGTCAGCCCTCTCCAACATGATGAACATGGAACTTTTCCCTCTGATTCATCTGACCGATAATCACCCGGAGCTGGGAGAACACTCCCGGATATTTTCCCGCTTTGACCAAAATACCTAGCACTGCATCAGAACACCCCTAGCACTGCATATTGCCATGTCATGCATTTGTGTTGCATTGTTTGCCGTGTATTTATTGTTTCTTCCCCCTCCTTCTCTCCCGATAGACCCCGAGACTGCCGACGACACTGCTGAGTACGACGACGTCATCGACGACCAGACCCCTTCAGCCGAGCTTCCAGGCAAGCAAAACCCCCTTGATCATCCAGATATCGCCTACTCTTTCTCTCTATTGCTTGCATTAGAATTGCTTCTGTTGTTGCTCCGATAGCTCCTATTCTGATGCATAGCCTGATTTCGTCGCCTGCTATTGGCACCTTACCTGCTATCCTATGATGCTTAGTTAGGTATGCTATGTTTCATCAGCTGGCCCTTCGCCCTTGTCCGTTTGTCAGGTTTGTTATCGGGCCGTGATCACTCTGGGTGATGATCACGGAAATGTTACATTACTGCAATACTTTTAAACTGTTAAAGTCGGGCAGGCTCCAAGAGTGCCCGCGAGATAATGGAACAAGACGGGTTGAACCCAAGGGTACCCGCGAGTGATATTGTGGCGGAACGGCAGGGCATGCGGAGTCCACCTAGGAGAGAGGTGGGCCTGGTCCTTGGTCGTAGTCCGTGGATTACCAAGTCGGAGCGACAGGAATCCTGTTCGTCTCTGCGAGTTACTAAAACACGCCTAACGGATTTGGGTATTTGATCTGAGTTGGCTACGTGCCTATACGCACTACCACCACGCGGGATAATGGTTTAATGGGGCCCTCTACGTCGTACGTTTCTCCCGAAAGCTCTTCAGATGTCACAGTTCAGAGATGCGGGCTGATTGTTGGGGTGGGCTGGTTACGTCACTTGTGTACACAGTGTCGCGCCTGGGCCCCGGCCAGTCACGCACCGTGCAGGAGTGCAGAGGGCGATGGGCCCAAGACCCCTTCACACTTAGGATTTAGACCGGCGTGCTGACCTCTCTGCTGAGCCTAGGTAGGACTACGCCGTGTCGATTACCTGAGGCCGGGTATTACCCAGCAAGTGTGTCCGGCCAGATGTAATCGAGCGTGTTGGGTAACAGTAGTGCACCCCTGCAGGGAAGTGATCTATTCGAATAGCCGTGTCCACGGTAACAGGACGCTCGGAGTTGTATCCTGATCTACTACAACTATGAATGGAAACTGTTATATTGTTAAACTGTTACTACTGCTCTCGGGATCACTTTCTCGCAGGGTAGTCGAGGAAGGATCTCAGGGCATTGCTAATATATACTTATTATATGCTGCTGTGTTCTATTCTCTTCTGATGCTGCAAGATTGCTTCAAGATGCTAGTCTTCGATAGGCTAGGCCTTTCCCCCTCTGTTCCGGCATTTTCTGCAGTTTAGTCCATAGATATAGCCCCATTCCTTTGATACCGATGCATACTTAGTATAGTTCTGATATAAGTCTTGCGAGTACTTTGGATGAGTACTTACGGTTGCTTTACTACCTCTTTTCCCCTACCCGGTTGCTGCGATCAGACGACGGAGCACAGGAGCAGGAGATCCCCGGAGGCACCTACTACTACATTGAGCCCGCCGACCAGGAGTAGTTCGGAGGCCCTAGGCAGGAGGCCTTCGCCTTTTCGATCTGTGCCGCTGTTATGCTAGCCTTCTTAAGGCAAACTTGACTAACTATGTCTTTACCCAGATAATAGTTGTTTGTATGACTTATGTATTCAGGTCCTCGTGACCCCATGGTTTGTAATATGAAGATTTATGTTTAAATTTGTGTCTAGAGTTGTGATATCTTCTCGTGAGTCTCTGATCTCGATCGTGCACGTTTGCGTGTATGATTAGTGCACGGTCGAGCAGGGGCGTCACAAAAACACAGTACATACATTGACACTCACATACACACACTCAGCCCATATGAAACGCGCACACACATATTTCTAACCTTATGAGTATTTTTGTGAGACTGAGCCGACAAATTTGGAGATTGACAAAGTCACCATACACACCACGTACTTGAGGGACACATCATACCACTAAAAGAATAACGCTGGATGCCCGAAATAAATTCAGAAAAATGCGAACACTCGTAGGACTTGAACCCGTGTAGGTAGGTTCCACCACAATAAACTTAACCATCTTAACAGAGTGTGAGAAAGACAAATTTCTATATTTATGAATGTGATATCAGGAATTTACGGCAAAATAAAAGAAAAATATGTCGGTTGAAGAAACATGTGAATCAAGACACTTGCCAAAGCACAACCAGAGGGACTTCTCCCATTACAATCATGTTCGTGATTTCACTAGGCTTAACAGGACATGTCTGATTATCATTATTATCACTTCTATCGTTGCCCTATAGTAATAGGAGGGACCTAATTGGTACGCCTTCCTCTCCCGCTAGTTTTAATGTGCATGGATGCAATGAATGGGTTCTCACGATCCATGAGATCAGCAAGTCGATGACTGATGTCCCATAAGTGTAGGAGGTCAATTGTAGATATTTTTGATAAGTAAAAGTATCGATCCCATGAGGAGCTGAAGGAGATGATAAGTGCAAAAATAGCAAGGAATCACTTCTAAAAGGTGCAACAATGTTTTGGTTTGTGAGGGTGATGTGGTAATAAAATGTGAATAACAATGAAAAGTAAAAGGGCATAGCAAGTGGCCCAATCCCTAGTAATGCTAAGGGCAAGCTGATTGTGTTGCTTAGGATGATCAAACGTTCTTGAGGACGACATGATAATTGCATAGTTTTCAATTCCATAATGACTTGCATTGATTACTGTTGCTTGGTCGGTATTGTAGGGATAGAGCGTCATGATGTGTGCTAAAAACCATTGACTCACACATACTTATCATTATGCTCCTAGTAAGCATACACAACTACTAAGTTTATTAAGGAATATAGCTCACCCATAGCCATAACTTCTCTGGGGTCCCTATTCACCCCTCACGTCATAATTTATAAACTCAGGGAACGGTCATTCCTATCACTCCGGCCTCCCTTCGTAACTTATTATAACACAATGCTCTCCTCTAGACATAAATAGGTGGAATGCCATGCAGTTGACATTTGCATAACATCACTAGAGAATTGCACTACAACATGATCAAACAACAATATTTAGTGCAAATATATATGACACTTGACAACTAGCTTTCTCCTATATCCTTAAGAACACAACGGAACTACTCACAATGCATCTTGGTGAACATGTTCAATATGGTAATGGTAATTGTAACATCTTGAAGTATGGATCTTAGGGATGGCAGAAGTATGTGTTCTCCAAAATTCTGTCAAAGACAAGCCCGGGCCAGGGCAGTATGGTCTATATGACGCAACACCACTACTTCTGGGGTTCCTGCGTTTTCAGCCATTTCAGTCTCCTTACCTTTTCTCTGATGATTAATTCAGTATGCATCTCAGACATGTCAATCATTCTTATTTTTCTACTCACTCGAAGAAGATTCATGGTTGGCACTACTAATTATTATTTTTGAGAGAAACATAAGATGTTTATTGAATCTAGACCAGGTGCCAGTCATGTACGGTGCTTAGCCGTCATGGCTGTCACACCGAGTTCGGCTAGATGTTCCTGCAACAGCACTGCTCGGGGTGGACGGTGTGGTTGCAGCGGGAAAGAGAAATGGGTCCTGTAGCTCCCCTGGCTCCGCACTCAGCCATGCACGTCACTGTATGGCAGGGCTGCGTCGCAGAATTGGCGCACGACCATAGCGCAACTTCATGAATCAAAAAACTCAAGGTTGCCACGTACCTCATAAATTGATCAAACCGAAAAAGCATAGTAAAATCATGGAGAGATCCGTACGTGCATGGCAGTGTGACGGTGGCGAGGAGGACATCATCATCGTGAGAACCAGGAGGAGGACAAGAACCGTGGAGTGTGCATTGCTACCGACGAGCGCCATGGGCAGAGGAAAAGAGGAGGTAGCTTCAGTTTCCTTCGGTTGTCCTCTTGCTACTGTTTCAGTACAGTGGCTGCCGATCTTGTTATATGGATGGATCGGCGACGACATCGGTTATAGATATAAGGAGTGAGAGCACTCCACATTATCAAGTTTGTAGGTGTGAGTGGTGGCTTCGGGTGGCTTGATGTATGTTCTTGTCAGACCTTCGTGGAATAATTAATAAAGATGGCTGCATGCATCGATTGATGCAGAGGCCGGGGGTTTAACCTCATTTTCAAAAAAAAAAGTACAGTGGCTGCCGATCTCTTTCCCCTGCAGTGGGTTTATATTAAGGTGCGAACCAATCTTGCAACGTGAGCGATTGATTCTATAAGATATAAGATCATTTTTTTTTGCAAAAATTATCCAAATCTATTATCAAAGTTCAGCGGAAGTACAAAGCATCTCGAACATTGATTCTATAATATATAAGATCCTAATGCTACATTTTAAATTAATGAAAGCACCCTTTATAAATAATTCTATAATATATTTCATTTATGCATTTTCCTCCCATATTAATGCTTCTATCACAATGTTAAGGGCACTCCCGGTGATCTTAAGCTATATATCGTATACATTATATAAAGGTGTAGATCTTGCATTTCTCTGTAGGGCATTTTATTAACCAAATTCTACACGATCTTGCAATCGTGTGTTCCTCTATGAGATTCATGTTGGCATCACAATGCTATGACCATATGGACATATGGTATCTTGTCAAATCTAAGATCGTGTATCATCTTCATAGATCTAAGAAAAGAAATGCTAGAGGCTCTTGTTAAATCGAAGATCATGTAATATCTTGATAAATGAAAGAAAATAAATGCCAAAGGTTCTTATTAAATTCAAGATCGTGTAGTAGTATCTTGATAAATGCATGAACCTAATGCTAGAGGCCCCTCAAAATAAAAGAAAGAGCAGCTTGGCCGCTTGCGCGTTGTTTGGTGACAATTTCCTCACAGGATACATGCAGATACATATGCGTAGGGCAGATGCGTAAGCCTTGACTTCAGAAAACATTTATGGAGCTAATAGTTTTATTTCATTTTGTTTTTGATATCTTGATTTACATTACTTTCTTTAATGTAACATTCTAAAGAATGAGTAACATTGCATGTGTAATATTCATTTGACATTTTGTTGTGTGGCACAATCTCCCTTACCAAATGCAAGGCGTATTTTGACTATCCAAATTCAAGCTTTGATAAATAACACATAACATTATTTTGACACAAATTTGATGCCATTTGAATCTTCAACATTATTTTCTTATTATTTTGATTTCATAACAATTTTGAATGTATAAAAAAATCATGTCAAAAAGTACATAGTTGAAGGAAACCCCCAAAATATTGGTTTATTGTAGACGATAAGCAGCATGCTCATTGGTATAATCAACAGACCAGGCTATGCCAGAATGAAACGCGGCTCAAAGGGGCAATTCTTGTCTGTCATCCGGAGCACAAAGGTCAAGGAATTTTCTTGGGTCAGAAATGTACTCAGCTCCATGCCCACCTTCGCCCTTTCCGTCCTGAAGTTTCCCAGGAAGCTGCTCAAGGAGATAGACAAATGTAGAAGACGTTTTCTGTGGAAGCAAGATGAAGAGCTCACTGGGGGTAGCTGCAAGGTCAGTTGGCCGGTTGTATGTGCCCCCACGGCGAGGGGGGGGGCTGGGCATCCTTGATCTTCAAAGATTCAGCCGCGCCCTCCGGCTTCGCTGGTTGTGGCTAGCCTAGAAGGATCCGACTCGGCCGTGGGTGGGCACGGCACCACCTTGCGATGCCGATGACAAGGCCCTGTTCGCGGCTGCGACCACGGTGACCATTGGCGATGGCAGGGCGGCTGTTTTCTGGCACTCCTCCTAGCTGGGCGCTGGAACCCTTGCCCAGGCCTACCCGGAGCTTTTCAAACACTCCCGCCGAAAGAATAGGTCAGTTCAGCAGGCCCTGCATGACGACACTTGGATAAAGGATCTTGCCCATGGAAATGTGCAGCACCTTCTGCCGGCGTTCCTCCACATGCAGCGCCAGATCAGAGACGCGACAACCACGCTACAAGGCAACACCAATGACAGTATTCGATGGAACCATGACCCCAAAGGAGAATACACGGCAAGCTCTGCCTACGACTTGCAATTCCAGGGAAGAAACGTATCGGATTTTGATCATATCATCTGGAAGACTTGGGCACCAGGCAAGATCAAGATGTTTGCCTGGTTACTCTTACAAAACCGGCTCTGGTGTAACGACAGACTGCAGCGGCGAGGCTGGCCAAACAGCTATTTTTGCCAACTCTGTGTCCGCAATCTGGAAACGGTGCAGCACCTCTTCTGGACTTGCCCCGTGGCGCTGGAGGTATGGAATAGGTTGGCTCACTGGGGGGGATGTCGGTGGCTCGCACCAAGGGAAGAATGGCACCAACAACAGCCGCTGGAGATAGTCAGGAAAATCATCCACGGCACAGAGCCTGCTCACCGGAAAGGAGCCAAAACGATGCTGTTGTTGGGCAGCTGGGAGCTGTGGCAAGAGAGGAACAAATGCACTTTCAGGAAGAAGCTGCCATCCGCCCCTGATGTAATCCGCGAGATCAGGAACTCCATCGAATTATGGAGGCTCGCGGGTGCACAGTGTTTAGAGAGCCCCTTCGGGACCCGTCGGGAGAGATCAGCGTAATTGTAACCTGGCCGGCATCCTGTCCTTTGCCAGGGCCAAGGCCGTTTTGTTCATTTTTCTCAAACTGTGTCCTAGGACATCACCACCTTGTATTCTCCCGTTGCTTTCTGCTAATGCCAATGAAATAGCCAGCAATTGCTGGTCCTTTCAAAAAAAAAAAAAATACCATGACACCGCCCCTCATGGACCCGGCAAACTCTGTCTCTCTATCTCTTGCTCTGTTTCCAAAGCATACCGTGGAAATAGGTAGAGGGACTTCATCGTTCGAGCCTTATTGTAGACGGTAAGCAGCAAGCTCATTTGGTTTATGGAGTCTCAGTAGTGTTTCAACAGTAACAATCTGCCAGACAAGCTTCTATAAGTGACTTCCTTTCCCTCTCTGGCGATGAAATAGACTCGAGGGCAACACAGCCTTCTACGAGTGTCCATACGACTAGAGATGGTTCAGGAAATGGGCGTACCACATAAGGACCATGAGCGTTAAAACCGATAAGCATTGCGGTTTTGGGCAATGTACTACTTTTTTTTTCTAAAACATAGTATATATGTAGACGCTCACATACACACACCCAGTCCATATGAAATGCGAGCACACATAGTCTACCCTTATGAGCATCATTGTGAGACTGAGCCCACAAATTTTAAGATTGACAAAGTCGCTACACACACCAGGTAGTTGATGTACGCGTCATACCACAAATAATATCGATGGAATACCCATAATAAATTCAGAAAAATGCGAACACTCGTAACAAGTTTAGGACTTGAACCCAGGTAGGTAGGTTCCACCACAACAAACTTAACCATCTTAACAGAGTGCGAGAAAGACCAATTTCTATCTCCTGTTATCTCAGGAATTTACAAAATCACAAAATAAAAGAAAAATATGTCGGTTCAAGAAACGTGTGAATCAAGACACCTGTATAAGCACAACCAGAGGGACTTGTCCCATTACAATCCTGTTGGTGATTTCGCTAGGCTTAATAGACTTGTCTAATTAATTCATTATTTTTGGGACCAGATCCACGTTATCCTCATTATCACTTGTATCGTTGCCCTATGCTGACGGGAGGGACAAATTTGGTACACCTTCCTCTCCCGCTAGTTTTTAATGTGCATAGACGCAATGAATGGGTTCTCATGATCCATGAGATCAACAAGGCGATGACTGATGTCCCACAAGTGTAGGCGGTCAATTGTGGATATTTTCGATAAGTAAAAGTATCCATCCCACGAGGAGCTAAAGGAAATGGTAAGTGAAAAAATAGCAAGGAATCACTGCTAAGAGGTGTAACAATGTTTTGGTTTGTGAGGGTGATATGGTAACAAAAATGTGAATAACAATAAAAAGTAAAAGGGCGTAGCAAGTGGCCTGCTACTTGTGAGCTGCGTTGGTAATTCCCTGAAGAGAAAGGGAGATGCAGTACAGTAAAGATAAGTATTTCCCTCATTTATGAAACCAAGGTTATCAATCAAGTAGGAGAATCACGCAACACCTCGTTAGCAGCACCTGCACACAAAACAACAAATCCTTGCACCCAACGCAAACAAGGGGTTGTCAATCCCTCGGCGGTAAGTTGCAAGATTAAATTGTATGTGATAGATACATAGATTGAAACAAAAATACAAAATAAAATAAATAAAGAAAAAAGTGCAGCAAGGTATTTTTAGGGTTTTTAATATATGATTTAGATAGACCCGGGGGCCATAGTTTTCACTAGAGGCTTCTCTCATAAAAAATAGTATACGATGGGTAAACAAATTACTGTTGGGCAATTGATAGAAAAGCAAATAATCATGACGATATCCAAGGCAATGATCATGTATATAGGCATCACGTCCGAGACAAGTAGACCGACTCCTGCCTGCATCTACTACTATTACTCCACACATCGACCGCTATCCAGCATGCATCTAGTGTATTAAGTCGATAAAGAACGGAATAACGCCTTAAGCAAGATGACATGGTGTAGACAAAGTAAACTCACGCATGAATAAACCCCATCTTTTTACCCTTAATAGCAACTGTACATACGTGTCATGTCCCTTTGTGTCACTGGGATTGAGCACCACAAGATCGAACCCATTACAAAGCACCTCTTCCCATGGCAAGATAAATCAATCTAGTTGGCCAAACCAAATCAATAGATCGGAGAAGAAATACGAAGCTATAATAATCATGCATAAAAGAGATCAGAGAAAACTCAAATAATATTCATGTATAATCTGATCATAAATTCACAATTCATCGGATCCCAACAAACACACTGCAAAAAGTGATTACATCGGATAGAACTCCAAGAACATCGAGGAGAACATTGTATTGAAGATCAAAAAGAGAGAAGAAGCCATCGAGCTACTAACTATGGAGCCGAAGGTCTGTGATAAACTACTCACGCATCATCGGAAGAGCAGCAAGGTTGATGTAGAGCCCCTCCCTGATCGATTCCCCCTTCGGCGGAGTACCGAAAAAGGCCTCCAAATGGGATCTCTCGAGAACAGAAACTTGCGGCGGCGGAAAAAGTATTTCGTGGACTCCTCTGTTGGTTTCCCGATTTTAGAGAATTTATAGTGGTGGAATTAGGTCAAACGAAGCTGTGTGGGCCCCACAAGCCACCAGGGCGCGCCACCCCCCGGGGCGCGCCCTGGTGCCTCGTGGGCCACTGCTCCATCTTCTGGCCCTCTCCCGAAGCTTCCAGTACTTGTTATGTCCAGAAAAAAATCTCTAAAAAGTTTCGTGGCATTTGGACTTCGTTTGGTACTGATATTCTGAAAAACCAAAAACAGGCAAAACACAGCAACTGACACTGGGCACTAAGTTAATAGGTTAGTCCCATAAAATGGTATATAATTGCTGTAAATGTATATAAAAACATCCAAGATTGATAATATAATAGCATGGAACAATCAAAAATTATAGATACGTTGGAGACGTATCATGGCCCAATCCTAGTAATCCTAAGGACAAGCCGGTTTTGTTACTTAGGATGATCAAATGTTTTTAAGGACGGCAGGATAATTGCATAGTTGTTAATTCCATAATGACTTGAATTGAATACTATTGCTTGGTCGGTATTGTAGAGATAGAGCCTCATGCTATGTGCTGCCAAAACCATTGGCTCACACATACTTATGATTGTGCTCCTAGCAAGCATCTGCAACTATTAAGTTTATTAGGGCATATAGCCAGACCATAGCCATAACTTCCCCGGGTCCCTATTCACGCCTCATGTCATAACTTGTAAACTCAGGGAACTCTCATTTCTGTCACTTCGGCCACCCATCACTAGTAGAAAACAGGGCTTTGGTCCTGGCCAGATCAGAGCATTAGTCCCGGTCGTGTTACGAACCGGGACTAATGGGAGCATCAGTCCCGGTTCGAGAGGCTAGGACGCCGGCCGGGCCTCGGCAGGCATCAGTCCCGGTTCGGCTGGGACTTTTAGTTCCGGTTCCATCCACCAACCGGGACTAAAGGGGTTGCTGCCCTTTAGTCCCGGTTGGTATCTGGAACCGGGACTAAAGGGTAGGTCATTAGTCCCGGTTTTAGACACAACCCGGGACTAAAGTTTTGCCTATATATATCCACGCCCCCCCCCCCCCCCCATCTCCTCTGTTTTTTGGCCGTGGAAGGGTGGAGGTGTGGGCTACTCTGTTTTTTTGCCTATATATGCACATGAGGTGTTCGATGAAATGCCGGAGCCACACTTAAGCTTTCTCCTCTGTTCTTCCTCCAAGCTCGACCTCCAAGCTCCATTTTCCCCAAGATTTGTCTAGGTTTGGCGGTGCACCAAGTATCCAAGTGTTCTAAAAAGGTTAGCAACTTCATCCTTTCATCTCTCACTGCTAGTTTAGCTCATTTCAAATGCTCTAGAAGTAGTGTGGTTTGTGGGTTTTAGTGGAGGAGTGTATGTGTGAGTTTATTTGATTTAAATGCACAATTTGAGCTCAAATTAACTTCTTAGTTTGCACATGTGTAGGGTGTCGTCCCGTCCCCGTCCCCGTCCTCACCGCCGTCGATCGCCCGCGCCGATCTCGTCGCCGGCACCACCGTGGTGAGCCTCTTGTTCTTATCTTTTTTTTAAAGAAAAAATTCTTACTTGTATGTTCTGTAATGGTTTTTGATATACTTAATTATATAATGCATGCAGATGAACCGGCAATGGATGTATGGTGACCGACGCACCTCCGACTACATTACGGGCCTGCATAATTTTCTCGATGTGGCTGAGGCAAACAAGCAGAATGGTTTTATGTATTGTCCATGTACTGTCTGTGAGAATACGAAGGATTACTCTGACTCGAAAACCCTTCACTTCCACCTGCTTTCGAAGGGTTTCATGCCACACTATAATGTTTGGACCAAGCACGGAGAAAGAGGGGTTATGATGGAAGACAATGAAGAAGAAGAGGATGATGACAACTATCCTATGTTCCTTGAATACGGTGATACTGCAACGGGGGAAGCTAAAGATCAAGAGGCACCAGATGTGCCCGATGATGATCTTCGCCGGGTCATTGTTGATGCACAGAGAGGATGCGAAAGTGAAAGAGAGAAGTTGAAGTTCGATCGCATGTTAGAGGATCACAAAAAAGGGTTGTACCCAAATTGCGAAGATGGCAACACAAAGCTCGGTACCGCACTGGAATTGCTGCAATGGAAGACAGAGAATGGTGTATCTGACAAGGGATTTGGGAAGCTACTGAAAATAATGAAGAAGAAGCTTCCAAAGGATAACGAATTGCCTAACAGTACGTACGAAGCAAAGAAGGTTCTCTGCCCTCTAGGATTAGAGGTGCAGAAGATACATGCATGCCCTAATGACTGCATCCTCTACCGCGGTGAGGAGTACGAGAATTTGAATGCATGCCCGGTATGCGGTGCATTGCGGTATAAGATCAGACGAGATGACCCTGGTGATGTTGAGGGCGAGCGCCCCAGGAAGAGGGTTCCTGCCAAGGTGATGTGGTATGCTCCTATAATACGACGGTTGAAACGTCTGTTCAGAAACAAAGAGCATGCCAAGTTGTTGCGATGGCACAAAGAAGACTGTAAGAAAGACAGGAAGTTGAGAGTACCCGATGATGGGTCGCAATGGAGAAAAATCGAGAGAAAGTGGCCGGACTTTGCAGATGACGCAAGGAACTTATGGTTTGGTATAAGTGCAGATGGCATTAATCCTTTTGGGGAGCAGAGCAGCAATCATAGCACATGGCCTGTGACTCTATGTATCTATAACCTTCCTCCTTGGTTGTGCATGAAGCGGAAGTTCATTATGATGCCAGTGCTCATCCAAGGCCCTAAGCAACCCGGCAACGACATTGATGTGTACCTAAGGCCATTAGTTGAAGAACTTTTACAGCTGTGGGACATAAAAGGTGTACGTGTGTGGGATGAGCACAAACAGCAGGAATTTGACCGACGAGCGTTGCTGTTTGTAACCATCAATGATTGGCCTGCTCTTAGTAACCTTTCAGGACAGACAAACAAGGGATACCACGCATGCACGCACTGTTTAGATGAGACCGAAAGTATATATTTGGATAAATGTAAGAAGAATGTGTACTTGGGACATCGTCGATTTCTTCCGACCAAGCATGCCTTAAGAAAGAAAGGCAAGCATTTCAAAGGTGAGGCAGATCACCGGAAGAAGCCTGTCCTCCGTACTGGTGATGATATACTTGATATGGTCAAGGATTTACAAGTAATCTTTGGAAAGGGTCCTGACGGACAATCTGTTCCGAATGACGCTGACGGACACGCACCCATGTGGAAGAAGAAATCTATATTTTGGGACCTACCCTATTGGAAAGACCTAGAGGTCCGCTCTGCAATCGATGTGATGCACGTGACGAAGAATCTTTGCGTGAACCTGCTAGGCTTCTTGGGCGTGTATGGGAAGACCAAAGATACACCGGAGGCACGGGAGGACCGGCAACGTATGAACGAAAAAGACGGCATGCATCCAAAGCAGTATCAAGGTCCTGCCAGCTACGCTCTTACCAAAGCAGAGAAGGAAATCTTTTTTGAATGCCTGCTCAGTATCAAGGTCCCGTCTGGCTTCTCGTCGAATATAAAGGGAATAATAAATATGGCAGAGAAAAAAATTCCAGAACCTAAAGTCTCATGACTGCCACGTGATTATGACGCAACTGCTTCCGGTTGCATTGAGGGGGCTACTACCAGAAAATGTTCGATTAGCCATTGTGAAGCTATGTGCATTCCTCAATGCAATCTATCTATTATATATTAAAAGTAATATACGGTGAACCAGAAGGAAGAGAAATAGGCTATAAAATCCCACGTTAATCAGAAAATACTAGCCCTTGATCTCGTGGATCTATTAAAATTAATATTACCTGACCGTTAAATCTATGTAACATCTATAACATGGTGGGTCTAAAAGGACTTACGTGACACATGTACACATGTACTTATGTTCAAGAAAAAAAAATTGGTACATCCCCCAACGTACAACATTAAAAAGGAAACAAAAAAATGAACTGTCACATGGCTTGAGATCCAACACATGTACGCATCTACATATGTTCGAGGGAAAAAAAAAATAGGCACAGCCCCCGACGTATAGCAGTATTTAGGAAAGAAGGAAAAAATATTTGGACTTTCACATGGCTTAAGATCCAACGTGTGCCCCCGCCGTGAAAGAAATAACACATCAGCTGTCCAAAATAAATTAGACTCTTCCGTGGAAAAAAAAACTAATTAATGTGTTGCACGTGAGGAAAGAAAGGATTGACACTTACATGGAAAGAAGGACATGCATGTTCCATCTGCATAAAAATAAAAGGACAAAAAGAAGTGCATATACGTATACACCTGAGAACACACATACATGATGATTACCAAAAAAAGATTGTGCTACTACGAGACGACTTGAAGCAGACACGTGCTATGTATTTTTTATTCATCGGGCCATGGCAGTACAAAGAACACATAAATAACAAATTACATCCATGACCGTAGATCAAGCAATCACACGCTTCATAGCGGTCGTGCTATGAGGCATGCATGTGAACGTTCCCGCACAATCGATCCCCAAAAACTGACACACACATGATCATCCGCAGCATGCTTATATATGATCCAATTAGAAAAAATAGGCAGTTCTACAATTTTCTTTAATATTTTGGGTATTTAGGTACATACCATTAGAACATGTTTCAGATTGCAAAAAACACTGGAACATTTTTCGGTATCTTGAAAGGACAAACCTGGTGGTAGCAGTTTAAATTTAAATACCGATTTAGTCAAATACAATACTGTCTAATTTTCATATTATAATTTTTAACCTTTTTGATATGTTAAAAGAATTTGGTCACGACATAAACTTAAATTTCTACTCATGATTATACGACATGACTCTATACAAAGGACAAATCGGCTAGGTCGCATGTTGAGCTTTACTTTAACGCACTGATAACTAGACAGCTACATACCATATGAATTTAGCTACTGTTAGCACACAACCAAACTTCACTTATGTGTACTGATCTAATATTCGAAAAATTTGTTTCTTACGAGGACAAAACAATTACCATATAGGTTAGAAAAATATAAACGGTGCTACGTGTAGGCATGAATTACTTTAACTGAATGATAACAATAATACTGATTATAATAAAGTGTAAAAATGTATGAAAACATTTTAAAAACTATTAATTAAAGAAACGATACACTAAACACCACACATGTTATTCTTATGAGAGAAAAAAAACTCCATGATGATCGATGTAGAAAAAATAAAACACACCGGTTATTCTTGGGGATAGTGTCTAGGAATTAGAACGTAATTCTACCATAGTATGCCAATAACCTTACAGGTTAGCGCCAAAAGGTGAACTAGATTGAAGTGTTCAAATGGATTTCAGGCTGATGGCTTGAACTATTTGCATATTCCATGTCAATAAAAGGACATCAGACGCAAGATGTGGATGGAAGAGAAGAATCACTGGAGGGTAATTGCACATGTGGCTAGAAAAGGGAGGAAAATGATACTTCTATACAAATATCAAACAAAGAAAATAAGTTTGTTATTAGGAGAATTTAGTGTTAAGGTTACATCTTCTTTATCCGCAATGCGGATCTACAATATTTTTATTTAAAGACATTTACAAAACATTGAATATAAGAGACGACTTTTGAAAATGGCATTATAGTAATTCACCCATAATTTACAAATGTATTGTAGACATTACCAAAAAATGTGATATTTATTTTAAAATTTATTTGTAGTGCTTATAAAATGGACTGTTTCATATGGCACGATATGAATATCCATGAAAGCATATGTTTAATATCGATACATTGTCGACTCCCTAAAAATGATGCCCTCGCACTTGCGAGGGCCACTCTGCTAGTTTCTCAAAAGGTAATCGATCCAGAAATCCTACCAAGGCTACAGAATGATTTGGTTCAATGTCTTGTTAGTTTCGAGTTGGTGTTCCCACCATCCTTCTTCAATATTATGACGCACGTCCGAGTTCACCTAGTCGACGAGATTGCAATTCTGGGTCCTGTATTTCTACACAATATGTTCCCCTTTGAGAGGTTCATGGGAGTCTTAAAGAAATATGTTCGTAACCGTGCTAGGCCAGAAGGAAGCATCTCCACGGGCCATCAAACAGAGGAGGTCATTGAGTTTTGTGTTGACTTTATTCCTGACCTTAAGCCGATTGGTGTTCCTGAATCGCGGCATGAGGGGAGACTAGGTGGAAAAGGCACGCTAGGACCGAACTCAATAATATGTAGGGACGGGCATTCTTGGGTGCAAGCACACTACACAGTTCTACAGAATTCTACCTTGTTGGCCCCATATATCAATGAACACAAGAATATTCTACGCTCCAAACACCCGGAGCAGTCTGACGACTGGATTACACGTGAACACATGGGGACTTTCGGCGGTTGGTTGCAAACACATTTCATGGGTAACACCACTATTGGAGATGAGCTGTACTTGTTGGCCAGGACACCATCTTTGACTGTATTGACTTTCCAAGGGTACGAGATAAATGGGAATACATTTTACACGATCGCCCAAGATAAAAAGAGCACCAACCAAAACAGTGGTGTCCGCTTTGATGCAGCAAACACCAATAGGGCAAAGGACACATATTATGGTTACATAGAGGACATATGGGAACTTGACTATGGACGTGATTTTAAGGTCCCTTTGTTTCGGTGCAAATGGGTCAATCTGTCAGGAGGCGGGGTACAGGTAGACCCGCAATACGGAATGACAACAGTGGATCTCAACAATCTTGGGTACACAGACGAACCATTCGTCCTAGCCAATGATGTGGCGCATGTTTTCTATGTGAAGGACATGTCTACCAAACCGAGAAAAAGAAAAGATAAGGAAGCGAATACATCATACGATGAGCCAAAGCGCCACATAGTTGTTTCAGGGAAAAGAAACATTGTGGGAGTGGAGGACAAGACAGACATGTCAGAAGATTATGAAAAGTTTCATGAAATTTCTCCCTTCAGAGTGAAGACTGACCCAAGCATCCTGTTAAATGATGAAGATTATCCATGGTTACGGCGCAATAAGCAAGGGACACACGCGAAGAAATAGTTTTATACCCCAAGATCCCACTCTGGGATGTGACCGGCTTCACCGCCATCACTTTCTCTCTAGTGTGAGTTTCCGGACTTATAGCTGGAAAGTGCCACTTCGGACAAACCGGAGGGAATCTTTGTAAGAGCTAGATAGGGCATTTTGGCATTTGAAACATGATTTTATAATAATTATTTATTAAGTTATGAAATTTCAATTATTCCTATCCTTTTAGTATTTTAATTATACAGAGGAGTTAATCAGTACAATTATATCCAAACAAAATATGAATGTCTTCTGAGCACCGGTTGGTTGCTCAATATTTTCAAAAACATATTGACAAACCACCACCTGATGTGTCAAAGAATAAAGTTATATAAAATTCTAGTTATGATCAACTAAAACAAAACTATAATATTCTTCAATAGCAAAAAGAATCAACTAAAAAGCTTTTATAAAACTCTAGTTATGATCAAAATAATATTAACTTAAAATTATATAAAAATGAGGTACATACCTCCAACTTTATCTCAAGCCCGCTCCTCTCTATAAAATTGACATAACCTATGCAAAAAATAACATAAAAATAAAAAGACATAACATATGCAAAAAATTAAAATTGCCATAACATAAAAAATAACATAAAAAATAAAAAGACATAACATATGCAAAAAATTAAAATTGCCATAACATAAAAAATAAAAAGACATAACATGTGCCATATATTTTATAGTGGTTATGAAAGAATATTAAAATTGACATAACATATGCAAAAAATAACATAAAAAATAAAAAAACATAACATATGCAAAAAATTAAAATTGCCATAATATAAAAAATAAAAAGACATAACATGTGCCATATATTTTATAGTGGTTATGAAAGAATATTAAAATTGACATAACATATGCAAAAAATAACATAAAGAAACATCGTGGGAGTGGAGGACAAGACAGACATGTCAGAAGATTATGAAAAGTTTCATGAAATTCCTCCCTTCACAGTGAAGATTGACCCAAGCATCCTATGTGGGTGAAATTATGATACCATGCCAAGTTTCAACCTTTTCAGAGTTCATTTGTAGTGCTTTTCAATTTCAGGGTCATTTAGCTCAAAATAAATCATTAAATGCATGAAAAATAGCAAATGAAGTCAGAAAAGGGTTGAAAATTGATGATGTGCCTTTGAATGGTGCATATTGAATGCACAAAAAGTCTGGAGTTAAAATAAGTTAAAAAAATGAAATCCCTTTGTAATAGATGAGTTTTCGTCCGAAACCCTGATACTTCGAAAGAGATTGTCCAGTTTGTACACGAAGTGCATCCAGTTTTTGCCGTAACCCTCTCAACTTTTTAGCACATGCTATGTGGGTGAAATTATAATATTCTTCAGTAGCAAAAAGAATCAACTAAAAAGCTTTTATAAAACTCTAGTTATGATCAAAATAATATTAACTTAAAATTATATAAAATTTATGCAACTAAAATTTTCATAAAGTATATTTTGTTAAAAACTTTAATAGCAAAAATAATTAAATGAAAACTTTAGAATTAAAACCGAAAATAGGCATGATCTCTTTCATTAACACAGAAAGAATATGAAAGTTTTGCATTTTTTAGAAGGTCAAAAAATTGACATAACATATGCAAAAAATAAAAAAAAGCCCGCCTACTAGCAGGAGAATTCGCACAACACGGCCTGCATACGACTAGAAACCCAACTATATATGGGCCAGGATGCAGGCCCGGGGGGCACGAATATCTCTTGTCAGTAGGCCCCACAGGGCAGAGACGGGCCAGGTTAGACGATGAGTTGTAGCTTTGAGAGGAACTTGACAAGGTAGCAGCAGGCGGGCTTATAAACCGGTGCGAGCGCCTCTCGCTTGGCGAGGTGGGACTAAACTCCCCACCACCGCTCGGCTGTGCCAGGACCAACCCTTTAGTCCCGGTTGGTGGCTCCAACCAGGACTAAAGGCCCCCTTTAGTCCCGGTCTGAGCCACCAACCGGGACTAAAGGCCTGGGTTTCCCGCCCTTTGGGCTGGTGAAATTTACCTTTAGTCCCGGTTGGTGGCTCGAACCGGGACTAAAGGGGGGCCTTTAGTCCCGGTTGGAGCCACCAACCGGGACTAAAGATCTGTGTATATAAGCAGCACTTACAAAAAAATTCCAAACACTATCCAGTTTTCGATCTCCCTCTCCCCCGATGCCGAAGACCACCTCGACGCCGCCAGGCTGCCGGACCTCGTCGTCGCCGCCGCCCCCGAGCCCGTCCTCATCGTCGCCGCCCCCCAAGCCCGTCCTCGTCGCCGCCCCTGAGCCCGTCCTCGTCGCCGCCCCCGAGCCCGCTCCTCGTCGCTGACGCCTCCTCGCTGTGAGCCGCCCCGATCCCCTCCTCCTCCTCCTATTCCCCCCCTGCTGGACGCCGACGCATGGCCACGGGCATGATGGCCCCGACGCCGCCCGCATTTTTCTGAATTTTCTGAATTTTTTGACAGTGCACATCAAGTGTATGATGAAATGCCAGAGGGCTCTAGGAATTTTAGGAATTTTTGAGAATTTTTGTGGTGAGGTGTTGATGCACAAAAGAGAGTCTGGCAAAGTTTCAGAATTTTTGGAGCAATTTAAATTGGGCTTTGACCATGGAGTTTGAATCTGGTCCAAATTTGAACTGAATGAAATTTGAAAAATTTGAACTATGGAACCAAATGTTTTTGGTGGAATGGGTTGTGGGTACTGTCAAATAGATGGAGTAATTTTTGTGGGTGCAAAAGAATTGGGGAGAATATAGCTCCTTTGCAAATCAAAGAACACATTTTTTGCATTAGAGTTCATTTTGTCTTTTTTGTATGTTTTAATGCAAGCATCTTTTGGGCAATCTTTGAACATGAAGTAGGAGCATTTTGATGTCATCTTGCTAGTAGATTTTAGTTCATGCAATGTTAGGACCTGTAGTGAGTGCTACAAGCTTGTAAACTTGCTATCTATTCATTTCTGCCATATATGCCATGCTATTTTTCTCTAAGTTTGAAACTGGCAGTATTAATACTTTGCATTTTGCCTTGAGGTTTGCAACAAATCTGTGCATCTTTGGATCATGATCAGTAAGGGTGTTTTGTTGAGGGTAATTAGTACATGCTTGCCATGCTCTTTGTTGCCCTGAAAAACTGTTGTAGCATATATTTTACTTGCCTCAAAGATTGCATCATGATTATGTTTTCTGCCACTAAGTCTGAAAATCTGTTAATACTTATCAACTTGATCATGATGATTGCCATTGATCTAGGGGGTCATTTGAATTAGTTCAGTAAGCATGTTTTTCCATGTGTTACATCTCCGTGGAATTACAGGTTGTGGTGTTGCATCTCCGTGGAGTTGATCCCTGATCGTCCCTCCGCTGTTCGACAAAAGGTGTCCATTTGTTGTATATTGAGTTTGTTCATAGGATGATGGTTGGTTCATTTGTTGAGTTCTGTATTCATCTTATGTATAAATCTTGTATTCATTTTGTATTCATCTTGTGTATAAATCTTGTATTCATCTTGTACAAATATCGTCGTAACTTCGACATGAGGGGGGGTCGTTAAAACATAACCCCGATAACTTTGATTTTGAGGCATATGAAAACCTGATTTGCACGTCGGACAGGCATGAGAGAGGCGGTCCGCAAAGTATCCTCTCCCGAAAGATAGGACGACTCATCAGATATGATTCTAGATAATGTCCAATGCCTCATATCGCGAACATAGTTATATTGGATAATTGATCTTCATATAAATGAAGCATAAAAGTTTAGCAATCCACTAATCCATTGCTCATATGCATATGATTCCTTGTTGTGATTAGGTCTATGTTTGCCACTAATCCATCTCTCATGCATGGTTGTATATTGCCATGTTGTAATATTTGCAGAAACTATGGAACACGACAGAGACTTAGAACAAGAAGAGGCGTTGGAGGAAATAATCCGCGACGGAGATGATGATATCATCACCTCACAGTTTCTCAACGACTCCGATGGTGAGGGAAGAGAAGATGACGGCTCCGCCAGTGTTGGAGCCTTAACTGTTGCAAAGTCCGGCGAGGTATATATATTAATTAAGCCTCTGCTGACTAGATGCATTAATTGTTTTGTATGTACATATATTAACGCTTCTTTCTTCTTTTAGCCTTCCGGATCGAGCCAAACTTCTATAAGGAGACGAGGCCCAAAGAAAAGGTTGGGCGAGAATGAAAGGTTCACGATCGAAGAAGTCGATCGAGATGGCAAACCGACTGTTCCCAAGCGGACCCAAGACCGATTTATACATCAGTGTGGAGTTGTTGTTAGGGACAGCGTCTCGATCAGCATCCAAGAATGGAATAAGAAAAAGGACGATTGAGTTTCTTATGTCGACGATAGATGCAAAGATCAGCTTTGGAACTCGCTCATGATAAATTTCAGCCTACCGCCAGAGGAGGATCCAAATAACCCAGTTATACAGCGAAAAGTCAAAAAATAGGCTCTTAAGAAGATGGCAGAACAATTCAAGAACTGGAAGAAAAGATTGAACGAACAGTTTGTCGAGAAAGACGAGACTCCAGAATTCACCGGTCAATATGCGAAGATAAAAGATCACTGGCCCGCATTTGTGGCGTACAAGAAATCGGAGAAAGCTAAGAACAAGTCACAGACAAATAAGCTAAATGCTGCAAAGAAGCTGTATCACCATGTTACGGGGTCAGGTGGCTACAAGGTTGCCCGGCCTACGTGGAACAAAGCTGAGAACGACCTGCTTGCTAAAGGGATCCAACCAGCGACATTGAACTGGCCCGAACGGGCAAGGACTTGGTTCTTCGGGCATGGGGGAACTGTGGACCCAGAAACAGGGAAGTGTGTTTACACGAAAGAACAACTTCAAACACCCGTCATAAAGATTCAGGAAGCAATCAAGGACGTGCAGGAAGGGAGGTTCCATCCCGACAGAGAGAAGGACGTGCTGTCACGCGCCCTCGGGAATCCTGAACACCCTGGACGAACACGAGGCACATCAGGCTCCGTTCCGTGGGTGCATGGGTTTCCCGACAGCACTGGTTATAGAAGCCGAGGGAGAAAGAAGAAAGAGGAAGCAGACCGGATGCAGAATGTAGAACAAAGATTAGCGTTGCAGGAGAAGAAACTAGAGGAACTTACCAGTCAGCGAGCTACCGGCGCACCATCTCAGCAGCACGAAGATCCTTCATTCGATACTGCCCACGAAGCTGCTACCCCACCATCTCAGCGGAAAAGCAGCGTGGCTTCCACGGAGCTCGTTCGGCCTGATATCACGGCTCCTCGCTACCCCGTGGATGATATCACGGAGAGGGAACATTGTGAGCTAATGGCGAAATGCATCAACCTAACCTTGAAGGTGGCGGTCGGCTATGTCTTACCTCCTAGACCTAATGCAACTTTCCATTGCAATCCGATTCCAGATGGCTTTGCTATTGTCGGGGTGGATGAAGTTACCACCGGATTCGAGGGGCTGGAGCTTGAGTACCCTACAGGTGAAGGGGAGACTCATCTGGTAGATGCCGTAAGGACTACCATTCTATGGAGAAAGGAATACATCGTGCTTCCACAATGGACGCCGCGTCAGCAGACTCAGCCGGAGGAGGCCCCTCAGCAGACTCCTCACAGTCCAGCTCTATCTCCGATGCCTCAGTCGTCTCCGCCGCGTCACAACACTCCGCCGCCTCAGCTGTCTCCGCCGCCTCAGCGGACTCCGCCGGAGGAGGGCCCTCAGCAGAATCCTTCGCCGCCTCAGCTGTCTCCGCCGCCTCAGCGGACTCCGCCTCCTCCGCCGCCTCAGCGGACTCCGCCTCCTCAGCAACGGCGGAAGAGACCCGCCGCCGCTCCG
Organism: Elymus sibiricus; assembly: GCA_039707655.1. Classification (NCBI taxonomy): domain Eukaryota; kingdom Viridiplantae; phylum Streptophyta; class Magnoliopsida; order Poales; family Poaceae; genus Elymus; species Elymus sibiricus. The sequence goes on along the minus strand of CM077664.1, from coordinate 355,605,194 downwards.
ACGGCTAGCAGTACAACAACGAAGAAATCCAGAGCAGGTCCAAGCATCAAGAAGGCTCCTGCCAAGTTACCATACGACATGACTGGGGAGGAAACCAACGAGTTCGTGGCTGCCGATGTGAAACGCCAGCTTGCACCGAAATGTCCAGATCCAAAGGAGAAAATAGATTCGGTAAAAGCGAAGCGCTGTCTGGATGCCCTTAAGCGACCACAACCGCCTCCGCCGCTATCACACTATGACCGCTATATTGTAAAGACATTTGATGAAGTGAAAAGGTCGGGAAGTAGCAGAAGTAGCAGTGCTGCAAGAAGTGGGAAAACAATTCCCCAACTCGGCGAATAGGAAAAACAATCGTGCCCCCCGCTCAAGGTGTTTCCCGATATCGCTAATGATCCGGGGGTAGCGGCCGCTCATCCTGGTTACACTCTTGGTGATTACTTAGGCGATGAGGTACGGTTCGAAATGGCTGAGGTAGCCTTTAGATACGAGCATGGGAAGCCTCTCGTCAGACCTGAGCAGCTCCCACGTCTATCAACGATGATGCGAAGATTGCATGACTGGTACTTGAAAGCCTGCAAGGAAGGGACCAACAGTATCTTAGTGGGAATTAAAGATGAGCACTACTTCAATGGAGACGAGGCGTTGTATATTGAATTTGAAGAATTATTTCAGTTATACAATCAAGACGCCCTCGACAAAACTATCGTCAGTTGCTATTGTCTGTAAGTATTTTTTCTGTAATTAAGTCTCTAGCTCAGCTCGTTCATTGCATGTATAATTATCCTCACACTATATTATGCAGATTGAAGATCCGCGAATGCAGAGAAAAAATCTATGACATTGGGTTCATTAACCCAAATACCGTAAATGAATATACGATACAAAAAAAACCAATGAAACAGAGAAAAACTTGCTAAAGGCGTTACTTGGACAACAAAACAAAAGGGAAATACTATTTCCTTACAACTTCAAGTGAGTGTTACTGTCTTGTGCAAATTCTGTTTTGCTTACTCGAGGTTAAGTGTAATTGATGAGTTATGCGTGCGCAGGTTCCACTATATTCTGCTAGCCATTCAGCTTGACGCGGGACTAGTAGTTGTCTTGGACTCGAGACGTAAAGACGCTAAGGAGTGGCCGGACATGAGTCAAATGCTCCAGAAGTAAGTTCAATCATTATCGCACCATATCGGCAACTTTCGTTCATTTCCTGATATCAAGTAATCATTTTCTTTACCGGGCAGGGTTTGGAAAAAGTTCACCAACCAGGTTAGGGGTGAATGGAAAAAGGAGCTGCGATTTTTACACCCCAAAGTAAGTACTACTAGCTAGTTCCGCGCATCTCTCATTGATTCTAGTTTCAATACCATTATCATGCTTGATTATCATTTTGATTGAACTCTATTCTCGTAAAGTTCTTGTGGCAGGAACCCGGGAATAATTTATGTGGATACTACGTTTGCGAGTACATTCGCCACGAGATCTCTGAGCGGGGCAGATCTGAAGAACAATTTGAAGTACGTAAACAATATTCACATTTTTATTTTATTACCATCAATTGTATTGAGTTTCATTCATATATATATATATATATATATATATATATATATATATATATATATATTGACCCCCCTTCTTTAAATTAGATCTCGCGGAAGCGGGACGAACTCCTACCAACTGATCGCATACGAGCAATTCAAGAGGAATTGGCGGGATTCTTTGTTGACCATGTCATACCTACAGACGGAGAATACCATCGGGATTGGCAATGCGATTTTGGTAATTAGATATTAGGGATCATAAGAGATGTTATATTGTATATATGCATGAACGTGTACTATATGTAGTAACGTCGAATAGATATACGAAAACTTGTTGTTCGACCAAGCACGGAGAAAGAGAGGTCACTTCTCTCTATATATTGATCATGACGATGTTGTCTAATGGTTCCTTCATTGCTATATGTAGTAGCTAGCGTCGAGTTGAATGAAAAGCATAAAATAAAAATGAAAACTCTAAATGTAAAGGAATTGAATGGTAAACACAAAAAGAAAAGGGGAAACACAATATGAAACCCCTAAACCCTCCAAAACCCCTCCTTTCAAAAAAAAAATCCCAGCGCCTGGCAGTGCTGACGCGTGGCTGCCTTCTAGTCCCGGTTGGTGTTACCAACCGGGACTAGAGGTCCTCCTGCCTGGGCGCCCACAGCGGCCACGTGGAACTCCTTTAGTCCCGGTTCGTAACCCAACCGGGACTAAAAGTGGGGGCCTTTAGTCCCGATTGTTCAGTCCCGGTTGCTGAACCTGGACTAAAGGCCCTCTGAAACTGGGACTGATGCCCTGTTTTCTACTAGTGCATCCTAACTTAATATAACACAATGCTCTCCTCTAGGCCTAAAAAGATGAAGTGCCATGCAATTGACGTTCGCATAATACCACTAGAGGATTGCACTACAACATGATCCTCAATAACACAACAGAACTACTGAAAATGCATATTAGTAAACATGTTCAGTCACTACTAGAATCGCCCTTTTTGCCAAGTTTCAAAGAAACTCGACAGAGCCAGTAATAAACTCGGCGAAATGTTTGCCGAGTGCCAAACTTGGCGCACCGCACTCGGCTGGACAGGACCCGACAATCATTAATACTGCCGTGTTCTTTCCATCACGAACTCGGCACACATTTAAATAATGTTTGCCAAGTTTCTGCTGCAAAGAAACTTGGCAAACAACACCGAAAGACGGGACAGGCCATTAACGGAGATGCCACATGGTCCTAAGGATCATTTTGGTCAACTGCATGTGACTCGATGACCCACCTGTCAGAGTTTGCCGAATTTTCTAATGCCGCCACTTGGTAAAGCCGTGACCCCTGGAATTCCAATTTTAAAAAATGAAAAGGAGAAAATGTTTGCGGATTCTCTTCTAGCAGAAACTCGGCAAAGCTGTGACCCCTGGATTTCCTATTTTAAAAAATGAAATAGAGAAAATGTTTGCCGAGACTCCGTTAGACGAAACTCGGCAAAGAAAGACCGATGTCACGGCTCCGTCGCCTACTCTACAACTAGGCCCACCTGTCAGGCTTTACCAAATTGTTTCTGTCTGGAACTCGGCGAACTTAAGATTCTGCCGAGTTTATTTTCTTCGCCGAGTCGTTTTTCATTGGAACTAAGCAAAGTATGAAGTTTGCCGAGTTGCTTATCATTGCTGAGTCCAATTTTGAATCAAACTCGGCACACATAAGTTTGCCGAGTTCCCGATAAAATGAACTCGGTACAAAACCAGATTCTAGTAGTGAGTATGGTAATTGTAATTGTAACACCTTGAAGTGTGTATCTTAGTGATGGCAGAAGTATTGTTCTCCAAAATTATGTCAAAGGCAAGCCCAGAGCAAGGCCCTTATGGTCTACGTGATGCAACACCACTACTTCTGGGTTCCTGGGTTTTCGTCCGTTTCAGTCTCTTTGTCATTTCTCTAATCAGTAATTCAGTATGCATCTCAGGCCTGTCAGTCATTCTTTCTACTATTTTTCTACTAACTCTTAGCAGATTCGTGGCTGGCGCGACTAATAAAATTTATTTGGGAGAACATTACATGTTTTTTTTCGAGAATACGTCTAGACATACCATAATTTTATAGAAGGCAGAGACATTACATGTTTATTGAATCTGGATCAGGTAGATAGGTTGGCGCATTACAAGCCATTCCATTCGGTGGCAGTGAAAGCATACGGCCGATCCCAGTCATGTACGGTGCTTAGCCGTCATGGCTGTCACTTCAATTTTGGCTTGATGTTTCTGCAGCAGCACTGCTCGGGGTGGACGGTGTGGTTGCATTGGGCGAGAGTAATAAGTACTTTTGCCCTGGCGCTGCACTCGTACATGCACGTCAGTGTTCGGCAGGGCTGCGTCGTGGAATTGGTGCACATCCATGGCGCAACTGCATGAATCAGAACAAGTCAAGGTTCCGACGTACCTCATAAGTTGATCAAACAGATAATGCAGAGTAAAATCAACGAGAGATCGGTGCTGCTTACGTGCATGGCAGTGTGATGGTGGGGAGGCACTACTAGATATCCCATTTTAGCCGAGGGTCCAATTACCGTCGGATATGTAAGTTCACCGTCAGATACACTTATAACCGACGGTTCACCGTCGGCCATCTCCCGTCGGCTATGCTTCATCGGCCATTACACTAATAGCTGACGGTACTCTTAGCTAATATCTTTGCCCATGGTATTATGCTGACGGTGAACCGTCGGATATGTTTAGGCCACGGGTGGCTCGCACTAGCTTGACGACTCATATAGCTGACGGTGCCCCATCAAGTATTAATCTTCCGACGGTGACTGATTCCCTTCGGTTTTGTTAATAGTCAACGGTATGTTTAACCCGTCGAGGTTAATTATAACTAAAATGAGAGCCAAACCGTCGGTTATTATGATTACCGATGGTGCATATAACCCTTCGGGGATTCCTTTAGTTGAGAGGCTGGCAAGCACCACCAATTTACAAAGGCCGTGTACCCAAGATGTTTGCTACGCCATAGGCCATTAGTCACCCCGATAACTTTCCTACGCCATAAGCCAGCAATGTGATACACCAAACTACGTTTCAGAATATTGGCACATCAAATATGTCTCATGATTACACGACCATACATGACCCAAAAACATATATTATATTTAGCATATCTAAGAAAGTATTACAAGCCTAATGAGCTCCATACGGATTATATTAACCCAAGCGATCCATCTAGGGAGTGTAGAATGCAAAACAAAATAGTAACTATGATATAATGGTCCATGCAATTTGCATAAGCTAAATTGTCCACAAACTTCAAAACTTCACTTTGTTGCGTTGCTTGAATAAGATCGTCAAAGTCGTCACCATCATCGCCAGTGTTAGCATCGCATTCATCGCCAGTGTTTATCACGTGAGATATCGCTTCCCTCGTTGTCATAGATGTCGTCGTCATCATCATTAATGCAATGATTACTGTCATGACTCGGACAGCCTCCAGTATTGCTTCCCACCCCCTATGAAATGATAAGTTGTAAGAGAGATGAAAAATGATGTAATGTAGTTAAATTCAATTGAGCCACAGAGAACAAACTTTTTTAGGGAAGCTACAGGGAATAACCTTAATTGTTCTATATCGTCTATGCATGGACTAGGAACTCAGCGTACATCAGCATTTACTAGTGCTACACTAGTGGTTCGCTCCTTTTCAAACCATGCATCTGGGGAATAGAAGCTAAATGTAAACGGGAACAATAAAAATAAAACTAGTTCACTCGTTTGCACCTTTTATCCACAAACTTACAAACTAGTAATTTTGACCTTTTAATATAGTTCCCTGGTACATGTGATAATTCGTTTTTAGTAATCAACTCTACAATTTAGCCAAGAGGAATGATTTGTCAACTTAAAGTAAACCCAGAAAGTTACTAAGTGAAGACATTTATGGCACCTTACCAAGATTGAAATAGTTAACTGTGGCACAACCATGGCAAGCTTTTTCATCATCCGAATGTGCACATATTTCCTCATCTTACTTTGTTCCTGAATAACTAGTTGTACAAAGCGAACCTACTACTACTATTCCCTAGTAGAATTCCCACCATAGTTGTGTGAATTGTGCCAGTTTTGATATCTTAGCTCGCAAGGATTTGACATTAGAAATATATCAGACTAAACTAGCTGGGGATTGCAGCCTAACTTGCGGAGTACTACAATACAGCAATTGGTAGAATGGAACTGAACAGAGGTGGGACACCTACCTGAATTCGGCCATCTCACTAGATTGGATTTTTTTGGACAGTGACTCGTAGAAAATCCAAATCAGATGAATGGAGAATATGTACTCTAGCATGAATGAATTAAGAAGAGGGAGACGGATATGAGTCAGTTACGGTACCTTTGAAGGATCCGACTTCTAGCCGGGCAGGGAGAAGGCATTCTTGGCCGCCTTGCCTCGTACATGGATCTTGACATTGGATGAAGCTAGCGATATGGATCTCCCACCTACTTTACCCTTCACGATAAGGAGAACACAGCAGAACAAAACCTTCAGCCTGCGTTGTCGCTCGGCCATTAGCACGCGCCACCGCTCGACCATCAGCCCGGTCAACAGCTCGCCCATCAGCCGCGCCGCCGCTCCCCCGTCAGGTTGCGCAGCTGCTCGCCATTGTGCGCCACTACTGCTTGCAGTAGCTGCAGAAAGAGAAGAAATAAGAGACCAAGGCGAGAGGAGAGAGAAAATCCCTGAAAGAGAGGAAAGAAGCACTGATCTAGCACCATAGGTCACCGGGTGCTGCAAGCCGCTGCCCGAACTGGCGAGAGGCGGGATCTGGCTGGGTGGACTTGTTTTTTCGGCAGGATAGGAAAGGGAGAGGAGAAAAACGTCTCCACCAGCCTCCCCGGCCATGGCTGTTGTGGAGTGGGGATGGGGGGAGCCGATCTGAAGCTAGGCGGTGGGGGAGGTGAGGGGTGGAGGCGGCTAAGGTGAGGGTCGGTTGTGGCGGCGAGGTGAAGCTTGGCCACGACGACTACGAGGGGGGAGGTTCAGATAATTGCAACCGCGAGTTCGTGGCTTCGCGCTGCGTGGGCGACATAGAAATTTTTTGGCTCGCGCCATGGTGGGTTGAAACTTTTAGCCGCCCGTGTAAACATACTTCAGGTTTTTTTTCTTATATTTGAACTTTTTTTTTTCAAGAGAAACTTCCAATCTACTTGCTCTGTCCCACAATATAAGTTCGAGCTTGAAAGAAGATGTTATATTGTGGGACGCAGGGAGTATTTATATTCAATTATGGTAGTACAAAGAACACGAGAATTAATAAAAATTACAATCAGGTCCATAGACCACCTAGCGACGACTAACAACACTGGAGCGAGCCGAAGACGCGTCGCCGTCATCAGCCCTCCCTCACCGGAGCCGAGCAGATCTTATTGTCGTAGATAGTCGGAAAGTCGTCGTGCTAAGGCCCCATAGGACCAGTGCACCAGACCAGCAACCATCGCCGATAAAGAAAGTTGTAGACCAGAAGGAGCAAATCTGTAAACACCCAAACGAAAACGAACGAAGACCGGATCCGAGCAGATCCACCGAAGGCCAGCACTGACCGAATCCCGCGAGATCCGACGGAGACACACCTCTACACGCCCTCCGATGATGCTAGACGCACCATCGGGACGGGGATAGAACATGGGAGACATTATGCCTACTGAGGGACATCGTCGTCGCCACACAGCCCCAACCAAGGCGTTGAACCTAACAAAATCGAGAACAGGGCCCCTCCCGGCGGCGCGGGGGGGGGGGGGGGGGAGGGGGAGTTCCTCCGCACCTCCATGGCCCAAAGGCGATCAGAGATGGGGCGGACTGGCGGCGGTGCCGACGGGAGGAGAAGGAAAGTCTAAGGTGTTTTCTTGTGGAGGAGGAAAGTCTGCATGGGAAACTTACATAATTCAACTTTTTAATCCAAACTGTTGCACATATGACGTTTCTTGGTGTGATCCATGTATGGTGGATAATTCATTGGTGTGTTGTATCCCCCCCCCCAATGGTCAGATCTGTTGTGCTAGACAAGGATTGTACATGATAAGGATCATACATAAAGAATCATATGCATAGCCAGACTCTTTTTAAATTTTGAAAGATGAAACTCATGCTTTTTATAATTCATGATATTAATTGCATTTAATAAAAATGTGGAGTGTGGGGTCCTTTTAGAATGCAAAGGTGTATTAAATTAAAAAAACATGGAGGTACACAACAAGTTAGAGAAGGACCCATAACTACAAATAAAAATAGCAAACTTGTCCCTGGATTTTACAAAGAGGGCCCTAGAACATTGATGGAAACACGATCCAATATATACATGCACATCCTCATCGTCGTCGAGGATGACATCACTTGGGACGGCAAGACCTCTGTGGCTCCATGGCACAAACTCTATGGAGAAGCAGTGATGCCTCCCTTTTACCTCCTTGGTCGGAAAGATGAATGGGCGTCCTTAGGCCAGCAGATGTGGTGGTGTGGTGGAGCCGGACAATAGCCGATCTCCGTAGCATTCGCCGAGCCTCTCCAAAGCAACCACCATGGATAAATATCTATCCGGATCAAGAATTCCATCTTTTTCCCACTTCGTGTTGCCACCGGAGAGACCGAGGAACGCGGAACACCTCTAGAGCAGGAACCGATCGATATTATTAAAGGAGATTCCAATGACGTGCTTTGCGGCAGATGGCCAACAACCAGTACCACCCATACCACAAGCGAAGTGAGCCACCAGCCACTGCTTGGACACGGCGACAACAAACTCCACCTAGGTAAAACGCCATGTGCCACATGGTGATGACCCAACCTAGACCTATATATACAAGACTATGCTGAGCATACTCTCTAATCCGGCCATCGATAACGTTAGAGGAGATAGGGGATTGGGCCTCTTTCCTCGTGATACTTTGTATAAGTGCACATTTTTTCAAACATGTCATTTTTTTTAAACCATGTATTGTTTTGGACCAAATTTTTTAGCCATCCTATTAATGAAAAATAACATATAATGCACTTACAACACCAATGCTAGAACCTAAATGTTGGAAATTTACTTATGTCGATTTTTTTGGAATACAACCATCAGTTGTTCCACATGTTTATCGCCGTCGTCTATTGAAACATATCACCGAGGGTTCAAGTCAACCATCGGCTATTGTTATCCCCCGTCGTGTATTTAATCTAATAACCGAGAGTGACATGTGGACCGTCGGTCATTTCCACTAATAGCCGAGAGTTCTGTTTTGACCTTCGGCTATTTAATTTCACCGTCGGGTATTACATGTAATCCTCGTGGGTATAGCCAAAACCGTCGGATATTACAATGAACCGTCGGGCACTAAGTTGGATAACCGAGAGTTGGGTTTTCTCCGTCGGATAATTTAGGACACCGTTGGTTATTAGTGGTCATACCTGTGAGTTGACAATAACCGTTGGCCATTTCCTCCACCGTCGGTTATTACAATAATGACCGACGGCCCGTCGGCTATTAGATTTCACCGTCGGAAATATGGGGATTTCTAGTAGTGAGGAGGACATCATCATCGTGAGAACAAGGAAGAGGACAAGGACAGTGGAGCGCGCTTTGCTGCTGACGAGCGCCATGGGCAGAAGAAAAGAGGAGGTAGCTTGAGCTTCCTTAAGTTGTCCTCGTGATGCTGTTTCACTACAGTCACTACAAGAAACAGGTAATATGCCGACGGTGAAAAGTATGCCTACGGGCTCCGTCGACATACATCGAGATAAGCCGACGGCCAAACTGAAACCGTCGTCATACATGGGCCGTCAGCAAATTCAGAGATATGCCGCGGGGCCCGTAGGCATACAAAAACCGTAGGCATATCTCCTATATACGCCGACGGTCACCGTCGGCATAGATTCATCGTAGGCATATCTATAATACACGCTGACGGTCACTGTCGGTATAGATTAACCGTCGGCATTCAGGGTGTTGGCTGACGGAAGGCTACCGCCGTCAAAGCTATGCCGACGGCCCCCGTCGGCATAGATATTTTTACTTTTTTTTAAGGCTTAAATTTGAGTACCAGCTAGGAAGTACCAGATTTTGACACGTGTCCACATATGCCTACGGTTTAACCGTAGGCATAGATCACATATATGCCTACGGTTAAACCGTCGGCATAGACAGGCGCCAGGACGGACCAGATATTGACACGTGTCCCCATATGCCTACGGTTAAACCGTCGGCAGATAGGTCCTTATACTTTATAAAAACCACAACTAATTCATACTTACATCGATTTTGACAAACTTTATATGTGTTTCTATCAGAATATGGAAAGGAATTTGTTAGTATACTATGTTTTGAAATTTTAACAATTAAAATAATATTTATTTTGAAAATTTCAGATAACACCCTCTTGTTTTGATTTGTTTGCATTTTTTTCATTTCTTGACCAAATGAGGCAAACTTTATATCTATTTTCATCAAAAAGTTTCAAGGATTTCAAAAATCATGTCTTTAGTTTGGAATGTTTAAATATTACTTTGATTCTTTGCTACAGTAGAGAAATCTACCCCCCCTAGATTTCCGGGTCACACTGGTCACAGTTACGCCGCTCCGGTGCCTTCGGAGGTTAGCAATGCCACCAAAACTTGCACTGGATCCTCATACATGTGTGAAAGTGTGGTGGTAGGTTTAAACACCCAACACACTAATCCGGAGTGTGACACCCTTCATGGACGGCACTGCCGCCAGCACTTAGAGGGGGGTTGAAATTAGCTCGGCGACATGCATGATCCAACCGTATAAATTCTTGAAAAATCGTACGATGCCGGAAATCCTCGGGATCTGGCACGGCATCAAGTTTGGACGTGTTTCGAAAAAGCCTCACATGAGGCCACTTGTAAATTACACCATCTCCAAGCTAGTCTATGGGTATCGAGAGGGAACGTATCCGGTTTGTGAAGCAAGTGCGAGTCTGGTTGCTCCATTGGCCTCAATACTTCTCGTGCTTTCAAAGGAGGCCATCACATGACACGTGCCAGGCCCCCGCATTTTCTGGACCCACATGCAATATTTGAGACATTTATTGCACTGCTAGGGTTTCAACGTCGGAAATTGCAGATCGGCGAGGCGGCACATGAAATCATGCCCATAAGCTGAATGGAAAATCCTATGTGATGTCTTTGCGCCATGCGTAGGCCATGTGCAGACGAGGGAGGGGCAGGCCCTGCCACTGAGGGGTTGAAATTAGCTCGGCGGCATGCATGATCCAACCGTATAAATTCTCAAAAAATCGTACGATGCCGGAAATCCTCGGGATCTGGCACGACATCATCACATGGCCCCTGTAGGGTGTGGTAAAAGTTTGGACGTGTTTTGAAAAAGTCTCACATGAGGCCGCTTGTAAACTACACCATGTACAAGCTAGTCTCTAGGTATCGAGAGGGAACGTGTCCGGTTTGTGAAGCAAGTGCGAGTCCTGTTGCTCCGTTGGCCTCAAAACTTCTCGTGCTCTCAAAGGAGGCCATCACATGACACGTGCCAGGCCCCCGCATTTTCCGGACCCACATGCAATATTTGAGACATTTATTGCACTGCTAGGGTTTTAACGTCGGAAATTGCAGATCTGCGAGACAGCACATGAAATCATGCCCATAAGCTGAATGGAAAATCCTATGTGATGTCTTTGCGCCATGCGTAGGCCATGTGTAGACGAGGGAGGGGCAGGCCCTGCCACCGAGGGGTTGAAATTAGCTCGGTGGCATGCATGATCCAACCGTATAAATTCTCGAAAAATCGTACGATGCCGGAAATCCTCGGGATCTGGCACGGCATCATCACATGGCCCCTGTAGGGTGTGGTAAAAGTTTGGACGTGTTTTGAAAAAGTCTCACATGAGGCCGCTTGTAAACTACACCATCTACAAGCTAGTGTGTGGGTATCGAGAGGGAACGTGTCCGGTTTGTGAAGCAAGTGCAAGTCCTGTTGCTCCGTTGGCATCAAAACTTCTCGTGCTCTCAAAGGAGGCCATCACATGACACGTGCTAGGCCCCCGCATTTTCCGGACCCACATGCAATATTTGAGACATTTATTGCACTGCTAGGGTTTCAATGTCGGAAATTGCAGATCTGCGAGGCGGCACATGAAATCATGCCCATCAGCTGAATGGAAAATCCTATGTGATGTCTTTGCGCCATGCGCAGGCCATGTGCAGACGAGGGAGTGGCGGGCCCGGCCACCGAGGGGTTGAAATTAGCTCGGCGGCATGCATGATCCAACCGTATAAATTCTCGAAAAATCGTACGATGCCAGAAATCCTCGGGGTCTGGCACGACATCATCACATGGCCCTTGTAGGGTGTGGTAAAAGTTTGGACGCGTTTCGAAAAGCCTCACATGAGGCCGCTTGTAAACTACACCATCTCCAAGCTAGTCTCTGGGTATCGAGAGGGAACGTGTCCGGTTTGTGAAGCAAGTGTTAGTCATGTTGCTCCGTTGGCCTCAAAACTTCTCGTGCTCTCAAAGGAGGCCATAGCATGACACGTGCCAGGCCACCGCATTGCTGGAAGGCCGTCCGATGTAAGTTAAAGGGCTAGATCACCGGGTCAACCAGGCCAGGGTTAGGCCGCTCGGGGTGTAGCAATGCAACCAAATCTTGCGTTGGGTCCTCTTACATGTCTGAGAGTGTGGTGGTAGGTGTAAACACCCAACACGCAGCTCCGGAGTGTGACCCCTTCACGGACGGCGGTAACACCGAAGTGTATTGGGAGGTTTAATCACCGAGCACACAGCTCCCGTAGTGTGCCCCCCTTCATGGTGGGCCAAATCCTATGTGGCGGACGCAGGACCACTGAGCGGACACGCTCGGACACTCCTCATACTGGAGACATCCACCCTGAACCCTTCTGTTGGATGCCCGATCGTGAGGGATGCCTTGCATGTCGCCATTGATGGAACAACATACGTCACGGGCATGCAACACTTGGCAACATCGTGCTTCAACCCGGGATCGTCATCGAGTGCCTACTCAAGTAGTAATGGCGGCGGGGAGTGGTCTAATCCTACCCGTGCGTGCCGCCGGTCGATGGTGAAGGACGCCGCACGTGCCGTCGCCGAGGGCGATGGGGCAAGCCGGAGAGATGGTCCGTGGTGGGGTTTCGCGTGGCCAGCTCGACCCGGGCCAGGAGCGTGACGTTTTTCGAACCAGCACTCAATTTTGGTTTGGACGCGAGCTTGTTTTCGGGCCTCAACCCGCGCTCGATTTCAACCCGACGAAACCCAATAAAAAAAGGAATAAGAAAACGAGAGGGAGAGAGAGAGAGAGACCACTCTCCCATTCCTCCTTCGCCCTCATCTCTTCTCCTCCCACATCGACGCCGGCAGCAACCACCTCGTAGCTTCCCAGCTCGCCACCGACCTCCCTCCCCTCCCCTGCACTCGCGGCACTACCGCCGGCCAGATCCACCGCAGCGCCCCACCCAACGTCCACTGAACGACAACTCCCAGTCGACGGCATATAATAGACCGATGCCCTTCTCCGAAGTTGTTAAGTGTTTACCCGGAATAAGAGGGTGAAAACATAAGGAAAAAAAGGAAAAAAACCACAATTGCGAGAGCTTAATTCTCATTTGTGGAACCAATTGTGCCATGGATTGATGACATGGCTCACATCCATCCATCTATCCCTCCATCCCACGTCCATCCACCCATCTAAAGAAAAGGAGGAAAAAAAAGAAAAGGAAAAACGAGACAGAAACCCACCGCACGCCTCTCCGGCTCTCCCTCTCTCTCTCTCTCGCTCGTCTCTCCCTCCGCCCACGAAACCCTCGCCGCCGCCGCCTACGCCGCTCGATTCTGGCATGTTCCGGCGGCCCTCGCCGGAGCGCAGCACAGATCTGAGCTCCCCTGCCTCCGCTCTTCCCTTCCCTCCGACCAGATCCGCCTCTCGCGCCCCCGAGAGTTCCCCTGCCTCCGCCGCCCCCACCCCTCACCTTCTCTCCCAGATCCGTCGAGGTCCTCGCGCGCCAGGAGTAGGAGAGGAGGAGGTGGCCGCTCGAGGTGCCTCTGCTCGTCCGCGTGGAGACGCCATGGAGCTCCTCCTCAAGGTACACGAACCCTAGCTAGCTACTGCATCTATCTTCTTCGATTTGCTGCAGCAATCAGATGCAGCCTAGGCTAATTCGTTCCTCGTGCTTGCTTTACCACCAGCAGCAGCCGCAGTGTGGGCGGAGGCGGCAGGCCATGGCCATGAGCACGACGAGGGGGAGGCAGGCTGCTGTTGCTGCCATGGACCTTATTATACTGCCAGATGATTTGCTTATTATACTGAACTTTTCCTGAGTAAGCTAGATGATTTGCTACTGCTATCTTGTTAGGTGAGTAAACACTAAATCAGTGTCCAGTAAATGGCTGCTCCAAATGTTCAGTATTTGTTCAGTAAATGTTCGGTAAATGGCTGCCCCAAATGTTCAGTATTTGTTCAGTAAATGGCTGCTCCGAATGTTCAGTATTTGTTCAGTAAATGGCTGCTCCAAATGTTCAGTATTTGTGTTGTTATATTGACAGTGTCAGTGTTATATCAACAGTAGCCTGATGCCATGGAGTAGATTGTCCCCTGTGGCCTAACATAGATTGTTCCCTACTGTTAATTTTGGTGGCTTAAAATGGAGTACAGTAGCTTGTTAAATTTGTTACCTAATGTTAATGGAGTAGCTTCAGTGGCTTAAAATTCAGTAGCTAAAAATTTGTGATAATTTTGGAGTAGCTTCAACACCTATTGTTAATTTTGCACATGAAGCTTCTGCTACTGTTAATCTTGTCATGAATCTTCTGTTGACTTGGTGCAGTACTGAAATTCTGTTAATTCTGTGCAGATTTGGTGCAGTAATCTTGGTGCAGTATTTTACTACTGTTATTGTGGTGCACTAATCTTACTGCAGTATTTTGGTGCAGTAATCTTGGAGTAGCACATGAAGCTTCTGCTACTGTTATTCTTGTCATGAATCTTCCACTATTTTTCAGTAGCTTAAATTTGACTTGGTGCAGTAATCTTGGTGCTTAGTGCTGCTTGTATCTCATGCTTAGTGTTGCATGAGTAGTTTCAGTAGTTTTACAGCAGCAGTACTCTTGCCAATTGGCAAGTTTCAGTAGCAGAAATTTAATTGAATTCAATTAAAATTTCCAGATTAAAGAATTTGGAGTAGGACTTGGTGCTACGAGTAATTTGGAGTAGGACTTGGAGTAGGATTTGGTGCTATGAGTAATTTGGAGTAAATTCAGATTAAAGAATTTTGTGCTATGAGTAGGACTTGGTGCTGCTGCTGTATAGCACTGCAATAGTTGTGCAGCTCAGGAGTACTCTTGCCAACTCAGTTAACTAAAACTAAATGAATCTTTTCCTTCAAGTAAAACTAAATGAAACTTTTTCTGTTAATTTAACACTTGCAGTAGTATAGCACTTGCAGTAGTGTAGGACAGCAGTAGTTTAGTGTAAGTTTCAGTTAAATAACTGAATTTTTTTCAGTTACTTAACTGAAACTTTTTCAGTTACAGTAGAACTTCTCTTCTCTCTTCTTCTCTCTTCTCTTTCTCTTCTTGCATCTGTAGTTTAGTCTAGGGTTATGGATTAAAACTAAAGGATTATGGATTATTACACATACTACTCTTCTCTTCTCTTCTCTAAATTCTCTTCTCTTCTCTAAATTCACTCCTCTCCTCTCATTTAGTTGGAGTATCAGAGAATGATCATACAAATGGAGTAGTAGAAATATACACATACAAATGGAGTATGGAGTAAAAAATCAAATGGAGTATGGAGTAAAATTTCAAATGGAATAAAAGCACTTAACTGAATTTTTATGCACATAGGTGCATATAAATTCAGCATATGCTTTTAAAAGCACTTTGCTGAATTTATATGCACGTGCATATAAATTCAGCAAAGTGCTTTTAAAAGCAAGTTAATGTCAAGTTAACAGTAAATCAAGTTAAATGAAAAGCAAGTTAATGTCAAGTTACTTTGTCAAAATGCTTGTTCCTGTTCACAGTGGTGAAATTTTGTCAAAATGCTTGTTACTGACCATTTACTCTACTGACCATTTACTCTTGTCAAAATGCTTGTTCCAGTGTATTGACCATTTAATCTACTGACCATTTATATCATGGATGGAGAAGGTCATTTTGCTGTGTATAAATAATGTTTAGTTAAAACTGAATTAATCTTTTCAGTACAACTAAATGATCCACTGTTCTTCTGAACAATGATTTGCTGTGTATAAACAATGGAGTACTGTTTAGTGCATATTACTCCTATACTCATCAGTGCATTTTACAAATTTTCCTAGACCGTGGAGTAGTACTGTACTGCATGCACATTCTTCAGTAGTCATTTGGTACTTGCCTTGAAGTTTTAGCCCCTGTACTAATGTCAAAATGATGCTTATCTACTCATGTCAATTAAGTTATGGAACTACAAGTACTCCATTAAGTGATGTAACATCATCATGTACTGGCACAATTTTTGCCTTGCTTGTTATCATGCTGGTCCCATGTCAATTAAGTGATGGAACTACAAGTAGCATGTTTGGTTAAAAAAGAATCATTGGTCTTGGTATACTCCGTTCCATAATTTTTATCGTGGTTTTAGTTCAAATGGAACAGAGGGTTTAGGTTGACTGAATTTGACAAGGAACTCTTGTTCCATGATCCATCTCAAATTCGATTGCGCATTCCTGGATCTGGATGGATATCAAGGAAACATAGCACAACTTGTAGTGGCAGTTCATAATTTGCATGCATACAAAATCAAAGTGGAAGTTCATGATTTTCATCCAAGCTCTAAGTGGCAGTTCATAATTTACATACATGTCGATTGCAGCAGTGAGGATCAGGCGGGGGCGTAGCGAGGATCAGGCTGGGCAGCGGGGTGAGGATCAAGCTGGGGCGGAGGCGGCCAGGATGGGGCGGCGGCGACCAGACTGGGGCGGCGGCGAGGACCAAGCTGGGGCGGAGGCGGCCAGGCTGGGACGACGGTAACCAAATTGGGAGAGGCGTCGACCAAACTGGTCGAGGACGAGCGCCTGGACGACAGGGAGGAGCCTGGCGGAGGGTCCTACTGGTGGAGGGTGGCGAAGGAGGAGGGGCCTGCTGCTGGCGACGGGGACGAGCAGCTGGAGGAGGTGGAGGGCGGAGGAAGGGGAGGCGAGCGCTGGCCTGGAGGAAGACGACGATCTCGTTTTCATCAAATTAGGGGTAGTTCTGTAAATTTGTTCGTTTTCATCTGGTCGGAAATTTCTCACAGCGACAAATATTACGGTACAGAGGGAGTATATACAAATCCAAGTGAAGTCTGAACTCAGCAACCCATTAGTTCATCCTTACAAATATGAAATTTTGGGTCTCAAATGGGTCACCGAATATTCATGGTTGCTGAATTATGTTTGAATAATTGTATTTGTAAATTGCTAGCTTTTTTGGCTATATTTTTTTTTTGGTTCTGGTCAGCAGCTATGCCGACTGTATCCGTCGGCATAGATCAGCCACTGGAGCTATCAGGTGTTGCCATGTGGCAGATATATGCTGACGGTTTAACCGTAGGCATAGATGCTAGGTACGTACGGTTAAACTGTCGGCATAGGTAGGCGCTAGGAGGTACCAGATTTCGCCACGTGTACTACCTAAGCCGACGGTTAAACCGTAGGCGTAGATAGTATCTATGTCGATGGTTGAACCGTCGGCATAGGTAGGACACGTGTTGAAATCTGGTAAGTGCACGTGGGTGTACGGCACTTGACGGACGTGCCGTCAACTTCTTTTGCCGACGGGTAACTACGCCGACGGTCACCGTAGGCATAGATTATCTATGCCGACGGGTTTCCTATGCCGACGGGGAGCGGGGATATGCCGAGATCATCGTTGCCGACGGGGATATGCCGACGGTGACCGTCGGCACAGGCTATGCCGACGGTTTATGTGCCTTTGCCGACGGTTTTAACCGTAGGCATACTGCCTGAATCCTGTAGTGAGTGACTGACGAGCTCTTCCCCCCGCAGTGGGTTTATATTAAGTTGCGACCTAATCTTGCAATTCGAGCGATTGATTCTATAAGATATAAGATCTTAATGCTACATTTTAAATTAATGAAAGCACCCTTTATAAAAAAATGCTATAATATATTTAATTTATGCATTTCCCTCCCAGATTGATGCTTCTATCACAATGTTAAGGGCACTCCCAGTGATCTTGAGCTATATATCGTATACATTATATAAATGTGTAGATCTTGCATTTCTCTGTAGGTCATTTTATTAACCCAATTATACATGATCTTGCAATCGTGTGTTCCTCTCTCAGATTAATGTTGGCATCACAATGCTAAGACCATATGGTATCTTTTCAAACCTAAGATCGTCTATCATCTTGATAGATCTAACAATAGAAATGATAGAGGCTCTTGTTAAATCGAAGATCATATAATATATTGATAAATGCAAAACAATAAATGCCAGAGGCTCTTGTTAAATCCAAGATCATGTAGTAGTATCTTGATCAATGTAAGAAAGTAAATGCTAGAGGCCCCTCAAAATAAAAGAAAGAGCAGCCCGATCGCTTGTGCATTGTTTGGTGACAATTTCCTCACCGGAGACATGCACATGCATCTTCGTAGGGAAGATGCATAAGACTTAACTTCGAAAAACTCTTATGGAGCTTTTAGTTTTATTTCGTTTTCTTCTTGATATATTGATTTACTTTACTTTTTTATGTAAGATTCTAAAAGAATGAGTAACATTGAATGTGTAATATTCATTTGACTTGTTGTGTGTCACTACCTCCCTTACCAAATGCAAGGCGTATTTTTACTATCCTAATTCAAGCTTTGATAAATATCACATAACATTATTTTTGACACAAATTTGATACCATTCAAATATTCAATTGGATTTTCTTATTATTTTGATTTCATAACAGTTTTGAATGTGTAAAAAAATCATCTGACAACCTTCCACACCAGTTGAAGGAAACCCCCAAAATACGGGTCTTAGTCTTATGTTGCTAGCGCCAGGAGAACACGACATTATTTGACAACCCTGCTGCAAAATCTAAATGAATGTGCTTTGGATAATTTTTAGATTCTTGGAGGCATCTCTTAAGTTACTAAGCTCCCTATAAATGAAGCCTCCAGGTACATCAAGATAGTTTTTGCATTCGTGGTCCCACATGCCAGGGAGTGCATCCGTTGTGGGCTGCACCTATTCGCATTTGAACCTGGCGCTCCTACACCGATCGATACACAAAATTTTAATCTATGAACATTTCTGAACAGGGACCTTTTTTCAAATCTGGGAACATTTTCTAAATGCTTTAACTTTTTTAAATTTGCAAACTTATTTTGAAATTCACAAACATTTCTAAATTGGTGAACATTTTTAAAATTCATGGGCATCTTTTTCAAATTCATAAAAAATTTAAATTCAAGAACATTTTATATTTATTAAATGTTTTTAAAATTCGTGAAAATTTTATTTTTTTGGAATATTTTAAATATTCTCTCTACTTTGTTCTCGTTTTCCTTGCTCTTTATCTTTTCATTCGCTTCTTTGGATGGGTTGAGGCCCAATAGGGCGACTTGCCTGCCAACCGAAGCAAGCGTCTTGGGGTGTGCGCGTTTGGTCGTCATTCGATGTGTTGCATAAAAAGAGTACCTCCCTCGGGTGTGGGTTATTTCACTACCATTAGAGGGGCAAACTGGGTTTTTGCTTGTGAGAGGTTAGCGCCAGCTTGTTGGTTCTATGCCGAGTGGTCAGGTCATCACTTGTTCCTTCTTCACCGAAGGGCTCCTCGATCAGTGGATTCGCAGTGGAAGACCAGCGTCGTGTTACCGCTGGGGGAGAGCTAGAACGGAAAGACCAGGAGTTGGAGATCAAAGCCAACATGAGCACTTGTCGGAGAGCTGTTGTAGCTAGGTCTTGTAGTAGTAGATCTAACCTCAAGGCTGGGACGCGACTAGGTTGAGAGATTGGAGTCATTTTGGGACGAAAACCAGTGCAAGAAGAGTGATTTTGAGAGGCAGTGGCACGAGTGAATTGGGTTTTGTGTGTGGGGTGGTGCATCATACATAGGCCTAAGAGCATCTACAGCCGGGCACCCCAAACCGCCCCCAAACGCCCGAGCGGACGGCCCGGTCACTGACCGGTCGTGAAAAAAGACCCAGACGGGCGCCTTAAACCGTCCTCAAACGCCCGGGCTGCCCAGCACCCCTCATATCCAGCCCAAATATGGGGCGGATATGGGGCGGCCCGGGCGTGTCCGCCACGTCGGCTTGGCCCATCCTGGCCGGCCCACGCGTGCCCCATAGATATCCCCATCCGGAAAACCCTAGACCGCAGTCATTCCAAACTCCACTTCAGTCCCCTCTCCGTCCACTCCACTTTTGATCCCCTCCGAATCCATTCGATGGCCGGCGACCGAAGCAGCGCTGCCTCCGGTGGGGAATCCTGCTCCAGCGATGACTGGGCGAGTCTGCTGCGCGAAGCGGAGCCCGACAATGTGGAGGAGGTCTCCCTCCGCATCATGTTGAGGCGTTCGTAGCTCGACCAAGGCGGATCCGGCAGCGGCGGATCTACTTCGTCAGCGCCCGGCGCCCGTCGACGTAACTTCGGCGACGTCGTCGGCCCTTCCCGCCCGGCGCGCAGCTCCTGCCGCTCCGCTCTGCTTCTTCAGGTACGCCACCCATCACCACCACCCTCTGCTCCGAAAGTGGTACCCGACCACCGCTGGGTCCTCGAGTTGTTGGAGCGCGAGGCAAACAAGGAGGCGGCGGCGAAGGCGAAGGCGGCCCGCGATGCGAAGGAGCAGGACCGCCTGCTCCGCAGGCTGCCGAGCAAAAGGTGCAGCTCCGACTCCGACCTGACCACCTCCAGCTCGGACGATGACGCACCTCCGCACGCCGACGCCTACATGGAGGAGGGGCACAACCGCGCCGACGACCGGAAGGGGATGGGGCCGGCGAGGAAATGGTGATTTCCTCCGCCCTTCCCCGTTCTAATTATATTTTATCTATGTTTTAAGTAGTTTGTAGTATGGATTTGCAATGTCCGCTGTTGAACTCCTATGAACTATGATCCTTTTGTCCGGCGATGAAATGTTGATCGGGTGAACTGCGTGTTGATCGTGTTTTACGTACGTTGCATGGTTTTGAGGTTTCGGATATGAGAGACGCGTGTGTGGAAGTCAATATATGAGGCGTGCCCGGTCAGTGCCCTCGGACGCGCCCGGGCGCGTCCGCGGGCGTTTGAGGACCTGGATTTGCTATGACTTGCTGTAGATGCTCTAAGGTCATGCATACCAGTGCAACCAAAGTAGGGAAGTTGAAGAAAATGGAGGTCCATTTCGGTGTATATGGATGGTTAATTTGGTTTATGTATGATGAAAATGAAAACAGGCCATACACCCAAACACAAACAATTAGCGATGGAAACATCGAACTGAATACTATAAACCGAATAAAACATGAATATTGATCGACTCGGTTCGGTTCGATTCTTTGATTTTCGATCTAAAAATGCTCACCTCTAACCATAAGAGCCTGCAAAAAAGAACTTATCTCATGACACGGGCCGGCAAAGCGTGTGTCACCCTCTAGTAGTAACTAAGCATGGTTGTGCTAAAAAAAAACTAAGCATGGTTCCCTAAAAAGGTAACTGGGCATGCAAAAATCTGGAATTGGAATGGCATAATTGCCTAATTATTCTTTTCTAATTGATTTTTTTCATTTAGTGACAGCATTATTTACTTCCTTATTCATACCAAGCGCAAACTAAAGTCCATATATTGACATTGTATAGTACTAGTTTTTTCTCACTACTTATATTGTTTCTTCGAGGATCTTTCTTCTACCAAACACACACCAAAGCCGCCAGTCTTACGCATCCAAAGTTCCAAACACCACTTCCTGCGTCCGTACCGACTTCGTCGGCGACCTAGCAATGGTCGACGTTTACCACCGGCCGACGCTCCCGCACGGCCTCCCGCGCCATCCTTACCACGCCGCCGGCCTTCGCCGCCTCTCCACCCGCGCCTCGGCACCCAGTACCCCGGCTCCTCCATCTCCCTCCGCAGCGGCACCCTCCGCCGCGGCGGTTCTCGCTCACCTCGCTGCGGCCGGGGTGCCCGTCCTCCCAGGCCTCTCAGCCACCGAGCTTGCCCTCGTGGAGGCCGCGCTCGGCGGCGTCCAGCTCCCACCAGACCTCCGCGAGCTCCTGGCGCTGGGCGTGCCCTCGGGGGACGACTTCCCGCACTACCGCTCCTCCGCGGGGCTCCGCCTCCTCCGCTTCGCCGCGCAAGAGGTCCCCGCCGCCGTCGCCGCCACGCTGCCCCTCGCCCCCGGCCGACGAGCGGGGCGGCCTCCGCCTCCCCTCGTCCCGCTCTGCGGCCGGCATTACGTGCCGGCCACGCCGTGCCTGGTGGGGAACCCGGTGTTCCACGTGTCTGACTCCGGCGTGACGTTCGCGGGCGCCAACGTGGCCGACTTCCTCCTGCGCGCCTTCGCGGACGAGGCCGAGCCGCCGCCGCTCCGGCGCCAGCTGTCCGCGCCGGTGACACCGTTCCCCGCGCCGCCGTCGAACACAGCGCGCCGTAGCCTGGACTCGGTCACCGGCAGGGCTCCGCGCTGGATCGAGTTCTGGAGCGACGCCGCCGCGGCCGGGGACCGTTTCCTGGAAGTCATCCCCACGGGCGCCACGACCACGAACACCACCGCGGCGCCGGAGCCAGAGTGGCTGCGGCGCAGCCTGGAGCAGGCAGGCTCCTCGCTGACGCGCGGCGGGTGGGACGCCGGCGACGTGGAGGAGATGACGGGTCCCAATCCCAACGGCGAGGCGAACGTGGATGTGGCACTGGCGCTGACGGTGGACCGGTGCTGCGGGGAGCTGAGCAGGGCCGGGTGGGGCGCGGAGGAGGTGGTGGAGATGCTGGGGCAGCTGCTGGGGCCAAGCAGGAAGGCGCGGCGGGCGGCGGTGGCGTTGCCGCCGGACGTGGCTGCACGGGTGGGGCGGCTCGCCGAGGCGGTGTCGCGGGCGGTCGGGCCCCGTGGCCGATCGAAACCCCCGAGGCCATTTTGAAAATCTATCATTGTTTTCAGGTTCCTAGCCTAGCCAAAAAACTGTGGCATCTGTGCCCCTGTTCCCTCGCTCCCAGTGTTTGAGTGAGTGCGTGCGTGCACGTGTACTCCACTTGTTAGATCGGTGCATGCATGCATGCATGCATGGTTTATTTACGAGATCCGGTGCAGAGACGCAGCAGGCCATTGTCGGGAGGAGAACGACGTGGTCGAGCCGGGAGTGCACGGTCGGGGGCGTGGAGCAGCGCAGCGTGGCCGGCGGATTGGGGACGGACACGGAGCGGCACTCGGAGCTACAGGGACGCACGGCTCACGGCGTCTCCAACTCGAACCGCCACGATCTGGACGTATTTTTGTCATTCAACGTGGTCTTGCATCGGACCGCCTTTTCCCCGCAAAACGGAAACAAACTGGTGGCTTTGCGGGCGTCCGGACCGCTGCCGCGCCCGCGCCGGACTAATCTACCCCTCAAAATCCTCCTCCCTTGCCCGCGTGTTTTCCTGCCCGGTGCCAGCTGCCCGCATTCATGCCAATGTAGAGCGGTCGATTCGCATTGACGCTAGCCCAGAGCGGACGCGACCTCTTGCTGGCGCCGACATTGAAGCGGCGCGCCGGCCGAGAGCGCTGCCCGCGCCGCGTCCCCGGTGTCCGCACCTGTTCAATGCCGGAGAGACGTTTACCACACGGGACGGATATCTACCACGCTCGTTCAATGCCCGTCCATTCGTCCGTACGTATGCCGCCATTAAGCAGGCTCGCCGGCCGAGGAACCAACTCCGGCGCTGCGCATTGACGCACCCGGATGCTTGACCTCACCGGAATCCGCTATTTAAAGGCGGCAACACCCGGCTAAACTCATCACCACAACACATCCGCTCCACATCCCCCTCCCTTGCACCACATCCACCATGACCGCAAGCTCTACAGCTATGTGGGAGAGCCTGTCATCGGAGCAAAAGCACGAGGTGGCCGCCCCTTGCAGTCGCCTGGCAAACCCGTCGCGTCAGGCAAATCGAGCACGACATGCCGGCCAGCTCGCCCGAGGTCTCCGACGACGACCCTACGATGGAGACAGGCTCCGACGACGACACCACGCCGAACCCCGCACCTGTGCCGGCTTGACCATGGAGCAGGTGCAGGCGCACTTCGACGCCGCCATGGCGAAGGAGGAGCAGCCTGTGACGACTCCTATGTCGGTGTTCCGGCAGGCACGAGAGGAGCAGCGGTACAACATGTTCCTCCTGGAGCAGCACCGGCTGGTGGAGGGCCAAACCTACGGCGAGCGCGCAAGCGAGGAGGCCGTGGCTGCCATAGCCGCGACGAACCCGAAATTCATTGCGGAGCAGCTGGCGCTCTACGAGGCCGTGTGTGCTTAAGGCGCCGCTCGCAACGCAGAGGTGACGGAGCCGGACGCGGACGCGGCCGCACACGCACTGGCGGCGCAGGCGGTCGAGGACAAGAACGCCGCCAGCTGCGCGTCCTACGCGCCGCTGATCAACTTTCGGGGGCGCATGTGGCAGGTGGACAGTGACAGACCGTCCACGTCCATCGTCGACCTCACGTCCATCGGCACCGGCGATGGACAGGTCGCGGACTCCTTGAGAATGAGTAGGGCATGGGAGGCAGGAGGGCTTTGTGTCCTAAGTGGGCCGGTCCGTCTCCCATGTTCTACTCTTCCTCGCCGGAGACCGCACCTTCACTTCATGGGTCTTGAACCCCGCTGCCGCTCATGTAGACGGCAGATGAAGGACATGGTCGTCGATGCTGAATACAAAGAAAGTGGACGACGAGCGCTGTCGTAGGATAGGTTTAGGTCCGGCCGCTTTTTTAATGAAAAATGTCTGATTGTAATGAATGTGCTCCGGTTTATATGAAAATCAGCCGGTTTGCATGAATTTCTTCTGGTCTGTTGAAACCCTGTTTGAATTGTATGCAGATAGTGTTGGATGATCGACTCTCGCATCCATGTCCGCAGACTGGTCCCCTCACCCTATTCTCGGACGGATGTGGGAGGAAATTTGGGGGTCGGTGTTGAGATGCCCTAACGGAGAGGAGGGTATGTTGTTCTTGAGAGTTTTTTTAGGGATTATTCTTCAGAGTTTTGACTAATGCACCCGACGGCTGCTCCGCGGGCCCAAGAAGATCAAGGGGTCCGGTGGCTGCAGCAAAGAGAACACATACGCCCTGGCCCGACGACTCAGATGAGTTTCAGACCACCCGAAACGACGACTCAGATCGCTTCCGGCCCCAATCCGGTGGTGAGGAAGTGCCGTTAGCGTTCTCCTTGTTTTTTAGGGTTAGTGTTCTCCTTGTTAGCCGGCTATATGTATTTCGAGAGGATACCGCTTAGACCAAAGTATGTTAAATTCCAGCCTTACTCTACTGATTTTTGTTCGAAACATACTCAAACGTTTAGAGACTTGCTCATAACATTTTGAAAAATGTTCATAAATTGTAAAATGTGTTCACACAATATTTAAAATATGTTTCATGATTTAAAAAAATTGTTCATACGTTTTAAATAAATTCATGACATATAAAATGTTCGTACCATTTTTTTAAAAGTTCATCACATTTCAAAATTGCTCACACATTTTAAAAAATGTTCATAAAAGTTTAAAAACTTGTCCGTGCAAGTTTTAAGAAATGTTCATGACATATAAAAAAAATCTCCACTCATTTTTTTCCAAAAAAATATGAAATATCAAAAAAAGGGGAAAAGGAACATGAATAGAAAAATAAATTAAGAAGGAAAAAAGAAAAGCGAAACAAAATACACTTAAGTTGAACATAAGAAAGGAATAAAAAGAAATAAGAAATAAAAACCCAAATACACAAAAGAGAATGAAAACCCATTTCCTACATGAAAAGCCATGGAACCAGAGCCAAAGCTAGTGCCACAAAAAAAAAAGGAAACCGCTCCTGCACTTAGCTACTGGGCCGCAACCTACATAGAGCTATTTAGATAGTGCTTCACTTATATCTTTTAGAGCACGGCGGTGTTTATATTTTAAAGAAATAGTTGCACTCTCATGCTTCACTTATATCTTTTTGAGAGTCTAATGAATAACAATGGTAATATGCATGGGTTGTGAATTTGGTCCTGATACGATAGGTATTCAAGAGGGATATAATAAAAACTTTCATGTAGATCATTGAATATGATAAGTTTGATTCCTTGCAATAGTTTTGCGATATTAAGATGGTAATATGTGGGAGGTACTAGTAGATAATTGTGGTTTAGTAAGAATACTGGTGTTAAGGTTTGTGATTCCTGAAACATGCATGTATGATCTGTCGTTATGCTAAGAAGGTGGAGCATGATTTATTGTTGGTTGTCTACCTTATGAGTGGCGGTCGGGGACACGCGATGGACTTGTCCTACCAATCTATCCCCCTAGGGGCATGCGTAGTAGTACTTTGCTTCGAGGGCTAATAAACTTTCGCAATAAGTATGTGAGTTCTTTATGACTAAAGTGAGTCCATGGATTATACGCACTCTCACCTTTCTGCAATTTGCTAGCCTCTTCGGTACCGTGCATTGCCCGTTCTCACATCGAGAGTTGGTGCAAACTTCGCCGGTGCATCCAAACCCCGTGATATGATACGCTCTATCACACATAAGCCTCTTTATATCTTTCTCAAAACAGCCACCATACCTACCTATCATGGCATTTCCATAGCCATTCCGAGATATATTGCCATGCAACTTCCACCGTTCCGTTTATGACACACATCGTCATTGTCATATTGATTTGCATGATCATATAGCTGACATAGTATTTGTGGCTCAGCCACCGTTCATCATTTTTATACATGCTACGCTAGCATCATTGCACATCCTGGTACACTGTCAGAGGCATTCATATAGAGTCATATTTTTGTTCTAGTATTGAGCTGTAATATTGAGTTGTAAGTAAATAAAAGTGTGATGATCATCATTATTAGAGCATTGTCCCAGTTAGGAAAGGATGATGGAGACCATGATTCCCCCACAAGTCGGGATGAGACTTCGGACGAAAAAAAAAGAGGCCAAAAAGAGCCCACGCAAAAAAAATGAGAGAAAAAGAGAGAAGGGGCAATGTTACTATCCTTTTTCCACACTTGTGCTTCAGAGTAGCACCATGTTTTTCATATAGAGAGTCTCCTATTTTTTCACTTTCATATACTAGTGGGAATTTTCATTATAGAACTTGGCTTGTATATTCCGATGATGGGCTTCCTCAAATGCCCGACGTCTTCATGAGCAAGCAAGTTGGATGCACACCCACTTAGTTTTCATGTTGAGATTTCATACACTTATAGCTCTTAGTGCATCCGTTGCGTGGCAATCCCTACTCCTCGCATTGACATCAATTGATGGGCATCTCCATAGCCCGTTGATTAGCCTCGTCGGTGTGAGACTATCTTCTTATTTTTGACTTCTCTTATTTATCTCTACCACCACACTCTATTCCACCCATAGTGCTATATCCATGGCTTGGCGCTCATGTATTGCGTGGGGGTTGAAAAAGCTGAAGCGCGTTAAAAAGTATGAACCAATTGCTTGGCTTGTCATCGGGGTAGTGCATGATAAATACTTTGTGTTAAGAAGATGGAGCATGACAGGATTATATGATTTTGTAGGGATAATGTTCTTTAGCATTTTTAT
The DNA here is from genome assembly GCA_039707655.1 of Elymus sibiricus. Taxonomy (NCBI): domain Eukaryota; kingdom Viridiplantae; phylum Streptophyta; class Magnoliopsida; order Poales; family Poaceae; genus Elymus; species Elymus sibiricus. The sequence continues at coordinate 355,577,901 of CM077664.1, read as the reverse complement.
TTTGAAAGACATGATTGTTTATTAGTATGCCTGAGTATTGATGTCTTTATGTCAAATTATAGACTATTGCTTTGAATCATTCGGATCTTATTATTCATATCGTAAGAGAGAGATTACATGATGAAACATGATAGGTAGCATTCCACATCAAAAAATCTGTTTTTATCATTTACCTGCACAAGGACGAGCAGAAATTAAGCTTGGGGATGCTTGATACGTCTCCAACGTATCTATAATTTTTGATTGTTCCATGCTATTATAGTATCAATCTTGGATGTTTTATATGCAACTATATGCCATTATATATCATTTTTTGGGACTAACCTAGTAACCCAGTGCCCAGTGCCAGTTGCTGTTTTCTACTTGTTTTTGCCTTTTCAGAAAATCATTATCAAAAAGTGTCCAAACGAGAAAAAAAACTTTGGATTAATTTTTTCTGGAACAAAAGAGACCCACGAAGCTTCGGAAGAAGACCAGAAGAGCCACGAGGAGGCGACAAGCCTGGAGGGCGCGCCCAAGAGGGTAAGGCGTGCCCCCCAGGCTTGTGGGCCCCTCGTTGCCCCTCCTGACCTAATTCCAGCGCTATAAATTCTCAAATATTCCCAATATACCAAAAAGATAGAAGAGAAAACCTTTCCGCCGCCGCAAGGTCTTCCGTGATCCCATCTGGAGGCCTTTTCCGGTACTCTGCCGGAGGGGGAATTGATCACGGAGGGCTTCTTCATCAACCTTGCTGCCCTTCCGATGATGTGTGAGTAGTTTACCACAGACCTATGGGTCCATAACTAGTAGCTAGATGGCTTCTTCTCTCTCTTTGATCTTCAATACCATGTTCTCCTCGATGTTCTTGGAGTTCTATCCGATGTAATCTTCTTTTGCGGTGTGTTTGTTAGGATCCGATGAATTGTGAGTTTATGATCAGATTATTCATGAGAAATATTTGAGTCTTCTCTGAACTCTTTTATGCATGATTATTATAGCTTTGTATTTCTCTCCAATCTATCGATTTGGTTTGGCCTACTAGATTGATTTGTCTTGCAATGGGAGAGGTGCATTGTGATGGGTTCAATCTTGCGGTGCTCAATCCCAGTGACAGAAAGGGACATGACACGTATTTGTATTATTGCCATTAAGGATAAAAAGATGGGGTTTAATCATATTGCTTGAGTTTACTTTGTCTACATCATGTCATCTTGCTTAAGGCATTACTCTGTTTCATACTTAATACCCTAGATGCATATGCTGGATAGCAATCGATGGGTGGAGTAATAGTAGTAGATGCAGGCAGGAGTCAGTCTACTTGTCTCGGACGTGATGCCTATATACATGATCATTGCCATGAATCCGTCATAATTATTTGCGTTTCTATCAATTGCCCAACCGTAATTTGTTTACCCACCGTATGCTACGTGTTCGAGAGAGAAGCCTCTAGTGAAAACTATGGCCCCTGGGTCTACTTTATCATATATAAAAAACCTAAAAATACCTTGCTGCAATTTATTTACTTTTATTTTAATTAGTATTTTAGTTTATATATTTACCTCTATAAGATTTAATCCTTGCAAATAACCGCTAAGAGGATTGACAACCCTCTTATTTGCGTTGGGTGCAAGTGTTTGCTCTTGTGTGTGCAGGTGTGTTTAACGGAATTTTGCTTGGTTCTCCTACTGGATTGATAACCTTGGTTCTTAACTGAGGGAAATACTTATCTCTACTATACTGCATCATCCTCTCCTCTTCGGGGAAATATCAACGTAGTCTACAAGTAGAACATCTCTCTCTCTCTCCCTCTCCCCGACACACCCACTAGGTGGAGTACATGTACGAAGAGAAGAGGTGCACGCACACACGCACTCACTCCTTCCCTCTTACAGACACACGGGTATATGGTGGAGCACATTTCTATAAGAAGAGGCATCCCACGTGATTGATAATTTGACGCGTGTAGAAAGGCTTTTTAGATGATGTGGCACTAGTACTTCCGGTACGTGCAAAGCAACCAAGTTGGATTTCCAATAGCATGGCACTACTTCGTAGGAAACAAAATTTGAGGAAGATCTTGTTTAGGGTGATGTCTCTCTTTTTCAGTCAATATATTTATGAATAAAATGATGTGGGGGGGCATCAATGAAGCCACGTGGCACATGTGGAGGTGTTGTTTGCCAGCTTCCTGTGTGGATGTGATCACACTGACGTGCCGATGGTTCTAGAAGAATGTAGACACTTTTTTATTGAGGGTGGGTACACTTAGGTTACTGTAGACGGGAATCCGAAACACCTAGACCGTTGGATCAACATCAATGAATGGCTCATATCACGTCACACGTGAACGATTGATAATTTCAAAACTAATTATCGAAATAGCTAGCAGCGGGCTCCTCTTTTTTTGGTTTGAGAGGTTGTGGGCGTCTGGCTCCGCCACGATGGCCTCCGAGAGCGCGGGCCCATGTACGCGTCCGAGAAACGTATACAAACTGTCGGTCAAACTCCCATGCCTCCGCTCCAGTAAAAAAAAACTCCCTCGCTTCCCGCGCTGGAAAAACACCGCCCTTCGCCTTTCTAACGGGGATTTCTATCGACCGATCTCATTAAGGAGTGAAAGCAAGTGTTACACTTTACATAGTATTAAGTTAGGCGGTAAACTTTACAGCCCGTCGCGTTCGCGTCGCACCAACACACGGTCAGTCCGGCCCGCCGCTCACCGAAGGGACGCGCATCGGCTTGGTGCATCACTAACATGTGCAACCGCATGTGAGCAGTAGCACGAACAGACGATCGGTCCAGCCCGCCGCTCGACACGCATCGGCTTGATGTACATCACTGACATGTACGACCGCATGTGAGGAGTAGCAAACGGACATGCCAAGATCCCCCACCTACCGCGCGCCAAAAGCCCGGCCTTTTTAATAATTCTATAGATCGCACCAAGGAGCAGACCATGGCTATGGCTCTCTCAGTTGCGAACGCTCGCGTGGCAGTTTCATGTGTGGGGAGGGGCGTGGTGTGGCAGTTTTGTAAAATGCCATGGCATTTCTTTTTTTACTGCTGTTTTCGTCCAATAACTGGCACCATCGGATGCAAATCTTACGGTTACTGGGGCGTTCGCCAGGAATAGCCTAGCGGCAAACTATTGTCTTTTTTTTCACACGCATTACATCAACACATATCATCTCTCTCACTCTTTCCCATGCACACACCTACGCTCACGAGTCTCTCGGGACTTCTCACACACACCATCTCTAGCTCTCTAGGTCGATGCCACACACATACACTTGTACTCTAGGTTTAGTACGTCGTACATGAAGAGAAGATGTGCACGCACGCAATCGTCCTCTCTCACACACGCATCTGTAGCTACGAATCATAGTGTTCTCAACCATCCGATTCGCTCTATCAAAGGTTCACGTTGCTCCTTGGCCTTCAGATTCAATGGTTCAAAACGCAGAGGCTCAGCTGGAGGCGCGAGGTTTTGCTTAATGTGGGTACCACACACGGCACCAACACGACACGAGATTGGTCTGCCTGGTGCATAGTCGGGTGAGTACTAGTAGTACTACTTTGATGTGTCGCGTCAACTCGCAGAAGTATGCAACACTTCCTTAACAAACAAATATATAAGCAGCTTATATTTAGGTTTATTTCTTACCCAAAAGATCTTATATCCAACAGACACAAAATATCCCTTGGACTGTTGGGAATTACTTCAACTGCTGATGTGATGTTGAAGTAATTGCTGCATCGCCACCAAAATCTACCATCTCTTAAGGTAAAGTAGACCAAACTAAACCCTACATTAGCATATTACTAAGATAACTAGAAGGCATTGTCGAATCATTTAGGAGGTGAGCTTGTCAATCCGAATGTGGAGGGACACCGTCCTTGACGACCCATCCCCGGCCAGCAGCTTGGGCGGCACTATCAAGAAGGTCAGCTCCTCCACGGCGACAGTGCCGGGCTCCTTGCTGCTTGTCACCTCGATTTCCACCTTGACGGCGTCGGTCCTGCCGTTGGGCGCCCCCAGTGGCCCGTTTGCCCACACCTTGGCCGTGTAGTGCGGCGGTGGGGACGCCCCCGCTCTGATGCAAACGACCGACACGGCAATAGGCGCGCCGATGCCGAGCGCGCCGCCGACCACGAAAGACGCGCGACCGTCCTCCTCCGCGAATAGCAAGTGCCGCCGCTCTAACACCGGCACCTGCAGTTGGAGCACCTTGTCGTACTGGATCCTGTGCACGGGCATGGGGTGCACGGTGATGAGGTGGTTGGGGAGCGCCGGCGGCGGGCCTTCGTAGCCGCAGCTGGGCACGGGGCACTTGCACGGCACGAGCGGACACACGCTCTGGTGATCGTGGAGCTTGTGGTAAGTGACGTAGAGCCCACAGCCTTCGTGCGGGCACTCCACCCTCGCCAAGGAGAGGACGGCGTCCATCGCCGTGTTGCACACGTCGAAGCCGCCGCCGCGCTCGCACTTCTAGCACTGCTGCTAGTTCCCGGGCCGCTCGCCGCGGCAGTCCACGCAGGCCAGGTGCCCTCCCTTGCACTGCACAAATCAATCGAACACCACATCAATCAAGAAAACTGCGCCTTGCTTGATCTGCCGAAAGAACAAGATGTATTCGAACCTCGTACACCGGAGGCTTCAAGGGGCGGAGGCAGAAGGGGCAGTGGAGCATGGTGAGGTCCATAAAGACGTCCATCGTTGGGTCCTGTTCCGTCGGCAAGATCTCGCTCTCCTCGTGCACCACCATCTCTCGCTTTAGGGCTGGGGCATTATTAGAAACTTTTACCATCACAAGTTCAAACTTCAAGGTGCATTAAATCAACACATGAAAGGATCAAAAGGAAACTCACGGCATACATGCATGCATTGTAATTTATGCATCGGTAAACACAACTTCTTGAGAAAATCAAGTGTACTGCTTTGATGTGTCGCGTCAACTCATACAACAAGGAGAAGCTTCATTACTACGCCCTCTCCCTCGCCCATGTATGAGAAGAAGCTTTTGCTTACAACACGCTCTCCCTCCCCCACGCGGTGGACATGCAGCAGTTCATTCGGTGTCAGATTGCCAGAAGCATATACTAGTATTGAAAGCACATTTGCTCCTTTGGTGGTTTTGGTAATTTATGCCAACATACATGTTGTTGGACTAATGCTTTCATCTAGTGAATTTCAGACAAGTTCAACAATGGCGTGGCAGGGACAAGAGGACGTGGAACCCCCTCAAAATGCTAAGGACAAGGATTGGCAAAAGCTCAAGACGCTACATTTTTGGTTTATTGATCCAAGATCACATTGAGTCCATAGGAAAGCCAATACTATTAAAAGGGGATGAGGTGTTGCTTAATGGTCTTTTTGCTCAAGTGCTTAGTGACAGTACTCCTAAACCCTCAACCACTCTCTCGATCCCAAATATGTCCAAAACCTACATTCCAACTTGGCCCCACCGAATTTCTCTATCCGGCCCCACCGAGTTCATCCAAGACTTAGCCACTGCCAAAACCCTAACAAATCGGATCCACCGAAATGGATCTCGGTCTCAACGAGATGGCCTTGCCAACTCTCTGTAATCGTTTGCACTTACTTCGGTCTCACCGAGTTAGCAAATCGGTCTCACCGAGATGGCTTGCCAACTCTCTGTTGCCTTATTGCTTCACTTCGGTCCTACCGAGTTGATGCAATCGGTGCCACCGAGATGAGGTTTGCCCTAAGCCATTGCACTTCGGTCCATCCGAGTTGTTCATATCGGTCCCACCGAGATTCCTAAAGTTCATATCTATTACACAGTTCGGTGCTACCGAGATGATCGTTTCGGTGCCACCGAGTTGAGTCAAAAGTGTGTAACGGTTGGATTTTGTGTGGAGGATATATATACCCCTCCACCACCTCCTTCTCAGTAAGGAGAGCCATCAGAACGTGCCTACACTTCCACCATACATTTTCTGAGAGAGAACCACCTACTCATGTGTTGAGATCAAGCTATTCCATTCCTACCATTTGAAACTTGATCTCTAGCCTATCCCAAGTTGCTTTCCACTCAAATCCTTCTTCCACCATAGCCAAATCTGTGAGGAGTTGTTTGAGTGCTGGGAAGACTATCATTTGAAGCACAAGAGCAAGGAGTTCATCAACAACACACCGTCTATTACCTTTTGGAGAGTGGTGTCTCCTAGATTGGTTAGGTGTCACTTGGGAGCCTCCAACATGATGTGGAGTTGAACCAAGGAGTTTTTAAGGGCAAGGAGATCGCCTACTTCGTGAAGATCTACCCCGAGTGAGGCTAGTCCTTCGTTTACGTAAGCCATGGTGGAATAGACAAGGTTGCTTCTTTGTGGACCCTTCGTGGGTGGAGCCCTCCGTGGACTCGCGCAGCCGTTACCCTTCGTGGGTTGAAGTCTCCATCAACGTGGACGTACGATAGCACCACCTATCGGAACCACGCCAAAAACCACCGTGTCTTCATTGCGTTTGATCTTCCATACTCTACCTCTTTACTTTTCCCACTCTTGCATGCTTTATCATTTCCGCTGCTCAATCTCTAGATATGCATGTGTAGAAAGTATTGGAGTGATCTTAACTTGTGCCAAAATCTGCCTAAGTTCCAAGAGAAATTAAAAACTGCTAATTTTGGCTGGTTAAGGGTCTATTCACCCCCCTCTAGACCTATCTCCTCGATCCCACAATTGGTATCAGAGCATTGGTCTCCATTGCTTTGGTTTTATCACCATTGGAGGGAGATGGATGTGTCTACGTTGGGGAGTCTTAGACGTAGAGTGCCTATTCTCGATGGGGAGTATTACAACTTTTGGAAGGATGAAATGCTTGATATCTTTGATGAATTTAACTTGAGCAAGTATATTCATAATCCTTATGTGCCCCCCTATTGATCCCTTGCATCCTACTCATGAAGAGGAAATTGACATGCTTCGTAATCTTAGAACCGTCAATCTTATCATTAGAGGATTACCTAAAATTGTACTTGGTTGTATGCAAAACTTTGCATGTCCTTATACTCTATGGCATGATTTAGAAAAGCGATATCCTGATTACTCCTTAAAGAGTCTCGATAAGATTCTTCATAAGGCTGTTGCTTTTCACAAGATGAGTCCTAGTGATCCTAAGTTTGATGATTTCTTGTTTGAGCTTCGTGATCTTATGCGTGCCAAAGGAGATGTTAGAACTATTAGCAACATTATCATGGAAACCATTAGAAGTCATAAACTTGAACATTGTCATGATCATGAAACTAATGAGTCTATTACCCTAGGAAATGATCACACGCATGATGATGAAAATGTTGAGCATGGCTACTATGATGAGGATGAAGAATTTGATATTGAATTCGAGAAGACCATGAGGAATCTCAGTCTTATGGCAAATCTTCGAGATTACATGGCCGGAGGAAAAGAATGGATTCTTGATAGTGGATGTACCGATCACATGACCGGAGATAGAGACATATTTCGTGAGCTTGCTAAAATGATGGTCCACGCAATTATGTGACTTTTGGAGACAACTCCAAGGGTAAGGTACTTGGCCTTGGTAAGGTGGCCATATCCAATGATAGCTCCATACAAAATGTTATGCTTGTTGAATCTCTTGGTTACAATCTTCTTTGCGTATCTAGACTAGCCAATTTTGGTTTTAATGTTCTATTTACCAAAGTAGATTGCCAAGTGTTTCGCCAAGATAATCATAATATGGTCTTTACCGACATTCGTAGAGGTGATCTATACATTGTTGATTTCACTAAAAGAGCCCAACCTCGTACATGCTTAATTGCTAAATCTTCTAAAGGTTGGTTATGGCATAGAAGACTTGGACATGTTGGTATGCGTAACCTTGATAAACTTGTTAAAGGATATCACATTCTTGGAGTGAAAGATGTTATATTTGACAAAGATCGACTTTGTAGTGCTTGCCAAGCAGGAAAACAAGTTGGAGGAAGCCATCCCGTGAAGAACATTATGACCACAAGGAGACCACTTGAGCTACTTCATATGGATCTTTTCGGTCCCAACTCCTATAAGAGTCTTGGTGGTAACTCCTTCGGTTTGGTCATTGTTGATGATTTTTCCAGATTTACGTGGGTGTTCTTTCTTGATGACAAATCGCAGGTACAAAAGATCTTCAAGAACTTCGCAAGAAAGGCTCAAAACCAATTTGAAGTGAAGATCAAGAAGGTTCGGAGTGACAACAGAACGGAGTTTAAGAACACAAATGTAGACACCTTTCTTGATGAGGAGGGTATTTCACATGAGTTCTCAGCTACGTACACACCTCAACAAAATGGAGTTGTTGAGAGGAAGAACCGGACACTTATTGAGATGGCAAGAACCATGCTTGATGAATACAAGACGCCAAGACATTTTTGGGCGGAAGCGGTTGAAACAGCTTGTCATGCAACAAATCGACTTTACCTTCACAAGCTTCTTGGTAAAACGGCATATGAATTACTCACCGGTAACAAACCACAAGTTGGATACTTTCGAGTATTTGGCTCAAAATGTTACATTCTTGATAAGCATCGTCGTTCAAAATTTGCTCCTAAATCTCATGAAGGTTTCCTACTCGGTTATGGATCGAACTCTCACACTTACCGTGTCTACAACAACTTCACTCGAAAAGTTGAAGAGACGGTAGATGTGAAGTTTGATGAAACTAACGGCTCGCAAGTCGAGCAATTGCCACTTGATGTAGGAGATCGAGAACCATCGGAAGCAATCCAAGACTTGCCCATTGGTAAGATTTGCCTCGTGGAAGTAAAGGAGAGTACTTCGTCTATTCAAGTGGAAGCCCCAACTTCGCATCAAGGTGAACGGCAAGTTGATACGGAGGCATCCACAAGTGGAACACATCAAGACGATGGGAATGAGGAAGTGCAACAAGACGATCCACCTCAACCTCCTTCTCCACCTCCACAAGCAAACAACGACAACATCAACGAAGAAGAAGAAGAAGAAGATGATGATGATGAGGACGCCTCACCACAACCCAAGAAAAAGCTACCTCGAGTTAGAGCAAGAATCGACAAGGATCATCCCATTGAACAAATACTTGGAGATATCCAAACCGGGAGAATCACTCGCTCTAAAACTCGTTTAGCTAACTTTTGTGAGCATTAATCATTTATCTCTAGTGTTTAACCTTTGAAGGTGGAAGATGCTCTCAAGGACCCCGATTGGGTGAATGCAATGCACGAAGAGCTACACAACTTTGAGAGGAACCAAGTTTGGACATTGGTTGAGAAGCCTAAGGAAGAGCAAAACATCATTGGAACCAAATGGGTGTTTCGGAATAAGCAAGATGAAGATGGACAAGTTGTACGCAACAAGGCTCGTCTCGTAGCACAAGGTTACACACAAGTCGAAGGTATGGACTATGGTGAGACCTATGCCCCCGTTGCAAGACTTGAGTCCATTCGCATTTTACTTGCTTATGCCAATCACCATGATATTACTCTTTACCAAATGGATATTAAAAGTGCTTTCTTAAATGGTGAAATTGAGGAGGAAGTGTATGTTAAACAACCTCCCGGTTTTGAGAATCCCAAGAAACCTAATCATGTGTACAAACTTCGTAAAGCTCTTTATGGTCTTAAACAAGCCCCTAGAGCTTGGTACAAATGCTTGACAAAGTTTCTTCTTGAAAAAGGTTTTGAAATTGGGAAGATTGATTCAACATTGTTCACTAAGAGGGTTAATGGAGAATTATTTGTATGCCAAATTTATGTTGATGATATTATATTTGGATCTACTAACCCCTCTTTTAGTGAAAAGTTTGGAAGGTTGATGTCGGAAAAGTTCGAGATGTCTATGATGTGTGAACTCAAATTCTTTCTTGGTTTGCAAATCAAGAAAACTAGGGAGGGTACCTTTGTTTCTCAAACAAAGTATACCAAGGACTTATTCAAGAAGTTCAACATGCAAGAGAGTAAAGGTATGAAAACCCCCATGCCCACGAGTGGACATCTTGACTTAGCCAAGGATGGCAAACCGGTTGACCAAAAGGTTTATCGATCTATGATTGGTTCATTACTATATCTATATGCCTCCCGTCCCGACATTATGCTAAGTGTGTGCATGTGTGCACGATACCAAGCGGCACCAAAAGAGTGTCACCTTAAGGCGGTGAAAAGAATTGTGAGATACTTGATACATACACCAAACTTTAGCATATGGTATCCCAAAGGATCTTCCTTCAATCTTGTTGGCTACTCTGATTCGGACTATGCCGGAGACAAGGTTGACAGAAAATCCACTTCGGGTACATGTCAATTTCTTGGTAGATCTCTTGTGTCTTGGTCATCTAAGAAACAAAATTCCATATCTCTATCTACTGCCGAAGCGGAATACATTGCCGCGGGATCATGTGGTGCTCAATTACTATGGATGACACAAACTCTTAAAGACTATGGTGTGCATGTGAAACATGTACCATTACTATGTGACAATGAGAGTGCTATTAAGATTGTGCACAATCCCGTTCAACATTCTCGAACTAAGCATATTGAGGTTCGTCACCATTTTATTCGAGATCATGTTGAGAAAGGTGATATTGACCTTAAACATGTTCGTACCGACAAACAATTGGCGGACATCTTTACCAAACCCCTCGATGATAAAGTGTTTTGTCACTTGAGAAGTGAGTTGAACATCATTGATGCTTCAAACGTGAACTAGAGGTTCATGTGGATGCATACAAGGGCATGAGCATTCTTGACTAATCCATGATACCTTTCATGATCATATTATACCTTGGACATTTTGCTCCCTTGTATTGTATCTAACCTTTTGTAGGTACTTGGACAAGCTTCATGCCACAAGATTGCGTCACACTCTTATCATAAGCAATCTTGTATAACCCAAGTATCAACAATGGATGGTGGATCAAGGAACAAGACAACCTAAACATATCCTTTGACAAATTCTTGATATGCTTCATCCTTGTCATTTTGGGTATACATGTTGTTCCTTGCAAAGCTAACCCATGTAGGAAGATGAACTACAAAAGATAGGATCACTCCCAACTTCAACTTATGAGCATCCACTTCAAGTTCACCTACATGATGGACTTCACCACCAAATCCCAATGTAAGTTCTCACATCTTAGAGAAGCTTTACTCAAAGACATGAGCTAAAGCAACTCAACAAGATGTGAATACATTAAAATGCTTAAAGGAAAAATGGCAATCCCATTTTGAGCTCAAACGATGCGTATGACCTATGATCAAGTGTTCTCACTTGACTCCTAAGTCAATATACTCTAACATAGGTGACCTTGTCGCCGACCCATCTAGATGAAGTTCTCTAGTGTTTCTTCTGGGTTTTTAAAAAAAAAAACTTCATCTAGACGTTTCTTTGCTTCTTTTCTGTGTGTCTTTTCCTTTAGTTAGATTCGCAGCTAATTCCTTGCAAATCCTTGTGAGATTTCCTTTGTCTAGTGAGCTGAGTTGACAAATAATTCCATTGTATCAACCTCGGTTCCACCGATTTATATCAACTCGGTGTCACCGATTTTGATTGCACTAAGGAACTTTCTGTCAAAATTTTCCTGAGATTTTTTGCTCCAGCTCCACTCAATGATTCTTATCCTCTACTTGCAACTAGAGCCACTCCATGGCTGGATGTGTTTCTCAAGGACCAAACCCACTTGATCAATAACCTTGAGGTCCCTTCTTGGAAATTGATGTCAAAGGGGGAGATATGAATACATCAAAGCTCCTTACCATTATAAGGGATGCACCTTACAAGAGGAGAGAAGGCTACATGTTTCTAAGAGGGAAGAAACATGATCAGTTTGTTTCTATGTTGTTCTAGTTTTCTCACCCTACCTACTCCCAATATCCACGTCAGATTCAGGGGGAGAGGAAGTTCTTTAGGGGAGACAACTATTTCTTTTGGGGACATGTCTGCTTCAAAGAAGTATTCACCTAGTGATACTTCATTCTACATGTCATCCCAATCTTGGTTTCTTGTTGATCTTGTGTCTCTTCTTGAAGAAATTATCTTGTGTTATCTAACCCTGTTTTCTCAAGTGTATTTCTTCAGGTACTTGATCAAGAACTTCAAGGTAAGTATATGCATCACACTCATGTACATGATTGACCTCTTGCTAGTATATAATGTTTGCAAGGAGACAATCATGGACATGTGGACCCTAGATGATATATATGTTTGCTCTGATGCATATAGCCAAGATACATGTTGCATGTATATTTCTCATATGGTTTCATCATGTTATATGCACCTCTTCAAGGGGAGCTCCAGGGAGTTCATACATGTTACATGTTTTCTTCAAAGCTTTCATACATACCTCTGCTATATCTGTATTTGAAGCTTTGATGTATGTTGTCATCAATTACCAAAAAGGGGGAGATTGAAAGCACATTTGCTCCCTTGGTGGTTTTGGTAATTTATGCCAACATACATGTTGTTGGACTAATGCTTTCATCTAGTGAATTTCAGACAAGTTCAACAATGGCGTGGCAGGGACAAGAGGACGTGGAACCCCCTCAAAATGCTAAGGACAAGGATTGGCAAAAGCTCAAGACGCTACATTTTTGGTTTAGTGATCCAAGATCACATTGAGTCCATAGGAAAGCCAATACTATTAAAAGGGGATGAGGTGTTGCTTAATGGTCTTTTTGCTCAAGTGCTTAGTGACAGTACTCCTAAACCCTCAACCACTCTGTCAATCCCAAATATGTCCAAAACCTACATTCCAACTCGGCCCCACCGAATTTCTCTATCCGGCCCCACCGAGTTCATCCAAGACTTAGCCACTACCAAAACCCTAACAAATCGGATCCACAGAAATGGATCTCGGTCTCACCGAGATGGCCTTGCCAACTCTCTGTAATCATTTGCACTTACTTCGGTCTCACCGAGTTTGCAAATCGGTCTCACTGAGATGGCTTGCCAACTCTCTGTCGCCTTATTGCTTCACTTCGGTCCTACCAAGTTGATGCAATCGGTGCCACCGAGATGAGGTTTTCCCTAAGACATTGCACTTCGGTCCATCCGAGTTGTTCGTATCGGTCCCACCGAGATTCCTAAAGTTCATATCTTTTACACAGTTCGGTGCTACCGAGATGATCGTTTCGGTGACACCGAGTTGAGTCAAAAGTGTGTAACGGTTGGATTTTGTGTGGAGGATATATATGCCCCTCCACCACCTCCTTCTCAGTAAGGAGAGCCATCAGAACATGCCTACACTTCCACCATACATTTTCTGAGAGAGAACCACCTACTCATGTGTTGAGATCAAGCTATTCCATTCCTACCATTTGAAACTTGATCTCTAGCCTATCCCAAGTTGCTTTCCACTCAAATCCTTCTTCCACCATAGCCAAATTTGTGAGGAGTTGTTTGAGTTCTGGGAAGACTATCATTTGAAGCACAAGAGCAAGGAGTTCATCAACAACACACCGTCTATTACCTTTTGGAGAGTGGTGTCTCCTAGATTGGTTAGGTGTCACTTGGGAGCCTCCAACATGATGTGGAGTTGAACCAAGGAGTTTTTAAGGGCAAGGAGATCGCCTACTTTGTGAAGATCTACCCCGAGTGAGGCTAGTCCTTCGTGGACATAAGCCATGGTGGAATAGACAAGGTTGCTTCTTCGTCGACCCTTCGTGGGTGGAGCCCTCCGTGGACTCGCGCAGCCGTTACCCTTCGTGGGTTGAAGTCTCCATCAACGTGGACGTACGATAGCACCACCTATCGGAACCACGCCGAAAACCACCGCGTCTTCATTGCGTTTGATCTTCCATACTCTACCTCTTTACTTTTCGCACTCTTGCATGCTTTATCATTTTCGCTGCTCAATCTCTAGATATGCATGTGTAGAAAGTATTGGAGTGATCTTAACTTGTGCCAAAATCTGCCTAAGTTCCAAGAGAAATTAAAAACTGCTAATTTTGGCTGGTTAAGGGTCTATTCACCCCCTCTAGACCTATCTCCTCGATCCCACAAGTATTATTGTAGTAGTACGACTTCCCGAAGAGGCGAAGAGCCAAGCGCAACCTGAATGTGGCAGTTGTGAACGCTCGCATGGCAGTCTCTCATGTGTAGGGGAGGGGCATGGTGTGGCCATTTTGTAAAATGACATGACATTTTTTATTGCTGTTCGCGTCCAATAGGTGCCACCGTCGGATGCAGATCTTACGGTTATTGTGGCGATCGCTAGTTATAGGCTCATGGTGAACTGTTGACTAGTCTCTTTTTGACACGCATTTAGTACATTGATACGGCTTGAATGCCAACGAGGGAGAGGGTAGCGGTTCCCGAAATGTTGAACGGTCAATGATGCATCCTCATTCAATTTTCCACAATGTAGTGCGCCCACGCTTACCGAGATCTAAGTTTGACCATAAATTTAACCAATGAGACCGACTGCGGCGGGAGCAACATCACACATACCAACACAAAATGAGTCTATAACCTAATAAATGAAGCTTTGCATGGCACTACACATATGATTTTTGCTCCCGCCGCAGTCGGTCTCGTTGGTTAACTTTATGGTCAAACTTAGATCTCGGGAAGCGCGGGCACTACATTGTGGAATGAAGGGAAGCATGCAGAGGGAATTAATTGGAGAAGCAGAATGGAGCCAACACGATATGAATGCAACGCAGTTTACACTCTCATATAAGGCGCCCCTCCACTCCAATCCATCCACCGAATCGTACGCACCTAGTGTGCGCAACACTGCTCACTCCAATCCAACACCAAGTGACCAGAAGCCACAACCACCCATGGAGGCGATGGACACGAGCGGCAGGCGGCTGTGCCAGATGATCCACGACGCCGGCCTGCGGCTCGGCACCGAGCAGTGTCTCCAGACGGTGCTGGCAACTGCCAGCATCATAGCCCTCAGTAACGACGGCTTCGCCTCTCACATGGGCGAGATGATGGTCCGCTCCATCCGCAAGTTCACCGCCGTCAAGAAGCGCGTGGACGACCTTGACGTACTCCTCCAGCTTGCACACCCAGGCTCCTCGTTGCCTGCCACCCTCATCGGCCTCCATGGTGACAACCTCTTTCACGCACTGGTGGCCCTGCAGCTGCCCGATGTCGCGATGAAGAATGTCCACCTCGAGGCCGCGCTCGTCGCGCAGTGCTTCGCCGAGCAAGAAACCGTCGACCTACACATCCATGTCTACGAGGAAATCGTCTACATAGGCCACTACAGGGCCAGGGACGACGTTAAGACGTTGGCCTTCTTGGACCGTCTGGAAGCCTTGGACGCCATTGTTCAAAAGCACGTTGACCTCACCATGAAAGCCGCTGCTCCTCAGCCGCCGTTCGGTGGGCCGGCGCCCTGAGTCAAGGAGGAGGAGGTCGTCGATGAAGCATCTTTCTTCTTGCCTCCTGTAACTAGCACTGCATCGCGTACTGTATCGCATTATCATTCCAGTCGTAAATGACATGTGTGATCCCTTGCTCTCATTTGGCGTTAATTATATGTATCACTGTCTTTCCCCTGGTTTATTGGTCACCTTCGTGTTTTGTGCCAAATTTTGACTTCAGATTTAACTAACAATAAGTTAATGCATGTCACAAAAAACAATATCGTTGGAAACTACTCCCTCCTTTCCGGTTTATAGTGCTCAATTTCAAAATTTCTTCAACCAAGGTAGATGGTGAGTGGTTGAATAAATTCGTAGTTTGCATAAGTACTAAATTAGTACGCTCGTTTTCCTCAAAAAGTTATGTTTACCGATGCATTAATTACAACGCATGCATGCATGACCACTAAATGTCCATGAACTTCTACATGCATTGGTGAGTTTTCTCTTGATACTTGCATTGGGTGATTTAATGTACCTCGAAACCCTAAACCGGAAAGGAGGGAGTATGTTCAAATACGAATCCAGCGATATATTTTTTGGTGACATGCATTAATATTTTGTTAGTTAATTTTATGATCAAAATTTGGCACAAAGGGGACCAATAAACCAGGACAGAGATAGTACTTAGCTATTGCATCAACTTCGTAATTTACATATGATGCATGACCCAACCTACCAAACTATAGTATATATATGGGCGCGACAACCAAACTTACAAATTCAAAACTAAGCGCTATACGTCACAAGTTCAAAACAAGAAAGTGGAACAAGTACATCATGCCTGTCCCGTTCGCGTCGCACCCCACACTGTCATTCCGGCCCGCTGCTCAGTGCGCATTGGCTTGGCATATTATCACTGACATGTGGGCCCGATGTGAGAAAACCGACGATGCGCCAAACTGGCAAACTCCCCCGCTTATTGCGCGGGTAAATTCCCGCCCTAGCATTTTTAATCGTTGTTTCTATCTGTCTACCGTGCCAAGGAGCAGAAACAGAACCAAATGTTACATTTCCTACAAGTTCAAAAGGAAAAGCCTGCCACGTCGCGTGGCACCCCCACAAGGTCAGGAGTACTAGGGTCGGTCCGGCACGTCGCTCAAGCTAGGGAACACGTGTTGTCTAGCATTTTCACTGTCATGTGGGACCGCAGTTGAGCAAACCGACTATCGGCAAATCCCCACCCCGCCCGCTGCGCGTCGGCTGAATTAGAATTAGAAGAGAGAAACGAGGAGGGAGAAGAGCTTGCTGTAGCACGGACGCCGTTGTCCGATGGGATCATGTTGATAGAGTAGGAGTACCCCGTACTCGTTTGTACTCGTACGTACTACGACCACTCATTGGGTGCGTGCGACCTATACCTATCGTCACTTTGCAGCTACGCTTCATAGTACATATTTTTTCACGCATTTTTCCTACTTGCTGAGATGTACTGCTCGGCTCCGCAGTCGTCGGAAATATTTCTACGTGCTTCCTTTCGCCGACATGTGGGACATAGAGCATCTGGGTCCACCTGCAAGCACTCGGGGCATCTCCAATGCCGAGCGCCAACCGGTAGGGACGAGTCCTCGGATAGTAATGCGGCAGCGGGCCATTCAACCATGCCGGGGTACAAGTACATTTCAAACCGGACGAATTACATGCAAACCCCCCCCCCCCCCGCAAAAGAATAAATAAATGAATTACTACATGCAAACCGGATGATTTTCATAGAAACCGGAGCACATTCATTACATTTTGGACATATTTCATTGGAAAAAAATGACCGGCCCTAAACCAGTCTAAGGGCCTCTTTGATTCCCAGGATACTGAAAATACAGGAATGGGGAAAGTATGGGACTGGAGTGCTAAATCCAATAGGATTAGCAAAGAGTGTTCAATGCCACAGGAAAAACAAAGGAATTGTAAAAAAAGGTTGGAGAGGAGTAGGAGTACTACTAGCTAAGCTGCGACGACGCTCTTGCTCCGCTGATGGCGATAAACCCAGAGGGGGAGGAGGAAGCAGTGGCGTGTTTTTACATGCTAAGGCTGGACTGTAGTACATTGTTTTTTATCGCCATATCGCCTGCTGGTTCACTGGGCTGCCGTGTTTCGCACTCCTCCGACGTATACTAGTACTCCAGTGCTAAACTAGAGTATACCGCACGGTTCTTTGCTCCTTATTACGTCGTCGGCAACAATTATTCTTCCTTTCGCCGACATGTGGGACAGCCAGCATCCGGGTCGACGTGTCATGCACCAGATTAGAGTGGGGAACGGAAGGGGAACCTCACCCGGTCGTAGCGCCGCAGTAATAATGACTATAAATGAGTAGTCATATCACAAGGCCCCACCTTTCCTGCAGTAATGAGCTGTCAAATCACACAGTCCCACTCTTTCAGCAGTAAGTTGAATCTGCTACTCCTTCATCCTCCTCGCCTCTCTGTCAAACCGACTAGGCGAAATTGCCGCGCGTACCGCGCGGGAAAAGCCCCGCCCTCGACTTTTAAATATAATTTTGTATTGATGGATTGCGGCATGGAGTAAAACCAAAAGAAAAAGGTGGTACATGTATATAGCATGCTCGTCGCATTCGCGTCGCACCCCCATGGTCGGTCCGGCACGCTGCTCACCGAATGGAACGCGCGTCGCGTTACTACTACTACAGTAATAGAAAAGAGAGACGAGCGATGGTAACATACGGTTGAGTTACTTTTTTTAGGCAGGCTGAGTTACTAGTACTAAGTACTACAGTACAGTAGAAAAGAGAGACGAGCGATAGTAACATACGCGCTGTAGATATGTTGAGAAATCGAAAAAAGGTCGAGACACCGGCTATATAGTACCGCACAGTACCAATAAAATTCGAATCTATTTCGGTATGAAAACAAATCTACTCCCCTCACCCTAGGCAGCTAGGGCAACCTCCCCGCTCCACGCTTCATCGGTGATCCCGTGGATTCGCCCCTCCCCTCTTCCCGCCACTCGGGCCACTAGTGGCGGGGAGGGGAATCCAGGTGCCTCCGCTCCAGTTAGTAGTTTACATTAGGGTTTTTTAGTCCACGCACGCGCAGCCCTCACTCGGATGGGGGCACTTCTTCTTTGAGTTTGTCTTTCGGGCTCCGATCCTCCTCGAGTTCGTCCGTCTAGACATAGTGGATGGAACATGAGCGTATTGTCATGTGGCGAGATTAGGTGTCAAGTGATTTGGATAATTACAAGGGTTCAACGACGACAAGGGTGTGTTTTGGTAGGGTGTATGAAGGGTGCACAAGAGCAAAAGTTCCATTCTCGACCCACTTTTGGGTGTTTGGTGTGACACCCTGGTTTTCGCTCCTTGTTTTTTTCCTTCGCGGGATTTGACTCCCGTCTTTTTTTCGGTGTTCTTGGTTTTTCTCTCGCTCTTGGGTATAGGAAGATGGTCACTTAGACTTGCCTCTCCCATCCAACCAGAGATTCTCTCCAGACCAACCCTGTCACCCAAAATTTATTCTCAGGATTTTGCCGCCGAAACCCTACCTTCCGAGTTGCCGGAAGGGAAACTCTAATTCCTTCCGTTACAAAGGAACCCCAATTTCCTTTGATCTTTTGCCTCCCAAATTTCTCCTAGTGATCATCCTATCTTTTTAATCCCTGGATATGTAAAAATATTGCCAAGTCATTTGCAATATTTTTCATTTAAAATTAATTCCTTTTTCTGCCAGTTAAGGGAATTAAATCCAGGAAAATATCTATCCATCTCCAAATTTCAGGAAAACTTGTGGAGATATTCTTTGTGATCATATTGAGCTCCCATAAAAATATTGGCTATAATTAAATAAGGGAAATTGCCTTTTCCTATTTAAAGCCAATATTGCAATTTGGGCACTTTCCAAAGGAGCTACCATTTTGGTAGCCAGGAAAAATCCCAAATAATTTGTGGAGCTTCTCCTATCCATATCTTCACCATTTCCATCAAGATCCCAAGTTCCACAGATCAAATTTTGAGAGCATCATCCAATTCTTGTTTCTGGACCAATTTTGAGGTTGTGAAGCAACTATATTTTATATTACTTAAAAAATTCTAAAATTAATCCAGGACCTCACATTCCCTATATGATGTGAGTATACAAAAATTCACATCATTTAATCTAGCCAATTTCTCTGAAAAATTCCATCTAGTTTCTGTCCAGATCCAAGCTCTGTGAAGGAAGTACCACTTTGGCATTTCCAATTGAGCTGAAATTTTTCCAGCACCTTCATATCTCCAAATCATCAACCTACACCAAAATTTAGCTCATTCCATCAATCTATATGAGTGCAGCTTCAAGATTCAGTTTCTGGACCAAATTTGGCATTGCAAAAAAAGTATATGCAAATGAGGTCCAAATGCCTTAAAATTTTGCCAGAACCTAGTCCTTCCTACCCTATTCCATTGTGACAAAGATTCAGCTCCCCACTCTCATCCATTTCTCCTCAGGAATCTGTCCAAGTTTTAGGTCAAAACCTTTGTGAGCTCCAACCAGTCAATTCCTGCCTCCACCTCCATCCAAAATCCTCATATGTCAACTCACTGACCTCTGATATATCTAATTGACATGATGTTGCATCCGGAAAAACTCCAGAGCACGTGGCACCCGTGGTGACCACGCTTGGGACATGCCAAAACGGTGGTCAGCGCACTGTTTTCGTCGGCAGGCCAGCTCCGGCCAGCTCCGGCGTGTCCCGGCGTGTCTAGTGGCTTCGAGGAGTCCACCTGCCCCTCTCCCGCAGCTTCTCCCCTCTTCTTTCTTCCTCTTCACGCCGCGGCGATCGCCGCCAAGGTTCTATCCGGCGCGTGAACGTCGTCGTCTTCCCCCCCGCTGCTGTCCTCTTCCTCCCCGAGCCGTCCCCTCCCTCTGTGAGCGTCAGGTCGGCACAACTCTTCGCGCGCCACCTCGCCGGGATGCCGCCAAGGTAGCGAGCTCCCGAAGCCTCTGCGGTCGCCGAGAAGGCCTCCCCGGCCGGCTATAAAAGCCGTGGCCCGAGCTCTCTCCCGAGCACCCACACCACCCGCAGAGACCTCCTCTCCCTCCTAGACCCTCCCCTGCCCGAAGGAGCTCGCCCCCGTGCCCATTTCCTCTCCTCGGTCGCCATGGCTGCCGCCGTCCCCTTCCTCAAATTCGGCCACCACAGCCCGTCCCCGTCTCCATTGCGGGTCCCTCTGAGCTCGCCGTGGAGCTCCACTTCCATCCACCACATCCTCGCGAGCCCTCGTCCACCGGAGAGCCCACATCGCCCGAGCGGGCTGCTCGCTGCCGCCGCTCGTCGCCACCCTCACGGCCATTTCCAGTCCCCGTGCCTCCCACCGTCGGATGCGGCGCACGCTGACGACCTCGGCCATCCACTCAGCCGCCCGCGAGGCTCACCGGAGCGCCGAAGCCCCACGCCGGAGCCGAAGCTCTGTCGCCGCGTCGGGGGAGCAGAGAGGAGGAAGAAGAGAAGGAGGGAGGAGAGAGAGAGCACCGGTGGGGCCCGGCTGTAAGTGGCTGCGGCCCGGGCCCAGCTGTTTAAGTGGAGGCGCCCTTCGTGGATTATGTCTTCGGTTGAGGAAAACGTACCCAGCTGAGATGCGTTTTCACTCGGAGAAAGCGTATTCGGGTTGGAATGCGTTTTCCCTACTGGAAAACGTCTACACAGAGAAGGCGCCAGCCGCAGTGCTGTCAGGGACCCGGATGCAATTATTTCTTTTGTAGATCAGTCCCTGGCAGTCCAACCTCCCTAACTTCTTGCTCGTAACTCCGATTGAGGTGAATCCAACGCCCACTTCTTAAGTTCGTCGAGCCCGTTCCAATGACATCACTTTCACCATGTTGACACTTTCTTAAAATACCCATTTTGCCCCTGCCCTTAATCAGCCCCTTTGAGAGGGAATCCTTTCCGGCGAATTCTTCCGCGAGGTGATCGCACTTCTCCCGGAGTATTCCTTCACCCCCAGGCAAGCCGACCATCTGATATATGCCCTGAAGCATTGCTCTATGTTATTCTTACGTGTTTAATTAATGAATATGCCTGTGTTAGAAATAATTAAACTCCTGCTAGATTGAATTTGTTATTTACATTAGTTGTTAATGCTCATCATGTTATCGCACTAGTGACTCGTTGTAATACATATGGAGATAGGTTGTTATGTTTTCATAGTGATTACATCATGCATTACCATTGTTATTGCAATGATAAAGAAGTGTGACTTAATAATAACAACCTCCTCCGTCGACTAGATCGAGTCATAGTGTCACCTATCCGAACATACCCGTGCAGCCACATTTGCCGGTATGGGACGGCCATAGCTTTGTCTATTGTCCTGCCTCTTGTCGGTACTGCCAACTAGGGAAGGTTATGCGTGCCTGCTACCCTGGCCCGGTAGGCGGCGATAACCTTGTGAGCCCAGTTGAGTTATATGGATCCAGGTCCCCGTTTGGGACAGTTGTGTTTGGCCACGACGGTGGCAGGTGTCACGGGGTGACACAGGGGCCACCCAGGACATGACCCTGGGAGGGTATGATTGTCGATGGGACCGTAAGAGTGCCAGGCAATAGACAAGGTTTTGTTGGAGCAGCACTGGTCCACCCGAATGAGAACATGTACTAAAGTACGAGGCCAGGCGCTCCATGGTGTGGGTAAAGTGCGCAACCTCTGCAGAGTGTAAATCTATTCGAATAGCCGCGTCCTCGGTCATGGACAGTTCGTATAGGCCCCTATTTGGTCTGTGTCGAGTCTGGAGGAACAAACTATATAATGTTATTGTTAAGACTGAACCAGAGAATAGTAAGGTTGGTCAGACTTGCAGTGCAGATGCATGGACATCAGATGATGTCAGGGATATGAATGTTAGCCATGGGATGGCTAGGAGAGAAACGGTCGTATGACCAAAAGGTTTGGATCGGATTCGGATTTGGATTTGGATTTGGATCGGATTTGGATTGGATCATAAGAATATTCGGAGTATGGATTATTTACTGGATAAGCTTTATCTTCGTCATACTGTATTTACTTCAGTAGTTATCATGATAGATAATCCTGATATGTTACGATGATTAATGCTGCTAAATGATTAATCTTGCTAGATAATCCTGCCATAACATGATAGTTAATACTGTTAAGATAACGAATGCATGCTTGAATGCCATGGATTGCATTGCTTGGTGTATATGTTGGTTTGGTTTGCTTGCGAGTACATTCAAAAGTACTCAGCGGACTTCAATGTGGCCAGGTTCACCTAAGGATCCGACGTTCGCTAGCGAGGAGCCGAAGTGTTCGCAGGCTAGAAGAGTAACCCAGTCAGATCCCTGTGTATTGGAGCCGCACCAGGACCATGCTGCCTTAGATAGAGCTTTTCCGCTGCCATCACCCTTGTAAGATATCATGTAAGACCTATATATCCCTTAATAGAAAAGCTTGTGTTCATGATACTTGTTGTATACGCGCACGCCAGAGTGATCTCCTGGGCTGGCGTGTGCGGCGACCGTCTGGCTACAGTGGTATTCAGGCGGGGCGCCACATTTGGTAGGGTGTATGAAGGGTGCATGAGAGCAAAAGTTCCCTTCTCGACCCACTTTTGGATGTTTGGTAGAGTGTATGAAGGGTGCATGAGTGCACGCTAGCTTAACACAAATACACTAGGAGCATGCATGAAGAGGGATGCTGAGATGAGCATGCACAAAGAGGGAACAACTATGCTGAGATGAGAATGCAACCAAACACACAATACGGCTCTACGGCTCTGGTCCTTATGGGCATCTGCATGAAGACTTCCCGTTTATCGTAAAAAAGGTCAAGCTGACTCTGGTAGGACAGCGGCGATATCGATCGACACATCTTGTATGAGTTTGTCTTTCGAGCTCTGATCCTCGTCGGGGCATTGTCGATGGAGCTCCAACGTAGATTCATGTCGTCTCCTTGGGGCGGTAAGGCTAGGCTTTCTTGTCGTGTGGCAAAATTTTGTGTTATATGAATTAGGTGCTTCACATTAATTACGACTACTATGGCTTCGGGTCGCCACTCCTTAGGGGCAAGTGCACAAACACTTCCCGGCTGTCATCGACGAGGTCAAGCCGGCTCAGGTAGGATGGCTCGTTGTGACGGTAGTAGGTCCTTCGGTGGTCTTGGAATCTCGATGTAATTTTTATTAAGTTTGAGATGCTTTGTAGTGCTCATGGTGAACTTTTTATAATAGATCTGGTCATTTTCACAAAAGGGTTGCATATGTTGTAGTATGTTCAAAAGTAGAACAAAGATCGATGGCCTGTTACATTTTCTCTGCAAACGCTAAGATCATGAGTTCAAACATTTGATTCCACTTTATGTTGAAAACAAATACAGTTCAAGTTCTAGCTAGCGATTCGGAATGTAAACCATGCATGTGTTTATACGTATATCAAACAAAATGTATGGTATTCCCCCATTTAGATGGGAACTGCAAAAGCCACGCATTACGGCAACTTCAAAGTACTGAGTCCATTGATGTAGTGTGGTCAAATGGTACCATCGATATCTCAAAGCCAAAAGAGTTCCAGCTTGTTTGTTCTCTCTATATATTTACCCGTGTGGTTGTTCAATGAATGGAGGGCCGGGGTCCACAAGTGAACCATACTACTAGTACTCCTGGACGCCGTGGAGTTTTGTTCACTGTAGCACGTTAAATAGAGAGTTTTTTTTCTTTAATGTCACGTACACAAATTGAAACGATTGTTGTGGAGAGAAAGAAAATCACTCCACTATATATATGGGCAGGAGCCTCAGTGCTTGCTTTACTAGGGTTGCTCTCTCCACTCTCTCACCCTCTCCAGATCTAAACAAGATAGCGGTGGCCACACTCTCTCTCTGCTCACCGCTGGTCACAGATCCGGCCGGATCCCCTCGGCCGGGGTAGGGGAGTAGGTGCATCGTTCATGCGGTCGTCGGCGGCTAGGAAGGAGACCCATAGCTGCTGGCGCATCCCGATCGGCTGCCCGTGCCGTTCTCTCTGACACAGCGTCGGCTCGGGAGGGCCTCCGACCCCTTCTTCCTCCATGCCGTATTGTGGCCAGATCCGGCCTCCGGCCGCCCTCCTAGCCACATCCCGACGACCCTCAGGTATAACTTCCTTCGAAAACTGCCTTGCTCTACTGCCCTAGCTCCCCACGTAGCCGCATGTGGATCTTTTTCTACTTCCATCAGCTGTTCCAAAGCCACCTTAATTTTTACTATTATTAGAGGTTAAGCTACTAAATGCAGTCGAATCTAGGACTTGGTTCAAACAAGGAAGAAAGGGGGGGAAAGGTGTAGCATGAATCTAGAACTTGATTCAAAGAGGAAATAGAAGGGGGAAAAGTTGTAGATACTGGCTACCCAACCGGTCTCTTGGTTCAAAAGGGAAATAAAGGAAAAACGCAGTACAAACTGGATAAGGAACAGATCTATTATTGGTGGAAGAAGGAAAGAAAGTGGCAGCTGGGGGACAAGTCAACAGAGTATGTCCAGGATTAGATTTGCTCTCCTCACGTAGTAAAAGGTGCCTAAAGAGAACTAAATTTGGGACCATCCCAGATCTTGGTTGGATGTTTGTTGCTCGGGGCAACAAACTCGGTCTCACCACATTATGCCTCCTTGTAGGTACACGGTGCTGATGCGTCCACTGTCTGCATGCCCTTGTACCAACTTTTTGCTGTTGTTAATGTAATGGCGCTTGTAAAATGAAGCAATCGCACTGTTAAAGTAAGGACATGTCTAACCAATGTTGTTGTTAATCTAATGCCTCCAGTAATATGATGCAATGAAACTGTTTTACAAATGCTACTCTACTGCTAGATTTCCCATTATGATAAGTAAGTTGCTTCTTTACGCTGGTGAATGTCCTGGTGTCCCCACTGTCCCATGCACTTATACCAACTATTTAGCTGCTGTTAATCAAATGTAGCTGGTAAAACGAAGCAATGCCACCATTAATGTAATGGCATATTTGACCGATGTCATTGTTGATCATAATGCTTCGAGTAATATGAAGCAATGTTGCCGTTTTAAAATTTCTATTGTCCTTGCATGATTGCCATGAAGATAGATGCTTCTTTTCATTTCGTGTATGTTTCATATCTTGTTATTGACCAGTAACTGTTTTCTTTCTATCTTTTTGTGCAGATAGGGATATCCATTTCACCTCGTTGCTATTGTGACCTTTTGGTGAACTGCACAAAACACTTTGTTTTTTTTTGAAATAGTGTCTTGTGCAGTTCTACTAAAATGGCATGGGCAATGTCTCTCGATTTTAGTGGAACTGCACAAAGGGTGATTGGAGTTCCTAATATCTTCGTCTAAACTCTGCTGGTAATCTCGTGCAACAATTTATTAACCTCTGCAAGATTAGCCGTCACCGTCACCACAATGACACTTGATTTTAGTGGAACTACACAAAAGGATAAGCAAATTATAGTTGCACCTTCCATGAGCATGACAGCCAACCTTGACGTTGCTCAATTTTAGTGCAACTAATGAAGCAGAAGTTGCCAGCTCATGGGACCAAGTACATCTTGCTAGCTGCATGATGCAAACATTGCTTCATTTTAGGTGAACTGCACAAAAAGGTCACATGAATTAAATCATGTAGGAGATATGCCCTAGAGGCAATAATAAATGTTATTGATTATCTCCCTGTTCATAATTATGTTTATGTTCCATGCTATAACTGCTATGGTTCTCGAGTCTACAATAACCACGAGGCTCGAAGGAAGACTCATATGCACGTGTGGAATAATAAACGGTAAAATGTATTCCTAGTCTGGCCTCTAAGACTGGCTCAAGTATTGCATGATGATCCTGTTTTCCTGATCATGGGCATGGCTATGCCGGCAATTTTGAGGGCACAATGTTAGAAGAACATTTGTGTTGAATCGACCCGAATTGATGTTATGCTATGAGATACATTCGTCATTAGTTAATGGTTAATAACACAGAGATGGTTAACGTTTGCATAATTCCTTAGACCATGAGAGTATCGAGTTACTTCATGCTTGCTTCATGAACTTTGGGGTTTGTTAAACGTCATCCGTAAATGGGTGGCTATTACGGCGGCTTACGGGTTCATGGAAAAGTATGTCAAGTAACTTGATAGCTCAAGATTGGGATTTGCTCCTCCGACGATGGAGAGATATCTCTGGGCCCTCTCGGTGTTACGGTATCCATCATCGTCTGGCCAGACATTTTGTGATTTGATCACGGGGATGCCGGAACACGGGAACGAGAAAAGAGAACAATACCGATAACGAGGTAACTGGCATAGTGGACAAGTTGTTGATCCACGGGGATGCCAACATGTCTCACCTCGGGTATTTGTAACATATTGCGAAGCAACATGAATAGCACACGGCAACTGGAGGTTCACTCGAATATTCATTCGTGTGGGTATAGGGGTCAATATGGGTGTCCACGGCTCCGATGTTGATCATTGATCGGAAGGGGTTCCGGGTCATGTCTATACTTCACCGAACCTATAGGGTCACACGCTTAAAGGTCATCTATCTGCTGAATACTAGACGGGGAGTCTGAGAGAAAATCACCGAAAAAGTTTCGGACGAAACGGAAACGTTCCGGAGAGGATATCGGAATAGTTCCGGTGAAACTGAAAAGTTGTTTCAGGGTATCCCATAAAGTCAAATTGGTTTCTACACATGCCTGGAAATTATTGGAAGGTACCAGAATTGTTCCGGTAACTTCTGAGATTTTTCAGAGACAAAAACCGGAAATGTTCCGGACTGCCGGAACCGCTTTAGTTGCTTTTCACAGATGAAAATCACTAAACCGAAAAGTTATTTCGGAGTACACCATAAAGTCAAATTGGTTTCGGCACATGCCTGATAATTCTTGGAGGGTGCCAGAATCATTCTGGAAACTTTCTGGAATTTTCCGGAATGAAAACCGGAAATGTTCCGGAGCTGCCGAAACCGCTTCAGATGCTTTTCGCAGATGAAAATCACTAAACCGGAATTGTTCCGGCTCGCGTTGAAAATTATTTTGGTGGGTACTGGAAATGTTCTAAGCCCACATGAATATTTTCAGTTCGATCAGACGCTGAAAAATGTCGTCGTGAATAGTGAAAGTGCTTTTTGGGATATTTATGGAAAAGTCACCTTTTGGGATATTTTCCCAAAAAGGTTTCTAGAAGGCTTGGGGGCCAAGAAACCCTACCCCTTGGATTTCCTATAAATAGAGGTGGAGGGGCTGCCTCCACTCTCACTTCCTTCTCACATACAAGTGCCATGACATTTCTGGCTTCTCTCTCCCTCCCAGCGAAATAGTTTCGTAGAGCCGAAAGGCTGTCTGGGTTCCGGTGGGAACTAGTTCTGGACGGCGAAGCCCTACCGGATAGATGACACCGTATGTGTGCAACTCTGTAGAGAGATCGTAGTTTCGGTCTTAGTTCGAGAGTGCCTCCCGAAGGGCTGTCCGAGTGACTGTCCGAGTTTCGATGGTCCTCCCGAAGGGCTGTCCGAGTGACTGTCCGAGTTTCGATGGTCCTCCCGAAGGGCTGTCCGAGTGACTGTCCGAGTTTCGATGGTCCTCCCGAAGGGCTGTCCGAGTGACTGTCCGAGTTTCGATGGTCCTCCCGAAGGGCTGTCCGAGTGACTGTCCGAGTTTCAATGGTCCTCCCGAAGGGCTGTCCGTGACACCGTCCGAGGGACTGTCCGACCGCCTCCCGGAGGGCTGTCCGGGGGCGGATGAGGGTATACATCCTCGCGGTTGGGAGGTTGTAAATCCTAGCTGCGGGGATCTGCACCGCCGATCGTCATCGACTCTACTTCCGCTGCGCTACGAGTCGGTAACGAAACAGATCAAACCTTGTATGCAGTCTCCATAGTGATCCTTGGCTGGTACGTAGGTCGGAAATTTTTTGTTTTCTGCTGCGTTACCCTACAAATCAACCATGTTGGTGACTGGTGTCAACCTGTCTACAATGGCGTTGACTGCAGTTATGGTTCCCATGACCGGGTATGTTCCTTTTTGGTTGATTTTGACTCTGCATTCAGCTAGTGATCTTGTGCTACTGTTTTTGCACTGCTATGCGAAAGAAATAATGATATTATTTTTGCATCTTAATGTAATGCCATTAATAATTTGAGACAATGTTTTGGCACCGCTAGTGCCACTGATAAAATGAAGTAATAATACAGTTATAATAGAGCTACTGTCTTAGCTATCATCTCATTTGCAATGTAGATAACTTGCTGAAGGCATATCCAGGAGAATTGAGTCCATTTGCACTGCATCAACCACATAGCATGTGCACTGAACTAGTTGAGTCCATGAGGCATACCGTCGAGGTGGTGCGGGCCCCCTCTCTCCCTCGCAGCATGGCGAGCACCATAATTTTAGTTGAACTGCACAAAAAAAGAGATTGGAATGACTCAAGGCCCCTCCTTCTAGTGCCACACTGAAGTTGTTGATAGATATCAATAAATCGCTATCATGGCAAGATACGGGACCTGAAGAACAACTTGATATCACAAAGTTATCTCACACTGGTCAGTACTGTCCTTCATCCACATGATCGTGCTTTGTCATACTGTGCTAGCGTTGTATTTTTTATATCTCTCTGCTCCTAAAGTCTCCGTTGGTAGTCTCGCCTCACACCCCACCACATCCCACCACAACTATGTTTCGCCTTGATTATATTCCATGCCCACCTTTTGGCAATTGCGATCTTGGCCCGGCCCATTGACGCACGCCTGATCAGATCCTGCCAACGATTAATCTCAACAAAAAAAAAATCCTGCCGACGACTACCCCTCCTCAGCGTCCTCGCGCCGCCCCTCTCCTTCGATCCGATCTCCTCGGCGCCATGCCGCCGCCGTAACGTCAGGACCCCGGCCGACGCCGGCGACTCCTCGGCGCCCTGCCGTCACCGTCACATCCGACGCCGGCTACTCCTCCGTGGCCTCACGCTGTCGTCCTCTCCTTCGCAAGGAACTCCTCGGCGCCCTTCGACGACAGGTTTGGACCATTCCCTTGCCGGCCACTCCTCTGCGGCCTTGTGATGCCGACCACTCCTCCGCGGTCTCACGCCGCCCTCCTCTCCCTCCCTCCTCCCTTCGTCCAAGGCCAGGACCTCCCCTCCCCGACCCAATCTGACAGAGAGAGGGCCAGGCCTTGCCACTCCGGTGGTCCTTTGGCCAAATCCGGCCGGGGGAGCCGCTGTAGAGCCTCAACGTCGGCGCAGCAGCAGAAGCCCGACAGAAGGTGGGTGCCGGAGCTCGTCAAGCAACTCGCCGTCGGCGGCCACGACCACCTCATTCCCTGCCGCGCGTCTCCTTCAACTACTGTGGCATTGACGACACCGAGCTAGGAGCATACGAGGTAGACGCCCTGCTGACTGGGTCGTCAAGGCCTCCACATGGTTCCTCTTGCGGCAAACTGCTGGTCCTTTGTCATGTCCTTGATCACCCTAATTTAATCCAAGTCAGGGTAGTCTCCTGCATTAAACCGACTGGATCTGCAATTTTTTGAAAGAACATTGTGGAGAACCTAACTCATGGATGGTTGGTTCAGTATTTGGGGATGAATTGATGACAAGGGGGTCACATAGGAAATAGTGGAAGTGGAGACGGGAGAGGATGACGGCAACATCACCTGGTGTTTCGCAACAACAATCAAGTACAACACAATCAGCGGCATCATGCAGCTCTCCTGCACCAACGCAATTCAGGATTGATGATTGGTGAGATATGCCATGTCGTGGTTTATACTCTTACTACTTGTTATCAATTCACTTGGCTAGGTGAAACCCCATGCAAGATTATCACTTTCCCTTGTTCAATAATTTCTGGATTAGTCACTGAATCTTGTTTGTTTTGTTCTTTGGTTATGTGATTACACGAGGGTGAGCGCCATGGTCGTCTCTGCTGGGCTTCTGCACGACAGCATTGATGATTCATTCGTTGAATACGATCACATCTTCCACATGTTCGGTG
This sequence comes from Elymus sibiricus, assembly GCA_039707655.1. Lineage (NCBI taxonomy): Eukaryota > Viridiplantae > Streptophyta > Magnoliopsida > Poales > Poaceae > Elymus > Elymus sibiricus. The sequence continues at coordinate 355,547,615 of CM077664.1, read as the reverse complement.
CTGGAGTGGCTGATCTTGTGGAAGGGTTACGTGTTCCTCTTCTCATGGATTTTCACCATTGTTTTATAAGGATTCGGATAATGGGTTTGGTAGTTAGTACATTCATATTCTTTGGCATCCTCAAGCTGTTGGCTAGATCTACTGCAATTATTGTGATTTAAATTATGATGGCCTGCAGCATGCCTCCCTATATTTAAGGCAAATGATCATGGAAGTACACCTTCGGGAACAAGCTCGCCGAGGTCTTGGAATTCCAACCTAGGTAAACAAGTGAACTCATTTAACAGTTTTCTCCTTTTCTGGTGATGCAGGTATAGCTCATTCATTAAGGGCTACTCAGCTCTGTCTTTTTTTCTATTTGGTGATTGGATTATATGCTACTCTGTGTTGAAGGATCTGTTCATGCTAAATTTAACAAATCTTGTCATGTTTTCATAGATTGCCTATTTGATCATTCTGCTTGGAATGGTAAACGTTTGTAGCATGGTCAGGGTTTCATTATTTTTATCAGTGCACATACCTTCAGAATATAAACCAATGGGGCTATCTTGTTCGTCTTTCTACTTATAAATGTATACATATGGGATGCTCTGTTAGTTCTGTTGGTGCAAATAATCATTCTTTGTGTTGATGAGCAATGATAATGGCTCCCCAAATTACAATACTTGCTGAACGTACACTTTGTTGCGATAAAATCCTATTTATAAACAGTACCTTTTCCTAATGGATTGTGATTAAACTTTGTTGCTTTTACCCACTTTGGTGCTGCTTCAGTGTATATGTACTAAATCGTAAAAGAATATGATTGTATCTTTTGCTTTATAGTACACCGGTTCATGAGAATGATGCTGAGAAGGAGAAGCTTGCTGTGTTAAATGTCATTCTGGCTTGACTCGATAATACGTGGTAACATGGTGGAATCTTTTATTTTTTATTGTAACAAACTGTAGTCAAATTCATCAGATATATATACTTCTAGGATCGGAGGAACAAGTAGTTTTAGCCTTCTGTTTTCGAATTCTTAGTTTAACATCTCTGTACTTGTTGAAGTTGTTATCTCCAACTCCACATGAGCATAGTGATATGCAGTATAAAACATCTCCAATTTTTTATTCTTTGGTGTGCACAGAAAATCCAAATTGACATCTAGAGATAGATAAGTTAGTAGGGTAATGTTCACTAGCTTTTTGATGCAATGAAGAGAGTACAAAGTATACTACAATATGTTGTAACCCACACAATGATTCAAGAAGCAGGGCCAAACAGGACCAATGAAGACATGGCGTACAGTACTGTTCTTTAGGATATGATGTTCATTTTTCCCCACAACTGACTTAAATATTTAACTCTTTGTGAGACAACTACTAAAATGAAGTAGTTTATAGGTTTTCCATACCATGTATTGTGCATATTTTTATGTGCATACTTGACTCAGATGCAAGCTATTCTCAGTACGTATATTCTGAAAGAAAACACGGCATAGCTGCTGAATGCTCTCTGAAACATATCATAGATTTTTGTTAAATACTCTATTTACTTTGAATGAGGTTGCCTTTTGCTTTAAACAATTGAATGCATTCTAAAATATTTTTAAATTTGCCAATGAGTCAAAGTCTCAAAACCAGGTGCATCTTGAGTATTTCTCCTCCACGACGGGTGGTCCATCTCCATCGTGGAGTAGTGTTGCTCTTTCAACAACAGCTGGTCTATTTGAACGGCACATTACTGTTCCGAGTCTCCAAGAACCAGGTACATCTCTCTTGCCTTAGCCTCTTCTGATTATCCTTCATGTTATTATGTAGCAAGCTGATTACCTACCTTCCAAGCTCTATATTCAGCCTTCCTTTCTCATTGCTCATACAAGTTCAATATATGAACATGCTTGTTACCCTTAGTCCTTCCAGTTTCTTGAGATGACCATGTCTCAATTTTTTGAACAGCTACAATACCTATACAGCAGGGCCGGGCCCATAGTTGTACCAACCGTGCGGCCCGCACAGGGCCCATAAACTTTGGGGGCCCCAAATTTTTATTTAGGCCTAGTATGTATTTCTAAAAAAAGATGATGTTCCTGGGCGCTGGGCCTCGCATGGCGCTGGGCCGCTGGCGTCCGCGTCGTCGCGTCAGCCAGGCCGATGCTTGATCGATCGGGATCGTCACTCCTCATCAAAAAGAAAAAAAAGCAACGGGATCGTCGGGAGTCGAATCGATCACAAAAGGAAAAATCTATCGCATCGCCGTCGCTACAGTTTTCAGGCCGTGAGGCCGCCCTGCTCTGCTCCTCGATTGGAAACAACCAAACGGGATTGATCAGCCACAGTTTTCAGGATCGATCGGCGACAGTTTTTAGGCCACCGTGCTCCTTGATTGGATACGGGATCGTTCGATCCGATTGATCGGCGACCGCGACAGGTTCCATACGACCATACTCCACAGCGCGGGCGACACGGCCATATGCACCCGGCGACACTTCCTGCCTTCCTGGCGAGGGTGCTTCACGGCGACAACTCTCACGGCTTTCATTCTCCGGGTGCTTCACGGCTTCAAAACAGGTAGCCTGCTGGCCGAGTCCTCTTTTTTGGTTAACTTCGGCCCCTACTCCTAATTTCTAATTTTTTAATTAACTTTTGACACGAATCGTTAGAGATTGCCTACTCGATTAAAGATCACAGTATAACAGTTTAACCGGACATGACACGATATTAGGTGAGTTATATACATTATAATTTTTTCTGTGAAATATACATGCATTATAATTGCTCGTTAGTTTATTTTTTCAAGTGAGATAGGGCCTCATTTTGTAGTTTTGCACAGGGCCCCGGATTTTGCCGGCCCGGCCCTGCTATACAGTAAGAAGCGAACTACAGAGGAGCTGAACCCTCTGCTGTTTCATGTCTCCCTTCTGCTCCTGCGAGGAGCCGTCACCACTGGGCAGGGACACAGCCGTTGAGCGCCATTGCTCTGTGGTCCACCACCCTTCTCGCCTCCCATTCGACCCCTCTTCTCCACACCCCTTCGTTCGATGTGCTTCGACTCATGATGTACCAGAGTGCAGTCAGTATAGATATCAAAGGTGCACATGGGGTCCTTTTTAGTTTTTTTCCTTAATTGTTAACCATCTTCAATTTTATGTAACTCTACTTATTCCAGTTTCATAGTTGGAGGTATCAATGCAATGCTTTCTATGTATAGACAATACATCAATTTATATCTATCGCCCTGAAGAAAATGTACATTGCTGATACAAATTATAATCTTGGCAAGTTTCTCAATGAGCGGTACAAGGGCAATCTCCATGTATAGTTAGGCAACTGATATTACCATTGTTAAGGTATGGCAGCATTATGGTCATGAGAGAGCATGCTCATTGGTATAAATTAATTACCCTCCTGTCCGTTATTATTTATGCTAAGTATTAACTTGCCTTCAAAATAATTCTGTAATAGGTATATAATTGCAGGTTGTTGTGTGACCTGCACCTAAACTGAGAACTGAAACTGCAATGAATTACTTGAAACTTGGTGTCTTTAAATTTGCCCCATTTTTTGAGGTTCAGTTTCACTAAAATCGACAGACCATGAGCTCCTTTAGGAACTTACTTGTTGGGAAATGTCGCTTGTGTGGAGAGGCTGGAAATATGAAGACAAGTATGTGTTTGATTATTTTGAAGCTATTTACCATAATAGTGGTGAAGACAATTAAGTCCAGGTTCCACATGTCAAGCGATATCAGTTTTTCGCAAACAAATTTCTCTTTATACAACAAGACAATACTTATTTGTGATTTTGCATGACGTCGTGGAACTCTAGCGAACATGTTGAGTTTGTTCGTGATTTTGGACGTACAGTATTCGGGTCCCATGCACGAGCAGACGTGGATATGTTACTTCAGATCTACATATGGACCGAACTAAATATGTATTTAGAGATTAAGAGATTATAAAAGTGTGTGTTGTTTTGCAATAGTTTAACACACTCAACTATATTATAATTGTGAAAAATATCTGGGCCCGTGGCAAAGCACGGGTATTTAGCTAGGTGAGCTGTAGACCAGGAGCTGGTGGGCGGCAGGGCAAGCACGCCGCTTCTCCTCTCTGTCTTCAGAGAGGCGCATGCGCCGGAGAATGAACAAATTTGAGCCATGCCCCCTGCTTCTACTGGTTTTACAGAGATTGGCTCGCTTAGATTTTAGACCAGGCGATCGTTGTCGAGGCCGCCGAGGTGATCCTAGAGCACTGCCACGGGGATTGTTTGTGATTTTATCTAGGCAAGCGGTGGTGGTGATTGGCTGGGTGGTGTTGCTGCCTTGGGGAGAGACGAAGTGAAGGTAAAAGCAGATCCGATGGTGCTGCCGTGGGGACAGCCAAAGTCAAGACATCGACTACGGACTCGTCGCAACGAACCTGGATGCAACGAGCCTGATTCGTGGATCGATGGAGGGTCTTGACGCTGTTAGGGCTGGGATTGGATGAATGTGGGCGTGCTTGGTTGAGTGCCCCTGGAAGATTGTGGCCTCCCCGTGGCTATCGTCGAGGAGATTATGGCCCTTCCCCGACGAGCAAGAACAATGCAGGCGGCAACAGGAGGTAGTGGTGGATGCGGGGATGGATGTTGGCGGTTGCTCGAGGTTGCGGTGAGGAAAGTCAAGAGCACGAAGTCGAAATCGGATAGGAGTTCTTGTTGGCCGCGGCTGGCTCCTCACTTTAGTGATGTATTTTTTTCGCGTGCAAGCGGAGCAGTTTGACTTACAATTTTTTTTGGGATGTATGAAATTTGATTGGACCGCGGGTTGATTCTAGAAGGATGAGCGGCTTTAATGCAGAAGTGCATGACGGACCAAGTAGGTATAGATATCATGTTCTTCATTGTTGTTGGTTTATGTAGATTATCACATTCAATAAAATTTCTTAATGTTGTGTTTCTAATCAGAGCACCGCAGATTCACCTAAGATGAAGGGATGGTAAATGGAAAGACTAATTATAAATTTTAAAAAGCCCGTGGCAACGCATGGGCTTTCTACTAGTAAAGCTATTGTATCGCAATCTTTTCTCCCATTAAGAAAATAAAGTTGCTACAACTAGTGCCACTATTATAGTAATCATGTTTTTTCATTATCTGTGCAAACAGGAATACTTAGCTACAGATGTTGGGATGGTCAAAGCATTCGCCAAGTTCTTGGTGACCCGCTTATGCAGATATTGGAAGTGGTAGTGCCACCAGTTATCCAGAAAATGTTCATCTGCCAATGTTTGACATGCGTGGTCGTAAACGGGACTAGTTTCAATGTTTTAGCAAATCCTTGAATCAAATTGCTTACATGAAGCATCGATCGATTTTATTTATTTGTTAACATTCTCACAACGTTTTAGTTAAACAGTAACTATTGGCTCTGATCTGGGAATCATTGATATGCGTAGGCATTTTTGTTTTACTTATTATTTGAATCTTATGAGTTGGTTGTGAATCTTGCAAGATGTGAAACACGGCATGATGATGCAGAGGACATCAACCCTAACAATCTGTTCAAACTTGGTAGTATTGTCTGTCTGAAAGTGCGGCAAATGAGCTGTTTGCGTGCGTCCTGAGAATAATAATTCTAATTGTTTTGCATGTTGATTTTATGGCACTGATAGAACGAGCCAATGCTTTGCTTGTTTTAAGAATAAAATTTAAGTAAAGCGACCACACTAACACTCGCTATTACAGTGTCAATGCTGACCCTCTCGTGAACGGACGTGTGGACGGAATAGGTTTCCCGACCTCCACGCCGGTTTAATGGAGGCGTTTGAATGGGTCGAGGGGGCGTGCAGCGGGCGAGGGAGGAGGGGGCAGTAACTGCTGCCGCCTGTACCCATTACGTTCACCGGCGATTGCATTTCCCCAGGAGTGGAAAAACGAACTGCTGCCGCCGCCTACCCCCTACGTTCACTGGCGACAGTTCCCCAAGATTGGAAAAACGAACTGCTGCTGCCGTTCCCCAGTACCCCACTACACACCGATCCCCAGTGTAAATAAGGAGCCCTCCGCTGTCCATATCTCCCCATCGTCTTCATCTTCCCCCTGCCCTCAATCCCCACAAAACGAGAACCGCCACAACAACTCTGCGTGAGAAGCGACTCCAATGGCGATCCGAGGGGTGAGCCTGCTGGATATGGACTCCAGCAAGGAGTTCACCTTTGAGTTCGCCGTTCAGACCCATGGCATCACCAAGTTGAATGTGATGTAGACCAACGATCCGGACTCGGTGAAGCTCTGCGTCGCCAAGTTCAAGCAGTACCTACAGGACGAGAAGCACAAGGTCGTGGGAGTAGACCTTGTGCCCATCCATCCGTCTCCTGACAGGGACCAACGGATCGCCGTCGCCTAGGTATGCGTGCGGGACGAGGTTCTAGTCTACCACTACTGTAGGGCCATCAGGGGTTCTGGAGCATTCGCCCATTTCATTGGCACCGCCGACTGCACCTTCGCTACAGTGGAGAGCAGGAAGAACGCCATTGTGCTTTACGATTCGGCCATCTGGTGCAAGAAGCTCGTCGACATCCAGAAGCAATACAAGATCATCGGCAACGGGCAAGAGGAGGACTCCGTGGTTGACCTCGCCGCGGCCATCATCGACCCCTGCTACGCCAACATGAAAGAAGACGTGGATACGAAAGACCTGAACACGTGGGAGGTACCTCTCAATCTAGCCTACATCACCTAAGCGGCCAAGGACGCATACGCATGCTACGACATGTACAGGCGGATCTTGGACATGAGGGCGTGTCTGCTTCCCGTGACCGAGGAGTACACGGATAGCCGCAGCGTCATGATCAAGCGTGCCAGGAAGATCTAGATGGTGTAGTTTGTCTGTTTAAGCACCTTTATCATCTGAGTGTTTCATGCATTAGCCTATGTGTCGTAATTATCTATTTTATCCGTAATATTTCGTCTAAGAACCCATGAACTTGTTTGCTTTTTTTTTTGAGTGGCTATGAATCTGTTTGCTTATGTATGTAATAAGAGTACTAGTTCACAGGGCTGCCGTGTTTCCTTTTTTTTTTGAGGTCGGGTAGGTATCAACTGGGCTATGGCTGCCCAGCCCAGGTTTCTTTTCTTAGGACATCCGCGGCTCACGACATGCTTATGGGGATCCAACAGTTGTATCATTTTTTTGTGCGTTTTTTTGAAGTCTGAGTGCGGTTTTCTGTAGTTTGCACAGTCGTTCGTTTTGCCTAGATTATCAGATAACTTCACTCAGGGTGGTCATCTTTGATCACGAACGACGAGAACAATTTTAAGTTTGATACCTCTTCCGTCAGTCCTTCTGGCAGCCATTAGATTGAAATCCAACGGCTGGTGTGCTTTGAATCTCCTTCCTCCCAACATATTCCCCTTCTCGGGTGGACCTAGCAGGTCTCGTACACAGACATTTGGGACCAACCATCTATCCATTTGTATTTCTTTATTTTGTTCAATCTTTCGTCCTCTTCCTACAGCGGCTGGCGGCGCTGCCGCGCACGCCTCGACGACCCATCCTAGCCTATGCATGGCGCTGGCCAGGCCATCCCTCTACTCCCCCACATCTCCTTTTATTCTCCGGTGGCGGCAGCTCCACCAGCCCACCCTACACCCGAACCAGTCAACCCTCGTACTCCCCACCGCCTGCGTCTTTCCCGGCTCCGGTTCGTTCCGGTCCGAGGTCTCGACGTCGTCCTCCGCCTTGGTGCTCTCACCGCGGCGCCGCCGTCTGTCGTTCTCAACATGGTCAACAAACGAGAAGAATCGGGAGATGACTGTATGTGGAGAGGCTCACAGTCCGGGCCCACCAGGTCCATGGCCGTACGCAAAGAAGTGCCTCCTTATATATTGCAAAAAAAAAGCTTCCTCCTTATGGTACGTTGACGTGTGGGCCCCATGAGATTGTCAACGTAGTCAAGGTGGCTGTCATCCGGGACCTAGCAAGTGATCATTTTTTTCAGAGGTCGAACAAGTAACAACTGGGCTGTGGCCTGCCCAGCCTAGGTTTTGTTGTTTAACATGCGCAGCCCACACGACATGCAGACAGTTGATCCAGCAGGTTTTAACTTTTTTTTTAGGTCCAGCAGGTATCAATCGGCCTCTGCGCCTCCCAGCCTAACTTGTTTTATAACAATAGCAGCCCAATTTATGTTTGTTTCTTGAAGACAACTCACAGCTCAGTTCTATTTTTCTATACTGCTCAAAAAAGAAGTTCTATTTTTCTATAAGAATGCCAAACTCAAATTATTTTTTCCCCTCTATAATAGTATATATATTTATATTTTATTTTATTACATATACTCCGTACATATATTAGAAGAACATAAGGTTCCTGTTTGACCTGTCCTTCGTCCAACCTTTGTATAGACCTTCCCACTTCCTTTATTTTTGTTTTTTATTAATCCTATCTCTGATTTTTCTCCCATAGGTTTTACCTAAAACCAACTCAATTATCCCACGTCTAGCCTAAAAAATAATAATACCCCACATCTTATTAACTCTTCAAAATAAATAATATTTTATTTGGTAAATCGATAAGTTCTTGCCAAATAATAATTATTATTTAACAATAAGTTGGCAAGTTAAATCCTGGTGATTGCGTACATAAGATTGCTAAGATTTTACGAACCAATGCAGTAATAGACGTGCAAACACGTGTTTATGCTCTGCAAATTATTTAGTTTTATAATGAAATGCCCAGCACCGGTTTATGTTTTTATAATATTTCTCCGACCTGCCCAAAATGATATTTTCACCTAGCCCAGCAAAACCGTGTATTTTGGAAAATAATACAAATAGGCTGTAAATGCTAACAAAATATGTAAATGGGCTGCATAGACGCTATATTATTTTTTCACCCAGCCCACCAAATGGACTGGCTGACATGTGGACCAATAGGTCGAAGCCTACGCAAGGCGTTGTCAACTTAGTCAAAAGAAATTTCTGACAGCCTTATCTGTTGGATGTACATCCAACGGTCGGTATTCTTCTTCAATCTCTCATCTTCTTCCTCCAGCGCTGGCGGGACCGCCTGCTCCAGCCTCCGGCGTTCAGCAGCGCTGCTTCGCGCGCCTCGCTGCGAAACGCTACCCCACCGACGGCCAGGCCATCCCTCCACTCCTCCGCACCTCCTGTTATTCTCCGCCGAGTGTAGCCCCACCCCGCACCCGAACTAGTCAAGTCTCGCACTTATCTCCGTCTGCGACTCAACTGCCGCGTCTTCCCCATCTCCGGGTCGTTCCTGTCTGGGGCGGTGGGGCCTCGTCATCGTCCATTGCCTTGGTGCGCTTGGCGCGGCGTGTTCAACATGGTCAACAAACGAGAGTCATCGGACGATGACTGTACGTGGAGAGGCTGACAGCTGTGACCCACGAGGTCTATGGTCGCACGCAAGGAAAGTGCCTCCTTATTACGCGGAAAAAATGGTTTCCTCCCCCTGACAGCTGGGACTCACGAGCTACATCTTCACACGCAAGGAAGTGTCTCGTTATTACGTGCAAAAAAATGACTCCTCCCCCTGACATCCGGGACCCACCAGATACATCTTCGCACGTAAGGAAGTATCTCCTTATTACGAGAAAAATAAATGATTCCTCTCCCTGACAGCTGGGACCCACCAGTTATATCTTCGCACGGAAGGAAGTTCCTCCTTATTGCACGAAAAAAATGATTCGTCCCCATAACAACTGGGACCCACCAGATTTGGAGGCTGACTTGTGGGCCTACTAAGTTGACGCGTATGCAGGGCTTTGTCAACTTAGTCAACAAACGATTCTAGCAACAGTGACCGTTGGATGTTCATCCAACGACCGTGCAGCTTTTTCAATCTCTGATCTTCTTGCTCCAGCCGCCGAAACCAGTGTCGGCGGGACCGCCTGCTCCTGCCTCCTGTGGCCGACTGTGCTGCCGCGCAGGCCTCACCGCCCCACCCTACTCCCACCGCTCGCCAGGCCTTCCCTCCATGCACCCACATCCCTTATTATTCTCCGGCGACGGCGGCCTCACACGGCAGCCGAACTAGTCAACCCTCATACTCGCCTCCGCGTGGGCATCCACTGCCGCATCTTCCCCGGTTCCGCGTCGTTCCCTTCCTAGGCCTAGCCGTCGTCCACCGCCTTGGTACTTTCGGCGCGACATAGTCAACGTGGTCAATGAAGCCATCGGAAAAGGACTGTACGCGGTGAGACTGACAGCTGGACCCACCAGCTACATCTTCGCACGCAAGGAAGTGCCTCCTTATTACGCGGAAAAAATTTATCCATCCCCCTGATAGCTGGGACCTACCTGTTATATCTTTGCACGCATGGAAGTGCCTCCTTATCCTCCCTGACAGCTGGGACCCACCCGGTTGAAGCGTACGTAACGTTGTTTGTCTGGTCGTGAACATGTACATACATACTGGTCGATCGGTCTCTCTGCAACGATGAACCGTGGGCTTGTAAGGAGCGGCACGTGTCGTAGTAGAGTCCCCGACATAGCAGTTCAGGCAGCCCCGTCTAAATCGTGTACACGTACATACAACCATGCTGCAAAAATACGGGCACGTATGTACATACGGGCGGGGTCTCGAACGCGTACTCGCGCAAACGTACGGCCAGGGCTCGTGTACATGGAGAGGCGACGGTGGGGGTACGCAGCAACGGCCTCCTGTTCATCGGCAGCCAACCAGCTGGGTCGGAACGGAGGAAACAATGTCGTGTTCATCGGGAGGCAACCGACTCGGTCGGAATGAGTCATGTTCATCGGGAGCCAACCGGCTTGGATGGAACAGCCGAAACGGGGTCCTGTTCATCAATTCGGGGTCTGGCGTACCGCAAAATGGAGGAAACGGCCTTCTATTCGACCGCCTACGGTCGAAACGAGGTCCTGTTCATCGACTGGGGGTCTGGCGTACCGCAAAACGGATAAAACGGACTTCTATTCAACTGCCTACGGTCGAAACGGGGTCCTGTTGATCGGGAGGGGTCTGGCGTACCGCAAAACGGAGGAAACGGACTTCTCTTCGAGCGCCTATTGTCGAAACGGGGTCCTATTCATCGGGAGGGCTGTGGCGTACCGCAAAACGGTACTCCACGGGCCACTGTTCATCCACCGTCGACTTCCTCCAGCCTCCATCGGCTACTGTTCATCCAGCCTCCACGGGGTCTTGTTCATCCAGCCTTCACCGGCTATTGTTCATCCACCCCCAACTGGCTGGGGTATGGCGTACCGTGGCACGGCCTCCTCGGGGTCCTGTTCATTCGGCGCCAACCGCCTACACGGCCAGGGTCCTGTTCATCCAACCCCCACCGGCTGGGGTGGGGCGTACGAGCGGGCGGCAGCAACGGGAACTGTTCATCCACAGCCAACCAACCGGCTCGATCGATGCGTCTCGACTCGTGTCTACGTGTATCGCGCGCGTGGCAGCAACAGGCACTGTTCATCGGGAGGCAACCCAACCGGCTACGTCTCGCACACGGGGGCTCGATGCGACGCATCGATCGATTGGCAGCATGCAGCAGCGATCGATGGCTCGGGTTCAGTTAGCAGCGAAGTAATCGCTCGGGTTCAGTTAGCAGAGAAGGGATCGGTCGATCGGCTTCAGTACGTAGTGGGATCGATCGCTCATCTTCAGTAAGCGAATGCCTCGCTCGGGTTGAGTTAGCGAACGCCTCGCACACACGCGTGTACGAGAGAAACGCGCAAACCACACTGCATCACTCGGCCCCGACCACCCACCGTAACCGGGAACTCCCCAAAAATTTCCTCGCCCTCACTTCTACCACGATTTTTGACGTCATGGACGGCCCAAAGAATGTCATGTGTGTGCGTCTCCGGCCCGCCCAGGACGAAAAGCCCATTTTCTGTCATAATTTCTTGTCATAGAAGTAGGAGCCCACCACATCTACGATGATACGTGTTTTTGTCACAATTATTGTCATAGAAGTGTCACAACCATGACAGAAAAAGTTTTCGTTCGAGCCATAATGTCACGGATGTGTCTTTTTTTTGTAGTGCATGTCCGAGTTTGTCATTGAAAAAGGTAAAGATGGTAAAGTCCCTAAGATAGAAATTCCCTCAAATTTGGACACTAAATTGTTTGTGACGGGAAGTGGGAATATCATAGGAAAAAGTGTTATCCAAAAATTCTTTACTTGTACGGGAACTTTGGTTTGTGATGACATCCTCATTCTTAAAAGAATCAATAGTTACGCCGAAGCTATCTCTGCACTTGTTCTTAAACTTGAAAGAAGATTTATATGTACTCATCCTACTTTGCAAAGATTGTTCTACGAGTTACCGGTTATAAAAAAAACCCTAAGGCTAAAAAGATAGCTACTCTTATCCTTATGAATGAATTAGATTACATAGTTCGAGAAGCTAGAGAGATGTTTGATTTTTATAATATGAGTCATGAAAACCCTGTGATAGATGAAATTTTATATGATGAGGATTATATGATGAGATATGTATTTGGTGATGATCATCATATGATGAAAATACTAAAAAGGAAGTCCCTCCTTTACATATTATCCAACAAGTTTTCAATGGTATTAATCAAAAATATTCTTGGATCGTAAAAGGGAATCAACAAGGATTTGATGAAAGTTATCTCAATAATGATAAGATCTTGATTGATGATGTATTTCCCATTGTTTTTGAAAAGCCTCTTGATGAGCACACACTCCAAGATCCAAAAACCAAGGATGACAATACTTAAAACTATGCATTATGCCTAGCTAGGGGCATAAAATAATAGCGCTTGTTGGGAGGCAACCCAATATTTATTTTTATTACAAAATTTTATTTTCTTGTGTCACACAATTATAGCCTCTGTTATGATTGTGTTTTTATGTTTTAATTAGTGTTTGTGCCAAGTAATGCCTTTGGAATGATTTGGATGATAGTATAATTGATGCTGTTTGCAAAACAAAAAGTTTTGCGATCAGTATTTGATTTTTAATTCTGTACTGGAATGTCAGAAAAATCTGAAATCCTTAAACAGTATTGGTATATGAATTGTTTATGTTGTCCTAATTTTTCAGAATTTTTCGAGTTACAGAAGTATGCCTTTTAAATAGATCTTTACAGACTGTTCTATTTTAGACAGATTCTGTTTTTGTTGCATAGTTTGCTTATTTTGATGAATCTATGGATTGTATCGGGGGTATGAGCCATGGGGAAGTTGGAGTACAATAGCATTATGATAATATTAAATATGAATCAATTTACAACAGTACCTAAAGTTTAAGATTTATTTGTTATACTAACGGATCTCACGAGGTTTCTGTTGAGTTTTATGTGCTGAAATTTTCAAGTTTTGGGTGAGACTACGATGGATAAAGGAATAAGGAGCGGCAAGTGCCTAAGCTTGGGGATGCCCAAGGCACCCCAAGGTAATATTCAAGGAAGACTCAAGCGTCTAAGCTTGGGGATGCCTCGGATGGCATCCCCTCTTTCGTCTACAATCTATCGGTATATCATTTCGAGCTATATTTTATTCATCACATGATATGTGTTTTACTTGGAGCGTCTTGTGCTATAGTTTGCTTGCTTTTGTTTGCTTTTTAGTTTGCCACAATCATCTTTGCTGAACACACCTTTTTGAGAGGGACACACATTATTCGTGATTTGTTAGAATACTCTATATGCACGAGCTATAAATTTGGTCCTGATATGATAGGCATTCAAGAGGGATATAATAAAAACTTTCATGTAGATCACTGAATATGATAAGTTCGATTCCTTGCAATAGTTTTGCGATATTAAGATGGTAATATGTGGGAGGTTCTAGTAGATAATTGTGGTTTAGTAAGAATATTGGTGTTAAGGTTTGTGATTCCCGAAGCATGCACGTATGGTCTGTCATTATGCTAAGAAATTGGAGCATGATTTATTCTTGATTGTCTTCCTTTGCGTGGCGGTCGGGGGCGCGCGATGGTTAACTCCTACCGACCCCCCCCCCCCTAGGGGCATGCGTAGTAGTACTTTGCTTCGAGGGATAATAAACTTTCGCAATAAGTACGTGAGTTCTTTATGACTAATGTGAGTCCATGGATTATACGCACTCTCACCTTTCCGCAATTCGCTAGCCTCTTCGGTACCGTGTATTGCCCTTTCTCACATCGAGAGTCGTTGCAAACTTCGCCGGTGCATCCAAACCCCGTGATATGATACGCTCTATCACATATAAGCCTCCTTATATCTTCCTCAAAACAGCCACCATACCTACCTATTATGGCATTTCCATAGCCATTCCAAGATATGTTGCCATGCAACTTCCACTGTTCTTTTTATATGACACACATCATCATTGTCATATTGCTTTGCATGATCATATAGTTGACATAGTATTTGTGGCTCAGCCACTGTTCATCATTTTCATACATGTTACGCTATTATCATTGCACATCATGGTACACTACCAGAGGCATTCATATAGAGTCATATTTGTTCTAGTATCGATTATAATTTTTGAGTTGTAAGTAAATAGAAGTGTGATGATCATCATTATTAGAGCATTGTCCCAATGAGGAGTCTTCAAAAAAAAAGAGGCCAAAAAGAGCCAAGCAAAAAAAAAGAGAAGGGGCGGTGTTACTATCTTTTTCCATGCTTGTGCTTCAAAGTAGCACCATGTTTTTCATATAGAGAGTCTCCTATGTTGTCACTTTCATATACTAGTGCGAATTTTTCATTATAGAACTTGGCTTGTATATTCCGATGATGGGCTTCCTCAAATGCCCAAGGTCTTCATGAGCAAGCAAGTTGGATGCACACCCACTTAGTTTTTATTTTGAGCTTTCATACACTTATAGCTCTTAGTGCATCCGTTGCATGGCAATCCCTACTCCTCGCATTGACATCAATTGATGGGCATCTCCATAGCCCGTTGATTAGCCTCATCAATGTGAGACTATCTTCCCTTTTTGACTTCTCCTTATTAATCTCTATCATCATTCTATTCCATCCATAGTGCTATATCCATGGTTTGCGCTCATGTATTGCGTGGGGGTTGAAAAAGCTGAAGCGCGTTAAAAAGTATGAACCAATTGTTTGATTGTCTCCGGGGTTGTGCATGATAAATACTTTATGTTAAGAAGATGGAGCAATGACAACATTGTATGATTTTGTAGGGATAACTTTCTTTAGCATTTTTATTTTGAAAGGCATGATTGTTTGTTAGTATGCCTGAGTATTGATGTCTTTATATCAAATTACAGACTATTGCTTTGAATCATTCGGATCTTAATATTCATACCATAAAAGAGAATTACATGGTGAAACATGTTAGGTAGCATTCCACATCAAAAATTCTGTTTTTATCATTTACCTACTCGGGGACGAGCAGGAATTAAGCTTGGGGATGCTTGATACGTCTCCAACATATCTATAATATTTGATTGTTCCATGCTATTATAGTATCAATCTTGGATGTTTTATATGCAATTATATATCATTTTTTGGGACTAACCTATTAACCTAGTGCCCAGTGCTAGTTGCTGTTTTTTTGTCTTTTCATAAAATCATTATTAAACGGAGTCCAAACGAAGAAAAAACTTTGGATTACTTTTTCTGGACCAGAAGGGACCCTAGAAGCTTCAGGAGAAGACCAGAAGAGTCACGAGGGAGCGACAAGCCCGGAGGGCGCGCCTAGGGGGGTAGGCGTGCCCCCCAGGCTTGTGGGCCCCTCGTGGCACCTCTTGATCTAATTCCAGCACTATAAATTCCCAAATATTCCCCATATACCAGAAACACAAAAGAGAAAACCTTTCCGCCACCGCAAGCCTCTGTGCTTCCGCGATCCTATCTGGAGGCCTTTTTCGGTACTCTGCCAGAGGGGGAATCGATCACGGAGGGCTTCTACATCAACCTTGCTACCCTTCCGATGATGTGTGAGTAGTTTACCACAGACCTACGGGTCCATAGCTAGTAGCTAGATGGCTTCTTCTCTCTCTTTGATCTTCAATACCATGTTCTCCTAGATGTTCTTGGAGTTCTATTCGATGTAATCTTCTTTTATGGTGTGTTTGTTGGGATCCAATGAATTGTGGGTTTATGATCAGATTATTCATGAGAAATATTTGAGTCTTCTCTGAACTCTTTTATGCATGATTGTTATAGCTTTGTATTTCTCTCTGATCTATCCGTTTGGTTTGGCCAACTAGATTGATTTATCTTGCAATGGGAGAGGTGCTTTGTGATGTGTTCAATCTTGCGGTGCTCTATATCCCAGTGACAGAAAGGGACAAGACACATATTTGTATTGTTGCCATTAATGATAAAAAGATGGGGTTTAATCATATTGCTTGAGTTTACTTTGTCTACATCATGTCATCTTGCTTAAGGCGTTACTCTGTTTTATACTTATACCCAAGATGCATGCTGGATAGCGGTTGATGGGTGGAGTAATAGTAGTAGATGCAGGCAGGAGTCGTTCTACTTGTCTCGGACGTGATGCCTATATATATAATCATTGCCTTGAATATCATCATAACTATGCGCTTTTCTATCAATTGCCCAACAGTAATTTGTTTACCCACCGTATGTTATGCGTTCGAGAGAGAAGCCTCTAGTGAAAACTATGGCCCCCGGGTCTACTTTTATCATATACTAAAATCCAAAAATACCTTGCTGCAATTTATTTACTTTTATTTTCTTTTGCAATTTACTTTTACATCTATCACTATCAGAATTAATCCTTGCAAGTGACCGCTAAGGGGATTGACAACCCTCTTATTTGCGTTGGGTGCAAGTGTATGCTTTTGTGTGTGTAGGTGCTGCTAACGAGGTTCTGTGTGGTTCTCCTACTGGATTGATAACCTTGGTTCTTAACTAAGGGAAATACTTATCTCTGCTGTACTGCATCATCCTCTCCTCTTCGGGGAAATCCCAACGCAGTTCACAAGTAGCAGTGTTCCAGGATCTTGGGGGGATTTTGGTCGAACACATAGCATAAATCACCAGGGATGTGATCACCGAGTTCACCAGTGTGAGCTTGGACCCATAATCGAGCGGATTTGGTTCTACTTACTTAGCTATATTTAACCCTTTTATGTTGGCTAGCTGCATTTTCTTGATGTAGATACTGAAGATAAAAAATTTAGGAAAAATCTTACAAATAGTATTGCTTATTTAAAGCTCTCATAGCCTAATTGGCTACCTAGCAAAGGAAAAACAAGCTTAGAAAGTTCACCATTTGTTTAAAGTTCTCGGTGTCGCTGACCTACCCAAGGAGAAACAAGCACAAAAAATCATCATTTGTTTTAATATCTCATGGGCTCTTACCTACTCAAGGGAAAATAAGCTTAAAAAATTCATCATTTGTTTAAAGTTCTTACTGCCTCTAACCTGAGAAACCAACACAAAAAAGTTCACCATTTATTTAAGATCTCATAGGCTCTTACCTACTCAAGGACCAAGCTCATAACAAAGGAATCCGTAGTTATTAACCTAACCGATAACCAATGACTTCATATCACTACCTATACCATGTACCAAAAGGAGCGGACCTTCCCTAAGCCCAACATGAATATCTTACACCCCATATGATTTCTTTGTAGGGGAATTACTCATTCCTACTTCGTGTATTATTTGTTTGGTGTTTGTACACTAAGGATTTGAATCTCATAGGTGTGGGCATAGGAGACACCAAGAACTACAGATTATCGACGGGTAACAAGAATTGGTGCATGACACAACCCACATGCCTCTCACCCCTACATCACCATGCAACTCACATGCCTTTGACTTCTACTCCAACACATCTTAGCTATTTTCCACGCGGTCATTGGCTGGTGATAAGTAGACTGACTAGATCCAACTGGTGCAATGTTTGAACACCAGAGGAAGATTGAACACCAAATAAAACATGGTAAACAAAAGCTAGACTGCCATTGCCCAGCATGACGGTTTTACTTAGTCGTCGCACATAAGACAAGCCAGGAGAAACACTATGGGGCATGTCCCTATTGAATCATGATAGTATATTGTGAAAGGTGGTCGTGGCGGTGGTAGTTCGAACAGTCATTTAAGTTTGAACACTTGAGAGAAGGCATAATCTTCTAAAGGTTCTTCCTAAAGTTGAACCCGCGAAGTAATAATCAAGAAGACATCCTCAAGACAAATCAATTTATCCAGCCTAGATGATGAACTTTCTAATTAACACGGTGAAGCATTCCCGATTCCGGTCGGAAGATACTAACAACTAGGACACAATGTATAGCTCTTTTTTGTTCGCTAGTTGCATCACATTGGTGTAGAGATTGAAGATGGAAGAGGGAACTGGAGACAAGAAGATCAATACTTTACAATAAAGCTCATGAAATGTATTGTTTGTTTATAAAGCTCTTGTAGATGAGGACAAAAAAACTCAACACATTCATCATTTGTTTAATGTTCTCATTATATCTGACCTGTCCGGGGAGAAACAAGCACAACAAATTCATCTTTTGTTTGATGATCTCATATGCTCTTACCTACCCGAGCGTTGAGCTCATAACCAAGGAATTCTTAGCAATTGACCAGAAAGAAAACCAATGACTTCATATCACTACTTTTATGAAAACCAATGACTCCATGTAAGTGCCTCTACCACGTGCCAACTCTTTTATATGGAGTGAACCTTCCCAACACCAAAGATGAACACCTTATTCCTTATGGTGGAATTATTCATTCCTACTTCCTACATTAGGGCATCTTCAATGTCATCCCCTAAAACAGACACACTATTTATCCACGGACTGGTCCGAACCAGTCCGCGAACACCAATACGGGAGCCGGCTATCCAGCTGCATCACCTATTTGTCTGCATAGGTCTGGCCAAATTCATTCAAATGCATAGCAGTATGGAGCAAATTAAAGTGTGGTGTTCATATCGCCCGATCACAACCAAAAAGAGGCAGATGTTCATAGTTTTTTACATGTGCCCAATCACGAAAGTTCCAGCCCTATAGTCCGTGTGAAAAGCCGACATTTTTGCCCTGCTAGGCCGGCTGCCTGAGCCTCCTTGCTCACTTTGCCGCCGGCTCCTTCTCACCAGTCGCCTCCATCTCGGCCGCAAAGCACTTCAACATCTTGGCATGGACGGCGCGCACGATCATCGCTGTGTCGGTATCCAACTCGTCGGTCCTCATGGTCAACATTATTGTCTCCTCCGAAGCGGTCATGAGGTCAGCTCTCCTATCTTTGAGCTTGGTCTTCTTCTCGACCTCCGCCATCAAGATGGTAAACCTCTTCGCCTTCTTTTTCCTCCGTCAATTAGAAGCGGAGAGGGTGGACAAAGGGGGTGTTTTGGCGCGAAAACAGTGTGAACCACACCAAATGCTCGGGCTCCACCTCGATTTTTGTTGGGCCGGGGGGTATCGAAATGCTACATGGCGGATGTACGAACTCCCGCAAACCCCCTGGTTTGCTTCCTGTTTGTGGAAAAATAGACGTTCGGACTAGTCCGCAAACAAATGCGGACGACGTTGGATGGCTTGTAGCATTCGGACAACTAGGTCCAGATGTTTGCGGGTGATTTGAGTGTCCGCATTGGAAACTCCCTTATTTGTTTCAGATCTTCATGCTAGGGATTGGAATATTATAGGTGTAGGCATAGGGGGGCATCAGGAACTATCGATGGTCAACAGATAAGTAAATGAAGAAGAAACGCAAGTACATAGAGATGTACCCTGAGAGAAGATCACACACCAATATTGGTGAATGGGTGTCCAACTTTGGGTCCGAGTCCAACTCTGACACAAGCTACTACTGAAACACTTCAAGTGATGATGATGTTGTCCGGATCACATTTGTCTCCACCAAGTCCAAGTTCTTATTGGAATCTCCAAACGAAGGCAATGGATCCTCAAAATGCTTCATAGCAAATGGTCTTAAGGTAACACATCCTGAGTTTATCGACTTCAATAGTGATGAAGATGATTTGCTAGGTTAAATATGAAGAAAGCATGAATTATGATGCACCCGCTAACATGTGTGGAGAACAAGGAAAATTGCTTATGAATGCGAAGAGTGAAAAATGAGAATTCGACCAAAGAGCTTAGAATTCTTAAGTTGAAACATCAAAGATCATATAGAGCTATTGAAAGATCACCAGATGCTTCGCTTCGGGATGCTTAACTTAAGCAAGACCATGAATGGCTCAAAGCTCTTAATGACGAGCTTTGACCTAAGAATACCTCTAATATTAAGGTGTGTTCAGCAAAGATGATTGTGACAAACTAAAAAACAAACAAACTATATCACAAGACGCTCCAAGTAAAACGCATATCATGTGATGAATAAAAATATAGCTCCAAGTGAGTTACCGATAGATTGTAGATGAAAGAGGGGATGCCTTCCGGGACATCACCAAGCTTAGACGCTTGCCGCTCCTTATTCCTTTGTCCATCGTAGTCTCACCCAAAACTTGAAAACTTCAGCACACAAAACTCAACAGAAACCTCGTGAGATCCGTTAGTATAACAAACAAATCTTAAACTTTAGGTACTGTTGTAAATTGATTCATATTTAATATTGGCATAATGCTACTGTACTCCAACTTCTCCATTAGTCATACCCCCCGATACGATCCATAGATTCATCAAAATAAGCAGATCTGTCTAAAACAGAACAGTCTGTAAAGATCAGAATTAACGTCATACTTCTGTAGCTCCAAAAATTCTGATAAATTAGGAGAACGTGGGAAATTCATACATAAATATTGTGTAAAAAATTCAGAAGATTCTGATGCTCCAGCTAAAAATCAAAATTCCAGCACTCGACGCAAAAGTTTCTGTTTTCAAACATCATCAATTATACTATCTTCCAAATCATCCCAAAGACATTACTTGGCACAAACACTAACTAAAAGATAAAAACACAATCATAACAGATGCTATAATTGTGTAAACACACAAAAACAGAAGGTAAAACAAAAATTTATTTTATTCATTGGGTTGCCTCTCAACAAGCGCTATTGTTTTATGCCCCCAGCTAGGCATAATGCATAGTTTCAAGTGTTGTCATCCTTCATCCCCAAATCTTTCTTAATCAAATCTTCCAAGACTTTTCTCATTAATTCTCTACTTTCAGGTTCTTCTTTTCTAGTAGGGGAGATTAAATACTTGAATGGACTTTGATTTGTGACTTCAACGTTCATAACATCGAACTCAGAATCATCACCATAAACATCCTCATACAACACATGTATCTCCTCATCAATAGGGTCTCTAGCTGTACTCTCAAACCATTCTTCACTAAATCCCTCATCAATTCCTTTAGTAATCCACTCAAAATTTTCACAAGCATGGTGGTACAAATTTTTAATTATTTCGGCATATGGAACTCTTCTTCTAATATTCTCACCATAAGCTAAGTAATCTTTAGATTCCAATCTACGGATAGTATCTTTATCATGAAGAATTTCCTCTATAGGAGGATGCTCAAAATCAATTTTATAAAAGGAAAAAATATCCCTAGCTTCTTGATGACCCACAAGTATAGGGGATCAATCATAGTCCTTTCGATAAGTAAGAGTGTCGAACCCAACGAGGAGCAGAAGGAAATGACAAGCGGTTTTCAGCAAGGTATTCTGTGCAAGTACTGAAAGTAGCGGTAACAGATAGTTTTGATAGCAAGATAATTCGTAACAAGTAACAAGTAACAAGTATAATAAAGCGCAGCAAGGTGGTCCAATCCTTTTTATAGCAAAGGACAAGCCGGAATGAACTCGTATAATAAGCAAAGCGTTCTCGAGGACACATGGGAATTTCATCTAGTCACTTTCATCATGTTTGTTTGATTTGCGTTCGCTACTTTGATAATTTGATATGTGGGTGGACCGGTGCTTGGGTGCTGTTCTTACTTGAACAAGCCTCCCACTTATGATTACCCCCTCTCGCAAGCATCCACAACTATGAAAGAAGAATTAAGATAACTCTAACCATAGCATGAAACATATGGATCCAAATCAGCCCCTTACGGAATAGCGCATAAACTAGGGTTTAAGCTTCTATCACTCTAGCAACCCATCATCTAATTACTACACCACAATGCCTTCCCTTAGGCCCAAAGATGGTGAAGTGTCATGTAGTCGACGTTCACACGACACCACTAAAGGAAGCAACAACATACATATCATCAAAATATCGAACGAATACCAAATTCACATGATTAGTTATGACAAGACTTGTCCCATGTCCTCAAGAACAAATGTAACTACTCACAAATCATGTTCATGTTCAAGATCAGAGGGGTATTGAATAGCATTAAGGATCTGAACATATAATCTTCCACCAAATAAACCAACTAGCATCAACTACAAGATGTGATCAACACTACTAGCAACCCACAGGTACCAATCTGAGGTTTTGAGACAAAGATTGAATACAAGAGATGAACTAGGGTTTGAGATGAGATGGTGCTGGTGAAGATGTTGATGAAGATTGGCCCTCCCACGATGAGAGGATCGTTGGTGATGTCAATGGCTTTGATTTCCCCCTCCCGGAGGGAAGTATCCCCGGCGGAATCGCTCCGCCGGAGAGCAAAATAACTCCTGACCAGGTTCTGCCTCGAGACGGCGGCGCTTCGTCCCAAAAGCCTTCTCTTATTTTTTTCTAGGGCAAATGCCTTCATATAGCAGAAGGAGGGGGCCAGACGCCAGCTGCGGGGCCCACAAGGCACTAGGGCGCGCCCAGGGGGGCACGCCCTGCTGCCTTGTGGGCAGCTGGTGGGTCCCCTCTAGTATATCTTCTCTCCAGTATTTTTTATATATTCAATAAAAAATCTCCGTGAAATTTCAGGTCAATTGGAGCTCTGTAGATTAGGTTTCTCTGATGTGGCTATTTCAGGTCCAGAATTCCAGCTGCCGGCATTCTCCCTCTTCTTGTAAATCTTGCAAATTAAGAGAGAAAAGGCATAAGAATTGTATCATAAGGTGAAATAATGATCAAAAACATAATAAATAACAGTAGGAAATCATGATGCAAATTGGACGTATCAACTCCCCCAAGCTTAGACCTCGCTTGCCCTCAAGCGAAAAGTCGAAATTGATAATCATGACCACATGTTTAGAGAGAGAGACATCGATAAAAATAAAATACGGACATGGAGCATCATGATCTTTATTGTAACAGCAATATTTCATCATAGAACTTCTCATGAGAAAGTAACAATTCATCCACAAGTTAAAGTATGAACCATAAACCAAATTGAAAACTAACAAACTATGATCTCAGTCAATGAAGCAATTGCAATTCATCATATTATCAGGAAGAGTCTATGTAAGAGCTTTGTTTAGCAAGTTCACATACTCAACTATCATTTAGTCTTCTATGATTGCTGACACTCACGTCATACTTATGGAGCAAAAGTTTCAGTCGAACACATAGAAAGATAGGGGCTTATAATTTTGCCTCCCAATGTATTTACCTCAAGGGTAATCTATTATATATTAAAAGTAATATACGATGAACCAGAAGGAAGAGAAATAGGCTATAAAATCCCACGTTAATTAGAAAATACTAGCCCTTGATCTCGTGGGTCTATTAAAATTAATATTACCTGACCGTTAAATCTATGTAACATCTATAACATGGTGGGTCTAAAAGGACTTACGTGACACATGTACACATGTACTTATGTTCAAGAAAAAAAAATTGGTACATCCCCCAACGTACAACATTAAAAAGGAAACAAAAAAATGAACTGTCACATGGCTTGAGATCCAACACATGTACGCATCTACATATGTTCAAGGGAAAAAAAAATAGGCACAGCCCCCGACGTATAGCAGTATTTAGGAAAGAAGGAAAAAATATTTGGACTTTCACATGGCTTAAGATCCAACGTGTGCCCCCGCCGTGAAAGAAATAACACATCAGCTGTCCAAAATAAATTAGACTCTTCCGTGAAAAAAAACTAATTAATGTGTTGCACGTGAGGAAAGAAAGGATTGACACTTACATGGAAAGAAGGACATGCATGTTCCATCTGCATAAAAATAAAAAGACAAAAAGAAGTGCATATACGTATACACCTGAGAACACACATACATGATGATTACCAAAAAAAGATTGTGCTACTACGAGACGACTTGAAGCAGACACGTGCTATGTATTTTTTATTCATCGGGCCATGGCAGTACAAAGAACACATAAATAACAAATTACATCCATGACCGTAGATCAAGCAATCACACGCTTCATAGCGGTCATGCTATGAGGCATGCATGTGAACGTTCCCGCACAATCGATCCCCAAAAACTGACACACACATGATCATCCGCAGCATGCTTATATATGATCCAATTAGAAAAAATAGGCAGTTCTACAATTTTCTTTAATATTTTGGGTATTTAGGTACATACCATTAGAACATGTTTCAGATTGCAAAAAACACTGGAACATTTTTCGGTATCTTGAAAGGACAAACCTGGTGGTAGCAGTTTAAATTTAAATACCGATTTAGTCAAATACAATACTGTCTAATTTTCATATTATAATTTTTAACCTTTTTGATATGTTAAAAGAATTTGGTCACGACATAAACTTAAATTTCTACTCATGATTATACGACATGACTCTATACAAAGGACAAATCGGCTGGGTCGCATGTTGAGCTTTACTTTAACGCACTGATAACTAGACAGCTACATACCATATGAATTTAGCTACTGTTAGCACACAACCAAACTTCACTTATGTGTACTGATCTAATATTCGAAAAATTTGTTTCTTACGAGGACAAAACAATTACCATATAGGTTAGAAAAATATAAACGGTGCTACGTGTAGGCATGAATTACTTTAACTGAATGATAACAATAATACTGATTATAATAAAGTGTAAAAATGTATGAAAACATTTTAAAAACTATTAATTAAAGAAACGATACACTAAACACCACACATGTTATTCTTATGAGAGAAAAAAAACTCCATGATGATCGATGTAGAAAAAATAAAACACACCGGTTATTCTTGGGGATAGTGTCTAGGAATTAGAACGTAATTCTACCATAGTATGCCAATAACCTTACAGGTTAGCGCCAAAAGGTGAACTAGATTGAAGTGTTCAAATGGATTTCAGGCTGATGGCTTGAACTATTTGCATATTCCATGTCAATAAAAGGACATCAGACGCAAGATGTGGATGGAAGAGAAGAATCACTGGAGGGTAATTGCACATGTGGCTAGAAAAGGGAGGAAAATGATACTTCTATACAAATATCAAACAAAGAAAATAAGTTTGTTATTAGGAGAATTTAGTGTTAAGGTTACATCTTCTTTATCCGCAATGCAGATCTACAATATTTTTATTTAAAGACATTTACAAAACATTGAATATAAGAGACGACCTTTGAAAATGGCATTATAGTAATTCACCCATAATTTACAAATGTATTGTAGACATTACCAAAAAATGTGATATTTATTTTAAAATTTATTTGTAGTGCTTATAAAATGGACTGTTTCATATGGCACGATATGAATATCCATGAAAGCATATGTTTAATATCGATACATTGTCGACTCCCTAAAAATGATGCCCTCGCACTTGCGAGGGCCACTCTGCTAGTGTCAACAATAATAACTCATGATCACCTACATTCAACTGGATATATATGCATGGATCAATCCCCACCACATGATGTTTGCCAAAAGAGAAAATAAAAACGGAATAGAGAAGAATAGTATTGACTCTTGCATGAAAGTAAATACATAAAGTGAAAGATAGGCCCTTCACAGAGGGAAGAGGTTGTCATGCGCTTTTTTTTGGATGTGCAAGCTCTTAATGTAAAGGAACGCCACTTTATATTGCCCCTTGTGATAGCGACCTTTATTATGCAGTCTGTCGCTTTTATTGCTCCACCATCACAAGATCGTACAAAGCTTATTTTCCCTTACAATAAAAGTTCATACATATTTAGGAGCAATTTTTATTGCTTTTGCACCGATGACAACTTACTTGAAGGATCTTATTCAATCCATAGGTAGATATAGTGGACTCTCATGACATGAAACTGGATTTAAGGGTTTTTGGATGGACAAGTAGTATCTCTACTTGGTGTGGATTTTTGGCTAGCAAAGATAGGGGCAAACACCACATGTTAGAGGATCCAAAACAATATAACTTCTATGTGAATATAAGCAAACATAACCCATTACGTTGTCTTCCTTGTCCAACGTCAACTAATTGACATAGAATATTTGATGGGGCCTCACAATCATAAAAGATGTCCAAGATAGTATATTTATATGTGAGACCTCTCTTCCTTTATTACATTTTCATGAATTGCTACAATGACCAATGCTATGTTTGTCAACTTCCAACAAGTTTTATAAATTATACTTCTTTTTGATGGGGAACGTTGCATGAAAATCAAAAAAATTCCTACGAAACACCCAAGATCTAATCTATGAGATGCATAGCAATGAGAGGGGAGTGTGTCTTACGTACCCTCGTAGACCAAAAGCGTTAGCGTCGTAACACGGTTGATGTAGTCGTACTCTTCACGATCTAGTGCCGAACGGACGGCACATCCGAGATTAGCACACGTTCAGCTCGATGGCGTCCTCTCCTTCTTGATCCAGCAAGCGAGGGAGATGAGGTAGATGAGATCGGAACCAGCATGGCGGTGAGGTGGTGGTGGTGGCAGCGGAAATCCGGCAGGGCTTCGCCAAGCACTGACGGAACGTGAAGGAGGATGAGAGGGAGGGGGCGGCCAAGGGTCGAAGCGTGCTTCCCCCGCGCCCATCCCCACTATATATAGAGGAGGAAACTTGGAGGAGGAGGAATAGTGCCACATGAACAGTACCACATGAATAGTACATGTGTGAACAGTACCATGTGAATAGTAATTCCCTTTCCCAAGTAAAGCCTCCTCCTTCCATCTTATCTCCTAATTTAAAGGGATTTGATCTTATCCTTTGGGGCAGCCGCATGGGCCAAGGGGGCTGCTGCGCCTGGCCCATGAAGGGGTGGTGCGCCCCCTTTAGAGTCCATGTGGACCCTCCATGGACTTCCGGACACCTCCGGAACCCTCCAGAACCTTCTGGAAGCTTCCCGGTACAATACCGAAAAACACCGAACTTTTTCCGGAACCCAAAATGACTTCCCATATATAAATCTTTACCTCCGGACCATTCCGGAGCTCCTCGTGATATCCTGGATCCCATCCGGGACTCCGAACAACCTTTGGACTTTCCACTGTTATTATCTCATTACTACCCTAACGCTACCGAACTTTAAGCGTGTGACCCTACGGGTTCGGGAACATGTAGACATGACCGAGACACTTCTCCGATCAATAATCAATAGTGGTGGATACCCATATTGATTCCCACATGTCCAATGAAGATCTTTATCGGTTGAACCACGATGTCGAGGATTCAGTTAATCCCATATGCAATTCCCTTTGTCCGGCGATATGTTACTTGCCCGAGATTCGATCGTCGGTATCTCCATACCTAGTTCAATCTCGTTACCGGCAAGTCTCTTTACTCGTTCCGTAATACAAGATCCCGTGACTAACTCATTAGCCACATTGCTTGCAAGCTCTTTACGATGTTGTATTACCGAGAGGGCCCAGAGATATCTCTCCGTCATACAGAGTGACAAATCCCAGTCTCGATCCGTGCCAACCCAACAAACACCTTCGGAGATACCTGTAGAGCACCTTTATGATCACCCAGTTATGAAGTGACGTTTGGATACACACTAAGTATTCCTTCGGTGTCAGGGAGTTGCACGATCTCATGGTCTTAGGAACAGATACTTGACATGAAGAAAGCTGTAGCAAATAAACTAAACGATCTGATGCTAAGCTTACGGTTGGGTCTTGTCCATCACATCATTCTCCTAATGATGTGATCCCGTTATCAAATGACAACTCATGTCTATGGTCAGGAAACTATAACCATCTTTGATCAACGAGCTAGTCTAGTAGAGTCTTACTAGGGACACGGTGTAGTTTATGTATTCACACATGTATTTAAGTTTCCGGTCAATACAATTCTAGCATGAATAATAAACATTTATCATGAACAAGGAAATATGATAATAACCAATTTATTATTGCCTCTAGGGCATATTTCCAATAGTCTCCCACTTGCACTAGAGTCAATAATCTAGTTCACATCGCCATGTGATTAACACCCAATGAGTTCTGGGGTTTGATCATGTTTTGCTTGTGAGAGAGGTTTTTGTCAACGGGTCTGCCACATTCAGATTCGTATGTACTTTGCAAATCTCTATGTCATTCTGTAGACCCTGCTACCATGCTCCACTTGGAGCTATTCCAAATGACTTCTCCACTATACGTTTCCGGTTTGCGACTCAGAGTCATCCGGATCGGTGTCAAAGCTTGCATCAACATTCAGATTCGTATGTACTTTGCAAATCTCTATGTCATTCTGTAGACCCTGCTACCATGCTCCACTTGGAGCTATTCCAAATGACTGCTCCACTATACGTTTCCGGTTTGCGACTCAGAGTCATCCGGATCGGTGTCAAAGCTTGCATCAACGTAACCCTTTACGATGAACTCTTTATCACCTCCATAACCGAGAAACATTTCCTTAGTCCTCTTTAGGTACCTAAGGATAATTTTGACCGCTGTCCAGTGATCCACTCCTGGATCACTCTTGTACCCCCATGCTAGACTCATGGCAAGGCACACATCAGGTATGATACAGAGCATGGCATACATTATAGAGCCTATGGCTGAGGCATAGGGGACGACCTTCATCCTTTCTCTTTCTTCTGCCGTGGTCGAGCTTTGAGTCTTACTCAACTTCACACCTTGCAACACAGGCAAGAACCCCTTCTTTGACTGGACCATTTTGAACTTCTTCAAAATCTTGTCAAGGTATGTGCTCTGTGAAAGTCCTATCAGGCGTCTTGATCCATCTCTATAGATCTTGATGACCAATATGTAAGCAGCTTCACCCAGGTCTTTCATTGAAAAACTCTTGTTCAAATAACCTTTTATGCTTTCCAGAAATTCTATATCATTTCCAATCAACAATATGTCATCCACATATAATATTAGAAATGTTACAGAGCTCCCACTCACTTTCTTGTAAATACAAGCTTCTCCGTAAGTTTGTATAAAACCAAAAGCTTTGATCACCTCATCAAAGCGAATGTTCCAACTCCGAGATGCTTGCACCAGTCCATAGATGGATCGCTGGAGCTTGCATACTTTGTTAGCATCCTTAGGATTGACAAAACCTTCTGGTTGCATCATATACAACTCTTCCTTAAGAAAACCCATTAAGGAATGCCATTTTGACGTCCATTTGCCAGATCCCATAATCATAAAATGCGGCAATTGCTAACATAATTCTAACAAACTTAAGCATCGCTACGGATGAGAAAGTCTCATCATAGTCAACCCCTTGAACTTGTCAGGAACCCTTTGCGACAAGTCAAGCTTTATAGACGGTGACATTATCATCAGCGTCTGTCTTCTTAAAAATCCATTTATTTCATTGGCTTGCCGATCATCGGGCAAGTCCACCAAAGTCCATACTTTGTTCTCATACATGGATCCTATCTCGGATTTCATGGCCTCAAGCCATTTGTTGGAATCCGGGCTCATCATAGCTTCTTCATAGGTCGTAGGTTCGCCGTTGTCTAACAACATGACTTCCAGGACTGGATTACCGTACCACTCTGGTGCGGAGTGTGTCCTGGTCGACCTACAAAGTTTAGTAGTAACTTGATCTGAAGTTTCATGATCATCATCATTAGCTTCCTCTCCGGTTGGTGTAGGCATCACAGGAACCGCTTTCTGTGATGTGCTACTTTCCAATTCGAGAGAATGTACGATTACCTCATCAAGTTCTACTTTCCTCCCACTCACTTCTTTCGAGAGAAACCCCTTCTCTAGAAAGGACCCATTCTTGGCAACAAAGATCTTGCCATCGGATCTATGGTAGAAGGTATACCCAATGGTCTCTTTAGGGTATCCTATGAAGACGCACATCTTCGCTTTGGGTTCGAGCTTATCAGGCTGAAGCCTTTTGACATAAGCGTCGCATCCCCAAATTTTAAGAAATGACAACTTAGGTTTCCTACCAAACCACAACTTATACGGTGTCGTCTCAAGGGATTTAGACGGTGCCCTATTTAAAGTGAATGCGGCTGTCTCTAATGCATAACCCCAAAATGATAGTGGCAAATCTGTAAGAGACATCATAGAACGCACCATATCCAATAGAGTACGATTATGACGTTCGGATACACCATTACGCTGTGGTGTTCCAGGTGGCGTGAGCTGTGAAACAATTCCACATTCTCTTAAATGCATACCAAACTCGTAACTCAAATATTCACCTCCACGATCAGATCGTAGAAACTTAATTTTCTTATTACGATGATTCTCCACTTCACTCTGAAATTCCTTGAACTTTTCAAATGTTTCAGACTTGTGTTTCATTAAGTAAATATATCCATATCTACTCAAATCATCTGTGAAGGTAAGAAAATAACGATATCCACCACGTGCTTCAACACTCATCGGACCGCATACATCGGTATGTATTATTTCCAATAAGTTACTAGCTCGCTCCATTGTTCCGGAGAACGGAGTTTTAGTCATCTTTCCCATGAGGCATGGTTCACATGTCTCAAATGATTCATAATCAAGAGATTCCAAAAGTCCATCAGCATGGAGTTTCTTCATGCGCTTTACACCAATATGACCTAAGCAGTAGTGCCACAATCATGTGGTACTATCATCATTAACTTTGCATCTTTTGGCATTAATATTATGAACATGTGTATCACTACGATCGAGATTCAGTAAACCATTCACATTGGGTGCATGATCGCGAAAGATATTACTCATATAAACAGAATAACCATTATTCTCTGACTTAAATGAATAACCGTCTTGCAATAAACAATATCCAGATATAATGTTTTATGCTCAATGCAAGCACTAAATAACCATTATTTAGGTTTAATACTAATCCCAAAGGTATTACGAGCATGCCGATGGTGATCATATCAACCTTGGAGACACTTCCAACACACATCGTCACCTCGCCCTCAGCTAGTCTTCGTTACTCCGCAGCTCCTGCTTTGAGTTACTAATATTAGCAACTGAACTGGTATCAAATACCCAGACGCTACTACGAGCACTAGTGAGGTACACATCAATAACATGTATATCAACTATACCTATGTTAACGTTGCCAGCCTTCTTATCTGCCAAGTACTTGGGGCAGTTCCGCTTCCAGTGACCATTCCCCTTGCAGTAGAAGCACTCAGTCTCAGGTTTGGGTCTAGCCTTGGGTTTCTTCATGGGAGCGGCAACTGTCTTGCCATTCTTGAAGTTTCCCTTCTTTCCCTTGCCCTTCGTGAAACTGGTGGTCTTATTAACCATCAACACTTGATGCTCCTTCTTGATTTCTACTTTCACGGCCTCAAGTACCATGAATATCTCGGGGATTGTTTACCCCATCCCTTGCATATTATAGTTCATCACAAAGCCCTTATGGCTTGGTGACAGTGACTGGAAAACTCTGTCAACCGCTGTATTATCTGGAAGATTAACTCCCACTTGATTCAAGTGATTGTAGCACCCAGACACTCTGAGCACATGCTCACTCACTGAGCTGTTCTCCTCCATCTTGCAGGCAAAGAACTTGTCAGAGGTCTTATACCTCTCAACACGGGCATGAGCCTGAAATACCAATTTCAGCTCTTGGAACATCTCATATTCTCCGTGGCGTTCAAAACGTCTTTGGGGCCCTGATTTCTAAGCCATAAAGCATGGCGCACTGAACTATCGAGTAGTCATCAGAACGTGCCTGCCAGACGTTCACAACATCCACAGATGACGCTAGTGGGGTTAGCACACCGAGCGGTGCATCAAGGACATAAGCCTTCTGTGCAGCAGTGAGGACAATCCTCAGACTACGGACCTAGTCCGCATAATTGCTTACAATATCTTTCAACTTAGTCTTTCTCTAGGAACGTATTAAAAACATGGAGCTACAGCGCGAGCTATTGATCTACAACATAATTTGCAAAGACAATTTTAGACTATGTTCATGATAATTAGTTCAGTTAATCAAATTACTAATGAACTCCCACTTAAATCAACATCCCTCAAGTTGTCTAAGTGTACATGATCCAAATCAACTAACCCATGTCCGATCATCACGTGAGATGGGGTAGTCATCAATGGTGAACATCTCCATGTTGATCATATCTACTATATGACTCATGTTCGACCTTTCGATCTCCCGTGTTCCGAGGCCATGTCTGTACATGCTAGGCTTGTCAAGTTTAACCCAAATATTCTGCATGTGTAAAACTGGCTTACACCCGTTGTTTGTGAACGAAGAGTCTATCACACCCGATCATCACGAGGTGCTTCGAAACAACGAACTTTCGCAACGGTGCATACTTAGGGAGAACACAATTTCTTGAAATTAAGTGAAGGGATCATCTTATAATGCTACCGTCGTCCTAAGCAAAATAAGATGCATAAAAGGATAAACATCACATGCAATCAATATGTGACATGATATGGCCATTATCATCTCGTGCCTTTGATCTCCATCTCCAAAGCACCGGCATGATCTCCATCGTCACCGGCATGACACCATGATCTCCATCATCGTGTCGTCACGTGGTTGTCTCCGCCAACTATTGCTTCTACGACAATTGCTAACGCATATCGATAAAGTAAAGCAATTACATGGCGATTAACAAATTAAAGACAACCCTATGGCTCCTGCCGGTTGCCATACTCATCGACATGCAAGTCGTGAACCTATTACAAAACATGATCATATCATACATCAACATATATCACATCACGTTTTGGCCATACCACATCACAACATGCCCTGCAAAAACAAGTTAGACGCCCTCTACTTTGTTGTTGCAATTTTTACGTGGCTGCTAGGGCAAACTATAAGAACCGTTCTTATGTACGCAAAACCACAATGGTGATATACAAGTTTCCTTTTAACCTTCTACAAGGACCGCCCTCGTCAAATCAGATTCAACTAAAGTGGGAGAGACAGACACCCGCAAAGCCACTTTTATGCAATACAAGTTGCATGTCAGGCAGTGGAACCGGTCTCTTGTGCGTGGACAAGTAAGGTTGGTTCGGGCCGCTTCATCCCACAATACCGCCGAATCCAAATAAGACAAGAGAGGTAAGCAATTTGAGCATCAACGCCCACAACTTCTTTGTGTTCTACTCGTGCATATACATCTACGCATAGACCTAGCTCATGATGCCACTGATGGGGAACGTTGCATGAAAATCAAAAAATTTCCTATGAAACACCCAAGATCTAATATATGAGATGCATAGCAATGAGAGGGGAGTGTGTCTTACATACCCTCGTAGACCAAAAGCGTTAGCGTTGTAACGCGGTTGATGTAGTCATACTCTTCACGATCTAGTGCCGAACGGACGGCACCTCCGAGATTAGCACATGTTCAGCTCGATGGCGTCCTCTCCTTCTTGATCCAACAAGCGAGGGAGAGGAGGTAGATGAGATCGGAACCAGCATGGCGGTGAGGTGGTGGTGGTGGCAGCGGAAATCCGGCAGGGCTTCGTCAAGCACTAACGGAACGTGGAGGAGGAAGAGAGGGAGGGGGCGGCCAAGGGTCGAAGCGTGCTTCCCCCGCGCCCCTCCCCACCATATATAGAGGAGGAAACTTGGAGGAGGAGGAATAGTGCCACATGAACATCACCACGTGAATAGTACACGTGTGAACAGTACCATGTGAATAGTAATTCCCTTTCCCAAGTAAAGCCTCCTCCTTCCATCTTATCCCCTAATTTAAAGGGATTTGATCTTATCCTTTGGGGCAGCCACATGGGCCAAGGGGGCTGCTGCGCCTGGCCCATGAAGGGGTGGTGCGCCCCCTTTAGAGTCCATGTGGACCCTCCATGGACTTCCGGACACCTCCGGAACCCTCCGGAACCTTCTGGAAGCTTCCCGGTACAATACCGAAAAAACCAAACTTTTTCCTGAACCCAAAATATGACTTCCCATATATAAATCTTTACCTCCGGACCATTCCGGAGCTCCTCGTGATATCCTAGATCCCATCCGGGACTCCGAACAACCTTCAGACTTTCCACTGTTAATATCTCATTACTACCCTAGCGCTACCGAACTTTAAGCGTGCGACCCTACGGGTTCGGGAACATGTAGACATGACTGAGACACTTCTCCGGTCAATAATCAATAGCGGGATCTGGATACCCATATTGATTCCCACATGTCCAACGAAGATCTTTATCGGTTGAACCACGATGTCGAGGATTCAGTTAATCCCATATGGAATTCCCTTTGTCAGGCGATATGTTACTTGCCCGAGATTCGATCGTCGATATCACCATACATAGTTCAATCTCGTTACCGGAAAGTCTCTTTACTCGTTCCGTAATACAAGATCCCGTGACTAACTCATTAGCCACATTGCTTGCAAGCTCTTTACGATGTTGTATTACCGAGAGGGCCCAGAGATATCTCTCCGTCATACAGAGTGACAATTCCCAGTCTTGATCCGTGCCAACCCAACAAACACCTTCGGAGATACCTGTAGAGCACCTTTATGATCACCCAGTTATGAAGTGACGTTTGGATACACACTAAGTATTCCTCCGGTGTCAGGGAGTTGCATGATCTCATGGTCTAAGGAACAGATACTTGACATGAAGAAAGCTGTAGCAAATAAACTAAATGATCTGATGCTAAGCTTACGGTTGGGTCTTGTCCATCACATCATTCTCCTAATGATGTGATCCCATTATCAAATGACAACTCATGTCTATGGTCAGGAAACTATAACCATCTTTGATCAACGAGCTAGTCTAGTAGAGTCTTACTAGGGACACTGTGTAGTTTATGTATTCACACATGTATTTAAGTTTCCGGTCAATACAATTCTAGCATGAATATTAAACATTTATCATGAACAAGGATATATGATAAGAACTAATTTATTATTGCCTCTAGGGCATATTTCCAACACTTTTATGTGAAGTCGTCACTCCCCATGGGATTAGCATATGATTTTACTTTTTATTCTTTATTTATTTCTAAGATTGGATCATCAAAAGTAAAACACTCAACTCAAACTAATCTTTATTATATAACTTTCACACACGATTATATAGATAGATAGATCACAAAGCAAGCACTCGAAACTAAATCATACTAAAACTTTATTCCTCTAAATCACGAAATAACTAAGGATCGAACTAACATAGATATTGATGATGAGAAAGTGATGGTGATACGATAATGGGGCGCCTCCCCCAAGGTTGGCACAAGCCAAGGGGAGTGCCCATACCCATGTACTCAAGTCTCCTTCTTCGGTGATGGTGGTGATGGTGAGGTGGGCTTGTCCTCCGTCTTCCAAGGCATAGGTTCTCCATCATAAAAGGACGAGCGTGTTTCCGGAGTCCTGAAATTTGTAGCTAAACTCATACCTTTGAACTTGGCCTCATGCTCAAAATTTTGGTTTTGTAGATCATAGATTTGGGCCTGAAGGTAGTCAATCCGATCATTGAGCTTGAAGATGACGTCCCCAATATTCTTGCCGTCCACCTTGTGCTCACGGATGAATTCCGTAATCATGGAGTGGTTAGCACAAAGTCCGCGCTCCACCATGCCCTGGCACTTTAAGATCTCCTGTTCCACTGCTTCCAGCCTGGCCTTCTCGCTCCCGGTCTTCTTAGGTCCTTGAACGTCCCGGATGTGGAGCACCCCCTCATGCATCTCAATCGCTCGAGGGTGCTTCATCACCTCCGGTAGGTACGGGTTGATGACCTTCTCATAAAACTTGTCATTGGACGAACTTGGAGACGTCATGGCGACCTAGATCTGTCAGAAAAATAGCCCGAAACAAGAACAGAGGAGAAACTTGCGATACGGTGGTCAAAACATACGGGAGTATATATAAAGAATTTTTATCATGCAAAACAAGCATACGGGAAGAAAACGGAGTCGGGAAGGCACACGTGGGGCCCACAAGGCACCATGGCGCGCCCCAGCGGGGGGGGGGGGGTCACGCTCTTCTGCCTTGTGGGCGACACGTGGGTCCCATCGGCTGTTTCTTATTTTTGTAATTTTTCTAATATTCCAAAACTGACAGAAATAATTTTTATGGAGTTTTTGGAGTCGGTTTACTCACCGTATCACATACCTACCCCTTTTTCAGGGTTCTGGAGCGTTCCGGAAGGACTCTTTGATGTGCTCTTCCGGTGTAATTGTTTCAATAATATTAGTTTCAACGTTAATGGGAGTACCTGAAATATAGTGCTTAATTCTTTGCCCATTCACCACTCTCGGATTATTGCCTTCGAAGTTGTTTATTTTGATGGCTCCGGAGCGATAAACTTCTTCGATGATATACGGTCCTTCCCATTTAGAGAGAAGTTTTCCTGCAAAGAATCTCAAACGAGAATTGTATAATAGAACATGATCACCTACTTTGAATTCCCGTTTTTGAATTCTTTTGTCATGCCACCTTTTAAATTTTTCTTTAAACAACTTAGCATTATCATAGGCTTGGGTTCTCCATTCATCTAAGGAGCTAATATCAAATAACCTCTTCTCACTAGCAAGTTTAAAATCATAGTTAAGTTCTTTAATTGCCCAATAAGCTTTATGTTCTAATTCGAGAGGTAAATGACATGCTTTTCCATAAACCATTTTATACGGAGACATACCCATAGGATTTTTATATGCAGTTCTGTAAGCCCATAATGCATCATCAAGTTTCTTAGACCAATTCTTTCTGGATCTATTAACGGTTTTTTGCAAAATCAATTTTATTTCCCTATTAGTTAATTCAACTTGACCACTAGACTGAGGATGGTAAGGGGATGCAATTCTATGGTTAACATCATATTTAGCAAGCAACTTACGGAAAACACCATGAATAAAATGTGAACCACCATCGGTCATTAAATATCTAGGGACTCCAAACCTCAGGAAAATGACTTCTTTAAGCACTTTAATAGAAGTGTTGTGATCAGCACTACTAGTTGGAATAGCTTCTGCCCACTTAGTAACGTAGTCAACATCAACTAAAATATGAGTATACCCATTGGATTTAGGAAAAGGTCCCATATAATCAAAACCCCAAACATCAAATGGTTCAATAACAAGTGAATAATTCATAGGCATTTCCTGACGTCTACCAACATTACCAATTCTTTGACATTCATCACAAGAAAGGACAAACTTACGTGCATCCTTGAAAAGAGTAGGCCAATAAAAACCAGATTGTGATACCTTGTGTGCAGTTCGGTCTCCCGCATGATGTCCTCCATATGCCTCGGCGTGACACTTACGTAGGATTTGTTCTTGTTCATGCTCAGGTACACAACGTCTAATAATACCATCTACTCCTTCTTTATATAGATGTGGGTCATCCCAAAAGTAATGTCTTAAATCAAAGAAAAACTTTTTCTTTTGTTGATATGTAAAGCTAGGTGGTATGTATTTAGCAACAATGTAATTAGCATAGTCTGCATACCAAGGAGTATTACGAGAAGCATTTATCACAGCTAATTGTTCATCAGGAAAATCATCATTAATAGGAAGTGGGTCATCAAGAACATTTTCCATTCTAGACAAATTATCTGCTACGGGATGCTTAGCTCCCTTCCTATCAACAATATGCAAATGAAATTCTTGTAGCAGAAGAACCCATCTAATAAGTCTAGGTTTAGCATCTTTCTTTTCCATAAGGTATTTAATAGCAGCATGATCAGTGTGAACAGTAATATTGGAATCAACAATATAAGATCTAAATTTATCACATGCAAACACAACTGCTAAAAATTCTTTCTCAGTAGTAGCATAATTTCTTTGAGCGCTGTCTAGAGTTTTACTAGCATAATGGATAACATTTAATTTCTTATCAACTCTTTGTCCTAGAATAGCACCAACAGCATAATCACTAGCATCACACATAATTTCAAAAGGTAGGTTCCAATCAGGTGGTTGAACAATAGGTGCAGAAATTAAGGCTTTCTTAAGTATTTCAAAGGCTTCTACACAATCATCATCAAAAACAAACAGAACATCTTTTTGCAAGAGATTGGTAAGAGGTCTGGAAATTTTAGAGAAGTCTTTTATAAATCTTCTATAGAAACCAACATGACCAAGGAAACTTCTTATACCTTTGATATCTTTAGGACATGGCATTTTCTCAATAGCATCTACCTTAGCTTTATCAACTTCAATACCTCTTTCAGAAATTTTATGCCCAAGGACTATACCTTCATTAACCATAAAGTGGCACTTCTCCCAATTCAAGACAAGATTAGTTTCTTCACATCTCTGCAAAACTCGATCAAGGTTGCTTAAGCAATCATCAAAAGAAGTTCCGTAAACGGAGAAATCATCCATGAAAACCTCAA
Organism: Elymus sibiricus; assembly: GCA_039707655.1. Taxonomy (NCBI): domain Eukaryota; kingdom Viridiplantae; phylum Streptophyta; class Magnoliopsida; order Poales; family Poaceae; genus Elymus; species Elymus sibiricus. The sequence goes on along the minus strand of CM077664.1, from coordinate 355,509,229 downwards.
CAATCTTTTCACAAAAGTCAGAGAATATAGCAGTCATACATCTTTGAAAGGTAGTAGGTGCATTGCATAAACCAAAAGGCATACGACGATAAGCATAAGTTCCAAAAGGACAAGTAAAGGTGGTTTTCTCTTGATCTTCAGGTGATACAGGTATTTGAGAGAAACCAGAATAACCATCTAGGAAACAAAAGTGTGTATGCTTAGATAATCTTTCTAACATTTGATCAATAAAAGGCAAGGGGTAGTGATCTTTTATAGTGGCTTTATTTAATTTCCTGAAATCAATTACCATCCTATAACCAGTTACAATTCTTTGTGGGATGAGTTCATTTTTATCATTAGGAACAACGGTAATACCTCCCTTTTTAGGAACACAATGAACAGGACTTACCCATCTACTATCAGCTATGGGATAAATTATACCTGCTTCCAGAAGCTTTAATATTTCAGTTCTTACCACATCCTTCATTCTAGGATTCAGCCTTCTTTGATGATCAACAACGGGTTTATCATCTGGCTCCATATGAATTTTATGCTGGCATAAGGTGGGACTAATGCCCTTAAGATCATCAAGAGTATATCCAATAGCGGCACGGTGCTTCCTCAGAGTTTTAAGTAATCTCTTTTCTTCATGCTCTGAAAGGTTAGCACTAATAATAACATGATATATCTTCTTTTCATCAAGATAAGCATATTTAAGAGTATCAGGTAATTGCTTCAATTCAAACACATGGTCACCCTTGGGTGGACGTGGATCTCCCAAGGTTTCAACAGGCAGATTATGTTTAAGGATAGGTGCTTGTTTAAAGAATATTTCATCTATTTCATTCCTTTCACTCATATGCATGTCATTCTCATGCTCAAGCAAATATTGTTCTAGCGGATCAGTAGGAGGCACAACAATAGAGGCAAGGCCAATAATTTCATCTTTACTAGGCAATTCCTTATCACGAGGTTGTCTACGAAACTTAGAGAAATTAAACTCATGAGACATCACACCAAAATTAACACTAACAATTTCTTTAGTGCAATCGATCTTAGCATTAACCGTATTCAAGAAGGGTCTACCAAATATAATGGGACAAAAATCATCTTGTGGTGATCCAAGAACAAGAAAATCAGTAGGGTATTGGATCTGACCACACAAGACTTCAACATCTCTAACAATCCCAAGCGGTGAAATAGTGTCTCTATTTGCAAGCTTAATAGTAACATCAATATCTTCAATCTCAACGGGTGCAATATCATTCATGACTTCTTGATAGAGAGTAAAAGGAATAGCACTCACACTAGCACCAATATCACATAAACCATGATAGCAATGATCTCCAATTTTAACAGAAATAACAGGCATGCCAACTACAGGCTTATTTTTATCTTTAGGGTCTGGCTTAGCAATTCTAGTTGCTTCACCACAGAAATATATGACATGTCCATCAATGTTATCAACCAAAAGATCTTTAACCATTGCAACTCTAGGTTCAACTTTAATTTGCTCAGAAGGTCTAGGTGCTCTAATTTTACTTTTATTGACTACAGTTGAAGCTTTAGCATGTTCCTTAATCCTAACAGGGAAAGGAGGTTTCTCAATATAAGCAGTAGGCACAACTGGATCAACATGGTAAACAATTGTTTCTTCTTTAACACTAACAGGTTCTTCTTTCAATTCAATAGGTGGATGATATTTAAACCATTTCTCCTTAGGGAGATCAACATGAGAAGCAAAAGATTCACAAAAGGTAGCTACTATCTCAGAGTCAAGTCCATATTTAGTACTAAACTTACGAAAAGCATCAGTTTCCATAAAAGATTTAACACAATCAAACTCAAGATTTATACCTGACTCATTACCTTTGTCGATTTCCCAATCTTCATAATTGCGTTTAATTCTTTCAAGAAGGTCCCATCTGGATTCAATAGTTTTCTTCATAAAGGAACCAGCAGAAGAAGTATCGAGCATGGATTGATCATTATGAGAAAGCCGAGCATAAAAGTTTTGAAGGATTATTTCTCTTGAGAGCTCATGATTGGGGCATGTATGCAACATATAATTAAGCCTCCCCCAAGCTTGAGCGATACTTTCTCCTTCACAAGGCCAAAAATTATATATATAATTCCGATCACGATGAACCAAATGCATAGAATAAAATTTCTGGTGGAATTCCAGCTTCAGCCGGTTCTAGTCCCATGTATCAGTATCATCACATAGCCTATTCCATGTCAATGCCTTTCCCTCCAAAGATAAAGGGAATACTTTCTTCTTAACTCCATCTCCGGATAAACCTGCAAGCTTAAACAATCCACAAATTTCATCCACATAGATCAAGTGCATATCAGGATGTACCGTTCCATCTCCTGCATAAGGATTAACTAGCAATTTCTCTATCATACCCGAAGGAATTTCATAATAAATATTTTCAGTAGATTCAATAGGTGGAGGAGAAACTATTATTGCTTCCGGTCGAGGTGAAGATACCCCGAACAAGCCCCTCAAAGGAATACTTTCCATAGTGACAAGTGGTAATAAATTTCAGCATGTAATATAAATGTTTCCTTACCAAATTCCACTCACCAAAGGTGCTTCACTCCCCGGCAACGGCGCCAGAAAAGAGTCTTGATGACCCACAAGTATAGGGGATCAATCGTAGTCCTTTCGATAAGTAAGAGTATCGAACCCAACGAGGAGCAGAAGGAAACGACAAGCAGTTTTCAGCAAGGTATTCTCTGCAAGTACTGAAAGTAGCGGTAACAGATAGTTTTGATAGCAAGATAATTCATAACAAGTAACAAGTAACAAGTATAATAAAGTGCAGCAAGGTGGCCCAATCCTTTTTATAGCAAAGGACAAGCCAGAACGAACTCGTATAATAAGCAAATCATTCTCGAGGACACATGGGAATTTCATCTAGTCACTTTCATCATGTTTGTTTGATTTGCGTTCGCTACTTTGATAATTTGATATGTGGGTGGACCGGTGCTTGGGTGTTGTTCTTACTTGAACAAGCCTCCCACTTATGATTACCCCCTCTCGCAAGCATCTGTAACTACAAAAGAAGAACTAAGATAACTCTAACCATAGCATGAAACATATGGATCCAAATTTATTTTATTCATTGGGTTGCCTCTCAACAAGCGCTATTGTTTTATGCCCCCAGCTAGGCATAATGCATAGTTTCAAGTGTTGTCATCCTTCATCCCCAAATCTTTCTTAATCAAATCTTCCAAGACTTTTCTCATTAATTCTCTACTTTCAGGTTCTTCTTTTCTAGTAGGGGAGATTAAATACTTGAATGGACTTTGATTTGTGACTTCAACGTTCATAACATCGAACTCAGAATCATCACCATAAACATCCTCATACAACACATGTATCTCCTCATCAATAGGGTCTCTAGCTGTACTCTCAAACCATTCTTCACTAAATCCCTCATCAATTCCTTTAGTAATCCACTCAAAATTTTCACAAGCATGGTGGTACAAATTTTTAATTATTTCGGCATATGGAACTCTTCTTCTAATATTCTCACCATAAGCTAAGTAATCTTTAGATTCCAATCTACGGATAGTATCTTTATCATGAAGAATTTCCTCTATAGGAGGATGCTCAAAATCAATTTTATAAAAGGAAAAAATATCCCTAGCTTCTTGATGACCCACAAGTATAGGGGATCAATCATAGTCCTTTCGATAAGTAAGAGTGTCGAACCCAACGAGGAGCAGAAGGAAATGACAAGCGGTTTTCAGCAAGGTATTCTGTGCAAGTACTGAAAGTAGCGGTAACAGATAGTTTTGATAGCAAGATAATTCGTAACAAGTAACAAGTAACAAGTATAATAAAGCGCAGCAAGGTGGTCCAATCCTTTTTATAGCAAAGGACAAGCCGGAATGAACTCGTATAATAAGCAAAGCGTTCTCGAGGACACATGGGAATTTCATCTAGTCACTTTCATCATGTTTGTTTGATTTGCGTTCGCTACTTTGATAATTTGATATGTGGGTGGACCGGTGCTTGGGTGCTGTTCTTACTTGAACAAGCCTCCCACTTATGATTACCCCCTCTCGCAAGCATCCACAACTATGAAAGAAGAATTAAGATAACTCTAACCATAGCATGAAACATATGGATCCAAATCAGCCCCTTACGGAATAGCGCATAAACTAGGGTTTAAGCTTCTATCACTCTAGCAACCCATCATCTAATTACTACACCACAATGCCTTCCCTTAGGCCCAAAGATGGTGAAGTGTCATGTAGTCGACGTTCACACGACACCACTAAAGGAAGCAACAACATACATATCATCAAAATATCGAACGAATACCAAATTCACATGATTAGTTATGACAAGACTTGTCCCATGTCCTCAAGAACAAATGTAACTACTCACAAATCATGTTCATGTTCAAGATCATAGGGGTATTGAATAGCATTAAGGATCTGAACATATAATCTTCCACCAAATAAACCAACTAGCATCAACTACAAGATGTGATCAACACTACTAGCAACCCACAGGTACCAATCTGAGGTTTTGAGACAAAGATTGAATACAAGAGATGAACTAGGGTTTGAGATGAGATGGTGCTGGTGAAGATGTTGATGAAGATTGGTCCTCCCATGATGAGAGGATCATTGGTGATGTCGATGGCTTCGATTTCCCCCTCCCGGAGGGAAGTATCCCCGGCGGAATCGCTCCGCCGGAGAGCAAAATAGCTCCTGCCCAGGTTCCGCCTCGAGACGGCGGCGCTTCGTCCCAAAAGCCTTCTCTTATTTTTTCTAGGGAAAATGCTTTCATATAGCAGAAGAAGGTGGCCAGACGCCAGCTGTGGGCCCCACAAGGCACTAGGGCGCGCCCAGGGGGGCCGCACCCTGCTGCCGTGTGGGCAGTTGGGGGGTCCCCTCTGGTATTTGTTCTCTCCAGTATTTTTTATATATTCAATAAAAAATCTCCATGAAATTATAGGTCAATTGGAGCTCTGTAGATTAGGTATCTCTGATGTGGCTATTTCAGGTCCAGAATTCCAGCTGCCGGAATTCTCCCTCTTCATGTAAATCTTGCAAATTAAGAGAGAAAAGGCATAAGAATTGAATCATTAGGTCAAATAATGATAAAAACATAATAAATAATAGTAGGAAATCATGATGCAAATTGGACGTATCACTTCTCAAATTATATAATCAAATTCATGCATAAGGATTATAGTGGCAATTTTCTTAGCCCTAGGATCATGGATGTTGGGAAGCTCATAAAATATCTTTTGTAAGGCGGGGTGGATATGTAAAAAAAATTCTTTCTAATTTAACCACAAGCATGGAAATAGCATCCACATAACAATTTTTTTTATCAAGAATAGATCCCCTAATTTTTGGTATAACTCCCGCGCAATTAAAGAATTCCTGAATAATGTTCTTCCCGATAATTTTACCACTTCCCACATGATAAACTTTAGTCTTAAAATTAGTGGGGGAATCTATCTCAGGAGGGTCATGATTAAGATCAAAAGGATGAGTTTTCTCCCCAAGAAATTCACTACCACTATCCTCGTTAGCACTTTCAACCACAACTTTCTCAAGTTCAGACATGATAACGATTTCAAGCAAAGCACGCAAACTAGCAAACAAGCAAATAAAAATATTTTTGTGTTTTTGTATAATTTTTTTTAGAAGTGGGGGAGAAGAAAACGAGAGGCAAATGCAAATAAAAGGCAAATAAAAGAAATGCAAGTGGATGATAGTTTGTGCGAAGGTACTTGGTAAGTTTGATGATGTCTCCTCGGCAACGGCGCCAGAAATTCTTCCTGCTACTTGTACACTGCGTTGGTATTTTCCCGAAGAGGAGAGGATGATGTAGTATAGTAGAGATAAGTATTTCCCTCAGTTAAGAACCAAGATTATCAATCTAGTAGGAGAACCAAGCAAAATTCAGTTAAACGCACCTGCACACACGAGAGCAAACACTTGCACCCAACGCAAATAAGAGGGTTGTCAATCCTCTTAGCGGTTATTTGCAAGGATTAAATCTTATAGAGGTAAATAGATAAACTAAAATACTAATTAAAATAAAAGTAAGTAAATTGCAGCAAGGTAATTTTAGGTTTTTTATATATGATAAAGTAGACCCGGGGGCCATAGTTTTCACTAGAGCCTTCTCTCTCGAACACATAGCATACGGTGGGTAAACAAATTGCTGTTGGGAAATTGATAGAAAAGCAAATAATTATGACGGATTCATGGCAATGATCATGTATATAGGCATCATGTCCGAGACAAGTAGACCGACTCTTGCCTACATCTACTACTATTACTCCACCCATCGACCGCTATCCAGCATGCATCTAGGGTATTAAGTATGAAACAGAGTAGCGCCTTAAGCAAGATGACATGATGTAGACAAAGTAAACTCAAGCAATATGATTAAACCTCATCTTTTTATCCTTAATGGCAACAATACAAATACGTGTCATGTCCCTTTCTGTCACTGGGATTGAGCACCGCAAGCTTGAACCCATCACAAAGCACCTCTCCCATTGCAAGACAAATCAATCTAGTAGGCCGGACCAAATCGATAGATCGGAGAGACATACAAAGCTATAATAATCATGCATAAAAGAGTTCAGAGAAGACTCAAATATTTCTCATGAATAATCTGATCATAAACTCACAATTCATCGGATCCCAACAAACACACCGCAAAGAAGATTACATCGGATAGAACTCCAAGAACATCGACGAGAACATGGTATTGAAGATCAAAGAGAGAGAAGAAGCCATCTAGCTACTAGATATGGACCCGTAGGTCTGTGGTAAACTACTCACACATCATCGGAAGGGCAGCAAGGTTGATGATGAAGCCCTCCGTGATCGATTCCCCCTCCGGCAGAGTACCGGAAAAGGCCTCCAGATGGGATCGCAGAAGAACAGAGCCTTGCGGCGGCGGAAAGGTTTTCTCTTCTGTCTTTTTGGTATATTGGGAATATTTGAGAATTTATAGTGCTGGAATTAGGCCAGGAGGGGTAACAAGGGGACCACAAGCCTGGTGGGTGCGCCCTACCCCCCTGGGCGCGCCCTCCAGGCTTGTCGCCTCCTCGTGGCTCTTCTGGTCTTCTCCCGAAGCTTCGTGGGTCTTTTCTGGTCCAGAAAAAATTAATCCAAAGTTTTTTTTCTTGTTTGGACACTTTTTGATAATGATTTTCTGAAAAGGCAAAAACAAGCAGAAAACAGCAACTGGCACTGGGCACTGGGTTAATAGGTTAGTCCCAAAAATTGATATATAATGGCATATAATTGCATATAAAACATCCAAGATTGATACTATAATAGCATGGAACAATCAAAAATTATAGATACGTTGGAGACGTATCAACATGGTGTGTGCGACATGCCTCTATACATATGTTTGTGTCAAAGAGAGGCCTACATACATAGAAGAGAGAGGAAGGATATCGTTTATGCCAGATATTGATAGAGACAAATAGAGGGACGAACTTTACGAGCGTACAAGCGCTAGGACAGAGGGGGTGCTTGAAGATGGTGCGAGAGGCCAAGTAGACGAAGATAAGGAAGGAGTACAAGTGCGATATCGATAATTAAAGAGAGGGGACGAGAATGTGCGTGGGCGCGCGCGTCTGATTGATAGATAAAGCAGAAGGCATGGATGATGAGATGGGAGGTGAGGGTGTCCCGGACTAGGGGGTACTCGGGCTGCCGGCCTATCTCTCATAGGCCGGACTAGTGGGTCGCACTTTACTCATCAAAGGAAGGCCGGATTGCAGGTGACCCCGTGCACCAGAAGGAAACCTCCGAAGACTTGGCGTCTCCTCCAAGAAATAATTATCGACATGTTTATCCACTGATGGCAACCGACTATGTAACCCTAGGTCCCTCTGGTGTCTATATAAACCAGAGGGTTTAGTCTGTAGAAGGGAGAACCATCATCATACCCACCTAGGGTTTAGTCCATCTGATCTCGAGGTAGATCAACTCTGTAACTTTCATACAATCACATCAATACAATCTAGTAGGACGTAGGGTTTTACCTCTTCGAGAGGGCCCGAACCTAGGTAAATCGTTGTCTCTACATTCCTTGTTACTAATTGATTCCAAGACCCACAGTTCGGATCCCCTACCCGAGATCTGCCGGTTTCGGTACCGACATTGGTGCTTTCATTGAGAGTTTCGCCGTCGGGTCTCTAGGGATCAATGGCTCACCTTGTCATCAGCGATGGCATCCGCAACGGGGGCATCTTCGTCCCGGGACAGCTCTTCGCATTTGGCAGCATTGTGCTGCACGCCGATCCAACCGGTCACCTTGACCAGGTTGACACCTTCTCCCCTGAGTAGGAAATCAGGTTCGGCAACCTGGGGTACGTCACTGATTCTCGGGGCGATCTGGTCCTTACTAGGTTCTCAGCTTTACCTAAGGAGCCTAATAATCCCGAGGCCTTAACCTCAGATCCTCTCCTCGGCCCCGTCTCTGAGCCGGTCTTCAGTTCGGATCAGGCCTTGAGTTCGGATCCGACTCCGGTGACAGAAAGCCAAGGGTCACCCTTGGCCGAGCACACTTTCGATGCCGGCACACCGGAGTTCGACTCCGAAGTATGCCCAAGGATGGGTCCGGTCGACCCCTCGCTTTTGAGCGAGATGTTAGATCAGATCCAGAAGATGAGTATCGCGGATGGCCCGCCTTCATCCTACGAGCAGATCGGACTTGAGGCCGACCGCGGGGAATCTTGCGTCCCACCCACCACCCACTTAGTAGCCACTGTCGAAGACTTAACCGACATGCTGGACTATGCCTCCGAGGAGGCTGATGACATGGACGAGGATATCGATGTCCCGCCATACATGTCTCCCTCCCTCGCCACTTCCAACACCGGAAAGTGGACCGCCACCTCCACCTACGACGTTTACATGATCGACACCCCGAAGGATGGTGACGCGACCAAGAAGGACGGTGACGGCCCCACCGAGGAACCACCCAAATGCCGACGAAGGCGATCCAGGGGCGAGGAAAGGGCAAAGAAAACAACACAGACACGAATGGTACCGGAGACAACGAGACTCCGGACAACATGGGGGAGCTCGGCGATAACACCCCCGAACTGCACCACAACGCCCCCGAAGGGCACGAGGACCAGGGCGACCCTGAGGACCCCGAGGATTCCGAGGACAGTAACTACCTCCCTCCGTCCGAAGAGGAGGATAGCCTCGGACCCGAGGATTTTGTCATCCCAGAGGACCCCTTGGACCAGGAGAGATTCAGGCAGCATCTTATAGCCACCGTCCGAAGCTTGAAGAAGAAGCAGCAGCAGCTAAAGGCCGAACAAGATACACTCAATGATAGGTGGACAATGGTCTTAGCAGCCGAAGAGGGCTTCGACAATCAGCGCCAGGATCAATACAAAAGCTATCCATGGCAGCGATTACTACCGTCATTCGAGGACGAGGCCCTTGAGCCCATGCCTCCCAGACGAACTTACACAAGCCAGCCCGACTGCCCCCCTCGAGGACGGGATAGGACGGCTGGAGAAACTGAACACCCACCCCCTCGCCGGGCGGGCAAAGACCCGGTTCAACCGGATGACCCACGTGATCTGCGGCACGACCTGAACGCCAGAGGGACACGGTCAAGATCCATCTATGGATCCAGAGGTTATGAACCCACTGGACGGGATGGATACCAAGCCTGGCACGATAGAAATGATAGAGCTCGGGAGCAGCACCGTGCCCGGATGACAACCGATCTCCGACACGACGTAGCCCGGGTCAGGGGCGCCACGCATCCGATGTGTTTCACAGATGAGGTGATGCAGCATCAGTTCCCCGAAGGGTTTAAACCCGTGAATATAGAACAATACGATGGGACAACTGATCCAGTAGTGCGGATCGAAGATTTTCTTCTCCACATTCACATGGCCCGAGGAGATGACCTCCATGCCATTAAATATCTACCATTGAAGCTCAAAGGACCAGCGAGGCATTGGTTAAATAGCCAACCCGAAAACTCCATTGGGAGCTGGGAGGAGCTCGAGGATGCATTCTGAGCTAACTTTCAAGGCACCTATGTTTGTCCACCGGATGCCGACGACCTGAGCCACGTGGTTCAACAGCTCGGGGAGTCAACTCAGCAATTCTGGAACCGGTTCTTGACTAAGAAGAACCAAATTGTCGACTGTCTGGATGCCGAAGCAATCGCCGCATTTAAGCACAGTATTCGGGACGAGTGGCTCGCCCGCCAGCTTGGCCAGGATAAGCCGAGAACAATGTCAGCTCTCACCTCCCTAATGACCCGCTTTTGCGCGGGTGAAGATAGTTGGTTAGCTTGTCGAAGCAACCATCCCGAAGACCCCGGCACTTCAGAAGTCCGGGACAGGAACGGGAAACCCCAGCGCAACAAGAATAATAAGCGCCGGCACACTAACAATGGCATTGAAGTCGATGATGCAGCGGTAAACGCTGGGTTCAGCGGCTCGAAGTCAGGACCGTGGAAGAAACCTTCTAAACGAAACCGGGACAGCCCGTCCACACTAGACATGATTTTGGACAGGCCCTGCTAGATCCACGGTACCTCGAACAAGCCCGCCAACCACACCAATCACAACTGTTGGGTAATTAAACAGGCCGGCAAGATCACAGCCGAGGAGCAGAGCAAGGGTCCCCGCAGCGAGGATGACGATGAACCTCGCGGGCCGAACAATGGAGGCCAAAAGCAGTTCCCTCCAGAGGTAAAAACCGTGAACATGATCTACGTCACGCACATACCGAAGAAGGAGCGGAAACACGCACTCCGGGATGTCTACGCCTTAGAGCCGGTAGCGCCAAAATTGAACCCGTGGTCGGCCTGCCCGATCACTTTCGACCGTCGAGACTATCTGACCAGTATCCGTCAAGGAGGAACAGCGGCTCTGGTGCTCGACCACATCGTGGACGGATTTCACCTCACCAGAGTCCTTATGGACGGAGGCAGTAGCCTCAACCTGATTTACTCAGATACAGTGAGGAAAATGGGGATCGACCCATCAAGGATCAAACCCAGCAACACCACCTTTAAAGGTGTAATCCCAGGCGTCGAGGCATGCTGCTCGAGATCCGTGACATTGGAGGTATTCTTCGGTTTTCCCGACAACTTCCGCAGCGAAGACTTAATCTTCGACATTGTTCCCTTCCGCAGTGGTTACCACGCACTCCTCGGCCGGACAGCGTTAGCCCGCTTTAACGCCGTGCCGCATTACGCATATCTAAAGCTCAAGATGCCAGGACCAAAGGGTGTTATTACCGTCAACAGTAACACCGAATGCTTGCTCTGAACAGAGGAACACACGGCGGCTTTAGCCGCCGAAGTCCAGGCCGCCGAAGAAGCGTCGCAGTCCCAGTCTACCACCAAGGCACTGGACGCACGCAAACGCGCCCGAGCTACGGCCTCGGCCCCGGAGCACTCCCGTGCTCACCCTAAATAAGGATACGCACCCCACAGCACGGCCCACCCAGCCATGAAATACGTGCCTCAAGTGCACAACTTCACGCTCAAGATCCCATGGGCAGCTGTGGGGGCACATGACACAAAGACTGAGAGCTCGGTTTAACCGAGCCATGGCCAAAAGATGTTCTCGGATTAACATCAATTACCGGCTCCACCTAGGGCCCGATCGGCGTTAAGCTGATACAGTACAGCGACTTCTCAAAACCTTTCCCCAAGGGCTCATCCGCCGAACATTACTACTTCTGCCGGGCATACAGTTAACAACCACACTCATTCGGAAGCTTCATAAAGAGCAAAGGTGTAGACGTGCGGCAGGGCGTAGTAGGGACGTCAAACCACTCATGAAGGCCATGTGTAAACCTTTCCTCCAATGTATTTATTTCTTAAAGTATCTATCAAACTTACTTCGGCAGTTCGGATTGTACGGTTGGACGTCACAAATTCAAAGGAAATAAAGATCAATTTTTCTCTGGTAATTGTGCAGTCATTCGTGTCGCATATTCCTTTCTGCTTTTTAGGCCAAAGTAAACTATTACGATACACTCCTTTTTTTTGGGACCGGCTAATAGACCGGGGGCTCGATCATAAATCTTGCCTGAAACATCATTCCGGCACCAATTTTTATTATATGTGCTCGGCGTCATGGATATTGCATTATATGAATCAGTTCTGAATTGTGTCTTTGGTCAATAGTTGGGTGCCCGGCTCCTGTGTTTACCCTCTTACGTTCCGCATTGTTCGGCTAGGAGGGTAAAGAGAGAACCACTATGATTGTACTTCTAGCTAGCCTGGTTAAGTAACTCAGTGGAGAAAGCCGAAAACTGACTGTCATAATAAGCGAGAATTGGTCGGCGATCCGATGACTAGTGTTAAACTAAAAATCATTGGAGGTTAGCCCGTGTCAAACGAAGGGTTCTCTGTCACGGGAACCACGTGATAATGGTGTTATCCGCGGTACATCCGGATATCACATATACTAGGGACTAGTCACCAGCCCCCGCAGTTAAGCTCCTATGGCTAAGTGAAAGCAATAAAGCCGCATAGTCTGATTGCCTCATTTTTCCTTACACATACCGCCTCCGGGCACCGAGATGTCGGCTAAGGGTCAAAGTGTTCGGGAGAAGCACCTCATGCAATATCTGCAAGGGGGTTGAAGCCGACGACTGGTAACTTTCAATTTTAAAACGGTTGCACAGGAGTCAAAATATAACACATGAGGCATTATATTTACAGCCAACCAGTTGCATTTCAACAGCACAAAAGTTTCAACTCCTAGGATACAAGGAAAATAAAATTACTCATAGATTACATCTTTCGAGCACTGGGCCTCTATTGCTCGAGCACCATCCATCACGATGGGAAAATATTGCTCGGGGCGCCTGTGCTCCTTCCCAGGGGGTGGAGGTCCGGTGGCCATCTCGGCTGGCTTGATCTTCGGCCAGTGCACCATGGTCTTGCCGAAGGCCATCCGAGCTCCCTCAATGCATGCGGAGCGCTTCCAGGCATCAATCCGGGGCGTGGCGTCGTACAGCCTTTGCACCAACCCAAAATAGCTGCTCGGCAGCAGCTCTGAAGGCCACAGGTTGACACAGAGGTCCTTCATCATGGGCTCCGCCATCTGATGCAGCTCCATCAACTGCTTCATCTAGTTGTTGAGAAGGGGAGGGTGTTCGGGCGCTTGAAATTGCTCCCAAAACAGCCTCTGCTCGGCCCGACCCTCCTGGGCGGCAAAGAACCTAGCCGTATCAGCCGCACTCCTCGGGAGGTCCGCAAAGGCGCCTGGGGAACGCCACACCCGCGTAAGCAAAGCGAACCTGTTACCACCAAAGACACTTCGCATCAAATACGGCTTACCATCCGCAATGAGTTTCCCTTGGCGGAGTTCTTCTTGGTAGCCGCGCGCCTCCGTCCGTGCCTCCTTGGCCACCGACCCCAATGAGGTTAGCTCGGCAGCCTGCTCTTTATTCTTCTGCTCAAGGGCCTCACATTTCATGACGGCATCCTTGAGCTCTTGCTGCACCTCAGCCACTCTGGCCTCGTGCTTCTGGCTAGAGGTTCCCACCGTAGCCAGTTCGGCAGCTGCCTGTTTGGCCACTGCCCTCTGCTCCGCAGCTTCCAGCTGAGCCTTCTTCAGCTCGGCCTTGAGGTTCTCGACCTCCGCGGTAGCAGCTATAGTCATATCCATTGACCCCGATTAGGCTACTTAATTCAAACCTTACTCAACAACACAAAGCTGTTGTAATCAACATTATAGTTCAAATTTGCCTTGCGCTTCGTCGAACCATTTGTTCAGCAGGCTGAGGTCGTCCTCGGAGCTCTTGAGCTTCCGATTCAGCTCGGCCAACTCCTCGGCATTGGCGGCTGTCACCGAAGATGACTCTTGCATAGCACTCTACGCACATTAGGATCCGAGTTAAAGATTTGTGATCCTCTGACTAGCTTTCCTCAAGCCAGCCAGAGTCTCGGGGGCTATTGTGTATGAGGTTACGCACTCACATAAAAGAAATTTTCTAAGGGAAAAAAGCATTACTTGGCCTACCTTGAAGCCTGTGAGAAGGCCACTAAAGGCCTCCTTCAGTCCGTTGTCCACGGACCAAAGACTTTGCAACACCGCGCCCATAAGGACATGGTGCTCTTCAGCCATGGAGGAGCTGGTTAAAGCGTCCTCCATCTCGTCCGGCCACCCAATCGAAGCCCGCTTTGGGGCGGGCGGGGGTGGCGGGGGCACCTCGGCTCCTCCTCTCGAGGAGTCCGGAATGCTTGGCTCCGGGTACCTTGATGGCTCCGGAGCCATTCTCGGAGAGAGCTCGGATCCTCCGTGTCGGGACCAGCCCCAGGATTACTGTTACTGGTGGACATGTCCTTGTTACAGATTACCAAGCAATTACAAGAATTTCGATACAAGACCATAAAGGTCTAATGATACAACAATGATTTCCAACAACGGATGGCGGAAGTGACTCGTGGTTCTCCAACGCCGGTGGGGGCTCCATTCCCACAGGAACGACTGACCTGGATAATTCCTATCTCGCGTGGCCGCTATCTTAGGCTCTTCATGGATGTCGTTGTGGTACTCCCCGTTGAACTCCTGACCTGGCCAATTAATTAGCCAGGGACAAGCCTGTGAGTACGTTTGAATGTACTCGCAAACATAATGAACAAAAGATATACCGAATGCATATGCTCATGCTGAATTAAATGATATGCATATGATGACTGAAATTAAATTATGGCATGATAAATATTAGCATGTGCAGAAGTATGAGTAAATAAAATATTAGTGACAAACAAAGAAAGTTAATGGAAAATCAGGCGAGACGAGACCGCCCGAGAATCCAAAAGAAAATATAAAAGAAATGCCAAACGGGTGTCTAAAAGAGAATCGGGCGAGACAGGACCGCCCAAGGACTCAAGCGACGCCACGAGAGGTCTTGAAAAAAAATGCCAAACGGGTGTCTGAAAGAGAATCGGGCGAGACAGGACCGCCCGAGAACTCAAGCAACGCCACAAGAGGTCTTGAAAAGAAATGCCAAACGGGTGTCTAAAAGAGAATCGGGTGAGACAGGACCGCCCGAGAACTCAAGCGACGCCACGAGAGGTCTTGAAAATAAAACCGAGTGTCCGGGGTAGTCCAGCCAGCCCCTGAGACACTCAGGAGAATAAAATAAGAGGAACGAGTTAGTCCACAATAATATGCATAGTAATAATAATACTTATAACAATAGCATTTATGATAACAAAAATATCCATGCTGGCATTAGGGTGACAAAAATTATCCTGTAAAATAATTCATGCTCAATTTAATTATTTCCTCCGAAGACCGACACTTGACCAACCCAGACTGTAGTCCTTAACCGTGGACACGGCTATTCGAATAGGTAAAACTCTGCAGAGGGTGTACTCTTTACCCACGTGTATAGGATTTCTTTAGCCAACACCGAGACGCTGACTAATTCCTATTACGGCCTTTGGGTTGAAAACACACCTGACTAGCACACACCAGATTAACTTTCTTGATGCCAGGAATCACCCAAAGCATCGTTCAAGAAAAACTCTAAGGCAGGGAGACTACAATCTCGAATAGCATGGGATCACAATCTCATATATAACGTGCGCAAAGATCAGGGGCGCTACCCCTCTCGGCTACAACCGAATACACCCATGCCCCCTGACCAAGTGACATGCCTACCAGTGATCAATGGTATCTTTCACTATGGCCTCTCTGTACGGTGTGTGCGGGAAAGGGGTTAACAACTTACTGAACCATACCCTACCTGCGTCAGGGACATGTAGTAGCACGGATCAAGTTTGGGGGTTACCGGAACAAGACTCGATCTACAGTCGACTCACGAGGCTTATGTATTTCCTGCAGTGGATAGCACAATAAAGTGTTCTTTCAACAGTAACATCAAAACAGGGCCACAACCCTTGCATGCCCCAACATGCATAACCAACAAGGCATGATCACGCTCCGACGTGATCACCCTTCTGCCGGTAACGGTATTTCTCTTATACCTGCTCCTGCAAGTTAGTCATGACAAGGACACGTTGCACGGTACGAGGAAACATGCCAACACTACATGCATGCAAATTTTATTTGAATTCAACATATGCATGATTCAATTATTCTTGCAAGCATTCAACCATGCAATCACCATATAAAGTGTTCAAGATGCTTGCCTTGATCAGGCAGAAATATTGGGTGCACTCCAAAAGTTTTGAAAATTCCCTTCCCTCCATTTCCTATTTTCAAAAATATTGAAATTACCACATAAAGCCAAAACAGTGGTAAAAAGTTGTTTAGAAATTTTTGAAATAAATACTAAAATAAACTAGATGAAAAATAAGGAATAACAGAAAAAGAATCAAGTTATTTGGAGTTCATATGATTTACTTAGAGAATTTCTAGGTTGGAATAATTAAAGAAAGGGACTATTTAATAAATCCTACAGAAACAATGCCTAGGAAAAATGTTCACCCTAGCAGGATTATTAGAGTATGAATTTAAGAGTATTTAGAAATTTGAATCATCAAATCTGGTTTTGAAATGAGTGCTATATAATTATTAGAAATCTACCGTAAAAGAAAAAGAAAAGAGCAGAGCTGCGCCCTGAGCGCTGTTTAGCCGTGCGGTGCCACTGGGCCGGGCCTAGCCGTTCGGCCGTGCGGAAGTGGTGATGACGTCGAAGACGTATTCGCGGAATACATCTCCCTCGTGCGTAGGCGACTTCCGTGGAGTCCGTCTCCACTTACGGACGGTCAGCGGCGCTGGGTCACTGACAGTGGGCCCGCCTGGCCCACTGGTTAGGTTTGACCAGCCCGCGCGCGTCTTCTCTCTGGCCGGACGAAGCGTGGGGCTCCGGCGACCGGCGCCGGCGAACGGCGAGGCCCCACGGCGAGCTGAGGCCACGCGCGTGTCCGGGGAAGACTGGCGATACCGACGAGGTACGGCATGGTCGCCAGGGAGCCCTATCTCGCCGGTGGCGAGGACTCCCGAAAGACTTCGGCGGCGGTGATTTTCGGCTTTCACCTACAGTGCTTCTCCGGGGAAATTGATAGGGGGAAACGATGTGTGGTGGCTCAGTGGGTCGAATGGTGCAACAAAATGGGGAGGGGAGGCTGTGGCTAGCTCGGAATCATCCGAGAGATGGCGGCGGTCGTAGCTGCCGGAGAGGAAGAAGGAGACCGTTTCCGGTTGCCTGGCTGCTCGGGGAAGTGCAGAGAGGTGGAGGAAGATGTACTGACGACGAGAGGGAGCTCGAGGGGGTTTATATAGACGGGGAGAAGGCGGTGCCGCGGCTCCAGAAGATTGACACGGCGGGGCGGCCATTAACGGTGCCGTTGAAGTGGTTGTGGTCGGTCGCGAGGGTCAGTGAGGTCGGTGCGTGGTCGGCGCACTGCGGATGACCTCGGGTGGTTGGCAATCAAGGCGAGGCAGCTCGGTAGAGACGTGGTGGGACGGGACTCGTCAGGCGGCGATTTTTGGTCGCCGTGGACGGCGGTGGTCGGCGCTAGCGGCCAAGTCCCGGTGTCGGCGAGGCGCGTGAGTTTATGGCGACGCCGTCGGAGCCGCTGCGGGGGTCGGGGAGGCAGTAGAGAGGGCCACGCAGGCGGTGCCAATGCCTGCGGTTGGCGAGCTCCGGCCGCGCTCCGGGCACACACGCCAAGTGCTCGACAATTTGCCAAGGTGCTCTAGAAGGCTCTAATGCGAATGAATATTAACAGGGTCATTGACTAGGGTGTGTGTGATCTACTGGACACGCTGTTTTGGTCAGAGAAGCTAGTGTGCAATGCAAGTTAGAAGGATGCAAAGTTTCTGCCATGCACACAGTGTGCTCGGCAGAATGCTAAGGCAATCTAGGCATTTTTGTTAGCTATGAAAATTGGCAGAGTGATGTCTCTATGGATGATAAAGATGTTGGGGAACGGAGCATGAATTTCAAAAAAAATTCCTACGCTCACGCAAGATCTATCCATGGAGATGTATCGCTACGAGAGGGGAGAGTGTGTCTACGTACCCTCGTAGACCGTTAGCGGAAGCGTCTCACAACGCGGTTGATGTAGTCGAACAATCCTTTGATCTCCACCGATCAAGTACCGAACGTACGGCACCTCCGAGTTCTACACACGTGCAGCTCGGTGACGTTCCTCACCTTCTTGATCCAGCAAGACGTCGAGGTAGTAGATGAGTTCCGTCAGCACGACGGCGTGGCGACGGTGACGGTGAAGTGATTCCGGCAGGGCTTCGCCTAAGCTCTCCGAAAATATGACCGAGGTGGAAAACGGAGATCGGGGCACCGCACACGGCTATGGGACAATTGTGTACTTTGGGGTGCCCCCTTGCCCCCGTATATAAAGGATGAGAGGGAGGAGGCCGGCCCCCTAGGGGTGCGCCAAGTGTGGGGAGTCCTACTAGGACTCCTTAGTCCTAGTAGGATTCCACCTCCCATACGGAGTAGGAAAGAGGGAAGGGAGAGGGAAAGGAAAGAGGGGGCTGCGCCCCCTCCCCTAGTCCAATTCGGTTTGGGCAAGGGGGGGCGCGAGCCTCCTCACGTGGCCTGCCTCTCCTTTTCCCGTATGGCCCAATAAGGCCCATTACTTCTCCCGGTGAATTCCCGTAACTCCCCGGTACTCCGAAAAATACCCGAATCACTCGGAACCTTTCCGACGTCCGAATATAGCCTTACAATATATGAATCTTTACCTCTCGACAATTTCGAGACTCCTCGTCATGTCCGTGATCTCATCCGGGACTCCGAACAAACTTCGGCCACCAATCACATAACTCATATAATACTAAATCGTCATCGAACCTTAAGTGTGCGGACCCTACGGGTTCGGGAATGATGTAGACATGACCGAGACGACTCTCCGGTCAATAACCAACAGCGGAACCTGGATGCTCATATTGGTTCCTACATATTCCACGAAGATCTTTATCGGTGAACCTCATATGTCAACATACGTTGTTCCCTTTGTCTGGCGGTATGTTACTTGCCCGAGATTCGATCGTCGGTATCCAATACCTAGTTCAATCTCGTTACCGGCAAGTCTCTTTACTCGTTCCGTAATACATCATCTTGTAACTAACTCTTTAGTCACGGTGCTTGCAAGGCTTCTGTGATGCTGTATTACCGAGAGGGCCCAGAGATACCTCTCCGATAGTCGGAGTGACAAATTCCAATCTCGATCCATGCCAACTCAACAAACACTTTCGGAGATACCTGTAGTGCACCTTTATAATCACCCAGTTACGTTGTGACGTTTGATACACCCAAAGTATTCCTACGGTATCCGGGAGTTGCATGATCTCATGGTCAGAGGAACGTGTATTTGACATAGTGAAAGCAATAGCAATAAACTGAACGATCATTTGCTATGCTAACGGTTGGGTCAAGTCCATCACATCATTCTCCTAATGATGTGATCCCATTATCAAATGACAACTCATGTCCATGGTCAGGAAATCTTGACCATCTTTTGATCAACGAGCTAGTCTAGTAGAGGCTTACTAGGGACACAGTATTTGTTTATCTATTCACACATGTATTTAGTTTCTGGTCAATACAATTCTAGCATGAATAATAAACTATTATCATGAACGGGGAAATATGATAATAACTAATTTATTATTGCCTCTAGGGCATATTTCCAACAGTCTCCCACTTGCACTAGAGTCAATAATCTAGATTACATCTCCATGTAATTAACACTTAATCAGTTCTAAAGCTGATCATGTTTTGCTTGTGAGAGAGGTTTTAGTCAACGGGTCTGCAATATTCAGATCCGTGTGTTCTTGGCAAATCTCTATGTAGATGCTGCTACCACACTCTGTTTGGAGCTACTCCAAAAAATTTCCCCACTATACTTATCCGGTCTGAGACTCATAGTCTTTCGGATCAGTGTTTAAAGCTTGCATCGACGTAACCCCTTATGACGAACTCTTTATCATCTCTATTCCCGAGAAATTCTTCCTTAGTCATCTTAAGGATAATTTGACCGCTGTCCAGTGATCTACTCCTGGATCACTTTGGTACCTCTTTTGCCAAACACATGGCAAGGCACACAGCTTGGCATACTTTATAGAACCTATGGCCGAGGCATAGGGGATAACCTTCATCCATTCTATTTATTTTGCCGTGGTCGAGATTTGAGTCTTACTCAACTTCACACCTTTCACCACAGTCAAGAACTCCTTCTTTGACTGATCCATTTTGAACTTCTTCAAAATCTTGTCAAGGTATATGTTTTGTGAAAGTCATATGAGGCGTCTCAATCTATCTCTATAGATTTTGATGCCTAACATGTAAACAACCTTTACCTAGATCTTCAAGTCTTACTCCACTTCACACCAGCCAAGAACTTATTTCTTTTGACTTGATCCATTTTGAACTTCTTCAAAATCTAATCAAGGTGTGTGAAAATCTTTTATCAGGTGTCTTGATCTATCTCTATAGATCTCGATGCCCAAACCGTGGATAACTCAAAAAACAGGTTTTTATTGAAAAACTCCTTTCAATTAATTCTTTATGCTTTCCAGAAATTCTACATCATTGCCAATCACATATACTTATTAGAAATGTTATAGAGCTCCCACTCACTTTGTTGTAAATACAAGTTTCTCCATAAACTTGCATAAACCCAAACGCTTTGATCACTTCATCAAAGCGAGTATTCCAGCTCCGAGATGCTTGCACCAGTCCATAGATGGATCGCTGGAGCTTGCATACTTTGTTAGCACCTTTAGGATCGACAAAACCTTCCGGTTGTATCATATACAATTCTTCCTTAAGGAATCCATTAAGGAATGCCGTTTTGACGTCCATTTGCCAGATTTCATAATCATAAAACGCGGCAATTGCTAACATAATTCTGACAGACTTTAGCATCGCTACGGGTGAGAAAGTCTCATCGTAGTCAACTCCTTGAACTTGTCGATAACCTTTAGCAACAAGTCGAGCTTTATAGACGGTGACATTACCATCAGCGTCTGTCTTCTTCTTAAAGATCCATTTATTTTTAATAGCTCACCGTTTCATCGGGCAAGTCTACCAAAGTCCACACTTTGTTCTCATACATGGATCTAATCTCGGATTTCATGGCCTCAAGCCATTTGTCGGAATCCGGGCTCGCCATCGCTTCTTCATAGTTCGTAGGTTCACCGTTGTCTAACAACATGACCTCCAAGACAGGATTGCCGTACCAATCTGGTGCGGAGCGTGTCCTGGTTGACCTACGAGGTTCTGTAGCAACTTGATCCGAAGCCTCATGATCATCATCATCAACTTCTTCTCTGGTCTGTGTTGGTGTCACAGAAATTTCTTTCTGTGGCGTACTACTATCCAGAGGAGGTACAATTATCTCATCAAGTTCTACTTTCCTCCCACTCACTTCTTTCGAGAGAAACTCCTTCTCTAGAAAGGATCCATTCTTAGCAACGAATACTTTGCCTTCGGATCTGTGGTAGAAGGTGTACCCAATGGTCTCCTTTGGGTATCCTATGAAGATGCACTTATCCGCTTTGGGTTCGAGCTTATCTGGCTGAAGCCATTTGACATAAGCATTGCATCCCCAAACTTTCAGAAACGACATCTTAGGTTTCTTGCAAACCACAGTTCGTACGGTGTCATCTCAACGGATTTAGACGATGCCCTTGTTTAAAGTGAATGCAGCTGTCTCTAATGCATAACCCCAAAATGATAGTGGCAAATTGGTAAGAGACATCATAGAACGCACCATATCCAATAGAGTACGATTACGACGTTCGGACACACCATTACGCTGTGGTGTTCCATGTGGTGTGAGCTGTGAAACAATTCCACATTGTCTTAAGTGATTGCCAAACTCGTAACTCAAATATTCTCCTCCACGATCAGATCGTAAGAACTTTATTTTCTTGTTACGATGGTTCTCTACTTCACTCTGAAATTCTTTGAACTTTTCAAATGTTTCAGATTTATGCTTCATCAAGTAGACATAACCATATCTACTCAAATCATCAGTGAACGTGAGAATATAACGATATCCACCGCGCGCCTCAACACTCATCGGACCGCATACATCGGTATGTATTATTTCCAATAAGTTGGTTGCTCGCTCCATTGTTCCGGAGAACGGAGTTTTAGTCATCTTGCCAATAAGGCACGGTTCACATGTCTCAAATGATTCATAATCAAGAGATTCCAAAAACCCATCTGCATGGAGTTTCTTCATGTGTTTAACACTGATATGACCTAAGCGGCAGTGCCACAAATATGTGGTACTATCATTATCTTTTGGCATTCGTGTTATGAACATATGTATTACTACGATCAAGATTCTATAAACCTTTCATTTTAAGTGCATGATCATCAATGATATTATCCAAATAGAATAACAATTATTCTCTGAAATTGAATAACCGTCTTGCAATAAACACTATCAGATATAATGTTCATGCTTAACGCAAGCACCAAATAACAATTATTTAGGTTCATCACTAATCCTGAAGGTAGAGAGAGCGTGGCGATGGTGATCACATCAACCTTGGAGACACTTCCAATGCACATCGTCACCTCGTTCTTAGCTAGCCCTCGTTTATTCCGAAGCTCCATGTTTCAAGTTGTAAGCAACTGAACAAGTATCAAATACCCAGGTGCTCCTACGAGTACTAGTAAGGTACATATCAATAACATGTATATCAAATATCTTTGTTGACAGTGCCAGTCTTATTATCTGCCAGTTCCCTGTGACATTTCCCTTTGCAATGCGAGCACTAAGTCTCGGGTTTGGTTCAGCCTTGGGTTTCTTCGCGTGAGCGGCAACTGTTTTACCGTTCTTCTTGAAGTTCCCTTTACTTTCCCTTGCCCTTCTTGAAACTATTGGTCTTATTAACCATCAACACTTGATGCTCCCTTTTTTTTATTTCTACATCCGCAGATTGTAGCATCGCGAATAGCTTAAGGATCTTCTATCCCTTGCATGTTTATAGTTCATCACGAAGATCTAGTAGCTTTAGTGATAGTGACTAGAGAACTCTATCAATCACCACTTTATTCGGAAGTCTAACTCCCACTTGATTCAAGTGTTTGAAGTACACAGACATTCTGAGTACATGCTCACTAACAGAGTTGTTCTCCTCCATCTTGTAGCTATAGAACTTGTCGAAGGTGTCATCCCTCTCGACCCGGGTGTGAGTCTTGAAAAACAAATTTTCAGCTCTTGGAACATCTCATATGCTCTGTGTTGCTCAAAACATATTTGGAGCTCCGGTTCTAAGCCGTAAAGTATGGCGCACTGAACTATCGAGTAGTCATCTTTTCTTGTCTGCCAGACGTTCATAACGTCCTCAGACGAAGCCGTAGGGGTATTTCACTGAGCGGTGCATTAAGGACATAAGCCTTCTGTGCAGCAGTGAGGACAATCCTCAGATCACGGACCTAGTCCGCATAGTTGCTTCCATCAACTTTCAACTTCGTTTTCTCTAGGAACATAATAAAAACAGGGGAACTACAGCGCGGTCTATGGATCTACAACATAAATTTGCTAAGACAAGTAAGACTATGTTCATGACAATTGAAGTTCAATTAATTAAATTACTTAAGAACTCCCACTTAGATTAACATCCCTCAAGTTGTCTAAGTGTAACATGATCCACATCAACTAAACCACGTCCGATCATCACGTGAGGTGGATTAGTTATCAATGGTGAACATCTTTCATGTTGATCATATCTACTATATGACTCATGTTCGACCTTTCGGTCTCTTGTGTTCCGAGGCCATGTCTGTACATGCTAGGCTCGTCAAGTTTAACCCAAGTATTCTGCGTGTGTAAAACTGGCTTAGACCCGTTGTATGCGAACGAAAGAATCCATCACACCCGATCATCACGTGGTGCTTAGAAGCGTCGAACCTTCGCAAGGGTGCATACTAGGGGAGAACACTTATCTTGAAATTTAGTGAAGGGATCATCTTATAATGCTACCGTCGTCCTAAGCAAAATAAGATGCATAAAAGGATTAACATCACATGCAATTCAATATATGTGACATGATATGGCCATCATCGTCTTGTGCTTTTGATCTCCATCAGCAAAGCACCGTCATGATCTCCATCGTCACCGGGTTGACACCTTGATCTCCATCGTAGCGTCGTGACACCTTGATCTCCATCGTAGCGTCGTGGTCGTCTCGCCGGCTATTGCTACTACTACTACTGCTAACTAATAGCGGTAAAGTAAAGCAATTACATAGCGTTGGCATAAAGAGACAACCATAAGGCTCCTGCCGGTTGCCTGATAACTTACAAAACATGATCATCTCATACAACAACTTATATCACATCATGTCTTGGCCATATCACATCACCAGCATACCCTGCAAAAACAAGTTAGACGTCCTCTACTTTGTTGTTGCAAGTTTTACGTGGCTGCTACGGGTTTGCAAGAACCGTTCTTACCTATGCAAAACCACAACGTGGTGTAGTGATTGCTTTTTGATCTTCTAAAAGAACCCTCTTCATTGAAACCGATTCAACTAAAGTGAGAGAGACAGACACCCGCCAGTCACCTTTATGCAACGAGTGCACGTAACGGTGAAACCTGTCTCGCGTAAGCGTACGCGTAATGTCGGTCCGGGCCGCTTCATCTCACAATACCACCGAATCAAGTAACAACTAGTAACGGCAAGCAATATGTATACACCCACGCCCACAACTCACTTGTGTTCTACTCGTGCAAATCACATCTACGCATAGACCTGGCTCGGATGCCACTGTTGGGGAACGGAGCATGAATTTCAAAAAAAAATCCTACGCTCACGCAAGATCTATCCATGGAGGTGTATCGCTACGAGAGGGGAGAGTGTGTCTACGTACCCTCGTAGACCGTTAGCGGAAGCGTCTCACAACGCGGTTGATGTAGTCGAACAATCCTTCGAGCTCCACCGATCAAGTACCGAACGTACGGCACCTCCGAGTTCTACACACGTGCAGCTCGGTGACGTTCCTCGCCTTCTTGATCCAGCAAGACGTCGAGGTAGTAGATGAGTTCCGTCAGCACGACGGCGTGGCGACGGTGACGGTGAAGTGATTCCGACAGGGCTTCGCCTAAGCTCTCCGAAAATATGACCGAGGTGGAAAACGGAGATCGGGGCACCGCACACGGCTATGGGACAATTGTGTACTTTGGGGTTCCCCCTTGCCCCCGTATATAAAGGATGAGAGGGAGGAGGCCGGCCCCCTAGGGGTGCGCCAAGTGTGGGGAGTCCTACTAGGACTCCTTAGTCCTAGTAGGATTCCACCTCCCATACGGAGTAGGAAAGAGGGAAGGGAGAGGGAAAGGAAAGAGGGGGCTGCGCCCCCTCCCCTAGTCCAATTCGGTTTGGGCAAGGGGGGGCGCGAGCCTCCTCACATGGCCTGCCTCTCCTTTTCCCGTATGGCCCAATAAGGCCCATTACTTCTCCCGGTGAATTCCCGTAACTCCCCGGTACTCCGAAAAATACCCGAATCACTCGGAACCTTTTCGACGTCCGAATATAGCCTTCCAATATATGAATCTTTAGCTCTCGACCATTTCGAGACTCCTCGTCATGTCCGTGATCTCATCCGGGACTCCGAACAAACTTCGGCAACCAATCACATAACTCATATAATACTAAATCGTCATCGAACCTTAAGTGTGCGGACCCTACGGGTTCGGGAATGATGTAGACATGACCGAGACGACTCTCCGGTCAATAACCAACAGCGGAACCTGGATGCTCATATTGGTTCCTACATATTCCACGAAGATCTTTATCGGTGAACCTCATATGTCAACATACGTTGTTCCCTTTGTCTGGCGGTATGTTACTTGCCCGAGATTCGATCGTCGGTATCCAATACCTAGTTCAATCTCGTTACCGGAAAGTCTCTTTACTCGTTCCGTAATACGTCATCTTGTAACTAACTCTTTAGTCACGGTGCTTGCAAGGCTTCTGTGATGCTGTATTACCGAGAGGGCCCAGAGATACCTCTCCGATAGTCGGAGTGACAAATTCCAATCTCGATCCATGCCAACTCAACAAACACTTTCGGAGATACCTGTAGTGCACCTTTATAATCACCCAGTTACGTTGTGACGTTTGATACACCCAAAGTATTCCTACGGTATCCGGGAGTTGCATGATCTCATGGTCAGAGGAACGTGTATTTGACATAGTGAAAGCAATAGCAATAAACTGAACGATCATTTGCTTTGCTAACGGTTGGGTCAAGTCCATCACATCATTCTCCTAATGATGTGATCCCATTATCAAATGACAACTCATGTCCATGGTCAGGAAATCTTGACCATCTTTTGATCAACGAGCTAGTCTAGTAGAGGCTTACTAGGGACACAGTATTTGTTTATCTATTCACACATGTATTTAGTTTCCGGTCAATACAATTCTAGCATGAATAATAAACTATTATCATGAACGGGGAAATATGATAATAACTAATTTATTATTGCCTCTAGGGCATATTTCCAACAAAAGATGGTGGTGGAGTTGTTTTGGCAAAAAGAAAAACTTGTTATTGCAAGTTTTGGAGAAATACAATTCTGGATAGAAACTTGGAGGATCTATTTGGTGAACCTTGAAGATGCAAAAGGAGTTGATCTAATGGACTTAAGAGTTTGGTTGGAAAGACTATAAGTGGTAAAAATCTCAGAATTGTTTGAGCAAGAAAAATTGGAGTTACAGTTCAAACCTAGAAATGGAACAGAATTGAGAAGAGGATGTTTTACTCAAATTTTCAAAAGACCATGTTGGATTTTTGCATAAAAATTATATATAGGCATCACATGACCCCTCATAATTTTTTGTGGAATTTTAAAAGAATTATTTAAAATAGTTGTAGTGCAACAGAAGCATTTATAAAGATTGAAAATGCTATAAAAAGAATTATTTTAGGGCAAATTTTATTATAAAAATATTTCCTACTGTTATTTAAAATATAAATGAAATGATTTAAGAAAACTACCAAAGCCAATAATATTTTACAAAAATTTCTATATGGAGGGAAGAATTTTGGAAAACAGAAAACAGAAAATACCCTAAAATTAAATAAAGACCCAATATAAATCAAAATTTTATTGCTGACCAAATTTTACTTAGTAAAAATATGGTTAAATTTTTGGGGTGTTACAAACTCTACTCCCCTTAGGAAAATCTCGTCCTCGAGATTTGTTAAGGGTGGAAGATTTAAATGCATATCACAACAAATGATCATATGGAGAATGCAACATAGCAATGCTTATAATATATGCCCTAAAATATATCGCAAAGATTGCATCATGAAAATAAGTGCTAAACACAGCAACAACTCTACTCATGACTGTCTACGGCTCGAAGGTAAGATCTACGGGGTCTTGTGGAAGGGTTCCTGGTGCGGGAGCACATTCTTCTTCTTCCGGAGGGAGTGGAGGAAGTGGAGGAAGCAAACGAAGCATGCGTCCCTCCTGAGTTGGCAGAGGTGGTCCGCCAATGGTGATCCGGGGATTCAAAACAGCAAGATAATGGAGATACTCCATTAGTTGCTGAGTGAAACGCTCCTGGTCCATCACATACTGAATAAGATAGACCAGTGCTGGATCGCTCTCTATACGTTCACAGCGGAACGTAGCTTCTGCTCCAAAAGTTGCGCGGCTCGGGAAATAGCAGTATTCCCTTTGGCTGGTACAGGGTACCGCAAATCAAAGGCGGGTAACTGCTTCATAAGCAGCAGCCTCGATGGCCATGCCTGAGGTTGGCATGGATCTCCCGATGAAGACAACATATGGAGGGCCTTGGTTCAAATCCGCTGGTGGGATGTGTACAACTGCCCAGTATTTCAAGCAATCAGAGGTGATCCTCATCTTGTACAACTCATACAGGGGTGGGTGGATGGAACCAAGGGTGTTGTGGGTGAAATCCCACAAAATCTTAACAAAACTACCAGGGCTTGCATCGGGGGTTCTTAGGTAAGCTCTGGGGTGAGACATGGATGGATGGATGGGGAAAAGCAGTGCTCGAGATTGATGGTTGCTGGTGTTGGATATGGAAGTGGCCTCTTATAGAGTGCCTGGGTTAGGGAACATGAGGCGGTGCCAGTACGACTGGTGTAGTGGCTCCGTCATAGGGCTGTCCGAGTCAAAATCGCAGACCTCGATCCCAACAAGGAATGTGACATATTATTGTGCGTGTCTGTTAGGGGGTTCGGCAGTCACGTCTAGAATTTACTCTGCCACCGCATACCAACAATTTATGCTAGATCCCGCATACTACTATTAAGACAATGGTACACAGGAAATTTACAGACTAACTACGCCATACAACTTCTACTACAAGAATACAGGGAAACCGGGATAACTAAGGCTCGACAACAATTCTGGTGGACTCAGTCCACCTCGTTGACATCTAGCCGGGCGCGTCTGGTGGATGTCGAGGCCTCTCCGTGTGCTTCAGTGTCAGAGTTGGCCAGGGTCGGATGGGGAGCTACAGGGCTGGGGTAGCGGTGGTGTCCCTCGTGGGGTGTCGAGGTCACCGTCCCATTGGAGTAGGTCTCCAAGAGACGACGGAATTCCTCGGGGGAGGCGATGGCATTGCCCGGGTAGATAACCGGGGCAGATCTTGGGGGCTCAACTGGCCTCCCAAGCAGTACCATCGGGGCGTCGGTGGCGGGTGCAGCTTCACTCCTTACCGGGGTCATGAGAGCGAGTGTCCTGCGGGTCGCGATCAGATCGAGGGTGACCTGATCGAACAGTGCCTCTTGCGCTCTCAGATAGCGCACCAGATGCACCAAGGCAGGATCCGTCTCATGGTCCCCGTTGGCGACTTGGGTCGGGCTACCATAGCCTTCACGGCTAGGGTAGTAGTAGAAAGGACGGATGTTAACCCTCGGCGACCGATGCCGGAGTTGCACTACAACCTCTCGGGCTGCAAGTTGGATGGCTTGGGTCTCGTCGGAGGTCATCCTCCCGGTGAACCGGTAGGGGCGTTCTGATGTGGTGCCCCTCCCGTAGATGTGCACCGTGGCCCAGAAGTGATGGATGGAGTCACTCGTGTGCTCCTGGTACACAACATACTTCGGCGGCTCTTCTATGCCAAAAGCTCGCCGGGTGAGATTGGCGAGGATGGCTACAAAGTCTCCAAGCTCAGCTGCGGTGGTCTTGTTGCGAACGATGGGGCCAGGCATCTTGCTGGTTGGATATTGAACTGAGAGTGAGGCTGTGATGTGCTGAGTTGGGGCAAGGCTTCCTTTATAAGCCAGCAGAGTCTTCCATTGCACGCTTGCGGATGGGACAACTCAGGTGTCGGCCACAGGCACACGGCTTATGGATAGACTGATAGGTTGGGCACTGACTGTCAAAAGATGTCGGCCGGCCACTGTGCAGGCTTATCGGATGGGATGGGCTTGGCTACGGACAAGGAAAGATTTGGATGGTGTGGAAACCTAAGGATAATGACCAGGCTAAGATAGGATTAGCCAGTGGTCAGCCTGGCTTTGATACCAAGTCTGTCGGGGCCGGATTTCCGGGACACAATATCCCAGGAATAACCCCTCGTGTCATCACCAGCCCCAGGATTACTGTTACTGGTGGACTCATCCTTGTTACAGATTACCAAGCAATTACAAGAATTTGGATACAAGACCATAAAGGTCTAATGATACAACAATGATTTCCAACAGCGGATGGCGGAAGTGACTCGTGGTTCTCCAACGCCGGTGGGGGCTCCATTCCCACAGGAACGGCTGACCTGGATAATTCCTATCTCACGTGGCCGCTATCTTAGGCTCTTCATGGACGTCGTTGTGGTACTCCCCGTTGAACTCCTGACCTGGCCAATTAAATAGCCAGGGACAAGCCGGTGAGTATGTTTGAATGTACTCGCAAACATAATGAACAAAAGATATACCGAATGCATATGCTCATGCTGAATTAAATGATATGCATATGATGACTGAAATTAAATTATGGCATGATAAATATTAGCACGTGCAGAAGTATGAGTAAATAAAATATTAGTGACAAACAAAGAAAGTTAATGGAAAATCGGGCGAGACGAGACCGCACGAGAATCCAAAAGAAAATATAAAAGAAATGCCAAACGGGTGTCTAAAAGAGAATCAGGCGAGACAGGACCACCCGAGAACTCAAGCGACGCCACGAGAGGTCTTGAAAAAAAATGCCAAACGGGTGTCTAAAAGAGAATCGGGCGAGACAGGACCGCCCGAGAACTCAAGCGACGCCACGAGAGGTCTTGAAAACAAATGCCAAACGGGTGTCTAAAAGAGAATCGGGCGAGACAGGACCGCCCGAGAACTCAAGCGACGCCACGAGAGGTCTTGAAAATAAACCGAGTGTCCGGGGTAGTCCAGCCAGCCCCTGAGACACTCAGGAGAATAAAATAAGAGAAACGGGTTAGTCCACAATAATATGCATAGTAATAATAATACTTATAACAATAGCATTTATGATAACAAAAATATCCATGCTGGCATTGGGGTGACAAAAATTATCCTGCAAAATAATTCATGCTCAATTTAATTATTTCCTCCGAAGACCGACACTAAGACCGACACTTGACCAACCCAGACTGTAGTCCTTAATCGCGGACACGGCTATTCGAATAGGTAAAACTCTGCAGAGGGTGTACTCTTTACCCACGTGTATAGGATTTCTTTAGCCAACACCGAGACGTTGACTAATTCCCATTACGGCGTTTGGGTTGAAAACACACCTGACCAGCACACACCAGATTAACTTTCCTGATGCCAGGAATCACCCAGAGCATCGTTCAAGAAAAACCCTAAGGCAGAGAGACTACAATCTCGAATAGCATGGGATCACAATCTCATATATAACGTGCGCAAAGATCAGGGGCGCTACCCCTCTCGGCTACAACCAAATACACCCATGCCCCCTGACCAAGTGACATGCCTACCAGTGATCAATGGTATCTTTCACTATGGCCTCTCTGTACGGTGTGTGCGGGAAAGGGGTTAATAACTTACTGAACCATACCCTACCTGTGGCAGGGACATGTGGTAGCACGGATCAAGTTTGGGGGTTACCGGAACAAGACTCGATCTACGGTCGACTCAGGAGGCTTATGTATTTCCTGCAGTGGTTAGCACAATAAAGTGTTCTTTCAATAGTAACACCAAAACAGGGCCACTGCCCTTGCATGCCCCAACATGCATAACCAACAAGGCATGATCACGCTCTGACGTGATCACCCTTCTGCCGGTAACGGTATTTCTCTTATACCTCCTCCTGCACGTTAGTCATGACAAGCACACGTTGCACGGTATGAGGAAACATGCCAACACTACATGCATGCAAATTTTATTTGAATTCAACATATGCATGATTCAATTATTCTTGCAAGCATTTAACCATGCAATCACCATATCAAGTGTTCAAGATGCTTGCCTTGATCATGCAGAAATATTGGGTGCACTCCAAAAGTTTTGAAAATTCTTTTCCCTCCATTTCCTATTTTCAAAAATATTGAAATTACCACATAAAGCCAAAACAGTGGTAAAAAGCTGTTTAGAAAATTTTGAAATAAATACTAAAATAAACTAGATGAAAAATAAGGAATAACAGAAAAAGAATCAAGTTATTTGGAGTTCATATGATTGACTTAGAGAATTTCTAGGTTGGAATAATTAAAGAAAGGGACTATTTAATAAATCCTACAGAAACAATGCCTAGGAAAAATGTTCACCCTAGCAGGATTATTAGAGTATGAATTTAAGAGTATTTAGAAATTTGAATCATCAAATCTGGTTTTGAAATGAGTGTTGTATAATTATTAGAAATCTACTAAAAAAGAAAAAGAAAAGAGCAGAGCTGCGCCCTGAGCGCTGTTTAGCCGTGCGGTGCCACTGGGCCGGGCCCAGCCGTTTGGCCGTGCGGAAGTGGTGATGACGTCGAAGACGTATTCGCGGAATACGTCTCCCTCGCGTGTAGGCGGCTTCCGTGGAGTCCGTCTCCACTTACGGACGGTCAGTGGCGCTGGGTCACTGACAGTGGGCCCGCCTGGCCCACTGGTCAGGTTTGACCAGGCCGCGCGCGTCTTCTCTCTGGCCGGATGGAGCGCGGAGCTCCGGCGACCGGCGCCGGCGAACGGTGAGGCCCCACGGCGAGATGAGGCCACGCGCTTGTCCAGGGAAGCCTGGCGATACCGACGAGGTACGGCACGGTCGCCGGGAGCCCTATCTCGCCGGCGACGAGGACTCCCGAAAGACTCCGTCGGCGGCGATTTTGGGCTTTCACCTATGGTGCTTCTCCGGGGATATTGATAGGGGGAAACGATGCGTGGTGGCTCGGTGGGTCGAATGGTGCAACAAAATGGGGAGGGGAGGCTGTGGCTAGCTCGGAATCATCCGAGAGATGGCGGCGGCCGTAGCTGCCGGAGAGGAGGAAGGCGACCGTTTCCGGTTGCCTGGCTGCTCGGGGAAGTGCAGAGAGGTGGAGGAAGATGTACTGACGACGAGAGGGAGCTCGAGGGGGTTTATATAGGCGGGGAGAAGGCGGTGCCGCGGCTCCAGAAGATTGACACGGCGGGGCGGCCATTAACGGTGCCGTTGAAGTGGTTGTGGTCGGTCGCGAGGGTCAGTGAGGTCGGTGCGTGGTCGGCGCACTGCGGATGACCTCGGGTGGTTGGCAATCAAGGCGAGGCAGCTCGGTAGAGACGTGGTGGGACGGGACTCGTCAGGCGGCGATTTTTGGTCGCCGTGGACGGCGGTGGTCGGCGCTAGCGGCCAAGTCCCGGTGTCGGCGAGGCGCGTGAGTTTATGGCGGTGCCGTTGAAGTGGTTGTGGTCGGTGGCGAGGGTCAGCGAGGTCGGTGCGTGGTCGGCGCACTGCGGATGAGCTCGGGTGGTTGGCAATCAAGGCGAGGCGCCTCGATACAGACATGGTGGGACGGGACTCATCGGGCGGCGATTTTTGGTTGCCGTGGACGGCGGTGGCCGGTGCTAGCGGCCAAGTCCCAGTGTCGGCGAGGCGCGTGAGTTTATGGCGACGCCGTCAGAGCCGCTGCGGGGGTCGGGGAGGCAGCAGAGAGGGCCACGAGGGCGGTGCCAATGCATGCGGCTGGCACGCTCCGGGCACGCACGCCAAGTGCTCGACACTTTGCCAAGGTGCTCTAGAAGGCTCTAATGCGAATGAATATTAACAGGGTCATTGACTAGGGGGTGTGTGATCTACTGGACACGCTGTTTTGGTCAGAGAAGCTAGTGTGCAATGCATGTTAGAAGGATGCAAAGTTTCTGCCATGCACACAGTGTGCTCGGCAGAATGCTAAGGCAATCTAGGCATTTTTTGTTAGCTATGAAAATTGGCAGGGTGATGTCTCACTGGATGATAAAGATGGTGGTGGAGTTGTTTTGGCAAAAAGAAAAACTTATTAGTGCAAGTTTTGGAGAAATACAATTCTGGACAAAAACTTGGAGGATCTATTTGGTGAACTTTGAAGATGCAAAAGGAGTTGATCTAATGGACTTAAGAGTTTGGTTGGAAGGACTATAAGTGGGAAAAATCTCAGAATTGTTTGAGCAAGAAAAATTGGAGTTGCAGTTCAAACTTAGAAATGGAACAGAATTGAGAAGAGGATGTTTTACTCAAAATTTTCAAAAGACCAAGTTGGGTTTTTGCATAAAAATTATATATAGGCATCACATGACCCCTCATAATTTTTTGTGGAATTTTAAAAGAATTATTTAAAATAGTTGCAGTGCAACAGAAGCATTTATAAAGATTGAAAATGCTATTAAAAGAATTATTTTAGGGCAAATTTTATTATAAAAATATTTCCTACTGTTATTTAAAATATAAATGAAACGATTTAAGAAAACTACCAAAGCCAATAATATTTTACAAAAATTTCTATATGGAGGGAAGAATTTTGGAAAACAGAAAACAAAAAATACCCTAAAATTAAATAAAGACCCAATATAAATCAAAATTTTATTTCTGACCAAATTTTACTTAGTAAAAATATGGTTAAATTTTAGGGGTGTTACAGTCCGGGCTCCTCCTCTTCATTTACCAGAGGGCTCCTCCCCTCCTGGTCTTGGGTGGCCGAGGTATGCACCTCGGCCATGACGGTGCCGCCCCCTCCCCCTGTGTGCGACAAGGGAGGGGTCCTCCTCGACAGAACCTCCTCGGCCTCCTCGATGATTGGAGGAGGCAAGGCGCGCGACTCGGTCCCACTCTCCGCCAGCGCGGCCGGTGGAGAATCCCCCTTCGAGTCTCGATCGGTGGGGAGGTCGCGCAGCGGGCTGCAATGTTAAAAAACAGAAGCACGGTTAATAGCAGACTTAGCTCGGCTGAAGGTGAGCAGGCGAATCTTAAAGATACGTACCTTTGAGCCAGCGGTTTGACCCTAGGGGTCCTCCGAGGAACCTCTTCGGAGGCCTCAGAGTCCTCGGCAGAGGCCGAGCTATTACCGGACAAGGCCACCTTGGCCCTGCACGGTCTTTTGGGGGCGGGATGAGGCTGCTCCTCTTCGGCGCCCTCGGACGCCGCCCTCTTCCTTGCTCGGGAGGAATCACTTTCCTCCCCGTCCTCTCCCTGCTCCTTCTCCTCCTCTTGTGCGGAGGGAGAATGGGCGTCCCCGGATCCAGTGTCCGGGGGTCATCGGGAGCGGAGGCCCTCTCTGGCCTCCCTCTTCTCCTTCTTCTTGTCCTTCCTCTCTGGCACCTCTTATGGCTCCTCCGCCAGCATGGCCGTTAGCAAGACCGTCAGGGGACCCTCGGGCAGCGGGGCCGGGCTATTGATCCGCTCGGCCTTCTTCAACCAGCTCTGCGGATGAGAAATGAGAAAGTTGAGTACCTTATCAAAAGGGAACAATCCGGATATAATATAATAACAAAATTTGTCATACCTCCCGAGGAGGGTTTGCGGCGTCAAGGCCGATGTCTTCCTCCTCGGCCGGCCAATCCTTCTACGGCTTGAACAGCACCTTCCACAGCTGAGCGTGGGAAGTGCGGTAGAAGCTGAGCACGGTGGCGGGGTCCTCGGGCTTGTAGGCCCACATGGGGGAAGCCCGGGACTGGAAGGGGCGAATACGGCGGTAGAGCATAATTTGGATCACGTTGGGCAGCTCGACCCCCCGCTCTATCATCTTTGCTATCCGGCTCTGCAGCAGCGCCACCTCCTTGTTTGACCCCCAGTCGAGGCCTTTCTTGGTCCATGAAACCATCCTCGTGGGGGGTCCGGATCGGAAGGCAGGAATCGCCCCCCCCCCCCAATCCGCGCTCATTGGCTTCGTGATGTAGAACCACTCCTTCTGCCAGATCTTGACGGTCTCGATGAAGGTCCCTTCTGGCCAGTCCACCCGGGGAAGCTTGCTGACCATCGCTCCCCCGCAGTCCGCCTGTTGGCCGTCAACAATCTTCGGCTTGACGTTGAAGATCTTCAGCCACAGGCCGAAGTGTGGTCGGACCCGAAGAAAGTCCTCGCAGATGATGATGAAGGCCGAGATGTGCAGGAAGGAGTTTGGGGCAAGATCATGGAAATCGAGCCCGTAGAAAAACATGAGGCCCCTGACGAAGGGATGGAGGGGAAAACCCAAACCTCGAATGAAGTGGGGTAAGAACACCACCCTCTCGCCCTGCCGCGGCATGGCGATGACCTGGCCCGCCTCAGGAGCACGGTAGGCGACGTCGGCTGGGAGATAGCCCACGCTCTTCAGCTCCGAGATGGCGCTCTCGGTGATGATGGAGGCTTCCCATTTGCCCTTGGACCCGGAACCAGCTATTGTTGGATTAGACAGGTGGCTGGAGAGGCTCTTGGAAGGGAGAGCAGATCTAGGTGCTGGAGCTCGAGAAATTGGGAGGGCGACGGCGAAGGAAGAGGTGTGAGCATGCGAAGGAAATGGAGGCCGCTCCCCTTTTATGGGCTGTAAAACTTGTGGTCCCTTTACTGCGTTGCAGGCTTCGCCGTTTCCCCGTGTAATCGTGCCATTATGCGCGCGTGGGATGGAGCAAATTATTGATCATATCCCTTGAAAATAGGGCACGATCTCCACGTCGATGGGACGTGCCAATGCAGGAGCTGCCTCGAACCGTGAATCGAGTTTTCATAAACCGACTCACGGCCGTGGCAGGCTGTGACCCTTCGGTAAAACTTGTCAGATGGGGTCATTGTTCACATCAATGCGACTAGCCTTCGGGGCTAAGTTATCGGTATACCTCGGCGACCGAAGTACAGTTCGGGGAAGATGCGGGTGAGCAACACTTGAACTTGATTCGGAGGGGATGCAGACTTGACACGAGAATCACGGAAGGGAAGGAACTGGTCCACAAAGCCGATGGTGTTCGGCATATACCTCGGCTTCGAAGACTAGTTCGGGGGCTACTGAGGGTGTCCCGGACTAGGGGGTACTTGGGCTGCCGGCCTATCTCTCATAGGCCGGACTAGTGGGCCGCACTTTACTCATCAAAGGAAGGCCGAATTGCGGGTGACCCCGTGCACCAGAAGGAAACCTCCGAAGACTTGGCGTCTCCTCCAAGAAATAATTATCGGCATGTTTATCCCCTGATGGCAACCGACCATATGTAACCCTAGGTCCCTCCGGTGTCTATATAAACCAGAGGGTTTAGTCCGTAGAAGGGAGAACCATCATCATACCCACCTAGGGTTTAGTCCATCTGATCTCGAGGTAGATCAACTCTGTAACCTTCATACAATCACATCAATACAATCTAGCAGGATGTAGGGTTTTACCTCTTCGAGAGGGCCTGAACCTGGGTAAATCGATGTCTCTATGTTCCTTGTTACTCATTGATTCCAAGACCCACAGTTCGGACCCCCTACCCGAGATCTGCCGGTTTCGGTACCGATAGGAGGGACAATTAATGTGTGTGTGGTAGGCGGTCCTATCGAGAGAGGTCATAGTTCCATCGATGTGTGTACGTGGGAAAAGAGGGGGAGACCTAACTAGAGATATAGATCGGTCGGTTTTTGTGGGAAAATAGCGAGAGAGACCTGGCTACACTTAGAGGGAAATCGATTCGTGCACATGCATGCATGTGTCAGAGATAAAGAACTCCGAGAGTGACGAAGATAGGGAGAGGTGTGTGTGGGGGGGAGGGATGCAGCTAGCTAGCTAGCTACCTAGGAGATGGTGCGAGAGGCATATTAGTTAGTTAGCTTGAGATAGTGTACGAGTGCGAGATGGATAACAACAGAGGGGGCGACAGTGCGCGTGTTCCTCAGAGTTAGGGTGGGAGGCATGGACGGTGAGAGGAGGGTAGGACCATATGTGTACATGTTTGTGTGTGGTAGTGATGACCCACAAGTATAGGGGATCAATCGTAGTCCTTTCGATAAGTAAGAGTGTCGAACCCAACGAGGAGCAGAAGGAAATGACAAGTGATTTTCAGCAAGGTAGTTTCTGCAAGCACTGAAATTATCGGTAACGAGTAGTTTGATAGCAAGATAATTTGTAACAAGTGACAAATAGCAATAGTAACCAAGAGTGCAGAAAGTTGGCCCAATCCTTTTTAGTGCAAAGGACAAGCCGGAACAATCACTTATAGTAAGGAAAACGTTCTCGAGGACACACGGGAATTTCATCTAGTCACTTTCATCATGTTGGTTTGATTCGCGTTCGCTACTTTGATAATTTGATATGTGGGTGGACCGGTGCTTGGGTACTGCCCTTACTTGTACAAGCATCCCACTTATGATTACCCCCTCTGGCAAGCATCCACAACTACGAAAGAAGAATTAAGATAACTCTAACCATAGCATTAAACATATGGATCCAAATCAGCCCCTTACGGAATAGCGCATAAACTAGGGTTTAAGCTTCTGTCACTCTAGCAACCCATCATCTAATAAC
This sequence comes from Elymus sibiricus, assembly GCA_039707655.1. NCBI lineage: Eukaryota > Viridiplantae > Streptophyta > Magnoliopsida > Poales > Poaceae > Elymus > Elymus sibiricus. Next base: position 355,471,404 of record CM077664.1, on the reverse strand, counting down.
TACTCCACAATGCATTCCCTTAGGCCCAAAGATGGTGAAGTGTCATGTAGCCGACGTTCACATAACACCACTAAGGGAATCAACAACATACATATCATCAAAATATCGAACGAATACCAAATTAACATGATTACTTATGACAAGACTTCTCCCATGTCCTCAAGAACAAAAGTAACTACTCACAAATCATCAACATGCCCATGATCAGTAGGGTATTGAATAGCATAATAGATCTGAACATATAATCTTCCACCAAGTAAACCAACAAGCATCAACTACAAGATGTAATCAACACTACTAGCAACCCGCAGGTACCAATCTGAGGTTTTGAGACAAAGATTGAATACAAGAGATGAACTAGGGTTTGAGATGAGATGGTGCTGGTGAAGATGTTGATGAAGATTGGTCATCCCACAATGAGAGGATCGTTGGTGTTGTCGATGGCGACGATTTCCCCCTCCTGGAGGGAAGTATCCCCGGCAGAATCTCTCCGCCGGAGAGCAAAATTGCTCCTGCCCAAGTTCCGCCTCGAGACGGCGGTGCACCGTCCCAAAAGTCTTCTCCTTATTTTTTCTAGGTCAAATTCACTTATATACCAGAAAATGGGGGCCAGAAGTGGGCCAGGGGCCCCACGAGGTACCAGGGCGCGCATGGGGGGGTGGCGCGCCCTGGTGCCTCGTGGGCACTGGGTGGCCACCCTTCTGTTAATTATTGCGCCAATATTTTTTATATATTCCAAAATAATTCTCCCAGAAATTTCAGCTCATTTGGAGATGTGCAGAATAGGTATCTCTGACATAGCTTTTTCAGGTCCAGAATTCCAGCTGCCGGCATTCTCCCTCCTTGTGTAAATCTTGCATATTAAGAGAGAAAAGGCATAAGCTCTGATACCAAGATGATACGGGATTGCCTGATCTTCATGGAGGATCTGCTTGATGAACGAATCAACGCCACCTGAAGGATACGAAGGAAACCCTCGATCCCAGCCAACAACGTTGTCGGGTAAAGGATAACTAGTGCAACCTAACGAGACCAAAGCTAGCTACTGCATATGCAACAACCAGCAACAAGTATTCGCCCAACCACACTCTTAGGATTCCAATCCACGCAACCACGCACGAAGTTGGAAGCACGAACTGGTCGCCACCTCAACGGCTACTGTTGTAAAATCACAAAGTGAGTCTACCCTCTCACAAGGCAAGATCAAGAGCTAAGGAGGAAGTGAACTCTCAAACAAGATTCTGGTTGCACTTAGCTAACCTATGCTGAAATCAAATTGCCAAAGAGTTGTGGCTGAAGTGGGGGAAGGGTTATTTATACTAGGAACAGCCCTCCTAGCTTAGGTGTGAAACCAGCCCAAAAGAGGGGCTCAAATTCGTGCTAACCAACTGGTCAAGGGAGCAAACATATGGAGCCTCGCGCAGCAATTAATGCTTTGGACAGCTTGCATTGGAACTCTCATATCCTTTGACTCAGGACTCCAAATGTTGCACCGTTTGATTTTCCTGAAAGTAGACTTCAAATGCTGTCCATTTTGTACTCCCACACGTGCTGGATACTCATATATTTGTGTTTCATGATGCAGCAAGTTCTGGGATGAATTCTGGAACTGTGCATGCAACAATAGAGTGTTGAGATGGCTTGCTATTCTTCCTTGAGGTGTAACTAGTTGCCCTTGTCACCAAAACATATTTTACATCAGAGTTGAAACTTGTTCTCTTCAAACTTGTTATATGGGCTTCAGAACTTGTTTCTTCATGTGCTGAAAGTTGTTGGTTGTCCTCAACATTGTACCTGAGTAAAATCAGCATACAAGATTTAGGCAGTATAAAGTTCTCATGGATAGTTGAAGTATGATTAGCTAGGAGCGCGTTCACCTCTTGTTCTATTTTTTTGGCACGGATCCTTGTCATGGGACCCAAATAGGTCTTCTTTGTAGAAGCTTCATTTGATAGCAGAGATTGATGATGAGAAGATGATAAACGAGGTGAACCTGGGATGTCCTCATCATCCTCCCCCTCTTCAAAAGGAGTCGTCCTCGACTCTTGACCCTCTTGATCGAAGCATGGAGATAGACCAACAACATTAAATGTGAACAATAGCTTGGTTCATGAGTTCCTTCTCATCTTCACCTTTGGTTTGTGTAGATCATCATCTACATGCCTGCATAATAGAAATGATAGTAGTAGCTCGGCCACCCTTAAAACAAATAATATGGAACCCAAAGTATATGCGTTCACCTGATCGTCAACATGGCACAATAGTATGTGCGTTCCATGAATGCTCGTCATGATGGATTCTCAAGTTGATGTTGTTGCATCTCAATATGAAATGTGCTTCTCGCCTTGTCATGATGTTTATAAATGAAGCTTACTGTTTGGCTGCAACTATACAATCTTACTTGCCTAGGATGGTCCTCATCATCCTCCCTTCCTTCAAGAAAAACCGTCCTCGGTTTTTGATCACCTGTAGCAGCACTAAGGGAAACAAACAACGTGTATGCATGGTATATGAAGACGTCACACATTTTGTTGTTACCAAGATTTTGCGCACCCCAAATTGTAGAAAAATAATCTTCATAGCAGCAAAACAAACTCAATGGATCAACATACATTTTGGGCTTGGAAGAATTGCAACTAGTTTTGCAATTATAAATGAGGGGCATAACAGAATCATTCACATCATTCATACACCTACAATAATATGTTGTGATCATATCAAAGCCAAAATCAGAAGTATTTATGTGAAACACAACATAGTTGGCCAGCAAGAATGTCTCATATGATAGTTCAGATTTTCGCGTAGTAAACACGTGCAAATGTGGTGAACAAATTTTTAGTATTGACCATTCATCAACTCGGGATCTGAGAAGTTTAGTGCATGCAAAACGTGAACATATGGGTACCAACAAATGAGTGACACATTCACCACAAGCATATTGTTTCTTTTCACATGACACAAACTTTTTCACGTGAAAATGGTTGCCCAAATGATCGTCTTTCATTTCTGCAAGTCTACTGGAAGCAATGCATATTTTGTCCACAACAAACTTCCCGCCAACACTATAATCTCCAATTAAATTAAACTTAAAACAATAGGTGTAGGTTTCATAGAGAGAGTATGAATGTGTGATTTCAGAAATGTTCATGATATGATAACTCAATTCAATAGATTTAGCAAGCATGGCACAATATAAAGCATGAACATGAGACATTCCATCAAGCATTTTGTCATGCCTTACTAATTTCACATTATCAAAATGATGGGGAATCATGTGATCCAATGGTTCAGGCATAGTAGAAGAAACAATCATACAAGGCATTATTGTAGTACGATTGTACTTACAATCATTCTCTTGTTCTTGCTGTAAGCTTACTTCAATACAATCTTCCTCTTGATCAAGCCATCGTTCCTCATGAGCACATGATGAATCATCAACTCTGATTTGCCTCTCTTCTTGTTCCTCCATATTGTGGGAAAGTGTAGCAGCACCGAATTCCTCTTCCTGAAAGCAAACCTGTACATTGCAAGGAATAATGCAAGGAATAGAAAGGGTTATGTTAGTTTCAGAATCCTCACATTTTGTTTCAGCTAAATCTCTCATTTCCTTTGGTATATCTCTCGAACTCTCATTTATGGGACTCTCAATCTCACTTTGCGTGGAATCACACAGCCCTATAGTACTAGAAGCATATATGTGGGTAACAACTCAAGCTCACCTCACTTACCAACCGAAGCTCATGTAACTTCCAAGTGAGAGCAGAATCGTGCTCAACCGTGGTGCCGGTGGTTGGTATACAAAGAGTGATGAATCAAGCGAATACAAGTCTAGGGTTGCACATGCGGGGCTGTTTGGTGGAGCTTGGTGGGGTATATATGTAGCAAAAGATATACTAATCTGCAACTTAGATATTGTTGAACCAAGTAATCATCCACACAAGATTCGAATGCCCTTAGTTGTTGAATAAGATATAAGTGTATAACATGAAACTCACACCAAGGAATCAAATTTGCTGCAAGCAAGGATTTATGAATTTGCACACTTGACATGTTTCATCTCACAACACAAACAGGGATTTTTCAAGATATAAGTGAAGAACAGCCCCAAATTTCTCTCTTTTGCTTCCTGCACACACTTCCTTTTTTTTGGGCAGATCTCTTTTTTTTGCCTCTTTTTTTTTCTTTTTTTTGACAAACTTTCAACAAGGGACTTGGATCTGAACACACACTTTGGGGGAATCACAAAAATTACAATGGATGAACTCAAACAACAAGAACATGCAGCTGAAACTTTGGCAGCAAAGACACACGAACAGATCTGACTTTTGGGCGTGGAACACATGGTGAGAATCAGATCTAACAAAGATGGATGGAAAGTACACGGCGTGGGCTTTCCAAAATACACAAAAACACCCAAAACGGACTCCGGATGACAAAGATATGCGCGATTTGGTGGAGGTTGCAGATCTGAAATCTGTGCACGAAAATGAACACAAACACACAAGAATGGATGGGGGGAAACTCAGCAACTAAAAACAAAGATCTAGTGGACAAGAACTTGATAAAACTCACCAAATAACAGATTAAGGGCTGCAAAAGGCTAGGTAAAGGTTTTTTTTTGTGGGGCTATTTTCTGGACTTTAGGATGAACAAGAACACGAACTAAACTAGGGATACAAGATCCTACCGTGTCAACCGAAGCTCTGATGCCAAGATGATACGGGGTTGCCCGATCTTCACAGAGGATCTGCTTGACGAACGAATCAACGCCACCTGAAGGGTACGAAGGAAACCCTCGATCCCAGCCAACAACGCTGTCGGGTAAAGGATAACTAGTGCAACCTGAGGAGACCGAAGCTAGCTACTGCATATGCAACAACCAGCAACAAGTATTCGCCCAACCACACTCTTAGGATTCCAATCCACGCAACCACGCATGAAGTTGGAAGCACGAACTGGTCGCCGCCTCAACGGCTACTGTTGTAAAATCACAAAGTGAGTTTACCCTCTCACAAGGCAAGATTACAAGAGCTAAGGAGGAAGTGAACTCTCAAACAAGATTCTGGTTGCACTTAGCTAACCTATGCTGAAATCAAATTGCCAAAGAGTTGTGGCTGAAGTGGGGGAAGGGGTATTTATACTAGGAACAGCCCTCCTAGCTTAGGTGTGAAACCAGCCCAAAAGAGGGGCTCAAATTCGTGCTAACCAGCTGGTCAAGGGAGCAAACATATGGAGCCTCGCGCAGCAATTAATGCCCTGGACAGCTTGCATTGGAACTCTCATATCCTTTGACTCAGGACTCCAAATGTTGCACCGTTTGATTTTCCTGAAAGTAGACTTCAAATGCTGTCCATTTTGTACTCCCACACGTGCTGGATACTCATATATTTGTGTTGCATGATGCAGCAAGTTCTGGGACGAATTCTGGAACTGTGCATGCAACAATAGAGTGTTGAGATGGCTTGCTATTCTTCCTTGAGGTGTAACTAGTTGCCCTTGTCACCAAAACATATTTTACATCAGAGTTGAAACTTGTTCTCTTCAAACTTGTTATATGGGCTTCAGAACTTGTTTCTTCATGTGCTGAAAGTTGTTGGTTGTCCTCAATATTGTACCTGAGTAAAATCAGCACACAAGATTTAGGCAGTATAAAGTTCTCATGGATAGTTGAAGTATGATTAGCTAGGAGCGCGTTCACCTCTTGTTCTATTTGTTTGGCACGGCTCCTTGTCATGGGATCCAAATAGGTCTTCTTTGTAGAAGCTTCATTTGATAGCAGATTAGGGAAAAGGGTAGACCGGGACATGGTTGCAAGGGCTATATATCTATATAGTTACAAATGAATGAAAACGCCATGCTTGAAGCCAAAAGAATAAGCTCTTGATACAGATCTCTTTCATCTTGTAAATAAAGTAGGGGCGTCCCTAACTACAGCTTCCTACCAGAAGTCAGACATTCAGCTAATACTGAATAAATCTTCTTCTAGGGACACCTCTCTAAAATAAGAATGATGGCGTTTTCGATCTTATTCGTTTTCTGATTGAGAAATGTGAGAATGTAGTTATTTTTATGAAACCGAATATTCAAGATGCTTTCCTCGACCAGATCTATTTACGGGAGTCGTATTTCGAACTGACCCCGGGTCTAATCTAGAAATGGTAAATCCTATTTGATCTTCAAGGTTAAGTACTTTTGCGAGACTATCAACATCTTATCTGGTTGATAGCACTCAACCCACTGACTATACGTTTTATATGGGAGCCCTAACTCCACCATGCAATTCAACAAGCTGAGGACGGAGAAGTCAACCGGTCTCACGTTTTCTTCTTTTCTTTTTAAAGAACCTGCCCCGAAGGAAAGCATATTATAGGGGAAGAGCTAGCTTCATTCGAGCTGGATGGGCTAAAAGCTTTCGTTGAGACAAAGTAGGAAAAAAAAGTTCGAGAACATGATAACTAATGTTTGGAACCAAGAGATCTCATAGTTCTTCAAGTGAGAAGCTGAGAAGGGATGACACCCATTTGACCTAGAAGACCGATGATCAAGTGTCAAATTCTAAACCAAGAGATGGCAATGGGACTATAGGAGCACGGTACTAAACCATCATACCATACCAGTGACTTCACCAACCGAAACCAACTAAAATAAGTTCAGGGATCCTGAAGGAAAAGAAGACGGTCGTGATAGATTGGTGAATGAGGAAGGAAAAGAAAGCCTAACCTATCCAAGCAAGATAGCGAAAGAGAAAGCTGTCTTTAAAGCCTGTTTTGACCAAGCAAGCAAGCTGGAGCACCTTTCACGCTAGCTTGCCCTTCGCTCGAAGTACACTTCCGGTGCACTTCTCACTGCTCAACCACTTTATCTTTAACCTAACCGCCTTCTAAAGCTTCCACGGGAAAGCCAGCAGAGTATGCCTTGGTTTAAGAGAGGAGCTCAGGTCCATCTTATGCTCACAATACATCTTATTCAGCAGGACATCTGGGCTCTTTAGAGAAAGACGAAGTCTCTACTTGTTAACCATGGATGCCTGTTATATTTACTTATAGAGTGAAGAACAAGCCCACTTTCCATATCCCTTTCGTCCGGATGATCGATTGCCTCATTCTTCTTCAAAAATAAGTGCATTTGGCCATTGTGTTTTCCCAACTTTCATAATAGATCTGGGCATGCATGGTTTTCAATAGATAACCCTTGGCCCTCTTCGTTTCCCCATGGGCATTCACTTCTCTTCAAGCTCGGGATTAGCGAAACATGGATCCGATGCCCATCTCTTTTTCCACTTTGCAAGGCTGAGAGACTTTACCAATTGATAAAAAAAAGCATGAGCAGGATCAGCAGAGGCAAAATCGAATAAAATGGTTTATTTGCACCTTTCTTTGGTAGGCAACGAATCTCACGGAATGTGGGAATCTTTTACAGATGTGAATTCTCGCTTTAACGCTTCGATAACATACTTAGAATCAAGTATCTTCGGGGCCGGGGCTCGCCCTCAACAGATATTGTCTTTGCTTCCGCTGATGTCGTGTCAATTGCCCGAGGGAGCATAACACTGCAGGCCGCAATGAACATGCCCGCCGCATCTCGGATAATTGCTCCAGTTGCGCCAATTCCAGTATCCGAGACAGAAAGCAGCATCCACGTGAACTTTGACTGTTCATAATATGGGAAATTCTAAGGTGAAGGATGCCTGCTCAGGTCATGATATCACTGATCCAAACTGTCGGCCCAGTGGGAACCAGGGTACCACGGCCTGTCTGCCTCCGGCCCAGAGGACTACGCTTGGGCCGGCCCAGGAGGGAGGCTCCGCCTCGGCGGCTCCGGAGGAAGCCGCCTCGCGAGGGGCGAGTCTTGCGAGGCCCCTCGCCGCCAGGCCGAGCCCTGCTGAGGCCGCCAAGCACCAGGTCGCCTCGCGAGGCCCCTCTCCCCTCGTGAGGCCCTCCCTGGAGGCAGGTCGTACGATGTCAGCCACAGGGCTCCGCGCCCTACACATGGGTGACGTCCCGCTATCAGGATAAGGACAGCGGGGCGTGACCGAGCCCAGCTTCCATTTCGGTGATAAGGGAGCAGCGGCGTCTGCCTCCTCCAAAGTAGGTCCCAAAGTATTCCTCTTCCGTGTAAGAAGATCAGGACGGATCAGCGCGCCAGGACGGAGGTCATCGCCAAGCCCACCAAGACGCCCGGAAGACTACTTTATCAGGCGGAGACCGCCTTTAGTCAGGATAAGCCTGTGAGCCTATCCCCCTTTGAATTGCCGCCCTGTGGCTACCCTTTCTCGCTGATATTTTCGGGGAAGAGGACCAAGGCACTACAAAGGGGCAGGGCCGCTTCCTTGTAAGGGGATCGACTCATTCTCCCCCACCTCGTGTACTCGAGCCACAAGCTCTCCATTACAGAGCAATCCAACACAAGCAGGAGTAGGGTATTACACCGCACGGTGGCCCGATCCTGGGTAGCTCGCGCATCCCCTTCATGTCTGGTGAGAGCCAGTGTCCCGCCGTAGTTGCCGTCGTGTCGTAGGTCGCCAAGCGAAGTCCCCCAGAGTTCGAACCTTGGTTCTTGGAGAAGTTTCTTGGACGCAGATCCTAGACTCCGACATTTGGCGCGCCAGGTAGGGGGACTTGCCGTCTTCGCGCCTGTGACCTCGACGCCAACATCAACATGGACGCCGCCACCGCTCGTCGGGAACGCGCTGCGCGCCGAGACGCCGTCAAGGTCCACGCGGCGCCACCCCTCGGCGGCGCCCTCGCGCTGCCACCGAGCCTGTTGGGGAGTGGGTGGCCTCCTCCGCCCACCCGTCGGTGAACGAGCAGGCGCACGGCCACTCCGTCGCCACCTCCTTGCTCGTGCATCGCGACCCTCCCACTTCGCACGCCGCGCTGCTCATGGCACATGAGCTGCTGCGCTACCGTCCCACCGAGGACGGCTACGACGCTTGGCTCGGACGCATCACCGAGCTCGTCGACACCGCGCATGATGGACAGGCGCCTTCTCTCTCCCTGCCTGCACCGCCGTCCCACGCCGACCGGGCCGAGCGCGACGCGCCTCCTCCTCCTCCAGACCGCGACGTGGCCAAGTGCCGCCCCGCGGCTCGCTCGCGCCGGACGGCGACGGTGACAGCTGCCAGATCGTCCGCCGCGCGTCCCCGGACATGCGCGTGGTCATCGAGAAGGCGCGCAACTGCCAGGACCGCGTCCTCCATGACGTCGCCATGGCTGGGCGCCAGAACCGTGCGGCCCTCGACGGTGGCGTCGTCACCAACGGGGGCTACCTGACCCTCTCCCTCGAGCTGCGCCGCGTGGTGTGGCCCGACAAGTTCAAGCCAGACCTTCCTCAGCGCTACGACGGCAGCGCCAACCCCACGGAGTTCCTCCTGCTCTACACCATCAGCATCCAGGCCGCTAAGGGGGACGACCGGGTCATGGCGAACTGGTTCCCCATGGCCCTCAAGGATGCTGCGCGCTCATGGCTCATGAACCTCCCCGAAGCGTCCATCTCCTCGTGGGAGGACATGTGCAAGCAGTTCGTCGCTAACTTCAAGGGCACGAGCGACCGTCCCCTCATGCTCAACGACCTGCGGCTCGTGCGCCAGCGCCCTGGTGAGCCCCTTCGCAAGTTCATCCAGCGCTTCAGCCAGGTGCGCCACAAGATCCCGAAGGCCTCCGACGCCGCGATCGTCTCTGCCTTCACCAATGGCGTCACGGACGTGAAGATGTGCGAGAAGCTCTCAGTCAGGGACGAGCTCGACTCAGCAGCAGAGCTGTTCGTCCTCGCCGACCACTGCGCCAAGGCCGAGGAGGAGCGCCTCTCCCTCCACAACGGCACTGACGCTAAGCCTGACGTGGCGAAACCCAAGGGCAAGGACGCCAAGCGCAAGGGCCCTGCCGTTCTTGCGGCAGAGCCGGACTACAAGCGTGGCCATGACCACGGCGAGGCCAAGAAGAGCGACCGTCCTCTCTGCGCCTACCACGAAGTGAACTCCCACATCACTGAAGATTGCCACGAGCTCAAGCTGCTTCGCCGGAGCCGCACCGAGGGCCGCAGCAGCCGCAAGGAGCGCGGCAAGGGCCGCGGTGGCGGCAGCGGAGGTGGCCGCTGGAACAACAATAACAACAATGGCGCTGGCGACAACAACCGTCAAGGCTGGCAGAACCAGCTACGGTAGGCTGACCCCCAGGCCAACGCCGCCCCACCACGCGCCAACGACTCCCCCCCTGCTGAGAACGCTGGGGGGCTACCAAGAGCCCCGCAGGGTGGCCTGCATCCTCGGCGGGGCCCAGGCCCCTCCGTCCAACCGGTACTTCAAGCAGTTCTCTCGGGAGGTGAACGCGGCCCTCCCGGCGCTCGAGTCCGCCGGCCGCCTCAAGTGGTCTGAGTTCCCCATCGCTTTCGACGCCAGTGACCACCCCAAGTCCATGAAGGCTGTGGGCGCCGTCCCTCTGCTGTGTACGGCTACCATCATCAATGTGGCCGTCACCAAGACGCTAATCAACGGTGGAGCAGGCCTCAACGTGCTCTCCGTGAAGACCTTCGAGACGCTCCAAGTGCCCTACGAGTGCCTGACGCCCACCAGGCCCTTCTCGGGCGGCATGGACGGCTCCACTGTCCCCCTGGGGTAGGTGTGCCTTCCCGTCACCTTCGGCACCCGCAAGAACTACCATACAGAGTTCATCGTCTTCGATGTGGCTCACATCGGCCTGCCCTACAACGCCATCTTGGGCTACCCGGTGCTCACCAAGTTCATGGCCGCGACCCACCACGCCTACGGCCTCGTCAAGATGCCTGGCCGCAGCGGCACCCTAACTGTCTGCTGCGACAAGCAGGATGTGCTGCACACCCTCGAGCACGCCTACAAGAAGGCATCCATCGCGTACCCGGCCGATGAGAACGTGCCTAGGCCTGCCGAGGAGACGCCCGTGAAGAAGAAGCCCCTGCTCTCTCAGGAGCGGGCCGAGTCCAAGAAGGCGTCGCTGGATGGGAATGAAGCAGGCCCCTCCCTCGCCATGAGCGGCGGGCCCTCCCCCAAATAGGGAGGCGCGCTCGTCGCCTCCCTCCGGGCAAGCCCTGATGCATGGGCTTGGACAGCATCAGGCTTGCCTGCCTCTCGAGGGAGGTGCTCGAGCACCTCTCAGCCGCGTGCCAGAGTGCACGGCCCGCCAAGCAGGAAGTCAACAAGCCCCAGGATGCTGGAATCGCCCGTCAAGATCCCTCCTCCAAGCGGATCGCCGGCCTCACCCCCGTCGCCAGGTCGCGCAGCGGCGCGCGCATGTGCGTCGACTTCGTCGCCATCAACCAGGTTCGCCCCGTGGACCCCTTCCCTCCTCCGCAGATCGGTCAGACTGCGGGCCTGCCCTGGCTCGTGCGTATGCCGTTCGACCTCGAGGGTGCTGAAGCCACCTTCACGAGGCTGATGCGCATGAGCCTGGAGTCCCACATCGCAAGGAACACGGAGGTGGTTAACACCCGCCCCCCCCCGGCCCGCCGTGGCCCCACTCGTGACGGCGAAGGGTGTTCCCGTGCGAAACACATGGAACACCCCCATCACCGTAAGTTCTATCCGTGCTCCACAGATACAAGTGACATGGAGCTGTACACGCTCCGGGGCTCTCTCTACCCACGCTGCCTCCGGCACGTGAGAGTTCCTTCCCACTCTCGTGGAAGCCCCATGCTCCACGCTGGCGGATGCCCCATGCTCAGTGCTGGCGGCCTACTTACCTGAGGGGCCCTCGGCCGTCACATCCTCAAGCTGACCCGTGTCGAACATGGCAGCATGTGTCTTTCTGTTATGTAATGAACTTGCTTCATGCATCAGTAAAGCTTATTTCCTTCAAAACCCTGTGTGCCTGCAGCGGCGCGCTCGTGGTCTTCCCCGTGCCTATTACGCGAGCGGGGGCTGGGCACGGTGTCTGTGCTCGGGTCAGTCCCAGCAGCACTGAAAAATACAAGCGACTGAGCTTTGGCTCGCAGGCCTGCTCCCGTGTACGTCACCTCACCAGGTCCTTGGTGCTCTTGTCTCCTCGCATAACACCCACAGGCGACCTCCCGAGCGCGCCCTGCCGCGCTACTTGCGAAAACCTGGCAATTTCCCTGATGCAGGATACCGAAGGCCTCAGGACCCCCCCCCCTCGGGAGGCCTCACGAGCGGCGTCCTACGGGCGGAAGGCCTCACGAGGGACTGCGCCTCCCGAGCCTCGCCCCATAAGGGGCTCGCTACAAGCGGCACGCCTCGAAGGAGCTAAGTCTAAATCACCCCTCGGGTTTTCTCCCTCTCGTTTCTCCCTCGTGGCGTCCTGATTTCCTCGGCACGAGCCGCCTGCGCGTCAAGGGGGGACCCTGAGCATCGCGCCTCAGGGACTCCTACCAGCCCTAAGAGCCCTACACCCTCTGGCCTTGCCGAGCGCATGCTCCAGGCATACCAGCGACGGTCGTAGCCAGCCTCGGGGGCTGGGTCCTAGCGACACAGGGCACAAAGGCAACGTAAAAGGGAAATAAGGGCCTCGGGAGGAAAGCGAAAACGCATAAAACATTAAGTGCTTAAATCAAAAGTACCGTGCAAATGTTTTCACTCACCCACGGGGCCACGTCTATCCTATTACAGCAATAGGTCAAGGAGAATTTAGGCGCGTGAGGGGGGGTCGCCGCCGTCACCGCTGACCTCAGGCTCAAAGGCGTACAGCCCGACGAAGCCAGCCACGTGCTCCCTCACGGCCTCCTCGAGGCCTTCGCGGAGCTCTGCCGGGACAGGGGTCACCACCTGCCCGAGGTCGAAGCGGTCATCAAGGCGGAGAAGGTTGCTGAACAGGCACGTCGTCGCCTGGGCCAGTAGGTCACGGCACGCTTCCTCGATGGTAGCGTCCGTATCCAGCAGCTGCTTCTTGAGGTCGTCAACCTCGGCCTGGAGCTTGTCCCGCTTGGCCGCGAGGCTCCTCCGCTCGTCGAGAGAGGCCTGGGCAGCCGCCAGCTCACGCTCCTTCGCCAGCAGGCGCCCCCGTTCTGCCTCCTGCGCGGACGCGGTTGTCGCGAGCTCGCGTTCCCGGGTCTTGACGTTCGCCTCACGGGTAGCGACCGCCTCCTGGAGCCTCGCGACCTCCTCCTCGCGCTTCGGGAGCGCAGCTTCGCGGGACGTGAGCTGGTCCTCACAGGTCTTCGCGGCCTCCTCCCGCGCCTTGAGCTGGTGCTCGCACGAAGCCGCCTGCTCCTGAAGTGTCTTCTCGTAGGCGTCCGCCTCCTCCCGCCGCCGCTTGGCCTCCTAGGCATCTTTGAGGGCCTTCGCGAGGGACGCCTGGGCATCTTTGGCGAGCTGCTCATGCTGCACTTGTGCCTCCTCGTCCCACTGACGGTCGAGCTTCGCCGCCTCCCGAAGCTGGCTCCACCCCTCCGCCAGGCTCCGCTGCCCCTCCGCACGGAGCTCCGCCTCCTTCCAGAGCTCACCCTCGACGCCCTCGAGGGCCTCCCAGACGCTGTTGATGGCCCCGTCTCAGGGCGCGGTGCCCCTCTCTCCCAGCACCAAGGCACGACTCACCCCGGTCTCCTCGCCGCCTGCCGGCGCCGTTGGATGGGAAGGCGCGATCTCGAGCCCCTTCGGCAGCCCCGCGCTGTCGCCTCCAGCAGGGGCCGCGCCCGTCGTCTGGCGCGGGGGGCTCAGGATGGCCACCTCCGGCGTCGGCAGCGTCGCTTGACGCCCTGGGGTCGCCAGGGGCACCTCGAAGGCCACGCACTTCGGCCCGGAGATGGCTCCCGCAAGGGCTGCAGCGGCCTCCACCGTAGGGGGCACGGTGCGCGGGGAAGGGGCCGGCGTCTCGCCCCTCCTTTCCGGCCTTCTCGGGACCAGCGGCAGGGGCCACCTCAGGAGGAGCCGCAGTGGCGGGCCTGGGGGGCGTCGCCTCGCTTTGGGGGGTCGCCTCCGCGCGCCCCTGGGAAAGCGCCTCCCGGCCGCCGCCGGCCTCGCTCTCGCACTGAGGCCGCAGCTCGGCCTCCTCACTGCCTTCCGCCAGCTTCGCCGCCAGGCGCGCCGACGCGGCTGGCGAGGCGGTCTTCAGAGGAGGGGAGGGCCCCTCAACCTCAGCCTTCTTCCTCTTGATCTTCTCCTTCTCCTCGACGGCCGGCTCGGGGCCCCTGCGCAGACAAAAACTCATCAAGGCCGCAGCCGCCAAAAAGCAAAGGTCAACAGGAAGGGACGAAGAAGCTTACTCATCCTTGGGGTCCCAGAGCTTCCTCTTCTGCCCCTTGGCGGCGCCGCCGCTGCTGCTGCCTCCTTCACGCAGCGTGCCGGGGCGGCCACCCGAGGGCACGGCACGAACCCCGTCGGGATCGGCGGCCACGACGGTCCCCTCCGGCCGCGCCATGAGGGGCTCGTCAACCTCTGCGGCGCCGTCCCCTCCATCCCATGCCAGCATGGGCTTGGCCGATGCAACGCGAAACACGTCCTCATCGTCACCCTCGTCCTCGCCCAGCCGGAGCCGCCGACGCGCCGGCGGGGACGGAGAGGGTGGCAGAGATGATTCCCCCCTGCTCTCCTCACCGAAGGAGGAGGCCTCATGGTCGTTCGAGGCAGACTCCTCCTCCGAAGAGTCCTCGAGAAGCTCTTCAGGCTCCGCAAGGTCCATCCGGATCGGCCCCCATTGGTCGAACAGGGGCATCGCCGCAACCAGCTCGGCCTTGTTGGACCAGCGGTGCACCGGACACGCGTCGTGGGGCATCTCCTCTGCCTCCCCTGGGAACAGAACTTCCCAGGCTTCGGCAACTGCTTCGGCTGAGAGGGACTCCCGAGCCAGCCGGATCCGGTCCTCGGCTCCGGTGATCACCCACACCGGGTGCGAGCGCCTCTGCAGGGGTGCGATGCGGCGATGGAGGAATTCCTTGGCGATCATGCCCGCCGTGAGCCCGGCATCACTCAGCTCAGCCAGCCTCGTCAGGATCAGCCGCAGGGCTGCGCCGCTGAGCTTCTTGTGCTCCCAGCAGGGGATCTTCTCGGCCGGCTCGGTCGGGACCGCCAGGAGAGGGCTCTCCTGCTGGGCATCAATGTAAACCCAGTGCGGCCTGAAATTCTCCACCTTCTTCGAGATCTTCATGTCGATGAAGACCTTGCGCATCTCGTCGTCGATACGGGAGGAGGCCCCTCCGGAGCGGTGGCTTCCCGAGGAAAAGACCCGCAGGCTATAAAAGGTCCGGAAGAGCGCCACGGATGGCATCACTCCCAGGAAGGCCTCGCAGAGGTACGCAAAGAGAGCGAGGACAAGAATGGTGAGGAGGAAGTCGGAGAAGGGCGGCACCAGCCCGGCGAAGAGCGAGTGGAAGAAGACGGGGACCACCGTGGGCCCGAGGTCACTTCGTGGGTGCGAACCCGACCAGATCTTGGTGGCGCCGCCCTCGTAGTGCACGGAGGCCAACAGGGGGCGAGCCCTGGCCAGCCCGTCCTCGTTGATGGTGGCCGGCCACAGGGCCGAACCGAGCTCCGCCGCCGGGGCGCTCTTGCTGGAGGAGGCCTCGGCGGCCGCGGGATTCTTGCCGGGGGCCATGGCTGCGGCGAGCTTGAGGGAGGAAGAATAGAGGAGCCGCTCGCGCGAGACAAAGGGCGATATGGAGGCGAAGAGCAATGATGTGCCTGCACCCCTGCGCGGGCAGGCTTTATCGCCAAGACGGCGGTTACCGAGGCGTCGTGGGGAGTGGGGGCGTCCCGCCCTGAAGAAGCCGCCACGCGTCACCTCTGGGCCCGGTAGCTCAATGGGCCCCACGTCGTTTCATCCCTAACGGGCGGAATGTGCGCGCCGCGGGCCCGAGGGCTACTGTCGGCCCAGTGGGAACCAGGGTACCACGGCATGTCTGCCTCCGGCCCAGAGGACTACACTTGGGCCAGCCCAGAAGGGAGGCTCTGCCTCAGCGGCTCCGGAGGAAGCCGCCTCGTGAGGGGCGAGCCTCGCGAGGCCCCTCGCCGCCAGGCCGAGCCCTGTCGAGCCCGCCAAGCACCAGGTCACCTCGCGAGGCCCCTCTCCCCTCGCGAGGCCCTCCCTGGAGGCAGGTCATACAGTGTCAGCCGCAGGGCTCCGCGCCCAGTACATGGGTGACGTCCCGCTGTCGGGATAAGGACAACGGGGCATGACCGAGCCCAGCTTCCATTTCGGTGATAAGGGAGCAGCGGCGCCTGCCTCATCCAAAGCAGGTCCCAAAGTATTCCTCTTCGGTGTAAGAAGATCAGGACGGATCGGCGCGCCAGGACGGAGGTCATCGCCATGCCCACCAAGACGCCCGGAAGACTACTTTATCAGGCGGAGACCGCCTTTAGTCAGGATAAGCCTGTGCGCCTGTCCCCCTTTGAATTGCCGTCCTGTGGCTACCCTTTCCCGCTGATATTTTCGGGGAAGAGGACCAAGGCACTACAAAGGGGCAGGGCCGCTTCCTTGTAAGGGGATAGACTCATTCTCCCCCACCTCGTGTACTTGAGCCACAAGCTCTCCATGACAGAGCAATCCAACACAAGCAGGAGTAGGGTATTACACCGCATGGTGGCCCGAACATGGGTAGCTCACGCGTCCCCTTCGTGTCCGGTGAGAGCCAGCGTCCTGCCGTAGTTGCCGTCATGTCGTAGGTCACCAAGCGAAGTCCCCTAGAGTTTGAACCTTGGTTCTTGGAGAAGTTTCTTGGACGCGGATCCTAGACTCTGACACAAACTATGCTACACCAAATCTGAATCCTGACTAGTTAGCGAATCATGTGCTCTGTGCGAATGTCTTTATTAGTCTATTTCATTTAAGCCCAAAGGATCTTCGAATACCGACTGGTCGTCCCAATCCAATATCCCATCTGCTTATTCCAAATTTTCCTATTCCTAGCGAATCAAATGAGATTTCTGTTCTTCCATCAAGAGGAGATAGTTATCGATAAAGCAAAAAAAAACCTGTTGACATAGAATGCAATCGAAATAGAGATAACTAGGCAAAAAAAAGACCGAAAACAATAAGAAACTTCTACTCCCTAGGTGGTTATTTGCCGCATAAGACAGCGGTGGAAGTTGAAGGAAAGAGTGGGCTTTGAATCTAGGTATGCTTTCTAAGTATTGCGCTGCGCCTAGCCTACATTTACGAACATACCTCTGTCTTTCAAACAAAGCCATGTGTGTGGAACTACTTAGATTTGTTTTCTAATTGCTTTTATCGGGCCATCGAGAAGTCAGTCAGCGGTTGGCTTGAGTCATCAAGTTGGTCTTTAAGACTTAGCAGGACCCTACACACAGTACACCTTAGTAGAAGGTAGATTTCTCTCACCCTATGTGCAATCAAGCTCAGAGACTTGAGCCGCAGAATCCCTTATTTCTTTTCTTTCTCATCGATTAAAAAAGGATGAAATAAAATGACTTGATTCGAAGCCACTTCTGACTTGGATTGATGAAACGAGAATATTAATGGATTGGATTGTTGGTCTTTCACTAATGGAGCATCTCAGCCCTAGCCTTGAAGTTGAACATCCGGGGATATCTAAATATTGAACCAGTGATTCAAAAGAATGGCAAGTCAGCGGTTATGTGTTGACTTCAGAAACAGGAATCTTGCCACTCCAAAGGACGAGTATCCAATGCCGATAGCTGACCTACTGGTAGATTCGGCAGCTTGTATTGAGCCTCTTGGATTCCCACTCAGGATATAACCAGCTGCCAATCGCCGAAGAAGGTATTAACAAGAATTTAGATGCCCTGGTCCAGTTGGTGCCTATGATTTGTCGATCAATTCCTCGGGTCAAGGGGCGCACCTATGATGTATAATCTTCACTACTAGTCAATCCAGGGAAATATTCCTTCTGGCCTTTTATAGATGGATACCTTTTTATTAGAAAAAAATCCCCTTTCAGGTTTAATGATCAAGCAGCGGGGTACCTATTATCCTCTTTTTACCAGAGGAAGTGAGGAAACAGAGGTAACGGAATTTCATTGTAAAGAAAATGACTCATAAGGAGGTCAGTCATAAAATCCTTAAACACTAGATCATGACTATATACCCGGATCTCATTCCTTGAAAGATCCCAGGTCGCTTCGCTTAATCAAAGATAAGAAATATCATAGCTGCTTACGAATGCCATCCAACGAGGTAGAACCACCTTCTAATCCTTATGGAGTTTAAGAACAACGTCCACTTGGATTTTCTATACTAGTTAGCCGCAGAAAAAGATGAAAGCGAGCCAAAACATGTAAATCAAAAAACAAAAGAAGGGAACATCCACTGCTGAAATACACTTGCATCGTCGTTAAACAGGAACTCAAAAACGGCACTATAGCATTGGAATTATGGAATTTGAATGGATTGAGTACATCAAGATGAAGAAATTAACGTAATAAGCGATATTCTAAAAAGATTCAGTCATGCCAGAAACCTCAGTGTGCATGGCACTAAAAAAGGGTACAAAGAACCTGAGATGCAAGTAATGGCTGAATAGCCGGGGAAACACTAAATAAAGACAAGTGTCATCCGGACTTACTTGATTGATTGAATCAAGAGATGGAAATGCCATTGAGAGATTAGAAGGGATAGAGAAAATGTCAGATAGAGGTCGTGCTTCTGCTCAGTCCAAAAGAACAATCTGAGTGAGGATAAGGTGGTTTATTTTAGGGTTCGAGAAAGCAACTTGACATGCCAATCCTAACAAGAATTCCACTCTTCCTAGTCATGTCAGAAACCACCTCTTGGGAAGCAGATCGAAAGCCAATCATTTCAGAAGATGATGACCCTCTTGTGCTCCTACGTTCCTGCTAGTTGGTGGATGAAGAATAGGAGAGAGCTTGCTTGAGTAGAAGATAACCCGCGAGAAGGATGTTTTGTAGCGCTTTCTCATACAAAAGGAAAAGGCGTCACGACCGAAGATAAGGAAAGATCCCAGCTTTTCATTGCTCTATCGTGCCACCCCTCCTCCCAGAGCCGGTTCTTATCCATAGACTTTTCAGCTAAAAGATACGATATATATCAATGAAAATGGGCGCCTTTGGTTCTTGGTACGACTGGTACTTTTTCTCATTTATCGGTCTAGTTGGAAAATTTTCCCCTCAAAGATAAAGTTTTTCTTATATATTATGTTGCACCCTTGCCCTTAACCTTCCTTTATCTTCTATAAAAAGGCTGGACGTCAAATGTAACAGATGCTTATATTCTAAATATGACAAGCAAGAAATCTACTATTGCCGTAAACAAAAACCCAAACATTACTAACTAACAGATCTTTCCTATTCTAACTATTTCCCTATAAACCATGATTGATATACCAATCAAAAAATACTTCTGGAACTAAACTATTCTATTGATTTATGCCCGTGCTTCTTCTTCTGTTTTTGTACGCAGAAGGATGTCTAGGAGGAACAGATCACTGAGGTTAAGGATGAGAAGGTGAAAAGTGAAGATAGAGAATAGATGCCATGAACAAGTGTATCAATTCAAGAGTTAAGGAATACTATTGGGAAGATTGGGCATTGGGTTCATCTTGTTATTGACCATCCCTTTTCAACACATATCTTTTAGTATACGTCTTTTTTAGTTGCTTAAAGATTTCAGATATTGCTTTTTCTGTTATCGGAAGTGTTGCGTTCCCCTTTAGGGTGTTTGTCAGTGGCGTCACCCGATAGGGTGTGTGCCCGGAAGAGAGAAGAAAAACATGTTGCTTGCTATTTCTGGTTGAAGAGCGATTTTTTCCTATAGAATAGGAATTCCGAGGGATGTTTTTTGTTATCGATTTGTAGCAATAGAAAGATAAAGGAAGTGATTGAATAAGTTGGGTCATGTTGATACTAGATCCATGTCTTGATTATTCTACTTTTCCATTCCAATGCACAATACTATGCATTCCATTCCAAAGAGCGGTTTCGGTGGGTTGATACGATTTCCACTTTGACAGTCCTAAGTTGGCATTCTTTTTAGATAACTTCCATCTCGCCATAGATGAAAAGTACCCAATTTCATGCCAAGAGACCATGTAAGGGTTGTACGACCCATCCATATGATAAAAAGACTCACAAGCATAAGAGTAATTCCTTCCTTCCCTATCATTAATTAAGGACTGGCTTGCTTCGAGAGAAAGGAAATCTGAATTCCATAGTCGTCTTCCTCACGAGCTGGAACAACTAAAGGTGTAGGTTGGAAACATACTTTTTTCGTTGGATTGTGCTCCAGAGAATGGAAAAGTAACACACACTCCTGAGAGGCGGCATTAGTTTATGGTTCGAAAGCACGAGTCACTCCATCCAGCTATACTTGCATTGATATAGATGATTTGAGCCTTTGAATTTACTTACTACAAAACAAGCTATGTTCTCCTATATATTTCCTTGGGCTTGCTTTACAAAAGAAAAACAAACTACTCCTCTTGATGTGGTCAGAGCGAAGTACTAATAGGCACAGAAACAACAGGAATATCTTTCATTCATTTCATATGTATGGTATGACACGACCTCTTTTTGCTCCCCATTTCGTTGGAACTGAGGCCTCTGTCTACCGGCCCGAAAGGAGGGTCTCATGCTTGTAAACTAGCATATATCTTGCACAGAATGAACCTTCCTTCAGTCATAATGAGAAGCACTATCGGGGTTTGAACGAATAGAAAACACAATCAACACTTCATATCAAAGTCAACCAACGTTTATCATATAGAGCGGAATCTTCATTCTAATTTGATTAGCCAACCCTCCCTCGAGTCGTATGCTTTCTGATCACTCTCCTATGCTGGTTACTTTTCTTTCAAATGTTACGTCGTTGCAGGTCCTCGCCGTTCAGGTTCAAGGAGATGTCTACTTGATTTCCTTTAAGTAAGTGGTGGCCCATAATAGTAGAGATGTATAACAATAGTAGCTTAACCAAAGGGATAGACTTGAACTCTTCCACACCCCCTTGCCAGAGGTTTTAAGAGAACAACCTTTTGGGGATACCAATTCCACCCATTCGCAGCAAAGGAACTAGCACTTTCTTAAGCTTTCCACCGTTCTTGCTTATTCCCCTTACTTACCCAATGAAAGATATAGATTGGAAATTGGAAGATGGTCGTCCATAGTTATGTTGTTGAAAATACCCTCCCTTACTCATCAAAACGTTGGAAGCGACTTGAGATATCTTTTGGGAAGAGAGAATAACTATAGATGCTCGATATGCATATTGATCAATCGATCTCCGCGTCCTGCCAGTTCGCTAAGTAGACTCACTCTACCGAGGGGCAGAAGAAGATCAAGCTGATAAGGGGAAGCGCTGAGAAAAATCTCTCTCTTATCTAAATATAAGAGCACGCTTTATCTCCATGCACACATAAAAAGGGGATCTTGTGATGATGGAAATGGTACATATGTGGACCACTTTGGCTCCGCCCAAAAGCCCCTGAGCCGACTATCTCCTGGCACAGCCAAAGCATTTCCTCGCCCGAGGCCTGCTCAAAGCTAACTTGAATCCGAACAGCTTGCTGCTTCTCCGAAACCTTCACCAGCTTGTGTATCCTTGTAAGGTCGCGGACCCGGCGTAAGAACGAGAAACGTGAGTCAAGCATGACATAAACCCAAACCCCGGCACTTTTGATACTTCTCATCTCAGGACAAGTCACAGAAGAGGTAAGGCGCTATAGCCAGTGAAGGAACGGGAAAGAAGAATCAGTGGAATTGACCAATAATTTATACCATTATGACTTTGAATAATCGCTAATAGCTGACACCAATGGAATATTTTTTGACCCTAAGGCTCACGTTGACTCCGTCCTTTATTGAATAGCCAAGTCGTCGTGAGTAAGCATATGATCCATCACACAAACGTCCCTAAACCTCAGTAAGCCTTTCTAGATGATGCATTTCCCTTCTTATCTATCGATGTATTCATCTGAGGCCACAGGCAGGTATATATCTACGAGTGGTTTATATAAAGGAGGGTACTGATAAGAAGTTTGGAAAAGGCAAAACAAGTTGTGTTGACTGAGGCTCAGAATACGTTCTTGCACCACTCCTTTCAAACACACATACCCTTTCTTCTCACAAATGTGAAATTCCGGAACTCTGTGTGTAATTGTTGCAACAACGATAGGGACTCTGCCGAGGGCTCCCCGGTAGGTTCTAGTCTCTCTTTATACTACGACTGGAGCAAGGCGTAATGGGCTGTGTGGTATGTTGATCAAGGAGGTGCTGCATTGGCTGTAGCTGCAAGAGGTCTTGAGACAGAAATTATGCCATTATTGCTTCTTTCATTTAAAAGCTTGAGTCGGTTCTATCTAGCTAAGTTATTCAATAAAGTAGATCGAAGTGTGTGATGCTTGTGAGTTTGGCAACTACTATATACGATATTTATAACAATACTTGATACTTGATTTATGACTTCCTCTACCTAGACCCACACCTACTTTGAATTTAACTTAACGGAGCGGCGGATCCAATAAAAAGGGACTACATTCCAATCCTACTCACCAGAATAAATAGTTGTATGGCATTCGAACCCCACCTTCATGGTTGTATTCTAATTAGCTGGAAATGTATGACCTAAGCTTCTCAACAGGCATTCACTCAACAGAGCACTTAATGAGTTTTCTAATGGCTTGAAAGACTACTATGTTTCTTTTAAGCTTAGTTGCAAAAGAAAAGCAAAGGGGAATGCGGGTCCATTTCGTAACGCTTACGGTGATAAAGAAAAGTAACTCCCATCCGCGTGAGAGGCACCGCTACCGGGCCGGGGTAAGGTAAAGCGAAACCAGAGTCCTTCTAGCCCAGCTCCGCTCTTTTTCTCGTGATACGTCTGATCGATTTTCTCGCAGGGATGATATTGAATCAGAAAACCTAATCAATTGTAGAAATTACTAAATTTTCCTTTATCTCGAGTACTTGGTTGGGATACGAGGATCCGTGTGGGTTTGAAGCTCCATAGCATGAAATAACACCATTCCCTAATTGAGAATTGAATGACCACCGCGGGAGAGCCAGGTACAATTTATTTTTTCATTCAACCTTATATATCTGTTATTAATAAAAACACTCCATAGAGAAGTGATAACCTTAGCACAAGTGAAAGAAGCCCACATGCCCACTCTTCCTTCCCCCCACCCAAGCAAGAAAACCATGGCTACTTGGTGTAGAGGCCTCGAATTCACTATTTTCATAATGAATTCTACAAGAAAAAAGACAAAATAAAAAGTATAACATCTTATTTATTTTTCTTTTTGTTGCTATCAAAATAGGGTTTAAGAATCGTATCCCTTACCGTGGGGTTTTTTAAATCTATTTCCAGAGGTCTGAAAGATTGTTGCTCGATTTCCCATTATAGGTCAGGATCTTGTTCACACACTTATCAAAGCGATCCCACTACCACTTATTAGCAATTTGATTTGCTAAGGGAGCCCGAGAGTGCAAATGGCTTTTTAACTTCGAAAGGAGCCACTGATTTTCAGTATATATCGTCCTCTTGACGTGCTGAACAGCGCCGACTGAATTAGAAGGACCGCGGTAAAGTTCCAGCATACGCACGAGCGCGTTCTCTTTTTTTATTTTTGCGCGCCGATCCTGCATTTGGTCGACCGCGTCCTTATATTGGTTGACAAAGTGGTCTGTTTTTGGTTGACCATTAAGGTCGATTAAATGTTTGGGGAAACCATTTGCACTCCTTTTCATGAAGGACGCCTGGGAAAGAAGACCCTTTTTGTGGATGGACGACCCCGCCTAAAATAGCTGTGCGCCCTTTCAAAGATAGTATTTCGTGAATCAGCCCCCTGGCCTGGACTTCGATGCTTCCTAGGAAAGCTCCAGGTTGCGGAATTGTAAAAAACTTGGGTCAGGAAGAAGAAAAAAAAGCAAAAAGGAACATAACCTCCGAGACTATGAAGAGAATAGAACCATATCGAGGTCCTAATTGTACAGCTTTTGTATGATGCCCTTCCAACGTGGATTCACGTAGAACATCCCGCCACCATACGAACATGGTATAAAGGAGAAATATTAGGCCCAAACTGAGAAGTGTTGGACCCCCTTGAAATGAGTGCATGTACATCACACCTCCTACGGTGGTTGCCAAAGCTCCGAGTGAACCCGAAATAGGCCATGGACTTGGATCTACCAAATGATAAGAATGCCTCTGAGATTCAATCATAAACCACTTTGTCCCGGTTGTATGTAAACCCCCCTTCGCCCCCATCCCCTAAAGTGGTAAAGAAGGAGGCTCTTTTTTGTCTCATTAGGACAAACAAATAGGAAGGGATAGTTCTTTCATTGCATTGATAGAAGTGAGACTATCAAAAGATCTCTCTATTATTTAGAGAAAAGAGTTGGCGTGGGTTCTACCAACGAAACGAAGAAGTTTTTGATTGGTCTTTATCATTCGGAACCCTCTCTGTATTAGTAAGCAGGCCCAGACCTTTGTAACCCAAGGACCGACGAACACAAATTATCACTTCACACTGTCAAATACTGGTTTTCGAAGGGTCAAGTGCATCAATTTGGAAAAATCTTCGTATGGCCCTTGACGTATAGGTATGCGTATGCCTGCCTTGCTTAAGGGCGACTCTTTCTTGGGTCAAGCTATTATTCCCGAGTCAATCCTAGCCCGATATCTAGGATCATGATATGCATTTTCAGAATAGGTAGGAAAGCAAGCATTTTCAGAACAGGTAGGAAAAGCAAGAGGTAGGAAAGCAAGGATAGCTTTCTCAGGGAACAACTTTTGTTGCTTTGGTTCACGGATCATCCTATGCAAATCCAATTAGCAGGACCCACGCACCTGTCCACCAGATATGTGGATAGCTGACCTCATGCAGGGGGAATAGCTAACTGGTAGGAAGCAGCTGGGCCAAACAGATAGCTAGGTTCAAAGAAGGGAGAAGCTGCCCCGCTGGGCAAAGGAGGACGAGCAGTCGAGCTGTGGACTTGGAAGGGTACTTCGAACTGGGTAAATAGACTAGCCCCCTGGTCAGGTAGTCAACCCCTCAGAAAGAAGGAAGTTTAGGAAGAACCCAAGGATAGCGAGGGAAGTCCCAACCAGAGGCGAGCAAACATAGGAAAAATCTGTCTATGAAAGCAAGCCTAGAACTAGAAGCACGGAATCCAATCTTATTAACCACGGAAGTCGAATGATCAGAGGAAGGCCACAGGATGGATATGCGTAATATCCAAGTCAAGTCAAAGTTTACAAAGGTAAGCGTGAATGCTTTAGGTTCGCTACGATAGTAGTTACTCACTGGGTCAACAAGTCACGGTATAGTTGTTTACAAGGTTGCTGGGTTGGATCGACTGACTTGAGAAAGAGAATGCGGCTGATCGCCATGAGCGGATACGGATCTGGTTTGGATAGCCCAGCCATCTGGGTTGCCAACTACGGATTATCGGGTTAATTCGATTCGTGGGTGGAGATGGAAGGCAAGCTGGTTACGAAAATGGAGATACCCGGATGTAGGAAAGCAAGCACTCTCGGGGCTTTGAGACGAGACTAGGTGGGTGGGGAGATGTAACCTGAACTATAAGGTTGGTTTTTCATTCATTCATTCATTCTGCAATCCCCGAAGGGCGAGCCCGGATCCAGAGAGTGATGGTCGAAAGGAAAGGAAGAATAAGAAAAAGGAAGAAGCTTGGTGGAGCGTGTAGGTGGTGAAGGAGAATTTCCTTCAGTGATGCTATGACTACTAACCATAAAAGAAAGAGTTCTTTACGGCACAGATGTGCGTTAGGTTTCCTAAACGTTATCATTGATAGTGGGGGATCTCATTGGTAGCCTCGCCTGGTCTCACTTCCCAAAAGCAGTCTTGATTGGTCATGTACCTTACATCGATATTGTACTGCGCCAAAAGGTCCTATCTCAATTGATCTAGAAAGAAGAACTCGCAAGCTTCATCAAAGATGGGAAGGAATAGAACTAAATGGAAAGAAAGTCGAGCCAGCTGATAGGGACTCACCTTCAAATCGATTTAAAGTGGCCTTAAAAGTGGATGAAAATCAACCATGGATAAGTGGCGTGGCAATAACTTAATTATGAAATGCAAGGGATGTGGGACCAGGTTCTGTTATTGGAGTTAAGCGGTGTAGGAGCCGTGCCGTTCCTGTGTATTAGCTTGTTGTTAGCAGCCCCGAAGGGCGTAAAGGGGGTAAAAGAAGATAAATATTTCTCGGAAGCCGCTCTTCGCCTGTGGGAACTTGCTCTTTTCTTTTGTTTGAAAATGGATTGTAGCAAAGACCCATTTATGAGCCCTTGGAAAGGGTATTATGGGTAGAGTAATAGTGTGAGTATATTTCCCTTGCCCGACGATAGTCTATCGATGAACGGATACTAGGAATCATAGGAATAGCTCCCCTTTTCGTAGGAATAGCTCTAGCGCTCGCTACGCCCTCACCTTTTCAATCCCATGTTGATGTAGAGTATACTTCAATTGCTTTGAACAAGAGCTAGGTGATCATCGACTGCTTGGGCGTTGCTGGATAATAGGATAGGGGATTCAATGAAAAGGATGAAATGGAAGAGATACAATGGAATACAAGTATCTTTGCCTTCTTCGCTTATTCAATTTGCCCAATGTCCCAAGAATAGGTTGAGTGAGAAACCGATTACTGTCCTTCCAACTCTTCACAGAGCAGTAGATTCAGGTGCATCATCACATGTTACTGGTATGTTGGATGACGATCGGAATTCAAAGAAGAAAGAAGAAGGATTGGGGCCCGACAAGATATAAGAATAGATAGAGTGTAATCAAAGCAAGGGATAACGGTCAAGTGCACATTTCATTCATGTCAAGGCTATCTGAAAAGCAAGGGAAATCATGATTCATTGGCAAATCAAATAGATTTTAGAGCTATACTTGGCTAAAGCATAAGACAACTGCGGTGAAAGCCTTAAGCCAGGAAAATCTCGAAATGTTAATGAATTATTGACCCTAGTCTAAAGGTATCAGTATCTTTCCCAAGCACCAACTCGCTTTCGATTTTATATGTGGGCTTCCTTTTCCTTGTGTTAAAAGTGCCAACTTCTTAGTTTTCGTACTTGAATTCGGAATTGGCAAAACTTGATCCTATTTGACCTACTGTATAGATAGCCCTATTTAATAAGTTGCTCCTATTTTGGTATTTTGTGAAGGGGTTAGTGGAGGAGGTAATGGAGTAGGTGTTTCTGGTTGTGGCTTCGGTGGTACTGGTCGCGGGATGGGTAGCTCGATGGTGGTAGGTGCTGGTCGTGGGGGAAAGCCCAGTCACGTGGTCGTGGTACTCCGACTGAAAAGAGGGGAGGTGGTAGGAACAGTCTAAGGGGCTAGGTTTGAATCATTAGTACTAGTAGGAATCGCTTCTTCTACCCTTCTCTTATTCGCATTTCCTGCTTACTATTGAAAGAAAAGCTCATGGAATGCAAGGAGTGCAAATAGTGAGTTGACTGCTATAGTATGTAGTGCTTAGAGCATCTCCAATAGACGGTCCATATGTAAAAATAACCAACTTTTGGATCTTCTGAGGCAAAAAACAGCTCTCCAACAGATAGTCCATATGCAAAAAAAAATTACATCTCCGCCTCCCGGAGATGTAAAATACAACACCTCGCGGTGCAAATTTACATCTCCGGAGGCAGGAGATGTAAAAACCGCGGCCACGCGCCAACGCCCAACCGCCCTTCAGTTCATTTCCCCCCCTTCTTCCCCCGCCCGCCGCCGCAGCTCCCCGCTCGGCCGCCGCCCCGCCGCAGCTCCCCGATGCCGCCCCGCCGCAGATCCAGCCCCGCCCCTACCCCCGCCGCCGATTCCACCCCGCCTGGGCCGCCGCCCGCCGTCGTACGGGCGGATCGGGCCGTCGCCGCACCGCGCCGCCCCGGCCCCGTCCGCCTCCGCTCCGACCGCCTCCGCCCCGCCCCGGCCCCGTCCGCCTCAGCCCCGCCCGCCTCCGCCCCGCCCCGGCCGGTCCGCCTCCGCTCCGGCCTCCGCCCGCCCCCGCCCGCACCGCACGCCGCCGCCGCCTGCCCTCGCCCGCACCGCACACCGCCGCCCCGCTCCGTCCGCCTCCGCCCCGCGCCGCACGCCGCCGCCCGCTCCCCGCTCGGCCACCGCCCCGACCTCTCTCCACCCGCCGCCGCCCCGACTCGCTCCGGCCGCCGCCGCCACCCGATGGCGCCGAAGAAGACGCCGAAGGGCAAGTCGGGTTTCTTCGGCGTGAGGGCGAAGCCCTCCGGGAACTTCGGAGTGGAGCTCTCCGACGCCGGGCGGCGTTGGTGGCTCGGCATGTATCCCACCGCCGACGAGGCCGCGCGTGCCTACGACATGGCGGTGTGGCATGCCGGACGGCCGAAGACAGACCTCAACTTCCCGGAGATCGAGACCCGGGCGGATGCAGAGTGGCTCGTGCCGCAGGGCATCCGGATGGAGGAGATGCCGGCAAAGAGGAAGAAGAAGATACCGGCGGTTGTCGTCACTCTCGGCGAGAGCGATGAGGCGGCGATGGCTCGGTTTGCGCGGGAGCATCCCGAGTACGTCCAGGCCGAGCAGGAGTTCTACTGGAAGCGTGATGCCGAGGAGAAGAAGAAGAAGAAGGAGGTGAAGAAGGAGGACGAGGCCGGCCCCTCGACGGTGATCCCCATCGAGTCATCATCGGAGGAGGACGAGGAGTTCTGGGGGCTCTCGGATGACTCCGAAGAGTCGTACTGGATGCCCTCGGACGACGAGTAGTTTAGAGTAGTTCTGCTAGTTTAAATTTATGTCATCTATGTTAGAACTATGTTTGAATTTGATGTTTGAACTATGTTGAGATGAAGTAGTAGTTGGTCGTTTTCAGAATTTTACATCTTCGTTTTGGACCATCTGTTGGAGTTGCTCTTTTACATCTCCGTTTTGGACCATCTGTTGGAGTTGAGCCTTTTTTGGAGATGTAAAAAGCACATTTTGGTGATGTAAATTTTTACATCACCGGTTTGGAGCACCAAAATATACATCATCTATTGGAGATGCTCTTAATGTCAGGAATCTAAGGACAAGAGAGTATGGTCAAAATAGTGCTTGTTACTCACTCGCTATTTTGGTGATGGTTTGACTAATTAGCTTTCGTAGTGCCCTCTTTTCGTAGATTGGAAGGACCCTCTGTTGGGGAATGTTGCATGGAAAACAAAAAAAATTCTACGCACACGCAAGATCTATCCATGGAGATGCGTAGCTACGAGAGGGGGAGTGTGTCTACGTACCCTCGTAGACCGTAAGCGGAAGCGTTAGAACAACACGGTTGATGTCGTCGAACAACTTCACGATCCAACCGACCGAGTACCGAACGTACGGCACCTTCGCGTTCAGCACACGTTCAGCTCGGTGACGTCCTCGACTTCTTGATCCAGCAAGACGGCGAGGTAGTGGATGAGTTCCGGCAGCACGACGGCGTGGTGACGGTGATGGTGATGCTATCTCCGCAGGGCTTCACCCAAGTACTGCGAAAATATGACCGAGGGATGGAACTGTGGAGGGGGGCGCCGCACACGGCTAAGACAATGTTGTGGCTTGTTTGGGGCGCCCCCTCTCCTCTATTTATATATGTGTAGGGGCTTGGAGTAGAAGGAATAGTGCCACGTGAACAGTACCACGTGAATAGTACCACGTGAACAGTATCACGTGAATAGTACACACGTGGACTTGGACTCCAAAGTCCAATCCTATTCCTACTAGGACTCTCCTTTTTTCCTTCCCTAGCTGCTTTTGAGGACTTGGTGCGCCTGGCCCAATAAGGCCAGGGCGCCTCCCCTTAGCCCATGCCAGCCCTTGGGACGTGGTGGACCCACTTGTGGACTTCCGGACCCCTCCGGAATCCTCCGGAACCTTCTGGAAGCTTCCCGGTACAATACCGAAAAAACTGCACCTTTTTCTGGAACCCAAAATATGACTTCCCATATATAAATCTTTACCTCTCGACCATTCCGAGACTCCTCGTGACGTCCGGGATCTCATCCGGGACTCCGAACAATATTCGGTTACCAATTCACATAACTCATATAACACTATATCGTCAATGAACGTTAAGCGTGCGGACCCTACGGGTTCGGGAATGATGTAGACATGACCGAGACGCCTCTCCGGTCAATAACCAATAGCGGAACCTGGATGCTCATATTGGTTCCTACATATTCCACGAAGATCTTATCGGTCGAACCGCAATGACAACATACGTAATTCCCTTTGTCCGTCGGTATGTTACTTGCCCGAGATTCGATCGTCGGTATCTCCATACCTAGTTCAATCTCGTTACCGGCAAGTCTCTTTACTCGTTCCGTAATACATCATCCCGTAACTAACTCCTTAGTCACTTTGCTTGCAAGCTTCTTATGATGTGCATTACCGAGAGGGCCCAAAGATACCTCTCCGAAACACGGAGTGACAAATCCCAGTCTTGATCCATGCCAACTCAACAGACACCTTCGGAGATACCTGTAGAGCAACTTTATGATCACCCAGTTACGTTGTGACGTTTGATAGCACACAAGGTATTCCTCCGGTATCCGGGAGTTGCATGATCTCATGGTCGGAGGAACATGTATTTGACATTCAAGAAAGCAGTAGCAATAAACAGAACAATCATATGCTAAGCTAACAGATGGGTCTTGTCCATCACATCATTCTCCTAATGATGTGATCCCGTTATCAAATGACAACTCATGTCTATGGTTAGGAAACCTTAACCATCTTTGATCAACGAGCTAGTCTAGTAGAGGCTCACTAGGGACACGGTATTTGTTTATGTATTCACACATGTATTTAAGTTTCCGGTCAATACAATTCTAGCATGAATAATAAACCTTTATCATGAACAAGGAAATATAAAATAATAACAACTTTATTATTGCCTCTAGGGCATATTTCCATCACCCTCGCTAGATATGTTGGTGTAGGGAATTCCTGTTCTCTTTCATAGATAGGAGGGGCATGCGTGCTTACAGCATGTTCTCACATATAGATAGTGGGACATGCGTGCTTAGAGATAGTCGAAGGTGTAATCTTTCAAAAAGTACTAATTAAAAGAATCGCAACTCGCTCTGGATGGATATTTAGGTACCCTCACCCTATTATGGATTTTGACTAGTGTATGGAAAGAGAATCGTGTGCCCCATACATAGGAAAGATAGAATCATCCTACTGCATTCCTTCTCCGGTCCTTTCATGGCCCATGCTGTTCAAAGGCTAATACAGAAATAGGATTACTTACGAGCTGGGATGGGATGTAGAGTATAGCCCAGAGTTTCTTAGTAGGAATACAACCTTAATGGAATTCGGAATGGGACTTTAGTATTTAACATTAGCAGCAAGTGCACCATCACTAACAGGAATCGTAATGGTCTCAAGCATGTGCTTCCTTTCTTCTTGAAGGACCTTGTTTTAAACTTTCTTAATGTCAGGAAGTAGAAGTATGGTGAAATAGATCGAGTATCAAGTATATTAGTGTGTAAGGGTTTCAATGCAGACTTTGATGGGGATCAAATGGCTCTTTCTAGAATTGACTTTTGAAAGCCATCAACCAGAGAACGAAGAATCACTGTGTCCGCCGCAAGAGCAAGAGAAGAGAAAGGACACGACCTCTAAGCGAGTGCGAGGCAAGATCTGTGAAACCAATTTGATGCATCCAACGGGCAGCAGTATTGAGGCGATGTGGCCTACCTGAGTGTAGTCACCACAATTTGAGAGTCCATCATAATTTTTTCCCTCACCTTATTCTACTGAGCTCTATTCTCCTCCGCAATTCTCTTCTCGTTCGCATGAGCAAAATTCAGAGAACTAGTTATTTTCCTCTTGTGCCCATACAATTGGTTCCGCTTTGCTCCGCATCATCTGGAATCTTGCGCGATTCGTCTCGAGATAAAGATACCTTACCATTAAAATCATCTTCTTCCTGTTACTATTTCTTTTCGCACGCCTCGCTTCATACGGAGTACCTGATATCATCTACCACTCTATCCAATCTTGCCCTCAGCGAACTGGTCGACTCAAAATCTGCCCCATCTTTACCATCGGCCTTCGATTTCATTTCTTCGCTTTTATAGAGCTTTTCCTTTTACCTAATGTCGGCTACCGACAACTCTTGCTATCCAATCCTGACCCAATGTACTCCATACTGAGGGGTATGGCGCATACCCATACCCATGACCAACCTGTAAGGTGTTCCCTAGTGAACTGAATTTCTGGGAACATCAATAGAAAAATGACTGTGCACTCTAATTTGGTAGAGAAATATATTACAACATTATTTAGCTGTCTATACTCTGACTCTGCATTCAAATAGGGGTCAAAATGCTTGGTGTCCAACCAGATATCCACAGAGAATAGTCAGTATTAGTTTACCATTTTCTAGTACATATTTCTAAACCAATTGCATCTCTGGTAACTCTGAAATTACTTGAATCAGTATTGCTATGAGATCCCCTCTCCAGTACTGCATGTTCCCTTGCCGCTCTAGTTGGTTTACTCCCAGAGACATGATTAGTACCACCAGAGCTTGAATCAATCATTCCATCCCCAACTCCTACATCAGAAACAATAGTGATAAAAACTTTTCCATTCTATCTATGGTAGATAAAGGAGCTTCAAAGCCGTAGCCATCCTCATGGCCTTTTCACCCTACAGCCATTGCACTTTTTTTATTAAATGAAATAGTTCATTTTCTCGCTCTTAACTCGAAAGTACTAACTAAATAGGGGCACGAAGAAATAAAGAAGTGTGGGGGAGAAGCAGCCGAGCTCATTCCCTTCCATTCCTGCTCTATAGTAGGGGTTATGTCCCCCTTTCCTAGTGAGAGCAATACGCAATGCCGCTACGAATAGAGATGGTGCCCTATCCACTGCAAAACGGTACTCTGCTTCAACCACACGGTATGGCTCCCTCATTTCAAACCAAGCTGTAGACCGAGTAGGAAACAACTAAAGGTTTCGGTCCAAAGGTAAGAAGATCCATTGGTTGGAAATCCGTATCAATTGTTACTAGTTCTCCCGTTCTTGGTACTGTGTCATGTGACTCTAAAGCCCCAACTAGGCTAGATCGAGATCTTGGTCCTTGCTAGGCTTACTCGCGTAAATAACCCCCATGTCTTAGGTGTTCTCGGGGGTAAGCGAGTCAGTACAATCGGTTGCATAACCGTCCAGTCCATATCATAATTGTCATAATC
The DNA here is from genome assembly GCA_039707655.1 of Elymus sibiricus. Lineage (NCBI taxonomy): Eukaryota > Viridiplantae > Streptophyta > Magnoliopsida > Poales > Poaceae > Elymus > Elymus sibiricus. The sequence goes on along the minus strand of CM077664.1, from coordinate 355,438,337 downwards.
AATCATATCAGTAGGTGGCATACTTGCCTGCTCAAGTCCATCTACTATGGATGTGAGCTTGGACCAAGCCATCCCCAAACACTGAACCGGATCTTGAAAATGGGACTGAACTGAATCCGACTTCTTGGTAGCCCAGTGGCTTTTGGTCCCCATCGGAAAGTGCTGAATGGATTGCTCCTTGCCCAACGACAAAAAGAAAGAAATTTAGGAGAGGATTGATAGGTTTAAGCATTCAGGGCTGGTCGCTCTTATGGATACCTGTGAGCTAGAGTCGGGAATCGAAAAGGAGACAACGGAAGCCGTACAGATCTAGTTGGGAATGTTGTTCATGCAGTGGAGAGCGTAAATGACCGGCCCTTGAGGCATGAGTAGACTTATCATATAGAAAGGAAAGAGATAAGCGGAGGGAGGATGGTTTGATGATAGCCAAGATCTCCATCTCATTTGTCACTCTTGTATTCTTAATAGGAATCGGCAAGCAGATACAACCACTAGGCCATTGCCATTCGACTAGTCTATCAGAGTATCCTACGAAGTCAGGTCCAGTAGGCGCAGGATGCGCTAAGCCATTCGATCTTCCTGCTGGTGGTCCACCATAGAGCTCCTATGTAGCCGTTTGTTTTCTCGCTTAACTAATTTGTATGAGGCGATACAGCTGAGATCAGCCAACGGTTCGAGCACTTAGCACAATATGCCACTTAATAGGATGAGCGCAAGACCGGGTCTACCTACCTTATGACATTTATGAAAAATGAACGTTGTATTAAGGGGTTTCTATCAGTTAGTAACAAAGCCAGCAGTATCCTTGAATTCAGGGGTCAGCTACGGGAGGTATGTGATACGTTCATTTTGCATCATGTTTTCTTACTGTTATTTATTATGTTTTTGATCATTATTTCACTTTATGGTACAATTCTTATGCCCTTTTCTCTCTTATTTTGCAAGTTTCACATGAAGAGGGAGATTGCCGGCAGCTGGAATTCTGGACCGAAAAGGGGTGAAACGGAGATAGCTATTCTACACAGCTACAAATGACCTAAAAATTTACGAAGAATTATTTTGAAATATATAAAAAATACTGGAGAAAGAATTAACAGGAGGGGACCCACCAGGCAGCGACAAGCCTGGGGGGCGCGCCCTACCCCCCAGGGCGCGCCCCCCGAGCTTGTGGCGCCCCTGGCAGGCCTCCAGGGCCCATCTTCCCCTATATGAAGGGTTTTGACCTAGAAAAAATCAAGAGAAGGCTTTTGGGATGAAGTGCCGCCGTCTCGAGGCGGAACCTGGGCAGGAGCACTTTTGCTCTCCAGCGGAGCGATTCCGCCGGGGAAACTTCCCTCCGGGAGGGGGAAATCGAAGCCATCGACATCACCAACGATCCTCTCATCATGGGAGGACCAATCTTCATCAACATCTTCACCAGCACCATCTCATCTCAAACCCTAGTTCATCTCTTGTATTCAATCTTTGTCTCAAAACCTCAGATTGGTACCTGTGGGTTGCTAGTAGTGTTGATTACTCTTCGTAGTTGATGCTAGTTGGTTTATTTGGTGGAAGATTATATGTTCAGATCCTTAATGATATTCAATACTCCTCTGATCTTGAACATTAATATGATTTGTGAGTAGTTACTTTTGTTCTTGAGGACATGGGAGAAGTCTTGTCATAAGTAATCATGTGAATTTGGTATTCGTTCGATATTTTGATGATATGTATGTTGTGATTCCCTTAGTGGTGTAATGTGAACATCGACTACATGACACTTCACCATCTTTGGGCCTAAGGGAAGGCATTATGGAGTAGTAATTAGATGATGGGTTGCTAGAGTGACAGAAGCTTAAACTCTAGTTTATGCGTTATTCCGTAAGGGGCTGCTTTGGATCCATATGTTTCATGCTATGGTTAGATTTATCTTAATTCTTCTTTCGTAGTTGCGGATGCTTGCGAGAGGGGGTAATCATAAGTGGGAGGCTTGTTCAAGTAAGAACAGCACCCAAGCGCCGGTCCACCCACATATCAAATTATCAAAGTAGCGAACGCGAATCAAGCAAACATGATGAAAGTGACTAGATGAAATTCCCATGTGTCCTCGAGAACGCTTTGCTTATTATAAGAGAACATTCCAGCCTGTCCTTTGCCACAAAAAGGATTGGGCTATCTTGCTGCACCTATTGTTACAAATTACCTTGCTATCAAACTATCTGTTACCAACAATTTCAGTGCTTGCAGACATTACCTTGCTGAAAACCGCTTGTCATTTCCTTCTGCTCCTCGTTGGGTTCGACACTCTTACTTATCGAAAGGACTACGATTGATCCCCTATACTTGTGGGTCATCAAGACGCTTTTCTGGCGCCGTTGCCGGGGAGTGAAGCGCCTTTGGTGAGTGGAATTTGGTAAGGAAACATTTATATTACGTGCTGAAATTTACTGTCACTTGTCACTATGGAAAGTAATCCTTTGAGGGGTTTGTTCGGGGTATCTTCACCTCGACCGGAAGCATTAAGAGTTGCTCCTCAACCTACTGAATCTACTGAAAATATTTACTATGAAATTCCTTCGGGTATGATAGAGAAACTGCTAGCTAATCCTTATGCAGGAGATGGAACTGTGCATCCTGATATGCACTTAATATATGTGGATGAAATTTGCGGATTGTTTAAGCTTGCAGGTTTATCCGAGGATGGAGTTAAGAAGAAGGTATTCCCTTTATCTTTGGAGGGAAAGGCATTGACATGGTATAGGCTATGTGATGATATTGGAACGTGGGATTGGAACCGGTTGAAGTTGGAATTTCATCAGAAGTTTTATCCTATGCATCTGGTTCATCGTGATCGGAATTATATATATAACTAGTCATCAACCCATGCCTCCACACGGGCTAGTCATCTTGGGAGGCATGAAGATACTAATAGCTTATTGGATACAAAGACAGTTACATATTTAAATATAGCGAAATCCAGTAATCCACCTATTAAATATTAAGATTGAAATCATTAAACATTTGCTTACCATATGTCAATATGTCTGAGATTGGTTAGTTTGGAGAAGGACATAAGTAAATGTTATGCGAAATTCAGAAAAATATCCAACTTTGAACGTACACTACATCATATATTCACGTTTCAAGATCAAAATGTAAGAGAAAATGTATTCTCAACTATGTTTGCAAAGTAGCATAAATATATTGAAAAAGAATTTCATTGTTTTGGCTTTTATGAGAACTTTCGCACTCTCGAATGTATTGCTGGAGCTCAGTTTAGACGTCATTTTTTTACCTAGCCCCATGAGGTAGAAAAATAAACAAAAAAATTCTTTAACCAAAGTAGTAGAGAACCATAAAATGGTTTGAGCAAGAATCTCCAAGGCACAAAGCAAAATGAACATAATTTAGTAGCAGCCATTGGATCATATTAAGATTTCAAAGAAACATAATCAGCCAATAAGCTGAAAACATTTGATCACGCCATGTTAACACATGTACCTCATTTGTTGTATTATGTTTTTTGCTTTGCAAATGAGCAATGACATCCTAATTAAGAGGTAATATGATGTCACCATCTTTACAAAACACCATGAATAATTAATTAAAAATCAACTAAACATTAGCCACAAAATAGGAGAATTACTATGATATGAAAATTACCAGGTGATTCCACATGTTCATTTTTTACCATCTGAAGTATATCAAATATAAGAAAAAAATCCTACAAAAAAGCAAAGCAGGCATTAGTTTATACGAACATAATTAAGAAGACAACTATTTACCCATGGCATCCAGATTCCCATAGTCGATACAAACAGATGATTTTAAAACGTTTAAGTGATATTTCAAAAAATATATTAGGTAATTATACTTGCTATATACTCATAAAATTCAAACTGTTTTGACTCGTTATTATCATCATGTAAAAGATCCACAAAAGGTATTTGCAAAAAATGAATCAACTACCTAAATAAAATTTTAAAGGGCTATCTCTGAAAACAAAATGTAAGTAGCATTAACAATGCATCAAAGAAACATTACAAATCATTTTTTCTAACAAAATAATACACTGTAGATAGGAACCGGCAATCAGTTAGCAAATTACATAAACTATTATACCTATGGTCAGCTCAATTGACAAACAAAATCTCCTTAGTAATCTTTCAGTACACCCAAGACTGAGATAAAATAGAAGCTAAAGGAACAATTTTAATTCAGAGGATAGCTAAAATAGCTGCAGTTGTAATCCAAAAGGGAATTTTATTTATTTATTTAAATGACAACAAAAAACATGATAAGTGTTGGCAAATACAAAAAGAGCAGAGCAGATAATAATCCAAGCAAACTCCTAGCAGGTGTAGCAGAACACGCTAGCTCTAGCATTTGATAGCATAGCTTCGGTAGGGAGTTTGTTTCTCCGTCCAGCACATAGGTCTACAAATCTCTCAATGCAGCATGAGAAAAGTAAACCAATAAATCTAGTATGTGTGCCATAGTTATTTGGCTGCATTGTCCGCAATACACATAAATAAATAAAAATAAGGAAGTACACCTCTTGTACGGATTGCTTATTTATGTAGCTGAAGTCAGAACTAAACTGCTGAAATAAAATCCTTTATAACCTGAAGAGTACACATAATGAATCAAAATATGACTTCGGCATTGTTACAAATTATCATCTAAATCTCTGTTAATTGAACAGAGCATAACAATAAATCTAATGGAGATATTTAGAAAAGATAAATAAGTTTTTCTGGTTTTCATCTATACAAAGGACAAAAGCTCAGTACATATCTATTAGACTTCAGGGGAAAACGAAATAGCCAAAAAGAGAGAAGATGCGGTAGAATTTATAGAACAAACACAGTGAACAGTCACCTGGTGGCTGCCCTACGCATTGGCTGAGGAGGCTCTTTTTCACACGGGAATCAATCCACCTACCTGCTTGCACAGCCGGCTCGTGTACATGTCCATGTGCATGTTGCTGCTGACTAAAGCATCCACCGTCAATGAATTCTAGGATTGAGCCATGCTACGTACCTACGGAAAGTTGTACCTGTGCAACTCTGCAGCTAGCTAGTAATCAGCAGAGCCAGCTTGTTCCTTGTCGGAGAGTAATCGGCAAGGGCAATAGTATATGCTTCACGCCAACTACACGGCTGCACCAATCTGTTTTCATTAGGGACCGAGATATGTACAATTTGGTGCGGCAATTGCGAACCCATGGTATGGAATAGGGAAGCTGAAGAACCTCTGGCTTGATGGATGCATCGATCCTGATTTGTACGTCAGCGCATGGCCGTATGGCCGTGGGTAAAATCTGTAGTTAATCTTGATTAGATAGAAAGCCCTGATGGCGCTGCCGAGGAAAGAGGAGAACGGCGGCGACGGCTAGACGCACGCCGTGCATAGGAGAAACTGAGAACGGCTTGACAAAGGAAAGAGGTACAGTTGGGTTACATCACGATATTATGGGAATCGTATGGTTTTCTAGGTTTCCATAAGATAGAAAATCGTTTTTTTCGTGGGAGAAATAGGTTTGTCAGATCAAGGAGATGTATAAGGTGGGTAAATTGGTTGCAACCGCTCCCCCAAAAGGCAGGATCCAGCGTGACGTGTCGATCAAAAGCTGGGTTGTGCAACTACGTAAGAAAGATTTCCCTTTTTTTTTCCGGAAAGCAATGTCCCTTTGTTTCTGGGATACATAAGAAAGATTTCCCTTTGTTTTTTTTTCCTGAAAGCAATGTCCCTTTGTTTCTGGGATACGTATATAGAGAGACCCATGGGAGGAAGACTCCCGTACGTGATAGCATAGGACATGTCCTCACGTTTCATCCAATGGCTACGGATACATTATATATTAATCAAACGGTCAAAATTCCTTAATTTTGAGGATTAACGTGGTGTCTCGTATGGTGCCTCCAATTAGTAAATATAAGATTTTCGATCTCGTGAAGGAGAAAGTATCGCTCAAGCTTGGGGGAGGCTTAAGTACATGATGCACACATGCCTCAATCATAAGCTCTCAAGAGAAATTATTATTATGAACTTTTATGCTCAAATTTCTCATAATGATCGATCCATGCTCGATTATTCTTCTACTGGTTCTTTTATGAAGAAACTATTGAATTCAAGTGGAATCTTTTGGAAAGAATTAAATACAACTCTGAAGATTAGGAGTTCGACAAAAGTAAGGAGTCAGGTATAAATCTTGAGTTCGATTGTGTTAAATCTTTTATGGAAACTGATGCTTTTCACAAGTTTAGTACTAAATATGGACTTGACTCTGAGATAGTAGCTAATTTCTGTGAATCATTTGCTGCTCATATTGATCTCCATAAGGAGAAGTGGTTTAAATATCATCCACGTATTGAAGAAATAGTTGAGGAACCTGTTAAGGTTAAAGATGAAGTAATCGTTTACAATATTGATCCAGTTGTGCCTACTACTTATATTAAGAAACCGCCTTTCCCTATACGGATTAAGGAACATGCTAAATTTTCAACTGTGGTTAATAAAAGTAATATTAGAGCACATAAACCCTCTAAAAAATTAAAGTTGAACCTAATATCACTATGGTTAAAGACCTGCATATATTGCCTTTAAGAGAGATGCTTGAAAATGAAGGAAACAGAAAATCTTGAATATTGTTGCCGACGCCATGACTCGTTGGTGAAGACGTGCCATGGCCAATCCAGTTCTGGTATGAATCCACAGTCCACACTTTTCCCTACGATCCTAAGTCTGAAACAGTCAAAATAAGGAGTCCATAGTCCACACTTCTACATCAGTTTTGCACAGGACTAACTGGAGCTTGTGCGTGATTCTATTTGACTGCTAATGTAGCAGAGCAAATAAAATGAATACAACATGAAAAAAATAAAATATATACCCAAGCTTGCACTTATTTACTGTATATTGAGGTGCTAGACATTACACTAAAAATTGTCCAACAAAATACCATAGAAAGGTTGCTCAAAATAAACAGTATGGCATGATGGCATAGAGGAATGTCACATAAAACTATAGTAAGCCCCGCAGCTTCAACATCCAATCTAAATGCATGCGTCTCACTCAGAATTGCTACATGAACAAGTAATTATGCATGTATCCTTAGTTGTCCAGAACACAAGGGGCTCATGCCTATTAGAAATTGAATTGGCAAGATTAGAGCCGCCTACTTGCCAACACCTTCAAATGTGACATAAAAATACAGAATAGAATCTTCATGAAACAAAGCTGCAGACAATACCGAAACAAGAAAAAGATGGAGTTTCTAACAGACTCATCCATTCTTCACCATAGGTTGAGTTTTCTCAGTTTTTTTTTTTTTTGTAATAACTGTTAGATGCTGAAAGGATTAAGCCATCCTAGTGTTAAGGCCTCTAGGGCATTTAAATTTGGTCTCAGTTAAGAAGTTTAGTCCAAAATGATGCACAATCAGTATTCCCCATCGGATTTCAAGTACTCTTGAATTAGTTGACACCAAAAATTACTACAGCACAATATGGATTGGATTCTCTTTTCATTTTGAAGTTAAACTGTGATTAGCATATATGCAAAGGAAGTTCACACAGATGAACAAAAAGTCAAATTTTCTTTGTGAATTTGCTATGTACTAAAGTACATGCAGTGCACCTACAGACTCTGAATCAAACTAAGAGCCCATAGTTAATTAGCACCACCACCACTTTATTATGGAAAAAAGTACCACCCAGTGGATATGCCTACTCTTCTAATTCTATTTGAGCACATCATCTTACCATCCACTCCATACTGAAATAGACTCTGAATTAAACTAATGTCGATGAGCGTGAACACAGCCTCGCCGCGGAGAAGGGCCGCCTACGTCGTGAGTTGCGCAGCGCGGCAGGCGGATGATCTGCGCCGCAGAGGAGTTGGACTCGACGGCCTGCAAATGTAGAGGAGGAGGCTAGCACACACAAATGGATTTGCGCTTGGTTGGCTAGTCTTCTGCAACTAAAAGATGAACTGGATTGTTAGAAATTATGTGAAAATGCACACGCACCAAATCCTAACGAAAATTGCAAGGCTATTGAAAGTGCACAAGACCCAGTATCACACATCAGTTCAACATGAGAAGTAAATACACAGAGTTGAACCGAGGGACATTAGAATAACTACATACACAAAATCCAGTTTCAGAATTGCAACATATGAACTTAACGGGAATTCCAGTCGTACCACTTAGAATTTAGTTTTTGGCACACGGCGTATCAAATAAAAAACGCATAAGATTTGAAATTGCCTTTGTCAGAACAACAAGCAAGGAATTTACCGGTGAGGTCTGCGATGAAGGTGCGGCAGGGCCATCCTGTGGTGTTGCTCCCGACATCAAGCAGCTACAGTCGTGCGCCACACGAGAGGCTGAATGGCGGGGGCGACTGACGAGCAGCACGAGGGAGGCAGACAAACAGAGCCGGGTCGGGCACCCTGCGCCACAGGAGAGCTGGGTGGGCGAGGGCCGGTGCTAGTGGCGAACGGGCCGGCGGGTGAGGCGTGGCAAGCGGCAGGAGCCACTTGAACAAATTGTTTTACAAATTACTGTAATGACTAATCGGCATATACAAAAGCAATTCACATGAACTGGACAGAGGACTCTGTTCTCTATGTTTCTGAGTAGAAAGGTAACAAACAATCAAAGAAAATGAAATTCTAAGTTAATTCTCACTATTTTTGTTAATATGATATTTAAGCACAATGCTAACAGGCTACGGCACATACAGCTATTAGCTGAAAGAATTTTCTTTTTCTTCCCTTCACTCCCAAGAGATTAGTGGATGAACAGAAGACTGACACTGAGTCCGCCATCTGACACTCTCAGCTAAAGCGGCACAAATTCGTCATTAAAACGCCACAGGCACAAATCGAGAAGCGTGTGCTCACCAGATGGTTGGCCAGGATGACCTTGGCACCCTTCCCCATGAGGAACTTGATGGACGGCACGGAGGCGCGGATGCGGTTGTCGTCGGTGATGTTCTGGCTGTCGTCCAGCAGAGCGTTCAGATCGGCATGAAGGAACACCTTCTTCCCCCTGAGGTCCTTGTCGCCCAGGGTGCCCACGCTCCTCTTGGTCGCCATTTCCTCCTCGGTCTCCCCTTCCCCTGCACCAAATCCGACGCCATAAACATCAGAATAATCCGCAGAGGAATCAGATTCAGACGACCGGAGATTTACCAGGCAAGAGATCAATCGTGTTAATGCCAATTGAACATCACATTTCTTCCATTCGAAAGTGAGTTCATGAATCCTTGTGATGATTTTGTGGGTTTTCTCTACTACACTGAATTCAAAATTTGCAAAACTAGAAAGGAAAAAAAAAATAAGCTGCAGGTGTGTAACTGAAGAACCTTGTCTTATGACGGAGGGATCACTTATCCGGTGCTGCAGCTGGAGCCGCCTCCTCGGCAGGCGGCTGGCAAGGCTTCTAGTAGGGACCGCGAGGCGGGGAGAGGATGCTGGAGGAGGTGCGACGGAACCTGGTGCCATGCGGAGGAGTGCCGACAGCTGCTCCATCGCCGGTCGGTTGGATCTACAACGGCATGGCTGAGGTCCATCACCTGGAACTTCTCCCGGAGCTGGGCTGCCTCTGCGTGGTAGCGCTCGGAGAGGGGAGGCACCGCGGCTTGGTGCATGTCGAGGGCAGCTGACTCTGGCCACCTCCTCCTCTACCGCCGCGGCCGTCGTAGTTGCTGCGCCCACCTCGGCAGTCATAGTTGTTGCCGCCACGTGTAGGAGATATGCCCTAGAGGCAATAATAAATGTTATTGATTATCTCCCTGTTCATAATTATGTTTATGTTCCATGCTATAACTGCAATGATTCTCGAGTCTGCAAATAAAACGAGGCTTGGAGGGAAACTCATGTGCACGTGTGGGATAATAAACGGTAAAAAGTATTCCTAGTCAAGCCTCTATGACTGGCTCAAGTATTGCATGATGATCCTGTTTTCCTGATCATGGGCATGACTATGCCGGCAATTTTGAGGGCACAATTGTTGGTAGAACACTTGTGTTGAATCGACCCGAATTGATGTTATGCTATGAGATACATTCGTCATTAGTTAATGGTTAATAACACAGAGATGGTTAATGTTTGCATGATTCCTTAGACCATGAGAGTATCGAGTTTCTTCATGCTTGCTTCATGAACTTTGGGGTTTGTTAAACGTCATCCGTAAATGGGTGGCTATTACGGCGGCTTACGGGTTCATGGAAAAGTATGTCAAGTAACTTGATAGCTCAAGATTGGGATTTGCTCCTCCGACGATGGAGAGATATCTCTGGGCCCTCTCGGTGTTACGGTATCCATCATCGTCTGGCCAGACACTTTGTGATTTGATCACGGGGATGCCGGAACACGGGAACGAGAAAAGAGAACAATACCGGTAACGAGGTAACTGGCATAGTGGACAAGTTGTTGATCCACGGGGATGCCTACATGTCTCACCTCGGGTATTTGTAACATATCGCGAAGCAACAGGAATAGCACACGGCAACTAGAGGTTCACTCGAATATTCATTCGTGTGGGTATAGGGGTCAATATGGGTGTCCACGGCTCCGATGTTGATCATTGATCGGAAAGTGTTCCGGGTCATGTCTATACTTCACCGAACCTATAGGGTCACACGCTTAAGGGTCATCTATCTGCTGAATACTAGACGGGGAGTCTGAGAGAAATTCACCGAAAAAGTTTCGGACGAAACGGAAACGTTCCGGAGAGGATATCGGAATAGTTCCGGTGAAACTGAAAAGTTGTTTCAGGGTATTCCATAAAGTCAAATTGGTTTCGGCACATGCCTGGAAATTATCGGAAGGTACCAGAATTGTTCCGGTAACTTCTGAGATTTTTCAGAGACAAAAACCGGAAATGTTCCGGACTGCCGGAACCGCTTTAGTTGCTTTTCACAGATGAAAATCACTAAACCGAAAAGTTGTTTCGGAGTACACCATAAAGTCAAATTGGTTTCGGCACATGCCTGATAATTCTTGGAGGGTGCCAGAATCATTCTGGAAACTTTCTGGAATTTTCCGAAATGAAAACCGGAAATGTTCCGGAGCTGCCGAAACCGCTTCAGATGCTTTTCGCAGATGAAAATCACTAAACCGGAATTGTTCCGGCTCGCGTTGAAAATTATTTTGGTGGGTACTGGAAATGTTCTAAGCCCACATGAATATTTTCAGTTCGATCAGACGCTGAAAAATGTCGTCGTGAATAGTGAAATCAGATTTATGGATATGGTTGGAAGTTGGCTTTCCACAAATATCTTCCCAAGATATTTTGGGATGACATGGCATTTTGGATATGCCCATCCTACCCCTTGTTTTTCCTATAAATAGAGGGGAGGAGGCAGCCCCATATGCTTCATCCTTGCTCTCACATACACATGCCATGACATTTCTAGCTTCTCTCTCCCTCCCAGCGAAATAGTTTCGTAGAGCCGAAAGGCTGTCTGGGTTCCGGTGGGAACTAGTTCTGGACGGCGAAGCCCTGCCGGATAGATGACACCGTATGTGTGCAACTCTGTAGAGAGATCGTAGTTTCGGTCTTAGTTCGAGAGTGCCTCCCGAAGGGCTGTCCGTGTGACCGTCCGAGTTTTGGAGGTCCTCCCGAAGGGTTGTCCGAGTGACAGTCCGAGTTTCGGAGGTCTTCCCGAAGGGCTGTCCGCGACACCGTCCGGGGGACTGTGCGACCGCCTCCCGGAGGGCTGTCCGCGGGGCAGATGAGGGTATAAATCCTCGCGGTTGGGAGGTTGTAAAATCCTAGCTGCGGGGATCTGCACCGCCGTTCGTCATCGACTCTACTTCCGCTGCGCTACGAGTCGGTAACGAAAATGATCAAACCTTGTATGCAGTCTCCATAGTGGTCCTGGGCTGGTGCGTAGGTCGGAAAAATTTTGTTTTCTGCTGCGTTGCCCAACAGTGGCATCAAGAGCCGTGCTATGCGTAGATGCAGGTTGCGATCTAGAATACATAGAGATGTATGGGTGTTGCACAATATAATTAGGTAGTAGATGAGATCTATTGCTGAAAATTATTTGTGCGGGTAGCAGATGAAGTCTGTTACCCGATGTTCTTGTTGCTTCCCTAGAATTTGCGTTTGCTCAATCTCGAGACAGTATGGTGGAATTTCACAAAGTTCTGGCAATCCGCGATCCTGATTGATCAACGAAGTGCTTCAGTTCTTTGGGTTCCGCCATAGTCAAAAGAAAGATGAAATTCGCAGATGAAAGGGCAATGCAGATATGATCTGCACGGGGGTCACGCGTATGACGAAGTTTAGTATGGGGCTCGAGATTTTATTATCTCGTGTTTCATACACCCCGCAATGTTAATCTAGCGACTTGGATTATCATGCTTGATGATGGACGTTGGTAGCTTCGGTTTGTTTCGAAACCTTAGAAGCCACGTAAAATAAAATCTTGTATAAACCGATTAGAGGCGTCTAACTTGGTTTTGCAGGATGGTTTGCATGTGCATGTGATGTGGTATAGCAGTGCTCATTATAATTTGATTATGTATGAGATGACTATATAATGTAAATTGATTAACATGACCTGCGTGTCATGATTCGGCATGATGGCTAGAGCCATATGATTGTCACTTTAATGACCTGCGTGTCAACCTTCAGTAATGCACTTATTTTATTAGCTATAGAGATAGCAATATTATCTGGTGCATCGACAAGGTGGTGGCAATCTTCGCGAAGGTGAACACCGACGCAAATGCCGAAGACGAAGAAATGAAAGACTTCTCCGTCAGAAAGGGCTATACCATATCTTGCTATTATGAATTGCCTGAGATGTTTATCCCTTATGATGCACCCTTTTGATTGCGCGGTAGTCGCTTTTATTAGGGTGATCTCTCACAACAAATATCAAGTAGTTAGTGTTCTCCCAAGTGTAGCACCGTCACGGCACCTAACTTTTCGGGGTGTCACATGCTAACATGGGCACGAACGATTAGAGAAGTGTGAGGCGGGTGAGTTGAGACCTCGCAGCGAGATCACTTGGTTGTCTTGACGTTCAGGCATGAAAGTCATGAGCTCGGAACACACGCATCGAAAGATGAACAAGAGTCACATAGAGATGTGATTGGCAAGTTGGCCTACCGGTTGAGATTTTTCGTCATCTGTGATGCTACCATCGTGGCGAACAATCAAAAATCGGGTCTTGTATCACTCATAATCAATTTTGAGAGATATTGATTTGAGTGGGAGCGCACTGTAGAATTACCTTGTTTAATTCTCAGTGCAATTAATCTTGAACACTGTCTAAGTGTGATTTGCATAATAAGTAGAATAATGGCTCGCGTTTCCACCTTCCCTATTAAAATTGAATAGCTGTTAAATATCTGGTTAAAACTTTACGGTTGGTAACGTAATGTGAGGATTGTCCTCAAGAGTGCCGAGAAGGACTTTGTCCTATCGCATACTTTCGGTATTCTCCCGCTAATGCTATGGATGATATGACTCTCGTCCTTCGATCCAAAAGCTAAAATTCCGTTACGGTCAAGTGAAATATGTTTGCTTCCATGAGACCCGAACTTCGAAAGTTGTGGGATAGTTATGTGATATTCATGGAACTGAAAATTAATTTTCAGATACAAACAAAGGCTGAAAGATATGAGATATCTAAAGCCATGTTTGTTTGCAAACTATTAGTAAAAGTGTTTACTAGGCATTTGACTGATAAGAGGGGATCCAGAAGAACGCCTGTCATATGATGATGGTGAATAAAACGACAACTTAAAGAGAAAGGAAGTGTCCGAAGGGTGTTAGTGAAACTTTCACGCCTAGGAAGTCCGGGGCTAACGCCACTCTTAAGTTGGGTGCTTCTTCTGAGAGTAGGAGAAATACTGAAAGTGAAACTGTTAGAAGTATAATGGCAAAAGGAAAGAAGACTGGAATATCCAGCTCATGTATGAATGTCATACAAGTTTTTGATGTATAGAAGGCTGGTCAGAGATATAGTTCTTTGGAATTATGGTTAAACATGTTAATCACTAATTCTTGGGTATTGTGAGTTAATCACAAAGATACCCGCTCGATTGCATTCTGTTGCAACTCGATGTAAGAACTACTATGGCTTGAAAGACTAGCCAGGAATGAGGTTTAGATACACGCAGGGAACATAGTAAATGTTACTATACCTTCCATAGGTGTATTCCCTATGTATTTGCTTTCATAAATCATTTTAGAGTTTTACACACTCTAGCCCATTGCATAAAGTATCTTGCAAGAAGGTTGTTCATAAGAGAACTTTTAATGTTCGGAGTTATGAATAACAAAAGGGCCATACTTTCATTATGAATGAGAAGTATGTTATGAATATTGATAATAATACATTACCTCTGTATTTACTTTCATAATTCATTTAGAGTTTCAATACACTCTAGCCCTTTGCATAAGGTATCTTGCAAGGAGGTTATTCATAAGAGAACTTTTGATGTTCGGTGTTATGAATAACATGAAGGGCCATGCTTCCATCCAGGATGGGATGTATGTTATGAATATTGATGGTAATATGATACATCCATAACACTGACGCTAAATGTCGCAAGACTAAAAGAATACCACATATGTGTGGCACTGCATTTGGTCACTTTGGAGAAACCCGCATGGAAAATTCCATTATGATGGATTTTAAAGTCATTTGATTTTGAATCATCTGACACTTGCAACTTTCCTCCGAAAAGTGAAGTGACTGAAATACCGTTCACAGGCCATAAGGAACGAGCAAAGAACATATTGGTGATCATACATTATGATGTGTGTAGTCCAATAAATGTTGTTGCAAGTAGTGGATTTATCTATCTTCAGAAATGACTCAAGTAGATATATGGATATTTACTTGTTGAGACGTAAGTCTGGATCTTTTGAATTCATTCAGAAGGTTTTCAAAAATGAAGTAGAAGTTATTGTAACAAGAAAATTATGTTTCTACAATTCGATTGCAGAAAGGAATATTTGAGTTACAAGTTTAGCGAATGTCTGATGAGTTGTGAAAGGGGTTTCATAACTTGCACCTACCGGAACACCACTGCAAGTGGAGAGTCTGTGTAGATGTAATCGAACCATTCATGACATGGTAAGATCAAAGATGACATAAATAAATTTGCCATTACCCCTTTTAAAAAGGTGATGCTTTAGAGACTGCGGCTTTTACACTGAAAAGAGCTCCATCGGGTCTGTTGAAATGATGCCATGGTATGGTACGCCCAACCATGTTATATCTTTTCTTAACATTTGGAATATGGGGCTTGTGTAAAAGGTTACAAACCTATTTCAAATCAGGCAAGTGCTACTTTGTAAGGTTATCCCAAGTCATTGGGTATTCCCCACCACTATACCGAGGCAAAGGATTTTTCCGCAAAACGGTATGCTTTTAAAGAGAATAGTTCTTACAAAAGGCGAGTGGGAGGACAGTGCAACTCGACGAGATAACCAGTATCTTCGTCATCAGATCAAAGGAAAGAAACCTTGGAAGTGATTCCGGAGTTTCCTACTGCGACTGATACGGAAGTCTCTACAATAAAATGTATGGACTTCAGTCGAACTTGCAGCTGAACCACGTAGGCAAGGCTCGTGCAAACCTCTCAGGTGCGCAAACGAGATATTGTTGTTGGACAACAGTATACCTACGATACATAAGGAAGCGATGATGGGCCCTGACTCCGGAATTGGCTAAATGCCAATACAATCTGAGATAGTTTCCATATCAATGTTTCAAGATTAAAATCTTGATACACCTTTCGGAAGGCTTAGAGTCTAACGGATATTTATGGAACTAAAAACTGATACGGATAAAAATATTTTATCCATAAAGCTCGACTTGTTGCAAAAACAAGTTCAAAGAGTTGACTACGATGAGATTGTCTCACCGTAGCGATGCTTGAAGTCGGTTCCGGTTGAACTAGCAATTAATACATATTTCAATCATGAGATATGAAACATGGATGACAAAAAGGATTTCCATCTGATGGGAATGAAACCTAGGACTTGTATGTGATACAGTCCAAAGTAATTTGTCGATCCAGAGGATGCTAGTAAGTATGCAAACTTCAGAGTTCCAGCGATGGACAGAAGAGAGCAAAGTGGAGTTGGAATCTTCGTTTTTGATGGAATGGTCAAAAGGGTTTTTTGACTTCATCAAATGGGTATCGAAGATGATTGTGATTCAAGAAAGTAAGTGGGAGCATAATAATATTTCTAAAAACCTTGTGTACTTAACACATTGTTAATTGGAAATAAATTTCTTGACACGAATTAGGACTTCATTTGAAAATAGTTTTTCGATGAAGTGCTTAGGCTAAATAGCCTTAATATTAGGCATGATGATCTATGGAGATAGATTTACCTAATGGGGCTAAGCTATGAATACATATTGACAAGGTGCTAAAAACCTTTTAGCATTTAAAACGCCAAGGAGTGATTCTTGCCGAAGTCACATGGAAAGGGTTTTGCAAGACTCGGTGTCTCAAAACACTGATGAGCAAAATACATGATGGTGATTCCACACACTCTTGTGTTTGGATTAATCATGGATTCCATGGTATGTAAAACAACCAGATATGTCCAATACTCCAAAGTTGTTGCGAGTATAGATACCATAGTGATCAAAGTACTGATCATGGGACAACAGTGAAAGATGTCATTAAGTACTAGAGCAGTACCGATGACATGGTTTCTCGCAAGTGGAGATCATGAAGAGTTCGTTGTAAAAGGTTACATCGATACAGTCTTCATCGATGCTCCATGCGATTTTCGATTTAAGTTGAGGGTTTTGTGATACACATCATGGTGGCACGGTAGTTGGAAATTGTTCCAAACAAGATACTGTGGCGAATTCTATAACAAAGGCTAAGTATGTTGACACTTAAGAAGTGACAAAGAAGTTGTTGAATCATATAGTTCATTCATGAACTTAGTATGGTTCCAAGATGGCTTTGGTCTATGGGACACTATTGCAGATAGCTGCTCCATAGCTCAGTCTGAGGAATCAGGTTTCGACCAATGATTCACACATATGCAAAGCCAAGTCCACACAAAATATGAATTTTGTGAAAGCGTGAAAATGCGGGGATATGCAAAGTTACACACGGAGCTGAAGTCGTCAGATCCGTTGGACATCAGGCTATACCACATGCGAAGCATATTTTACACCAGTATGCCATAGGTGTAAAGTGCATTAGCATTGACTAGATTATTGACTCTAGTGCAAGTGGGAGTCTGTAGGAGATATGCCCTAGAGGCAATAATAAATGTTATTGATTATCTCCCTGTTCATAATTATGTTTATGTTCCATGCTATAACTGCAATGATTCTCGAGTCTGCAAATAAAACGAGGCTTGGAGGGAAACTCATGTGCACGTGTGAGATAATAAACGGTAAAAAGTATTCCTAGTCAAGCCTCTATGACTGGCTCAAGTATTGCATGATGATCCTGTTTTCCTGATCATGGGCATGACTATGCCGGCAATTTTGAGGGCACAATTGTTGGTAGAACACTTGTGTTGAATCGACCCGAATTGATGTTATGCTATGAGATACATTCTTCATTAGTTAATGGTTAATAACACAGAGATGGTTAATGTTTGCATGATTCCTTAGACCATGAGAGTATCGAGTTTCTTCATGCTTGCTTCATGAACTTTGGGGTTTGTTAAACGTCATCCGTAAATGGGTGGCTATTACGGCGGCTTACGGGTTCATGGAAAAGTATGTCAAGTAACTTGATAGCTCAAGATTGGGATTTGCTCCTCCGACGATGGAGAGATATCTCTGGGCCCTCTCGGTGTTACGGTATCCATCATCGTCTGGCCAGACACTTTGTGATTTGATCACGGGGATGCCGGAACACGGGAACGAGAAAAGAGAACAATACCGGTAACGAGGTAACTGGCATAGTGGACAAGTTGTTGATCCACGGGGATGCCTACATGTCTCACCTCGGGTATTTGTAACATATCGCGAAGCAACAGGAATAGCACACGGCAACTGGAGGTTCACTCGAATATTCATTCGTGTGGGTATAGGGGTCAATATGGGTGTCCACGGCTCCGATGTTGATCATTGATCGGAAAGTGTTCCGGGTCATGTCTATACTTCACCGAACCTATAGGGTCACACGCTTAAGGGTCATCTATCTGCTGAATACTAGACGGGGAGTCTGAGAGAAATTCACCGAAAAAGTTTCGGACGAAACGGAAACGTTCCGGAGAGGATATCGGAATAGTTCCGGTGAAACTGAAAAGTTGTTTCAGGGTATTCCATAAAGTCAAATTGGTTTCGGCACATGCCTGGAAATTATCGGAAGGTACCAGAATTGTTCCGGTAACTTCTGAGATTTTTCAGAGACAAAAACCGGAAATGTTCCGGACTGCCGGAACCGCTTTAGTTGCTTTTCACAGATGAAAATCACTAAACCGAAAAGTTGTTTCGGAGTACACCATAAAGTCAAATTGGTTTCGGCACATGCCTGATAATTCTTGGAGGGTGCCAGAATCATTCTGGAAACTTTCTGGAATTTTCCGGAATGAAAACCGGAAATGTTCCGGAGCTGCCGAAACCGCTTCAGATGCTTTTCGCAGATGAAAATCACTAAACCGGAATTGTTCCAGCTCGCGTTGAAAATTATTTTGGTGGGTACTGGAAATGTTCTAAGCCCACATGAATATTTTCAGTTCGATCAGACGCTGAAAAATGTCGTCGTGAATAGTGAAATCAGATTTATGGATATGGTTGGAAGTTGGCTTTCCACAAATATCTTCCCAAGATATTTTGGGATGACATGGCATTTTGGATATGCCCATCCTACCCCTTGTTTTTCCTATAAATAGAGGGGAGGAGGCAGCCCCATATGCTTCATCCTTGCTCTCACATACACATGCCATGACATTTCTAGCTTCTCTCTCCCTCCCAGCAAAATAGTTTCGTAGAGCCGAAAGGCTGTCTGGGTTCCGGTGGGAACTAGTTCTGGACGGCGAAGCCCTGCCGGATAGATGACACCGTATGTGTGCAACTCTGTAGAGAGATCGTAGTTTCGGTCTTAGTTCGAGAGTGCCTCCCGAAGGGCTGTCCGTGTGACCGTCCGAGTTTTGGAGGTCCTCCCGAAGGGCTGTCCGAGTGACAGTCCGAGTTTCGGAGGTCTTCCCGAAGGGCTGTCCGCGACACCGTCCGGGGGACTGTGCGACCGCCTCCCGGAGGGCTGTCCGCGGGGCAGATGAGGGTATAAATCCTCGCGGTTGGGAGGTTGTAAAATCCTAGCTGCGGGGATCTGCACCGCCGTTCGTCATCGACTCTACTTCCGCTGCGCTACGAGTCGGTAACGAAAATGATCAAACCTTGTATGCAGTCTCCATAGTGGTCCTGGGCTGGTGCGTAGGTCAGAAAATTTTTGTTTTCTGCTGCGTTGCCCAACACCACGGTCGCCGCCATAGTCGTTACCGCCCTCATGATATCCACCACGGTAGCCACCGTAGTCGTTGCCGCCCTGTTGATAGCCTCGGACTCGTCCGCCATTACCAACCCCTTTGTAGCCATGGCCGCAGCCTCCACCATCACGGCCGCCGCCTTGGTAGGCCCGTCCTCGGCCACGACCGCCGTCGTCGTCGCCCCCTTGGTACCCACGCCCTCTTCCACCTCCGCTATTACCGCCTCCTTGGCGGCGCAAGATTGCTACGGATCCGTTCTCTCTGATCTGGGGCCTAAAGAAAAAAGAGTCATGGAGCCACGATTTCGGTGGAAACGATCCGGAAATCACGGAGTCGCGGGCGGGGATCGGGGATGCGGAGGACGAAAATTGGCAGACCATAGCGCGTCTGCTCGGCAGAACATTTGATCTTGGACATCGATTTGGATGGCAGACTATTGACGCAATATGGACAGCAGGATGAGTTTAAGTTGATTTGATCAGAGGGTTCTGGTTATTCTGTGTACAGTTTGTTGCGTGGAGTTAGGGGAATTTATGTTTGCTCTTTTAATAGTAGTGTAGATATAGAAGCGGAAACAAACAACAGATAGAGTGCATTGTCTTTGTGTCTATGTTTTTTTTCTTACTTAGTAGCGGTATGAAGCATTTGGTTCATAGGCCTTCCGAATTATTGTTTATTTTATTTTCTCTTTTTGGGATCGTACGGGATTGTTGAATCTAAGTCTACTGAGTTTTAGCCAAGTCTCAGTCAATTCCCTTCAAGTTAGATCGTTGTTGCTTCAAGATATATGCAGGTGTCTTGTCTTGAAATTGGATCGTTTAGGCATGCATTTGGCATGTTTCCTTTTCTTCTGTTGTTTTTGTTTTACTTGTGTTGGCTAGGTATGTGCTATTCGTTGGGCTTAAGAGTTTTTTTTTCTAGTCTGATTTTCAGCTTTTCCTTTTTGTGTTTTCGGGCTACAATTTTTCAGTAGGGGAAACAGAGGGGAAAGGAAGCGGTTGAGAACTATAGGGGCAAAAAAAAAAACTTGTAATTGTTTCTAATGTTTTTTTGTCTATGTTCCTTGTGATGTTTCTTTTTGTATTTTCACTTTTGTCAAGCTTTTCCTTTCTATTTTTATTTTTGTTGCTCCTTTCAAAGTTTTTTGGAGATGTTAGTAGGAGACGTTGGCAGATCCTATTTGACGCGGGCGCGTGTCAAGGAGCCGCAGCTTCGTTGAAGGCGCCCAGCCCCGTCACCCAGTTTGGGCCAGCCCACGGTCGAGGTTCACCTTTTCTTCATTTTTCCTATTTATGTTTCTTTTTTCTTTTTTTCTTTTCTGTTTTCTTTTTTTTCTATTTCTGTTTATTTATATTGTATTGTATTTTTCATTTTTCATTTTTTCTTTGTTTCATTTTCCTTTTTGGGTATTATACAAAAGTTCAGTGTACAAAACTGTTCAATTTGTATTACAAAATTTTTCATCGTATATTAAGAAAATGTTCACGGTATATTTTACAAAAAAATTCAGCATACACTATAAAAATGTTCATCGTATATTAAGAATTTTTTCAAAGAAATACTACAAATGTTCATTATGTATTTGATTTTTGTTGAGAATATATTATACAAAATTTTCAATGTGTATTCACGAATTGTTCAACATGCATTACAAAAATGTTCAATGCGTATTAAAAAATTATTCAACATACATTACAAATTGTTTGATCTGTATTTGAAAATTGTTCTCCGTATTTTCAAAATTTCAAAATAAGAACCGAGCAAATAGCAGGCGCTACAGTGAACCGGATGCTACAGTATCGGTTACTACAGTGTCGTTTCTATACTTCAAATTAAAAAATTAAAGAAAACGATTGGGGGCATAGTGCGTCGGCCCAAGCGCCCTGGCTTCAGCGAAGCTGACACACGGGTGGCATATAGGGACTCTTGAGACGTCCCCTCAGACGCGGCCACTCCTATTTGGCGCGTAAGTCGCCAAATAGCGAGCTCGAAATCACTAATTGAGAAGTACTCTTTTCAAAGATTACTCTCACCTCCTCACATATGCGTCACTTGTCTCGACCTGGGAGTTTTTTTTTTTGTAGATATGTTTATTCAAAACGTTTTATCTCTTAAACCGTGCGTTCAAATGTTGAATCGTTTTCATCATTGCAATCCTCGCGTCGAGATCTTCATAATTAGATCGTATGTTGATAGGTTTTGATGAACCTTTTTTCACAAAAAAAACAAACAAAAAAACCGAAGCGGGAACACATTTTTTTTCCTTTTCGAAAGAGACTCGACTGGCCTCTCACGGAAGCAAATCCGTGCCTCCACAAGAAGTAAACCCGTGCTTCTCGCAGAAGGAAAAAATGCGTTTTTTCATTTTCGAGAGGCACGCCCGTGCCTCTCGCGGAAGGAAAAAAAACACATTTTTTTTCGTTTCCGAGAGGCAAATCCGTGCCTCTCGCGGAAGAAAAAAAAACGTTTTTTTCTGTTTTCGAGAGGCAAATCCGTGCCTCTCGCGGAAGGAAAAAAAAAACATGTTTTTTTTGTTTCCGAAAGGCACGACTGTGCCTCTTGCGAAAACAAAACCGTGCCTCTCGCGGAAGTAAAAAAGCCGTGCCTCTCCGAGAAGCAAAACCGTGCCTCTCGCGAAAGAAAAAAAAATAAAACGTGTTTTTTTGCTCAAACTTTTTTTTTGAATTTTTTTCGTCCAAAAGCTAAGAAAGACTAGTGGAAAACCAAAAAGCCAAAAAAACCCGTCTAAAAAGCCGAAAACGCGTGCGGAAAAATTAATAAAAAATCCGGAGGGAGCGCCTAGAGCCCGACACGTGGCGGTGGGTGATACCGCGCCAGGTGGCGCTCCCAGCCCATCCCAAGTGATCGTTTGGAGGCTCCCGAAAAAGTGATCCTTAATTAGCTGCTCTCGAGCGAGCTGACGCGTACCCCTCCGGTTTTGGGAAGGTTATGGAACCTTCCGAGAACAGGTTTTTTCGTCTTTTTTCTTCCGGTTTTTCTTTTTTTCTTTTTTCGTTTAAGTTTTTTATTTTTTTTATTTTTTGTTTTTCTTTCTTGTTCTGCATTTTTTCATTTCTTTTCTTTTTTTCATCTATCTTTCAAATTTACAAACAATTTTTCTCAATTGTGAATATTTTTTGAAGTGGTGAACATTTTTTGAAATCATGAACAATTTTCAAATTCACGAACATTTTTTACAACCTCACAAATATTTTTTTGATTTGACGAACATTTTCTACCAATTCGTGAACATTTTTTGAAAAAGTGAACATCTTTTCAAATTCATGAACATTTTTTAAAATCATGAACATGTTTCGATATCATGAATATTTTTTGATATCTTGAACATTTTTCTAAATCATGATTTTTTTTAAAAAAATCATTAACATTTTTGACAAATTCGTGAATTTTTTTTAAAATTATGAACATTTTTCAAATTCACGAACATTTCTTGAAATTGTGTACATTTTTTTAACACGTGAACATTTTTTTAATTTGGGAACAATTTTTAAAAATTTGGAACATTTTTTTTTTGACAAATAGTTTTTGAGTTCATTAATGCTTCTTGAAACAGCGAACATGTTTTGAATTATGTGAGAATTTTTTGAAATTTGGGAACATTTTTTGAAATCCTCAGACATTTTTTGAATATTTTTCTTGAAATCACGAACTTTGTTTTGAATCCGTGAGCATTTATCATTTCCCGAATATTTTTCAAATCATGAACATTTTTTGAATTCACGAACAATTCAACAATTTGCAAAAAAAATTTAAATCCTGAATTATTTTTTAAAATGAAAAACCTGAAAACGGAAAAAAAGAGAAAAAAACCAAGGGGTTCCCTGCCCCGCACATGGGCCGGACCAATAGGGCGCGCATTGGAGCGGGGAGAGGATGCGGGCTCCCGTGGCTTCTGGCGCGTACAGCGCGATATAGGAGGTCCCCTCAAGAGCAACTAGTTGACGAGCACTCATTCGCGAGCCTCTCAATGATAACTTGAGGTGCGCTCTCAGCCGCCGCCACGTGTCGCGCTCTGGACGGTCCCTCTGCATTTTGTTTCTTTTATTTTTTCCACACGCGTTTTCAGCTTTTTGATGTTTTTTCGGTTTTTTTGGCTTTTTGGTTTTTCACCGGTCTTTCTTAGCTTTTGGACGGAAAAAAGCGTGAAAAAGAGCCTTTTTTTGCTTCCGTAAGAGGCACGGTTTTGCTATCGCGAGAGGTACGGCCGTGCCTCTCGGAAACGGAAAAAATGTGTTTTTTTTTTTTTGCTTCCGCGAGAGGTACGATTTTGCTTTCGCGAGCCGTGCCTCTCAGAAACGCGTTTTCTTTTTTTTTTGCTTCCGTGAGAGTCATGGTTTTGCTTACACGCGAGTCACGGATTTGCTTACGCAAGAGGCACAACCGTGCCTCTCGGAAACGGAAAAAATGTGTGTTTCTTTTTTTCCTTCTACAAGAGGCATGGTTTTGCTTTCGCGAGAGGCACGGTTTTGCTTTCGCGAGCCGTGCCTCTCGGAAATGGAAAAAGAAGCGCATTTTTTTGTTTCCGCGAGAGGCATGGATTTGATTACGCAAGAGGCACGGTCGTGCCTCTCGGAAACGAAAAAACACGTTTTTTTTGTTTTTTACTTCCGCGAGAGACACGGTTTTGCTTCCGCGAGAGGCATAGATTTGCTTTCGCGAGGGGCACGGTCGTGCCTCTCGGAAACTGGAAAAAACGCGTTTTTTCTCCTTCCGCAAGAGGTACGGGTTTACTTCTCGTGGAGGCACGGATTTGCTTCCGCGAGAGGTACAGTCGTGCCTCTTTCGAAAAGAGAGAAAAAAACGTGCTCCCGCTTCAGTTTTTTCGTTTGGTTTTTTTGTCCGGATTTTTCCGTGAAATCTATCAACATGGGATCTAGTTTTAAATATCTCGACGCGAGGAATCCAATGGTGAAAACGGCTCGAGATTTAGACGCGTGGTTTAAGAGATAAAACGTTTTGAATAAACGAATCTACGGAAAAAAGGAAAACTCACAGGTTACGACAAGTGGCGCACATGCAGTGCGTCTGTCGTGGTTTTCTCACGGCAGATGCCATGGGTAGGCTTATCGAACGTGGTTGGGGCCAGAGGACGTCGGTGGGTTCCGGAGGCGAGATTGGGGACAAGCAGAGCGGGACTCGCGATGTACCCTGGTTCGGGGCCCTCCGGGGGAGGTAATGCCCCTAGTCCTGCCGGATCTGCTAGATGGATCACCAAGGAGGTTACAGAGGTGCTCCTGGAGCTGTCTTGGGGGAGGAGGGAGGAGAGCTAGCTCTCTCCCTCTCCTGGTTTTCGTGTGTGAAGGTGGTAGGGAGAGGATACAGAGTGTCGCCCCCCTGCCTGGGGGGCTCCCGGGGGGGTTTATAGCATGCCCCCCCCCAGGGTTACAATGGTAAAAGCATACGCGCGTGGGGCCCTGGTGTCATCGTCTTGAGCCGGACAGCGGGGCCCGCCGCCCGCCGAGGCCCGCCGGGTGCAGGCCCTGCCGGCTGCCCGCCACTGTGGCATGCTGATGCCCACGTCAGGGTGCGGCGAGCGCTGTGCAGCTACAGTGCCGCGCCGGGTCGTCGCCGCCGACCCCGGGCCGTGGTTCCGGGGCGCGCTGTAGCCATGCTTACCTCGATCGGCGGCGGCATCCTGTAGCCGCGCACGCCCCCGGCAGTTTACATTCAGGCGGACGAAAAGTACGAGCCTGCCGGCCCGCCGACCACCATCAAAGAACGTGCCGCCGTGCGTCGGCCGCACGCCACGTTGGGGCCGCGGCTGAGGCCAGCCCTGCCAGGCCACGCGCACGACGAGACGTAGACGCGGGCCCGGCCCACCAGGCTGCGGGCACGGCCCACATGCCGGATCTTCTGCGGACTGCCCGGTTGGTTGGGCTTCCCGGGGCAGTTAATGCGTCCGTGTATTGCGGGAGGAGTGGGGGATCGTGGGCGCAAACGATCCCACTCCCCCAAGATTCCCTCGGGGTTTAAATGAGGGGAGAGGGGGGAACGGCCGAGGCTAAAATCGTCATTCGCCCCCGCCCCGCTGTCTCTTCTTCTTCTCGCCACCATTCGCGCACGCACGCCTGTTACGCAGGGTTGCACCCCCGTACGTGCCAGGGCAACCGCGTCGCCGCTCCGGCCGCGCTAAGGCAGGATCTCGCCGCGTTTTGTTTCGTCGTCACGCCCGTGCCCGCGCCGCACTTGGAGATGGCGGCGCCGAAGTGTTCATGGGAGGGCTCTGACGCCTCGGAGGAGTTCATCGGGTTCCTCCGCTTCCGGTGGATGTTGCCGCCGGAGGAGCTCGTGGAGGCACGAACTGCTGGGAGCGAAACCGCGCCCCGGCCGCAGGCCGGGGAGGTTGTCGTCTTCGCCGAGCATTTCTCCCGCGGGTTTGGCCTCCCCGCCAGCGCCTTCTTTCGCCAGTTTCTCAATCATTACGGTCTTCAGCCGCACCATCTTGGACCCAACTCAATCCTGCAGTTGCCCGTGTTCGTCACCTTTTGCGAGGGCTACGCCGGGCTTGAGCCGTCGGTGGACATATGGAACAGGCGTTTCCCCCTCAGGCCGCAGACGGTCCCGACGTCGGAGGGGCCTGCTATGACCGCCTGTGGGGCAGCCCTCGTGACCGTTCGGCCAGTGGGGGGCTTTCCTAAGGTGCCACTGCATGAGTCGTTCAAGAAGTGGCAGCGGTCGTTCTTCTACGTGAAGAACGTGGATACGGCGGCCGACTACATAAACTTGCCACCGTTCGCGAATGTTGCACCGGTGGAGAGACGGAACTGGACCTTCGAGCCCCGCAGGTCGACAGCGGAGGCCGTGGCAGTCTGCGGCCGGCTGGGGCAGATGGCGGCCGACGAGCGCTTGGTTGGCACGGACCTCGTCGCGGCCTTCATTGACCGTCGGGTGCAGCCGCTGCAACGCCGGCCACACAGGATATGCGATATGAGCGGCCGGTTTGACCCGTGCCGGCTGGCGACCGCGGAGCTGACGCCGGCTCAGGTCGTCAGGCGGGTGAACCGGATTTCTTCCGCCAAGCTCAACCCGGAAACCTAGAGCTATGGCAAGGAGCCGTACAGCCGCGCCAACCCGGCACCGCAGGTGCATGTCCAGCCGGCCCGATCTCAGCTTTCTCACCCGCCTTGCCTTGCCTTGACGTGCGGCCTAGCCTTTGGTGCAGAGGTTCTCGCGCCAGATATCTCATGACGGGGCGAGCCCGCCGGTCTTCGAGCCGGACCGGGAGGTTTCAGACGGGGAGGTTGGGCCGGAGGACGAGGTGGACGAGGAGGGCGACGAGCTCCTTGGAGACGCCGGGGCCGGAGGGTCCAACCGCGCCGGTGAGCCCCTTCCGTCCTGCCCCTTGCGCAGCTGGCCGGACGATGACGCGGACGACCTTGACAAGGCATCCGGCGCCGCATTACCGACCACGATGGTAGCGGCGAGTGGCGGCGCCCCCGCGCAGAGGAGGCGGCTTCACAAGACGGCGGACGTGGCGCCAGCCGGGCGTCCGGCGGCCGTGGCGCGGCCGTATGGGAAGCAAGCGATCGGGGCGCCGGCCGGGAAGCGCTCGGCGGGAGCGCAGCCGGAGGGCGAACGCGAGGGCTTAAAGAAGGCGCGCCGCATCGCCCCGACACCGACCCCAACGTGGGCGATTCCGACGAGCGCTGGGTAAGAGCCCTCGTCCCGGTCTTGGGTTCGGCCCGCGCCCCTCACTGTGTTCTCCTTGTGCTCCCTCAACCTCTTGCGCGCTGACAGGGCACCCCTCAGCCTCCTGGATATGGGCACGCCACCCCTGTCTGGGGACGACGTGGCGGAGCGCGAGCGCGCTGAGGCCGCCGTGTTCGAGGAGCAGGAACGCGCCGCGTGGGGCGGAGTGGGAGCTGGCCCAGCAGGAGGAGGGGGAAGCCTCCGCGAAAGCGTGGGAGGACGCCACGGCGGCGCGGAAAGGCTCGCAGGCCCAGGGGGGCGGACGTGCTTTCGCCGCTCCGCCGCCGGAGCGACACTCGGAGCCCGAGGGGGCAACGCCGCCGGGCAATGCGAGGGCCGTGCTTGGAGGTGCTGGCACCGTTGCAACCTCTTCCAGGCCGTCAAGGAGCGGGGCCAGCGCGGGTTCGGCGGCCCAGCTGCAAGGGGACCGGGCGGGTGCCGGCGAGGCCACCAGCGAGGCGCCCCCGAGGAGCCAGACCCCCGCCCTGGACAGGGTGCGAGCGCAGTTCGCCAGTTTCGGCAGTTTCTTGCAGACGGCTGCCCCGGGGGCACAGAGCCGGCTCGTCCAACTCGAGCAAGCCGTTGCGGTGAGTGCTTCGGTTTTTTCTCGGAAAACTTTCCAGTGGGGGCGCAACAGCGCACCCACTGGGTGTAGCCCCCGAGGCTCGGGTCGGCTGGGGAGTAGGCGGCACGAGCCTCCCGGAATTTCTTTTCGCCGTCCGTGACCCTTCCTCCGCAGGCCCTCCATGACGTGTGCGCGGGGAGCTACACCAAGCTGCGTGGCGCGTACCAAGCGGTCACGGCCGAGCTTGCGGTGAAGGAGGCGGAGCTGCAGCGCATTCATGGTAAGTAATCTGCCTTTTTCCAGTGGGGACGCGCCAGCGCACCCACTGGGTGTAGCCCCCGAGATTCAGGCCGGCTGCCCAACAGCCGGGTCGGATCTTCCCGCGCGCATTCCTGCCGCCTCTTCGCCTTCCGGCTTTTGTCGCGCCGCTGACCAACGCACCTGCCCATTTCAGCAGCAGCCGGTGCTAACCCGACGGGCAGGCTGGCGCAGGCCGACCTCCTCCGCAGGCTGGCGCAGGCCGACCAGCAGCGCGGTCTGCTACAGGAGCAGGTGAGCCGGCTCGCGGCGGAGCGGGACCAGCAGATGGCCGCCCATCAGGCCGAGCTGAGCCGGCTGGCAGAGGAGCATCGAAGGGCAGTGGAGGGGAAGGACGAGGCGGTGAGCAAAGTTGCCCAAGAGGTCGCCGATCTGAAGGCAGACCGCGACAATCGGATCGCCGCATGGTCGGTGAGGGAGCAGGGAATGCTGGTCGGGGTGCATCACATCGACGCGCTCCTTGCTGGTGAGCCTTGCTGCGTCTTCTTTAGTCTTCGCCTCGACCAGTCTTGTTTTTCTCTTTCTTACTTCTTTTTCTTTCAGGGGCCTTCCCGAAGACGCAGGAGATGGCCGAAGGTGCCGTGAACACCCATCGGGACGACCAGCGGGCGGCCGGGGTTCGCATCGGGCAGTCCGACGCCTAGACGGTGGAAGAGACGGGCATTGCCACCGATGCCCGCCTGCAGGTGGTTACGCGCGACCTGAACCGGCTCTGAGACGCTGGCCTGGCGACGGCGCACGCCCTTTGGCCGGATGCGGTGCAACCGATGACCGTTAGCCGGTTGGCGAGGTGGCTGGAGATGGCGTCGGCCCGGATCAACGCTTGGCGAGCCTCCGCCACGCGGGCCGGCGCGGCGATGGTGCTGCGCCTTACACTTTCTTGGTATCCGGGGTTGAGACTGGACCAGCTGGGTGGACCTGGCGGCATGGGCCAAGCCGCTCGCGAGGCGTGCGAGCGAAATTGCCACCTTCACCCCCTATGACGAGTTCTTTGGGGAGCGAGCTGCTGGAGGTAAGGAGATCCCGGAGGACACCTATGAGCTGCTTTTGGACGACCCGGACGGCAGCCAGGCCGAGACGCTCGACGAAGGGACCGGCTCGACCAGTGGGGCGTACGCCGATGATGATTCCGAGGCCGATACCGGTGTCACGAAGGGGGAGGGGCGATCCGAAGCCGGTGGCTCCACCACCTAGGAGGCCGTGCTCTCCCTCTGTTCTTCAGGCTTCGAATAATCATAATTAGTTATTCCACAGTTCCACCCACTGGGGGTGTATTGTAAACATGTTGAATTTCGGCCGTGGGCCTCTTGTAAATATGAACGCGCGTGTTTCTTTTTATGCGTGCGGTTGCCAATTGCTGGCTCGCTTTTGCTTTCGTCCTCCGACCCTTTCTTGTTCGCCTGCTCTTTTGACCTTTCCCCCCGCCAGCCAGACAGTCGGGAGCCGGTCTGTAGCTGCGACAGGAGGTTGGTCTCGGAGCGAAACGCACAGTACTTAGGTTTAGGACTTGAGCGCCAGCGAAACACCCACTGGGCCGGCTGGCCGCAGGCGGCGAAGCCGGTTGGGGCGCAGCCAGTCTGGGCGGCGACGGGCGAGAGTGGCGGCCAGGTCGCCCGAGCCGGGCGCTCCTTCGAAACCTTCTTTCACATGAGGGTGCTTTCGGCCTTTGGCTCTTGCCAGCCGGACAGCCGGGAGCCGGTCTGTGGCTTAGGGCGAAGAGAGGGCTTGGGCGACGCGCACGCTACTAGGCCGGTTGTGGAAGAGCGAGGAGCGGGCTAGCCGGCTAGCCCCCGAGCTGGCGTTGTCGACCCGGAGGTGGAAAAATAAGATGCAGAAAGTGTGCGAGAGCATGTTCGATGGAACCGAAAAGGTAGCCCCCGAGTGTCGTTCGGGGGACCCGCTGCTTTCATTAAAAGGCCAAAAGTGGCGATACAGACATACGCTGATTCAACCGAGCCGGCGGGCATGCGTGTCCCGGGCCGGAGTCGGCAGCCCCCGGGCTTGGATCCACCAGGGTGGGGCTGGTGCTTCGTTCGTTACCTGTTGAAGATGTAGCACGTGGCGCCGCGCCGATTCTTGCAGCCGTTTCCCCCCGAGGGAAAAGTGTAGGCCGACCCGCCGGCCCCCGGGCTGAGGTGCAGCTGCATGAGTCGCCGGTACCCGACGCTGGCGTTGGCCGGGCCGAAGGGCATGGGGGCGCGGGGGTAGCCCCCGGGCGGGGCGCAAGGTGACTTTGCCTGCTCGGCGAGGCCCGGCGCCGGGTCGTCGAGGCGGTGACCGCCGCCGGCAACCGGGGTCGCGGGCAGGTCCGCCGGTCCCGACAGGCCTTGCTGCACGCGCGGGAACTGAGGCGCCTACTTGGGACGGACCTAATTCGCCGGCTTCAGGGGCGGGCCGCGTCCGCGCTTGGATCGGCCAGCCCGCATGCGGCTGTTGCGAGATGGCATTGGCCATGCCGGAGGCTGCTCCGCGGGGCGGGTGCCGACCCTTAGCTTGCCCATGCGGGAGCAGAGGTCTGTGCCGCCGCCGTCGCTGTCGTAAGTATGCATAGTGCAGACGAGGTGGTTGTCGAGGGGGCGGAGCCCCGACCAAGACCGGCTAGGACCGAAGCCGCTGGGGCCAGGTCCTTGGGTGGCCGGGCGACTGCTCCACCGGCCGATCTTGGGCACGAGGGCGGGACCGGCATGGCCGGCCGCTTGCGGGACAAGGCGAGGAGCCGATCGAGCTGGCGCTTCTCCTCCGCGATGACCAAGGACTTGACCAACTTGGAGTCGGCCTCCGCGCACTCGACGGACTTTCTGTAGTCCCCGGTTACGGTGATAATGCCCTTGGGGCCTGCAGCTTCAAGTAGGCGTAATGGGGGACTGCCATGAACTTGGCCAGCGCGGGCCGGCCCAAGAGTGTGTGGTAGGGACAGCTCAGGTCCACCACTTTGAAAGCACATTTGCTCCCTTGGTGGTTTTGGTAATTTATGCCAACATACATGTTGTTGGACTAATGCTTTCATCTAGTGAATTTCAGACAAGTTCAACAATGGCGTGGCAGGGACAAGAGGACGTGGAACCCCTTCAAAATGCTAAGGACAAGGATTGGCAAAAGCTCAAGACTCTACGTTTTTGGTTTAGTGATCCAAGATCACATTGAGTCCATAGGAAAGCCAATACTATTAAAAGGGGATGAGGTGTTGCTTAATGGTTTTTTTGCTCAAGTGCTTAGTGACAGTACTCCTAAACCCTCAACCACTCTCTCAATCCCAAATATGTCCAAAACCTACATTCCAACTCGGCCCCACCGAAATTCTCTATCTGGCCCCACCGAGTTCATCCAAGACTTAGCCACTGCCAAAACCCTAACAAATCGGATCCACCGAAATGGATCTCGGTCTCACCGAGACGGCCTTGCCAACTCTCTGTAATCGCTTGCACTCACTTCGGTCTCACCGAGTTTTGCAAATCGGTCTCACCGAGATGGCTTGCCAACTCTCTGTTGCCTTATTGCTTCACTTCGGTCCTACCGAGTTGATGCAATCAGTGCCACCGAGATGAGGATTGCCCTAGCCATTGCACTTCGGTCCATCCGAGTTGTTCGTATCAGTCCCACCGAGATTCCTAAAGTTCATATCTTTTACACAGTTCGGTGCTACCGAGATTATTGTTTCGGTGCCACCGAGTTGAGTCAAAAGTGTGTAACGGTTGGATTTTGTGTGGAGGCTATATATACCCCTCCACCACTCCCTTCTCAGTAAGGAGAGTCATCAGAACGTGCCTACACTTCCACCATACATTTTCTGAGAGAGAACCACCTACTCATGTGTTGAGATCAAGATATTCCATTCCTACCATTTGAACCTTGATCTCTAGCCTTTCCCAAGTTGCTTTCCACTCAAATCCTTCTTCCACCATAGCCAAATCTGTGAGGAGTTGTTTGAGTGCTGGGAAGACTATCATTTGAAGCACAAGAGTAAGGAGTTCATCAACAATACACCGTCTATTACCTTTTGGAGAGTGGTGTCTCCTAGATTGGTTAGGTGTCACTTGGGAGCCTCCAACATGATGTGGAGTTGAACCAAGAGTTTGTAAGGGCAAGGAGATCGCCTACTTCGTGAAGATCTACCCCGAGCGAGGCTAGTCCTTCGTGGACGTAAGCCATGGTGGAATAGACAAGGTTGCTTCTTCGTGGACCCTTCGTGGGTGGAGCCCTTCGTGGACTCGCGCAGCCGTTACCCTTCGTGGGTTGAAGTCTCCATCAACGTGGACGTACGATAGCACCACCTATCGGAACCACGCCAAAAAACACCGTGTCTTCATTGCGTTTGATCTTCCATACTCTACCCTTTTACTTTTCGTACTCTTGCATGCTTTATCATTTCCGCTACTCAATCTCTAGATATGCATGTGTAGAAAGTATTGGAGTGATCTTAACTTGTGTCAAAATCTGCCTTAGTTCCAAGAGAAATTAAAAACTGCTAATTTTGGCTGGTTAAGGGTCTATTCACCCCCCTCTAGGCCTATCTCCTCGATCCAACACACTTCGAACCAGATTGGTTCGCGGCGGAAATCACGCGAGTCGCCGAACAACACGTCCAGCCGGACCTTGCCAATTGGGGAGCAGGAGAGGCCCGGCACGATGCCGTGGAAGGTCGTCCGACTGGGCTGTAGTTGCTTCTCCTTGAGGCCCAGCTTGATCATGGTGTCACGGTAGGGGATGTTGATGCTGCTGCCGCCATCGATAAGCACCCGCGTGAAGCAGCAGGTGCGCTTCTCGGAGACGAAAGTGGGGTCAAGGACGAGGGCATAACCGCCCGACGTGGGCATTACGGCCGGGTGGTCATCCCGGCTCCATGTGACCGGCTTCTCGGACTAGTGCATGAACTGATGAGTGTTGAGGGCGACGGCGTTCACCTCGCGTGATCGCCGGCGCTGACTGTGCTTGTTGTTCGCCTCGCTGGTGAAGACGACGTAGGACGCGTCTGGGTGCGGGAAGTCATCGCGGAGTCGGCCGGCGACCGGAGCTGGAGCCGGGGCCGGAGGACCCGGCGGAGGTGGCGAAGGCGGAGGGGGGAGGGAGGGAGCCCCTCGCCCCGCGCCAAACGTTGCGTCCAGCTGCAGTTTCAGGTCGTGTGCCCGGACGGCTTCGCGCCGCTGTGGTGCTTGCAAGGAGCGTCGAGCATCTGCTCGAAGGTAAGCTTGGGTAACCAGGCCCCTTTACTGGCTCGCTGCCGCCTTGCTCGGCAGGCAGCTCCTCTTCAACGGCCGCCACCTGTCGGCTGTTGTAGCGAGGGTCCGGCTGCTCGCCCTTGCGCTTGCTGTTGTTGCTCTGCTGCCGGCCGCCATCGCTAGCCGGACGGTTGCCGGCTTGCGGGGCCGGCACCGCCTTGCCAGACGCGTCCAGCTGCACTTGTATCCTCATAGCAGATTCGGCCGTGGCGTACTTGTCCGCCGTGACCATGAGCGCGGCCATGGTGGCATGGTCGGAACGCATGAGCTTATGCTTGAGCATGGTGCCGTCCCGGCACCTATCGATGAAGTACTGGATGGCCTGCACCTCATGGACCCCCTCGCAGCCGTTGCGCAGCTCAGTCCATCGCGTGAGGTAGTCGCACAAGGGCTCGTCCGGGCCCTGGACGCACATGGAGAGCTGGCGGGGGCGGCCGAGCCACTTGTATGTGCCGGTGAAGTTGCGCACGAACGCTTCCTCGAAGTCCAACCAGGTGTTGATGCTGTTGGCCTTCAGGCTGTTCATCCATGTCCGGGCGGAGCCTTGCAGCATGAGGGGAACGAAACGCACGGCCACGCGTTTGTTGCCGTCGGCGATGCCGACAGCCGTCGTGTAATTGGTCAGCCAATCCTCCGGCTTGGCGGTTCCGTTGTACTTGGGGGTGTCACGCGGAAGCATGAAGCTCTTGGGGAAGGGCTCGCCGCGGATGCGTGGACCGAAGCAAGCTGGTCCGACCGAGGTCTCCTCCTCCACCTCGAGGGAGCGGGCCAGCTGGTCGATGCGGTTCCAAGCGTTGTTTTCGTCAGGGGGGTCACGGTGCCCGAGCCGGTCAGCCAATGGGGCACGGCCAGCCGGGGCGACGGAGGCCTGCCGCTCCCGACGCGCAGGCGGAGTTGGTGGGGGACGGTGCCGGCGGTCGTGGTCTGCCGGCTCTCCGAGCCGGCTGGTGACAGCTGGCGTGTCCTACCGGCGCCGGCCTCCCCGGCTGGCGCGGGACCGCCCTCCGTGGCTGGGAGCGTGCAGAGAGGAGGCTTGGAAGGTTTGCCGGGGGTGGTCGTCCGGCTGCGGGTCGTTGGCCTGCGGCGGAGGCTCCGAGCCGGCCGGGTCCTGCTCAAACTGGTCTTGTAGGCGATTGGCGGCGGCGACGAGCTCGCGGACGCGCTGCTGCTGCCGTTGCTAGGCCTCGCCCTCCAGGTTGTCGAGCTCCTCTCAAGTTTTGGACCGGAGTAGCGTAAACCGGTCTGTTGGCGCCGAAGAGCTCGCCAATGACGCCGCCGCGGCGCCGCACGTCGCCCCGCTGGCTGGGCTCGACGCCGGCGGGGGTGAGGCCATGGGCGGTGTTGTACTCGCGCCGCATGGCCTCCAGCTGGCGCTGCGCGGTGGCCAATTCCGTGGCCTCGGTGAACAAGAGTTTGCGGGACGCTTCAAGCTCGGCTGCGGCCGCCGCCGGGTCGGCGTTTGGCATGATGGGGGCGCGCAACGTCCGCAACGTCGCCATCAGGGGGTCGGACTGCCCAACGCCGGCCGCCGCGGCAGCAGCCGCTTCGGCCGCGCGCCTGTTGCGGCCGGTGGTGGTGCTGGATCAGGTGGTAAGCACCTCGACGCGGACGCAGAGGTCGTCAACGTCGTCGGGAATGCTGCCGGCGCCGGACAGCGGCGGGTCGGAGATGGTGAGCACCCCGCTAGGGTACTCGTCGGGCACGAGCGCGATGGCGATGCGCAGCTCGCCGAAGGAGATGACGGAGCCGCCGACGGGGCGGACGATGCCAAACGTCGCGCCGGAGGCGGCGCCGCCAGCCGCGTCAGGCGGGCTGACCAAACCGTGCGCGATGCGCTCGCCGGTGGGAGTGAAGGGTCTCGTCCGGAACGAAACTCCGGCCGACGCCGCGGACGGCCCCACGGTGGACGCGAACTGTCGTGGTTTTCTCACGGCAGATGCCATGGGTAGGCTTATCGAACGTGGTTGGGGCCAGAGGACGTCGGTGGGTTCCGGAGGCGAGATTGGGGACAAGCGGAGCGGGACTCGCGATGCACCCAGGTTCGGGGCCTTCCGGGGAAGGTAATGCCCCTAGTCCTGCCGGATCTGCTAGATGGATCAACAAGGAGGTTACAGAGGTGCTCCCAGAGCTGTCTTGGGGGAGGAGGGAGGAGAGCTAGCTCTCTCCCTCTCCTGGTTTTCGTGTGTGAAGGTGGTAGGGAGAGGATACAGAGTGTCGACCCCCTGCCTGGGGGCCCCCCGGGGGTTTTATAGCCTGCCCCCAGGGTTACAATGGTAAAAGCATACGGGCGTGGGGCCCTGGTGTCATCGTCTTGAGCCGGACAGCGGGGCCCGCCGGGTGCAGGCCTTGCCGGCTGCCCGCCACTGTGACACGCCGATGCCCACGTCAGGGTGCGGCAAGCGCTGTGCAGCTACAGTGCCGCGCCGGGTCGTCGCCGCCGACCCCGGGCCGTGGTTCCAGGGCGCGCTGTAGCCATGCTTACCTCGGTCGGCGGCGGCATCCTGTAGCCGCGCATGCCCCGCCGCGGGGGGCGGTCTGGTTGTCTGGCCGAGGGGAGAGGGAGCCGGCCCAATGCCTGCCGGCTGCGTCCGGCCGGGTCGAGCCTCCCCGCCGTTTCCCGGCCGCTCTGGAGCCGGAAGGCCAGCTGGAGGGCGTGTCGGCCCGAGAGGTGCTTGCCGCCCCTTAGACCTAAAAATCGTTAAGTCTCGGTGCGCCTACCCGGGGGTCATCCCCCCGACAGCGTCATTTGTCGCAATCTGTGAAAGTGGGAGTGATCTTTGAAACGAATACTCCTAAATTAGTGATTTCGGATCCCCGGTGTGTTTGGTTGCAGTCACGGGCAGGAATGTCATGGGTCGGACCCATTCCTAGGCCTCGTTCCAGCGTTTGGTAGACCACCCGGAACAGAACCCACTCGTCCCCGCGTAGCGAATATTCGCCTCAGATGCGGAATGCGAACGAGTCGTCTCCACTCCCGCAACCCTATCGCTGCTCCTCTCCTGCGCCGCTGGATCTCCTCCTTCCTCCCACTCAGGTGCGCCGCCGGCCCTCTTCCTCCCTCCCTCTCTGCTGCGCCGCCGGTCCTCTCCCTAGCTTCAGCTCGTGCGCGCCGCGGGCCCCTCCCTCGCTCCATCTCCTGCACAGCCGGTCCTCTCCCTCGCTCCACATCGGCCCTCTTCCTCCCTCCCTTTCTTGCTGCGCCGCCGGCCCTCTTCCTCCCTCCCTTTCTTGCTGCCTCTCCTGCGCCACCAGCCCTCTCTTCCATGGATCTGCGTGGACGGCTTATTCATCTCATCCTCTCTCGATCTGCAGGATACAAGGGGAAGAAGGCAGGGGTCTAGGTGCTACTCCGGCGCGGCGGCAGAGCGAAGCACACCCATCTCTCTTCAAGGTACAAATCCCTCTTCCTCTCCCCTTGTATATGCTGCTGTCCAGTACATTTTTTTTTGCTCAAATTGCTGTTGTCTAGTACATCTTTTTGTTCAAATTGCTGTTGTCCAGTACATCTTTGCAATATGTGGTGATGTGTAATAATTTTGATAGCATGCATCAATTGTAGATGGTCAAGAAGATGAACAAAAGAAAAAGGATGGTTAGGGGAGCCGCTGTTTTTGTCACACTTGCTGCAATTGCAGTCATTGCTATAATAAGGAAGAGAAGACCACGTATTACATATGTCACACATAAGGATTAAGAAACTTATAATTCTTTACCCACAAAGATTAAGAAAAGAAATATAAGATCAAGAATCAAGATTGTTGACAAAAATGTAAGTGGCACATAATTCAAAGTAAAGAAGTGGCAACATGTGTTAACCGATGTAAGGTAAAGTAAACAATCATAACCTGTTCTGGGTTGTAAAATACTTCAAGAAATGGATACTCAGTCTTTTGCCTCGTGAGGCAAAACCCAGGATACTTTGGGCATTCCACCTGACAACATAGAACAAAATAATAATTCCTATCAGTTCGAGACTAAAGGCAAACAGGATGGCAGCAGTCGCAATTTGTATAGATGGGAAGCAAGAAGCCACAAATTTGAAGCATAGTGTATCATGATATTACCCAAGTTAAAAGCATCCAAATGAGAAGGAAATCAAAAGTGACAAGTCTGATTTGACAGGCAGCCAATTAAACTATCCCGTGACTAATTGATCGTATCTTTGTACATCATAATATCTACAATTGACAAAATAATAAAAATACAACTATTTTTTTAGAAAAGACAAGTACAACTATTCACACATCTAAGCTTCCCATAGAGCTGCTTCTCTTGCAGGTGAAAGAAAAGGCTAGAAAAGATCATCAAAGATGCATTCGCAAAACAAAGAGCTTCCACACATGTGCCTGAAGCTCAACAGAAGACTGAAATTGGTGAACTTTATAATGCATGCTGAATTAGATTAATCTTGCGATCATCGCCAAAGGTAGTATTATATTAGGTGTCTACAAATTAAATCAGATAGGACTAACTTCAAGGTTTTGAATTTTAACATGCAGTTAAGACAGCAAACCAACCTTTACAATGTTCCATAATAGCGAGCCATGATAATTTGAACAGAAAAAGCAGAGTGCATTCAAGTTTTCAAAATAACTCATCATCTTATAAGTGACCCGAAAATACTTATGGCATATTTTTTGCGGGCGTAATAAGAGTAGTGGCTTACCCGAACAAACTTTATATGAGGATAAAATGTAGCAGCAGCTTCCTCCAGTACTTTGTCAAGATGCTGTGTATAAGTGCACCTACAAAAGCAATTTCATTACTGTTGTAAGCATGTGCAAAGCTATTGACATAGGACAACTTAACTATTCTTGTGTTTCTGAACAAAAAACATGAGACTAACATACTTAATGGTAAAGGCCACAACTACAGGCCGTCCTTCATGTAATAGCTGCACAAACTGACGCTCTGATGTGAACGGTATGATTCTTGATGGCCCTAGATCCTTGGGATATCCAGTGTAGTACCTTCAACAACAAGATGATTCAAACATAATAAAATAGTGATACAGCCAAAAAACGGGAAATGAGTTAAATTCTACTATTTGTAAAGCTGGGAGAGCGAACAATGCCTGCCAGATAGTGTGCAAACAATGACTTCCGGAGTTAGTGCAAGCAACAAGCTACAGGTTTTATAACCGTCTTTAGAGCAATGATATTCATAAACAAAAACTGCTTGCACGCACTGGTGAATAAAGTCTCAAGAGAAGGTTTAGTTCGTTCATGCTGAAGACAAAAACAGAATTAGATAGATATACAAAGGATGTAATGAGTTTGTTGCACACATCGCACTACATACCCTACATATCCGAAGATATTCTATCCACATGTTACATCTTTTCTATATCTCAGTAACAAGATTAATCCAAAGCTGTCTTGTCAATAATAAATTAATTATACACTAAGAGAATGCCTACAAGTGACTATAGAATTCATCTTGCCTAATTGAAATAGTCACGAACCACCATCTAAGATTAAGATGACATGTTCAACTTCTTCAACAATCTAAAAGTGTAAATGCATGAGCACTAACATTTTACTATTAGTTTTGCACTCTTCAGCATACCATCTTTCACCAGTTGTACTGGAATACTTGGCATGCTAAAGAGACTATGTATCACTTCCAAAATGGGATTAATGAGATGAATGACTCCACTTTCGCTGTACTCAGTCTATGCAAGCATGCTATTTTCCAAAATAAAAATGGTCAAATCACCTGAAGTGGAATCTATATGTTCTGCTAAAAACGTACAGGCCAAGATGCACGGAAATAGAACTAAAAGGTAGGATTGAGGGATGTGGAGGTTTTCCTCACTTGGATGTCGACCGAAGCTAGGAAACCATCCTATCGAAAAATGACGCGCCGGCCATCTCCGAGGCACACACATCGCGAGTGGGCTAGGCGTGGCTGGGAACGTAGGGGTCTCAGCAGTGGCGGAGCTACAAACAAATTGTTGGGCGGGCCAAGCTAAAGAATAAAAAAAAGATCAAATTCTGGATCATTGGCATTAATCAGTATACCTTCTCTCTCTTCTTATTTGTTACAAGATGAAGTGAGCAGATACAATCATACAAACAAAAGAAGTTATACCAGAATTTACTATATGATAATCTGCCAGGCACTACAATTTTGACTGTCCTTGCACATAGCTACCTATACTACATTTTTTAAACTGTAAACAACAATTCAGTGGATTGTTTATGCTAGCATATTTGGTAATGAGATGAATAGACGCTGACCTAAGTGAAATTTAGGGGAAGGAAATTGGGATGATTCAAAGAAATTATATGTGCAGCTTGCAGTGATTCAGAATAATTGGAGAGATTGAGGTTTGAGAGACGAGAGGATCAGATTCAAGGAGGAGCTCATTTGGGTGTTGCCTGGGTTGCCGGTGCTAGCTGCGTGTACCTATGGCCGCGTGGGGTCGTGGGTTGGCCGACTCCAACTCGCCCTGCTGCTCTGTGCGGAGGCTGATGTGTACCGCAGTCCCCGTGGCCGGTGGGCGGCACCGCGGTTGCGGCGTGACGGGGGCCGGCGGCTGCTGAGTCGCCGAGCGCTGCGTTTCTGCGTGGCGTGAGGTGTGAGCTCCTGGTCCATGGGTTGGGGTCTTGGTGAGTGCTGGGCCTAGGTATCTAATCTTTTTTCTCCAGAGCTGGCCCGGCCAGGCCCAGGTCAGCCCTAGCAGCTCCAACCAGGGCGTCTGGGTGTGTTTGGTTGGGGAACCAACTGTCATGGAATGGAATGGTTCCATTCCAGAGGAGGAACGGGTCCATTCCATTACGGGTTGGTTCCGTTCCGGTGTTTGGTTGGAAGCACAGAATGAAAAATGGAATAACATAAAATTCAAAATTTCGGCAGCATTTCGTTTGTATTTTCAAGAAAGACAACATAACAATATATATTGACAAGCTTAACATATAAATGACAACACATATAACACAGTTTTCAACAAGGTGCACATAGTTAACACAGTTGACAGCCATACATGTGTAGTTCACATACGAAATTTCCAAAAGCAAGCAAAGTGCAATAGAGCCATACATGTCCAGTTCATACTTGACAGCCGCACACGTCAAGTTCACATACGAAGCTCTCCAAAAGCAACCAAAGTGCACTAGAACCATACGCGTCAAGTTCACATACTTGACAACCATACAACCATATCGAATCTTCTATTCCTAAATAGCTACAACCCACTAGCTATTTTTCCTAGACATGCAACTATGCCACATGAGCAAGCCATGCATGCAATTCATAAACTATAGTGTTTTTTCATTACTCTATGCATGCATGCACCACATCATCAATTCATGCATGTTACTCATAAGTTTTTTTGCATTAGATTTTGAATTGACAATATATGTGTTGGTCGCTTGCACCATACTTATGTAGTTCACATTCACATTTTTTTGTTAGAAATGTCATTCTTTTAACTGCAATTCCTTTTTTTTCTATTTGTATACCCTTTGTATTTTATTTTCATTTTTAAGCTTACATTCGCTTCCCATTAGTTATAGATGTTTTTGTAGCAAGTTTTATGCATTCTTTTAGCAAGTTTCCCGCAGCAACGCGCCGGGGCATCTTCTAGTTTAGAAGTTTTTCTTCACATACCTACTCACCCAAACAGACTTGTTGGTTTGGGAAAGTTTCATGAAGGCTCTTGCAATCTTGGGGTTGTCCACAAGATGCGCATAGTAGTGGGCTAGGTGCTCTTCATCAAAATCTGGCAATGTGGAGACTACATCCCAAAGGTCATCGGGTATGTCATCATCATCTCCACTAGACTTCACAAGCGCTTCAGCCACAAGTTTGAACCCATCTTTGAGAATTATAACTAGTGGATCTTCAAGAACATGCTTTATCTTAGCCTTCTTTTTGGGTGGTGCTTTGGGGTCAGAAGAAGACTCACCAACATTTGGTGACGTGTTCACCTCACCGTTCTCCTCGTCTTCGAGATCAATAGAAAGACGATCATTGCCAGATCTGGCATTCAGCCCCTTGGCCCCGATTGTCCCATAAATGGCAGCCATGGCATGATAGTGCTCAATTGGGGTATTCAAGAAGGGGGCATCAGCTTTGTGGGTCTACAAACATTGTGCAAAATGATTAGCATAATGCAAACATAAAACGGCATCAGATTTGTGGGGTGAGAAGCATACCATACAATGCCCTGCATAGTGCTCCTCGCTGAGCCTAATTGTGCAAGTATCTTCATCCCATAGAGCTCCACTTAAATTCTTGAAATTGACCACCCTCGTCCAAATCTTCCTCCACTTCTTGAGATGGTTTTTGACTTGATCTCCGGTGACAGAAAGCTTGAATTGCTCGTTCAAAACAGCAGCACATTGTCTATGATGCACATCCCTGAATCCACTTGATGTTCTCTTCCCATCAGCAGCAAGACCAGCCAAAAAACCAAGCATGGTTTTCGTCATGGAATTGGTCCATACAATGATCCCAGCTCTCCCGGAGTTCCCACTTGCAGCGGCGACTTCAACACTCCATTTCTGTCCAGACAACAAAAGATTGCATAAACATGGTTCAAATATAGTAAATGATACAATCTGTCCAGCCATCAAATAAATTCAAATGTAGTTGCATAAACATCACAAATACATTGTTCAAATATAGTAAATGATACAATCTGTCCAGCCATCAAATAAATTCAAATGTAGTTGCATAATGTCATTGCGGCTTACGAGTGTTTACATTTTATGAAAAAAAAGTAAGAGCAAGCAGAATGCGCATTGTGCTCTCAAGCTTGACATGATGAAGGCATATGACAGAGTCGAATGGAATTATTTGCAAGCAATCATGCTGAAGTTGGGTTTTTCCCAGAGATGGGTGGCCACTATAATGCGGTGTGTGTCCTCCGTTTCTTTCTCTGTACTATTTAATGGAGCAGGGGGACAAGAATTTAAGCCATCCAGAGGACTAAGGCAGGGTGACCCAATCTCACCATATTTATTCTTGCTTGCGGCGGAAGGGTTGTCATGTTTGTTAAATGCTTCCAAGGAGGAAGATCATGTGGGTATTAGGTGTAACGCCCAAGATGAGGC
Source organism: Elymus sibiricus (assembly GCA_039707655.1). Taxonomy (NCBI): domain Eukaryota; kingdom Viridiplantae; phylum Streptophyta; class Magnoliopsida; order Poales; family Poaceae; genus Elymus; species Elymus sibiricus. The sequence goes on along the minus strand of CM077664.1, from coordinate 355,396,028 downwards.
TCTATCGCAATCTCGTGATGAAGTCAAGATCATGACAGAACCCCATTTTGGATCGCATAGCAAGGTGGTTCTCAAATACATACAACCGAATGAACAGATGAGTGTACCAGATAAAGGCTTACACTCGCCACATGCTACAGCATAAATATCATAATCATCATACAATCATCCAAATGAAAGACAGGGTCCGACTACGGACGAAATCAAACGAGAAAACACCACCCTGCTATTAACCCCGGATCAACCAACTAGGTCCCACTACTGATCGTCTGGCATCGTGACGTACATACGTCCATGCTCATCGTCATACTCCCAATGGAGCATCTCGGGCTCACCTGTGTCTGTCTCAAGCGTACCTGCAACTGGAGTTTTGTAGTAATCTGTGAGCCACAGGGACTCAGCAATCTCGTCACCCAAGGTAACAAAACTATTTAAGCTGATAGGAATGGAAGGGGTTATGTAGTGAGGTTGCAGCAAGCACTAAGCATGTTTAAGTGGCTAACTTACGAGTACAAGAATAAAGATGAGCATACTACGCATAACGGTCGCAAATTTAATATGACCAAGAAGTGATCCTGAACACCTACTTACGATTCAATCATAACCCCACCGTGTTCTCTTCTCGAACTTTCTCGAAAAGAGACGGTCACGGTTACGCACGTGGTTGGTGTATTTTAGTTAGAATTAGTGTCAAGTTCTCTACAACCGGAGATTATAAATTTCCATGTGCCACATAACCGCGGGCACGGCTCTCTGAAAGATTTAACCCTGCAGGGGTGCTCCAAGCAGTCCATTATAAATTACCACACGCATCCGATGAAACATCCTCACACCATGATAACACGATGCTTACGATAAGGAATCCCGATGGACAAGCCACTCGTAACAGGCAAAACTAAACCAGCAAGACCTCCCGGTGAGCCAGATCCGCATCTAGAGCCGCGCGCTCTCTATCTACGGGGCAACCCGGGTTCTTTTGGCTACCGTCCACTTAGCATAGACGGATGATGCCCGTAGATAGAGAGCGCGCGGCTCTAGATGCGGATATGGCTCATCGGGAGGTCTTGCTGGTTTAGTTTTGCCTGTTACGAGTGGCTTGTCCACCGGGATTCCTTATCGTAAGCATCGTGTTATCATGGTGTGAGGATGTTTCATCGGATGCGTGTGGTAATTTATAATGGACTACTTGGAGCACCCCTGCAGGGTTAAATCTTTCAGAGAGCCGTGCCCGCGGTTATGTGGCACTTAGAAATTTATAAACACCGGTTGTAGAGAACTTGACACTAATTCTAACTAAAATACACCAACCACGTGCGTAACCGTGACCGTCTCTTTTCGAGGAAGTTCGAGAAGAGAACACGGTGGGGTTATGAACAAATCGGAAGGTGGAAGCAGGATTTGGACATACCTTGTCAACAATAACACAAACTTGAGTAAACAAGTGTTGTGGTACGGAGTACATATTCAACACGGCCTGAAGAACCTGGAGAGAAGAGAGAACAGTGAGGCACAATATAGAGAGACTGGTAGTAATAACCCATGCATGGGACATATATGCCATCGAATGGAAGGGAACAAAATGATTTGTTTCCTTGTAATTAGAGGGCAAATAGTGAAGTGAAAGGCTACCTTTCGGCTGGACAATCTGGTCCCCACATCTGAAGACGTAATCCCAAGACGCTCGAACAAGAGAACGATAGCTTGAATGAGCTCAGCCTCAGCCTGAATTTGAACAAGGTGGAGAAGTGAAGTCAGTGTGAATCATACAGGACAAGGTGAATCAGAATGGACATACATACATACCCGGACTTTAGGCATACCGAAAATGTCCATGTTCCACTGATAATGCTCGCGGCGCCTTCCTCTTGTCATACGCTCGTATCGCCAGCATTGTCCTATGGTGAACCACTTGAGTGGGAGGGAGACTGACTTTCTAGAGAGAGAGACATTCACAGGAAGAAGAAGAAGAAATGCGCTTACTAGACGTCAATTGGGACAAACTGAATGAAGGGAGATTGGTATCTACTATCCTAGGTTGGGCAAAATCAATCCAACAAATCTAATGGTTGAATGAATTGAGATTGGCATCCAATCCAGCCTTCATAGGTACCTGGGTTGAATCGTATCATACATACATAGACATGGGAGTAGATACATACCCTTGCTTGATGACAAGGCGTGCGAGGGAAGGCGTGATCTCCGGCCTGAGCACCACACGGCGGCCACCTTTGTCCTCGAAGTTGTAGAGCTGCTGCGTGATCTCCTCCCCTGCCTTGCGGATGAAGAGCCCCTCGGACTCGAGCACGGGGAAGTCCACCTCCTCGAAGGCCATGGAGCGGGACACCTCCCTGAAGTTGTCGAAGAGCTAGGAGCGGAACCGCATCTCCTCCGGCGGGAAGTCCCTGGTGTCGCGCGGCGGGTTCACGTCCACCACTGCTGATTGCGCCACGGAAGCAGGGGAGGAGTCGCCCCCGTTGGTGGTCAGCGCCGAGGGGGAAGCAACGCAGAGGAGGCGACGGGCGGGCCGAAGGGGGATAATGCCGATAGGGCGGCGGAGGAGGCGGAGAGACGCCGCCGATGACGCGGACGCCATCGCCGCCGACGGAGAGGGGGGGGAGGAACTCCGCTCTGCCTCGGCGAAGATAAGGTAAGGGTCGAACGGGGAATCTGTGCGCACAATTGACATCCGAGTCCCTCGCTTCTGACATTTTCCTTCTGACACCCTTATCCCCTTCGTAGCGGCAGCGTGGGCAGCAAATTTTTCCAGCCCTTAGAGCATCTCCAGCCGCACCCCCAGGGCGCCATTTTTTCCGCCGGCGAAAAAAAAACCCCAGTCGCCCCCCCAGGACGCCGAATTCCGCCGGTTCGGCCCATTTTTTGGGCCGGCGATCCCAGACCGAACCCAGCACACTGGGGGCACTTGGGGGCTCCGGTGGAAGGAAAAGTGGCGCGTGGGCCACCACTGTCAGGCGAGAAACGCCTTATCCACGCCCAGAATCGACCCGCGCGCCACAGGACGCCACTTCCCCGATTGCCGCCATGCCGATCCCGGCGCCGCCCACCTACCCACAGCCGCTGCTCCACCGCTAGAAAGGCCATTTCCCCGCCGGAAAGAGAGGGTTTGGCCGCGACAGCCCCCATCCCGCTCCTGGGCGAGCTTTCCAGGGCTCCGACGGCCACGCAGGCAGGGATACCGGCGGCTGCCCACCCACCACGCCCGCCAGGTGTTCTGCGATTTGCCTGTTCGGCAATAGACTCCGACAACGAGGAGGCGTTCGCCGCTCTGATGGAGGAGGAAGCTAAGGCCGACACCGACGATGAAGAGCACCTCATGATCCTCGCCGCTCTGGCCGGCCTGTTCGCGAACAATGCAAAGCCGTGGCGAGATGGCTCGGCGCTGGGCCGCCGCAAGAGCAAGCAGAGGCATCGAATGGAGGGCTATTGCATGCTCTACGCCGACTACTTCACCGACGCTCCTCTACACGGTGAGAAAGTATTTCGGCGCCGTTATCGGATGAGCCGGAAGCTCTTCCTCAGAATTGTGAATGCCATCCGGGAGTTCGACAACTATTTCATTTGCAAGAAGGATTGCACCGGCATAGTTGGATTCTCCTCACTCCAGAAGTGCACGACAGCTATGAGGATGCTTGCATACGGAGCTCCCGGTGATATACAGGAAGACTATGGACGCATGGCCGAGTCTACCACCATTGAGTGTTTGTACAAGTTCTGCAGGGCAGTGGTGGCAGTGTTTGGACCACAATACTTGCGATCACCCAATGCTGAAGACACTGCTCGGATCCTAGCACAGAATGCAGCAAGAGATTTCCTGGGATGCTTGGAAGCATCGACTGCATGCATTGGGTATGGAAAAACTGTCCATTTGCTTGGCAAGGGATGTACAAAGGCGCCAAAGGAGCTTGCAATGTTGTACTTGAGGCAGTGGCCACACAGGACCTCTGGATTTGGCACTCCTTCTTTGGTATGCCAGGAACTCACAATGACATCAACGTACTGCAGTGCTCGAATGTCTTTGCCAAGCTTGTTGAAGGTCATGCTCCTCCGGTGAACTTCGAGGTCAATGGGCGCCACTACAACAAGGGATACTATCTAGCAGATGGCATCTATCCGAGATGGTCCACATTTGTGAAGACTATCTCAAACCCTATGCCAGGAGGCAAGAACTCCTACTTTGCTAAGTGTCAGGAGGCTTGCAGGAAGGATGTCGAGTGGGCATTTGGTGTGCTCCAATCTCGATTTGCTGTTGTCCGGTACCCCGCTCCGAGCTGGTCGAAATCTCAAATGTGGGAGGTGATGAATTGCTGTGTCATCTTGCACAACATGATCATTGAGAGCGAGCAGGAAGAGCCAGTGTTTGACACTGAACCATATTTCAGGCAGGGTCCTCTTGCAACTGTTGATCACCAGATACCGGCAACATGGGCTGCCTTCCTCAATATGTGTCGGGAGATCCGAGACCCACAGGTGTATCAAGAACTGCAGCACGATCTGGTGGAGCACCTATGGAGGCTCAAGGGCAACGCCTAGTTCGATGTGTTTTAATTTGTGTTTGAATTATGAGTTTGCTTCGTTGAACTATTTGATTTGTATTGATTTCTGTGATGAACTATGTGATAAAAATTAGTTTTTGTTGAATTTGTGCCGAATTTGGGCCGAACTCGGCGGCTGGGGGGGGGGGGGGGGCGAACTTGGGGTGTCGGCTAGGAACCCGAGCCCCTCCACGCCGAATATATCGCCGGCAAGCCCCCAAGCGGCGCTATTTCAAGCCCTTGGGGGGCCGAACGGCTGGAGATGCTCTTACCCTCGCTTCTGCCGCATCAGGCCGCCGCCGCCACTCGCCGGTGCTGATGGGCGAGCTCTTAGAGTATTTCTTCTTCAGCCAGCAGAACTAGGAGGCCACCACGAACTCTCTGCAACGCCGACGGCCCCTCTCCAACCCAAACCCTCGCCTCTGCCACATGAGGCCGCCGCCGCCGCTGATGGGCGAGATCTTAGAGTATTTCTTCATGGGTGCGTGGAATCTGATGTCATTTTGCCTATTGCAGATCATGTTCGTGCTGTAGACCAATTTTAGGTGGTAAGCGAGATCAAATGTGATGTACTACGCATCATTCTTTTTGGCATGCGTTCGTTGGATGTGGTAATGTTGTCCTTGTACCGTTTCCTTGGCATTTTTCTTAGTTAGGAAAACCCCTTCTTTTGTGTGGATCGATTCTAAGCATGTGTAAGGCTGCGTATGCTGTATTTTGATTCTCAAGGCTGGCAACTTGAGAGGAATAAGAGGGATATCTCTCTGTATGCGTGTGCAGGAAAATTAATCACTGCAAAAGCTTGCTTAGACTAGATATTTGAGTAATTTGGTATTGCGAAATTTCATCAACTTGCCTGATACTGTACATGAGCATGAACTAATCTCATCTTCCTGTGCAATATATGCCACTTCACTATCTATTTGTTCAGTATTTGCATTGAAACTAAAATCATGGTAGTTTTGGTTAAGTGAAACAATTGTATTAGTTCTTTGGTCTCCCTCATTCGGTTGTAATAACACTCTGCTTGTAACAAAACTGGAACCTGTCTACCTCCTGTATGTAAAAAATAAGACACTCTTTGTGTGTATATTTTAATTTGCAACCTTAACTTTTCAACCTTGGAATTGGAGCTAATTTCTCATTTTGTTATATTCTGAGGTGACTGAAAAGTCAGCTATTTGGATTGTGTTGTAGAACACACTTCCTGTTGTGGTTATGATGGATAGATCGGACTCGTCGACTAGTACTAAGCTCGGCCCTCGCCATTCAGCTGCTGCATTTTGATCTGAAATGGAGGGAAGTAGTGTGACATCGCCTTTAGGAGAGCTCACTGTTCCAATAACCGCAAACTGTGTACCAACACTATTAGGTGAGAGCAACGGTCCAAACAGGCAAGAATATCTTGGTGTTAACTAACACTCTGTTAATCCCTTCTTTGATGTTATTTGCTGAAAATTTCTTTGCAGATGTGGTGACAAGAAAAGAAGGCCCGGGATCCATCAAAAAGTCACACGCAAAATACAACATTTGTAAGACAGTGGTGTTCCATTATGCAAGGACATGCTCTATGAAAAATATGCCACAAGAGTAGAGGTTTGTGCTTCTTCTTGCTTCGATGACAACTGCTTTCTTCGTCTTACAACAATGCATGCCATCAAATTCTGTGTTTACAACTATTATTTGGAATAATAATCAGCCATTACAGGATAGTCTTAAAACTCCCTTTAAATCGATTGAAACCATTTGTTTGTCCTTACTATTTATGCTTATAAGTAATCCTCGAAAACTGTAATATGTTGACTGAAGGTCTATGCAAGCTTTCATCCCGTGTGAATATAGAGGCTATGTTAATATATTAACAAGGTACCCGAATGAACTTTTTTGGCAAAGCCAAATATATTTGCAGGTGCCACGACCTACTAGAATATCTGGTTTCTCGAGTAAGTGGGCTAGCTAGTTTGTCTTTTTGAAGCTGTAGGTTTAATTTGACCCTTGCAGAAATGAATCGCCCTGGGGATGCTTATATGTGTTGGTTGTGGTGCAATGCTTCTGGTAATGCAGAAGCACACAAAATACAAGTTCTTTTTCCTGCAGTCTTTTCTAAATTTCTTTGGTTGTTAAGAAAAATTTACATCCAGGGCCTCAAGTGTCTTCTTGTAAACGTCTGTATGCAGCGTACATATTTCTTCCTGCTAGTCAAATGGTGTTGTTGATGCATATTCATCTGATTAGCTGACGACTAAAGAATTTGAAGTATGGATATGTGACACTTGCACGGTCTTGTGCTCAAATTGAATCATATTTGTTTGATGTGATCTTTTCCAGCATTGGAGGCAAAGGCTAGAATTTATTGTTGTACCATCAAGGTAGCAAAGTTGATGCAGGTTTTGACAGTGCTTCTTATTTAACGAAGATCATTTCAATCCTTCATACTTAGTCTTATTGATCATGTACAGATGTACTGGACATGATCATGTCATGTGATGTATCACTTGATATGTATTTATGTCTCTTGTGTATGTATGTGATTGTCCAGATTGACATGTACTCGAATATTTGTGCCTAAGATGGTCAGTTTGACATGTACTCTTTGTGTCTCAGATGGTCTAGCTGAACATGTATTCAAATATTTGTGCATGGGATGGTCAAGCTGAACATGTATTCAAACATTTGTGCCTGGGATGCTCCAGTTTAACATGTACTTGAAGGGAATGGCTTAGTATTCTCATAATTAATGATCTAGTAGAAGGCACTATTGTACTTCAATTAAATATACATGCAATACATGTGTGCAAACAGGGGCATCAACGCTGTGAGGATTTGAAAGATAGTCTAATTTAGTAAGGCGAAAACGATTCAATATGAGAAAGTTGAGGTGGCTACTGTAAAACTTGTGTTTTATATTTTACTGTTAGCAGGGTTTTTTTTGTGAAATGTACAATCAGTGGCTTGAGATGCCTTTCACTGGAATCTGTACCATCCATGTTCGATCCAATGGCCCACGATCAGTTTTTCTATTTTTCTACCACAATCCCAGATTTTATTGTAGTTGCTCCCATAAGATAACTTCCTTCCTCTGGGCCTGCTTCTCCGGCCCATTCATTCATTAAAGGCCAGGCCAGGCCCGACCCGACCCGGTCCAGTTCAGTTCCGCCCCCACTCCCTCCCTCAGTCAATGTCAGAAAATGTCGCCGCCGGCGTGGACGAGGAAGCTCCTTCCCCTTCCCCTGCTCGCCGCCGGCCGTAGCAGAGCAAGCATCTCATTTTTCCTTCCTGCTCTTCTAACTCCGCACTCATCAGGCTCGGGGGCTGACTTTCTTTGATTTCAGCTCCTCCTCCTACGATGACGGCGGCTGGCTTGCATCCACCGCCTGCTGGGTCGCAGCTCCTGCGTTTGCCGGTTGCAGCACCGCCTCCTTCGGCTTGTCGCACCAGCCGTCACCTCCAGATTGCACAACTTTTTGTCTAAAATTTGACTTCACAATAATTGCACTAGGCCATCGAATGCACTATGGTAAATGTTTATGGGATGAGAATCCCAACGGCAGTACAACAAACTGATCCTTCACGCTCTCTTCATCTTCCCTTGGATAGCTCTAGCTGGAGCAGAAAAAAAGCATAGACAATGAATTAAGGTAAATATTCTTACAGGAGAGATCGAGGCATCTGCAATGTATTTTTACAGTCACCAGTTCCTGGGAGTAGCACAAAACATGTTTAGTAGCCCTAAAGTAACATCAGATTACCAACTAAAGTGCACCAGCACAGGCAACTAGATTTTAGATGAGAAGACAGTTCAATTCTGTTTACCAGTCTGCAGCCCATGAATACAGCACACTTAACGCTTTACAAAAGAGAAAAATAACACTACTGTTGATAGAGGCATTACTGAGAGTAACCAGGACTTCATTGGTGACAAATTGGTTTTCCTTGCAATGGTCGCTAATTCATGCAATCATTCTTCAGACAGAGAGAAAACACACTGCATCAACCATCTCACAGTTACAGAAACTATTTTATATCTGGCATGTGTTGCACTCCTTGGTCACGCCTTCTATTTTAACCATCATCACAAAAAGGGGGAAACTCATATGATCCTCAGGCTTGTTATTTTAATGTAGAACGTGACAACATCAAATATCAGGCAACAACAGAAGGGATGCATTCTCTGCATTTTCAATAAAGGTAGGCGGGCAATGTCATGGTGTCAGCTATGAGTGAACACTACCTTGTTTTTCAGCAGGAAGTTTCAAGTATACTGTATCAATTGTCAGCCGGATATCTCAGGAGGCTGGTACTTTACCGGAAGCAATTTTACGTGCTCCCTTAATTTCCCTTTCCTTGAGAAGAGAGATACTATTAACGAAATTGTTGAAGCTTCAAGTGGCAACTGTTTAGCATCCAGATTAGCAAGATATGTCGCAGCCTTTACAACTGCACCTTTTTCCAGCAACACCCTGACCACTTGATTTAGCAGTCTGGAGTCGGGAGCACAGCCATCCTTCTCCATTGCTAAAAACATATCATCAGCCTCTGCCCGCAACCCTTCTTTTATGAAATTCGTCATCATTACAGTGTAAGTCACAACAGAAGGCACCAACCCAATGACTGATATAGTAGCAAACAAATCCTTGGCTTCTTCAATTCTCCTAGTCTTAAACATTGCAGAAATCATGGTAGTGAGAGTTATGACATTAATCTTCACGTTCATTGCCCGTAATTTCTTGAACAGCTCTATTGCTTCATCAGTGCAATTGTTTTTACAAAGTCCACGAAGAACTATGGTGTATGTGCCAATGTCCACTGGTATGCCACCTTCAATCATCGTATGGAATTTTTCCATTGCAGAAACTGTTCTCCCAAAGCAAAACAGCCCATCAAGTATAATGTTGTACATATTAGTCATGGGCTTAACCCCGCTGAGTGACATTTCCCTGAAAAGACTCAATCCATCAGAGATCCTTCCAATTTTACAGTAGCCATTAAGAAGTATAACATACGTAATAGCATCAGGTTGGAGGCCAGCAGACTTCATAGCATCAAGTACTCTCAGTGCTTCCTCCACCTTGCCAGCAAGGCAATATCCATCCATCAGTGAACTGTACATAAAAACATCAGGCCGCTGACCAATACCTACAATGAAGTCAAACATATCCTGTGCCTCCTTTACCTTACTTTCTTTGCACAGGTCGTTTATTACAGGATAGAAGAACACACTGTTAGAACACAGACCTCTATTAACTGCTTCAGAAATTAATTCCTCGGCTTTCACAAAATCACCATGAGAACAAGAACCCAGAACCAGACACTGGTAAACACCTATATTAGGTGAAACTCCCTGATTGACCATCTGATTAAATTTGTCCATAGCAGCATCGATCCTACCCATTTTGCAAAGTGAATCCATTACTACTAGATAGTCAACTACATCTGGGTTTACTCCTTGTTGCCTCATTAGTTCGAACATGTGCATAGCCTCATCCATCAGTCCACGTTTAGCATATGCATTGATCAATATGTTGAAAACATGGTGATCAGGTACAATACCATTCTGTAGCATCGAATTTAAGAGACCAGTCATATCATCGAAGCATCCTTCTTTAACATACCCATTAAGCATAATAGAGTAGGAGACGATATCAGGTTTTTGGCCCTTTGCAGCCATGGAGTAAAAAATTTCTCTAGCTTGCTTTATCCTTCCGTGCTTGCAAAGGGAATCGATAAATGAGTTCAAAGTGACAGCATTTGGTAGAACACCAACACTTACCATTTCTTTGAATACCCTAACTGCTTCCTTGAACTGACCCAAAGTAGAATATCCATGGATCATACTGCTATATATCCTGATATTGGGTCCAATGCTTTTATCAACCATTTGCCGAAGGACGACTTCTGCCTTGTTCATTGCTCCGGCCCTGCTTAGTGCGATGATGATTGAGTTGTAAGTCACCACATTAGGTTGAACTCCCAGTTGGATCATCTCATGGAAGAGATTGCACGCCTTGTCTACTTCACCTTCTTTAAAGCAGCTGTTGATTACTATGCTGTACGAGAAGACATCAGGCATACAGTCTAGTTCGGGCGTACGGTGGAGTAGCACGTCCAAAGCCTCATTTGTACGCTTGGACTGGCAGAGCCCCTTGAGGAGGTTGTTGAAGGAGATGACCTCGAAGCGCAGCCCCAACCTGAGGAGGCGGCCGAAGAAGGCAACCACCAAGTCCGAGCGGCCTGCGCGGCAGCAGCAGTCCATGAGGATGGAATAGGTACAGAGCGTGGGCGACACCAACCGTGCACCAGCGCCTCGGGACATGCGGTTGAAGAGGGCGATGGCAAGGGCGGGGCCATCGCTGCGGGCAGATGAGGGCGGAGCACGGGCGAGTGCGGCAAGAAAGTTGTTCAGCCCGCGTTCCGGGACGGCGGCGGTTTGGCCTAGCAATTCGTCGAACAGGTGGTGCGCGTCCTCCCGGCTTAGCGTTCCAGCGCGAACGCGCTCCGTGGCGGCAGCCAAGGCGGCGAGGGGGGCTCGTGGTTTTCGTGAAGAAGCCCTGAAGGAGGAGGTGGAGATGGAGGACAGGCGGGCGGTTGGCATTGCTGGCCGATTCTAGCCGAGCTCGGCGCGCCCTCTGGGGAGGTGCGTGCGTCCGCTGAAGAGGTGCACCGCGATCGAGTGGCGTCACCTGCGAAGCTCGGCGTGCGCGCGCGCAGCAACCAGCGCCGCCGCCTCCGCCGCCACGGGTTGCAATCAATGCCGAACGCGCTCAGCAGAGGCGACGAATAGGAGGCCCCAGCGCCCGAGCGAAAAGCGCGGGAGGAGTACCGCACCTCCGTCGACGAGGAAGGGAACGCAGGAGGCAGGACCGGTGGGCGGTAGAACGGCACTTCATGATTTTTTTTTTAAATAAACCTGAAACTTTATTCATTAGAGATAACCAATACATCGTTTATGGGGGTTGTTACAATTTCATTTAATGGTTCCTCAAACCAATCAGAAATCAAAGAAAATCTAGCCAATCTAGCAAGCTCGTGAGCAACTTTATTTGCTTCTCTATTACAAGGTTCGAACCTAGTAATAATGAAATCACAAGCATAGTGAAAACAATCATCGAAAATAGCCGCCGCTGCACCCACCGACCGTCCTCCATCCTTCTTGGTATCAATCACGTCCAGATTGTCCAAGTTAATAATAAGGCGATTGCATCCCGACCTTTTGCATCAGCGATAGACCGAATTTGAGGGCCAAAGCTTCAGCTGTCAAGACGTCCGCGCAGTAGTCTATCTTCCCATCCCCCCAACAATAAATCTGCCCTTGTCATCTCTAAGGACTGCCCCCATCGTGCCCCTGAGCAGGTCATGGTCAAAAGAAGCATCAACATTAAGTTTCACAAAACCCACTGGAGGGCAAGACTAGCCCCCCTTTTCATAGAGGCCTTTGGAGATGAGGCAGTAACAAAGTTTGCCGTAAGAGCTAGTATCCCCATAGAGATCTGATACGCATTCTGAGTTGTCTCCTTGCGCACCAACAATTTCCTTCTTTCCCACCATAGATACCAGGCTGAGATAGCAATCATTTCATGCACATTCTGATGACCCATAATCTGCAATTCTTGGTCTGGTAGAAGAAGTAAGTATTCCAACACTGCCTCTCCAGCACAAACAACCTCACAGGCTTTATCAATAATATCATCCATCCCCAACCTTTTCCAAACCTCCTTTGCTTTATTACAGAGGAATAGCATGTGCTTCGTATCTTCTAGACCAGCTGAGCAAGTAGGACAAGTGGGCGAGATCTTCATATGTCTGTTTGCGAGCGTAACACGACATGGGAGTGATGGCACTTCATGATTTATCTCTCCGCTTTGCTCCCTTCAAGCACAAAAAAGGTGATTCAATTTCATGCACATTTTTACTCCATCACAGATTTATTATTTTTCGAGTCTTCCCGAGTAATGCTCGATGGCTGCTTAGTACCCACACCCATCAGGTGAGCTGCACTCTATCATGCTATTTCATGATCCCCAGAGCAGAGTCGGCTAGGTGTATCGATTCCATCCCCCGAGACCGGATCAGGGGGATGCAAGCCTCTGTTCCGAAGAGATCCCATCTGGAGCCCTGTTCTGGAGTTCTGCCGGAGGGGGTAGCCATTGGGGAGGCCATCTTCATCAACCTTGCTGCCTCCATGATGATGTGTGAGTAGTTCCTTTAGGACCTACGGGTTCATAGTAGTAGCTAGATGGCTTTCTCTCTCTCTCTTTTGGATCTTCAATACCATGTTCTCATCTGAGATCAATCCAATGTAATTCTTGTGGTGTGTTTGTTGGGATCCGATGAATTGTGGATTTATGATCAGATTGTTCATTGAAATCAATTTAATCTTTTGAAGTTTCTTTGCTGCATAATTAAACAGCCATGTATGTTTTTCGATCAATTTGTCTTCTCTGGCCAAGATTGATTGGTAGATCTTCAGAGGGAGTGGTGCATAGTAGTGGGTTCAATCTTGCGGTGATCTTGTCTAGTGACAAAAAGGACAAAGGCACGTATTTGTATTGTTGCCACTAAGGATAAAACGACGGGGTTTAATCTTATTGCTAGATTTCTTTCTGTCTACATTATGTCATCTTGCTTATTGCGTTACTCTGTTTCTTGCAAACTTAATACTTTGAGATGCATGCTGGATAGCGGTCTTGGGGTGGAGTAATAGTAGTAGATGCAGTTGGATTACGGTCTACTTATCACGGACGTAATGCCTATGTGAGATTATGCCATGAATGATCATAGTTATAAATTGCCGCTATTCTGTCAATTGCCCAACAGTAATTTGTTACCATGCCATTACCTGCTTTCGAGAGAGATGCCACTAGTGAACCTATGGCCCCCGGGTCCATTCTCCATTAATACTTGTTCCTACAAAAATTGTTCTTTTATTTTCCCTTTATTATTTTGTCGTTTTACTACACCACTATCTCTCTTGTATTTGCTTTTAACCTTGAAACTAGCAAGACAAGGGGCCTGACAACCCCCTTGCCAAGTTGGGTGCAAGCATTTAATTTGTTTGTGTACAGGTGCTATTCACGTTGTTAGCTTGTTGACTCCTACTGGTTCGATAAACCTTGGTTCTTAACTGAGGGAACTACTTTCTGCTGCCGTGCTACATCACCCTTCCTCTTCAGGGAAATCCAACAACTCCTACGGGAGTAGCAAGTTGCAACCCGGCAAATTTCCAGTTCACTTCGCCTATTTATTTCTTGCGATGAGTTTCACCTTGTGTCATGGTCAAGCCGGGTTGCTCTACTCCTTGTTATCGGCTGCAGACCGTGTTGGAAATATGCCCTAGAGGCAATAATAAATTGGTTATTATTATATTTCCTTGTTCATGATAATCGTTTATTATCCATGCTATAATTGTATTGATTGGAAACTCAAATACATGTGTGGGTACATAGACAACACTGTGTCCCTAGTAAGCCTCTAGTTAACTAGCTCGTTGATCAAAAGATGGTGAAGGTTTCCTAGCCATAGACATGAGATGTCATTTGATAACGGGATCACATCATTAGGAGAATGATGTGATGGACAAGACCCAAACTATAAACGTAGCATATGATCGTGTCAGTTTATTGCTATTGTTTTCTGCATGTCAAGTATCTGTTCCTATGACCATGAGATCATGCAACTCCCTGACATCGGAGGAGTACCTTGTGTGTATCAAACGTCGCAACGTAACTGGGTGACTATAAAGATGCTCTATAGGTATCTCCGAGGGTGTCTGTTGGGTTGGCATGGATCAAGAATGGGATTTGTTACTCCGTGTGACGGAGAGGTATTGTTAGAACATGTGCTGCCCCCATGTTTGGTTTTGGTAATTGATGACAATCTCTATGGACTAATGGTTGCCTTGAGTTATATTTGAAGGGTTTGTCCATAGGCTTTGCTTGTAGACCATTTGTTGGTCTCAAGGTGATTTGAAGAAGAATATGTGTTGACCAAGGTGCTATTCAAGGATTTATCCAAAGATTGGTCATGTTGATCAAGACTAAAATATGAAGAGTGATTCAAATTGATCAACACACAAAGCGTAGAAGATGTACCGAGCGAGATCAAGTGATCTCATGGTATGGTAAGCATTGTCCATTACGCTTTGTGTACTAACCCATGTTCTATGCGAGAGTTCTATGTGGGGTTAGGTATGTTTTCATGGGCTTGCGTCAAGAGGAAGATCTCATTCAACCCATGGAGGATGACATCAAGTGGTGATCGTCATCAAGATGCGGTGTGCAAGTTCAAGTGATAATGGACTTGTGAAGATGTGCCGAAGAGCGGCTCACCCATAGTGGAGTATGGGGGAGCAATCAGCTAGTCTTCATCGAGCCGGCGCAATCAAGAAAGGTGGTCCAACTTGAGGAGGTCAAGATCGTCATCATCTAGCTCAAGTGGACTTTGCGCAAGGCAAAGGTTTGCCCTTGATAGGTTTTCTATTTTACCGGTCTCATGGTAGTAGTTGGGAGACCGGGTTATAGGATCGATAGCCGTACTATCAAGGGGGGCTCTCAAGTGAGTAGCTTTATCATATCTTCGTAGAGAGCTCAAACCATTGCATCCTTGCATCATATTTCTTGGTTTGTGTTTGGTATTTCTCTTTGTGAGTCTTTGAGCTTTTGGTCATCTTCATGACAAGCTCGAGGTCATCGAAAACGGAGTTCATATATGCATCTTCTATGATGTTTTCGATGTTGGAGTTTATGCCGGTTCTTCATTCATAGAGGTTTCTCATCTCTATATCATTGGTATTTTCTCTACTGCCACTTCTTAATATAACCAGTCGCTGTTGGATAGTATTTCCTCTATCCAACAAGCTTGAGTTTGCTCAATTCGGAGCTCATTTGCAGAAGTTATGGCAGTTCAGGGTTTATTGTTTGTCTGGGCAGTTTACCTGTCACCAAAGCGGTAGTACCGCTCGGGACCACGGTAGTACCGCTTGACACGGTACTACCGCCCCTACTACCGTTGCACTACCGTGATTTCTACTGGCATTCTTTTTCGTTTAGCGGTAGTAAAGCGGTAGTGGAGCGGTAGTACCGCTTGACACGGTACTACCGCCCCTACTACCGTTGCACTACCGTGATTTCTTCTGGTATCATTTTTTCGCTAAGCGGTAGTTGAGCGGTAGTAGAGCGGTAGTACCGCTTGGTGCGGCACTACCGCCCCCTACTACCGTGCCACTGCCGTGCTTTGTTCTGTTGCCCAGTTTTCCTAAGCGGTAGTACCGCTTGGTCGGAACGGTAGTACCGCTTAGTGCGGCACTACCGCTCCAGTTCCTTGTTGATTGCCTGCTGTTTTTGAATTACTACCGCACGAGCGGTAGTACCGCTCGAAAGAGCGGTAGTACCGCTTGTGCGCGTCCTGCACGGGTAACGGTTGGATTTGGGGTGGCCCTATAAAAGGGGTCTTCTTCCCCAACGGTTTTCTTATCCTTTGAGCTCATTTCTCCCCCCATTGTTGACCTTCTTGAGCTTGCCTATCTCTCAATCCCTCCAATGATTCTTGCTCCTTCTTGAGGGAAAAGAGAGAGGAGATCTAGATCCACATTTTCACCAATCACTTTCTCCTCTAAGTGAGGGGAACCCCTTGGATCTAGTTCTTGGAGTTCTTCGTGTTCTTCTTCGTTCTTCCTCTCATTTTCCTCCCTAGCATTAGTTGCTTTGGTGGGATTTGGGAGAGGAGGACTTGGGCACTCCGTGTGCCCTTGCCATTGCATTAGTTGCATCGGTTTGAGTTCTCCACGGTGATACGTGGAAGTTAGTAGTTGAGAAGCTTATTACTCTTGGGTGTTTGAGCACCCTTGAGCTTGTTCCTCTTGGGTGCCTTGGCGCCCTAGACGGCTTGGTGGTGCCTCGGAGCCACATTCCATTGTGGTGAAGCTCCGGGCAAGCGTCGGGGTCTCCAATTAGGTTGTGGAGATCACCCCGAGCAATTTGACGGGTACCGGTGACCGCCCCCAAGGGTTGCCAAAGTGTACGGGTTCGGTGACCGCCCTCAAGGGTTGCCATTTGTACGGGTTCGGTGACCGCCCTCAAGGGTCCCTTAGTGGAATCACGGCACCTTGCATTGTGCGAGGGCGTGAGGAGAATACGGTGGCCCTAGTGGCATTGTTGGGGAGCATTGTGCCTCCACACCGCTCCAAACGGAGATTAGCATCCGCAAGGGTGTGAACTTCGGGATACATCGTCGTCTCCGCGTGCCTCGGTTATCTCTTACCCGAGCCCTTTACTTATGCACTTTACTTTGTGATAGCCATATTGTTTCTTGTTATATATCTTGCTATCACTTAGTTGTTTATCTTGCTTAGCATAAGTTGTTGGTGCACATAGGTGAGCCTAGTCAATTTAGGTTTTGTGCTTGTCAAATTAACCGCTAGGTTTATTCCGCATTTGTTCAAGCCTAAACCGTAATTATTTTAAAGCGCCTATTCACCCCCCCCCTCTAGGCGACATCCACGATCTTTCAATTGGTATCAGAGCCTCGTCTCTCATTATTAGGTTTAACCGCCTAGAGAGTAAGGATGTCAACTAGGGGATTAGGATTCTCTGACACTCTTAGTTTTGATGGCACAAATTTTGATGTTTGGGTAATTCGCATGCTTAATCTCTTTAGGGTCATGGACCCATGTTTAGAGCGAATTGTAGATATGGGTTTTTCTCCTCCAAAGGATTCTCAAAGATTATCTATAGAGGATGAGAAAAACTCTTATCTCAATGCTCAAGCTTCTAATGTGCTTTTTGATGCTTTGAGCAATGTAGTTATATTTCAACTCATGCCATTCCGAGATGCTCATGAGTTGTGGACAAAGCTTCAAGACAAATATGGTGTGTCCAAGATTTGTGGAGATGATTGTTCTCCCTCCACCTCCGGCCGTGTTGTCTTCTCAACTTCTTCTACTTCACCTACATGTGGTTTGCCACAAGGTAATGTTATGGTGAGTAGTGGTGTTCATTGCAATGATGATAGTGGGCTTATTGTTGATGATTCTTCATCACTATCTTATTGCAATGCTTCATCTTTGGACTTCAACACTTCGAGCACTCTAAATGTTTCACATGCTTGTGTTGATAGTCCTTGCATATCATGTAGAAATTGCTTGACTATATCTCATAATGATATGCTTGCTATATCTTGTTGCCATGATAAAAATGTATCTATTTCCTCGAGTTATTGTGCTAACAATGTAGAGGAAACCCAACACTCCATGGAACAAGATGTGGTCTTGAATGGGGCCTCAAGGGATCCTACATCATCATCTATTGCTTTTTGCCTTATGGCTAAGGCTTCAAAGGTATCTCCTCCTTTGAACCCCAATATATCTCTTGATGATGATGTTGATGCTAGTGATGATGAGGATAATGATGAAGAGAATGATAATGTTGCTTCCTTAAAAATTAAGGGAGAAATGATTTTTAAAGCTCTTCATAAGAATAAAATTGCTCGTTCCAACTTCATGGAAATTATGACTATTGCCATTGAGGGCAAGAAATATATGGAGGAGTTGGAATCTCATCTCGAGGAGCATGAGGCCACCATTGAGAAAATGGAAGGTCATGAGCGTGATTACGCTAATGAGATTGCGGAGCTATCTCAAGCTCTTGAACTTGAACAAACCACCAAGGAATCTCTTGAGGAGACCTTTGCTCTAGAATTATCTAGATTAAAGGAATCCCATGATAGAGCTCTCGAGGTGGCAAATGATTTTAGAACTAAAAATGATAAGCTTGAATTTGTGCATGCTAAACTCCTTGAGGACTTTGAGCACCTCAAAAATGGCTCAAGGGTCGTTAAGAGTTCGCTCATTGAACTCACCGAGTCTCATGCTCAACTTCAAGCTTCATATGCTAAAGAGCTTGCCAAGTTGCCTTCTCCTCTTGTTGTTAATGATGATGCTTGTGCTACTAACTCTATTTCTTGTGAAGCATCCATATTGAAGGAGAATGTTGAGCTAAGGGCTCAACTTGAGTTGCTATCTAGCAATTATGGGAAATTGGAAGAAAGTCATGAAAAGCTCTCGAGCTCTCATGGTGATCTTCTAGTATCCCATGATGTGCTAAAGATAGTTCATGAGGCTTGTACTACTAAGGTAACATCTAGTGAGCCTCATGTGGACCTTAGCACTACATCTAGTAAAAATGCTTTATCGACATGTGCTAGTCCTCGTAATTCTTCTATGCATAACATTGGTACATCTTGTGATGAATTACTTTCCTTGCCTTGTTGCTCTAACAATGATGCTTATACTTCCTCTAGTACTTGTGTTGATACTAACCATGTAGAGGAAATCAAAGAGCTCAAGGCCCAAGTCACTTCTTTGAAGAAAGACTTGGAAAAGAGTCATGAAGGGAAGTCCACACTCAAGAATATTTTGAGTGTACAAAAATCCCCCAATGACAAAGGTGGACTTGGATTCAACTCCAATAAGAAGAAGAAGTCCAAGAGCAACAATAAGAAGGGCCAAGAACAAGTCAAGAATTCGGCCAAGATTGTTTGCTTCAAGTGCAAGATAGAAGGGCACCATGTTAGATCTTGCCCATTGAAGAAGAAGCCCCATAGTGACAAGCAACAAGGGAAGCGGCCACAAGTTCAATCTCATGCTCAACCTCAAGTTGAAGAAAGGCCTCTTCCCAAGAAGACCCAAGTCAACGCTCCTCAAGTTGAGAAATCAATTGAGAAGAAAGTAAAGGGTAGATGTTGCTACCTATGTCGTGAGAAGGGTCACTTTGCTTCTTCATGCACGAATGGTAACTTATCCAACCCAATTATTATTGATGATATTTATTCTCTTGGGAAGGATAAGGTTGGCAATGTGTTTGCCAAGTTAGTTGGTACTCAATGTGGTGTCAAGAAAAGAACCATTTGGGTTGCCAAGCCTATTGTGACTAACCTCTTAGGACCCAACTTGGTTGGGGACCAACAAACTCAAACTTGATCAATAGGTGTGGTTGGAGGGCATTGGAGACTTGGCTATATTATGAAGAATTAAGGGGACTTCATCATTCATATTGTCTCAAGCCAAGTCATTGGATTATCAAGTTTCTATCTTATATCCAATGTGCCTCCTTGCGGTAACTTGTACTTAAATTATTTAAATTGAAAGTTACATGCCCCTTTGCATGTTTGTGGTTTTGTACCTTGCATGTGTTTGTATATGGTGTGCCTTCGGCTTGCTTATCTTGAGTAATCAAGTATGGGATGTTGGTTTGCACATCATGTACGTGTGAGTGTTGTGTTGAGCCTTGTTTGCTTCTTGTTCATATCTTAGTTGGCTCTTGTGAGAGATTAATGGAACAACCCATTTTGGGGGAGTGATGTGCTTCGTGCACTTCACGAACCTACAAATGTGTGTACATGAAGAATACCACCTAGTATTGATATTGCAAGATTATCTAGTCTCTATGTGGTATGTCTTCTCATGAGAAATTCAAATTCTAAATAGTCCATTAATTATCTCGTGTTGTATCCTCTTATTGCCTCTTGTTTGGTTGTCCTTGGTATCACATTATGGGGGAGTAATATGCTTTGTGTATATTACAAGCCTAGAAAATGTGTACATTTGAGGTATTGCCACGTAGAGTTGATAGTATAGATTATCTTGTTCCTATGTGGCATGGTTGCTCAAACAAGTTCCAATTTGCTTAAATGCTTTTATTGCTCATCTTTGGATCTTGTTTGTAAGAGATTTTCTTGGTATGGTTTTCCTCCAATATGTACTTTTATATCTTATTTGGGAACCGGTTGCTTCAAGTTATTCTAATCATTGCTTGCATGATTGGTTGCCTACTTGAAGCTATCAAGAATATCTATCTAAGCATTGTGCTTAATTCTTATCTTTTGTCATATGCTTGTGTTGTTTGTTGTGAAGATGATCTTGGATACCTGTGCAATCTACCTCCGGGAATTAATTCCAAATACTTCTTGTCTCTTGACAATTGGTATTCTTGTATGTGGTAGAAATTGTTGATCATCTCTACATTGGCTTTTGTTTTTAGTTGTCTTATTGCTTGCCAAGGAATGTGTCAACTCCCATTGTCTTCCATACCACTTGTGGATCTTGTTCTTTTCTTGATCTTGTCTAGTGTTTTTCTAGATTTAGTGAAAGTGGTGATCCCATCTTGTGCATTTTGTATTCAAATGCAAATTCTCTATAATGCACAACGCTTGGGGGAGCTATCCTATTTTCTTTAGAACACTCATCTTGTGATCCTTATCAAGTGTGTGTTGGTGGAAGGCATACCGTTTCTTTTTGGTACTTTGTGCCATCATGAAACTTTGTAGAGGGATTGGTTTGTTTGGAACCATCCTCTCTCTTGGGAGTTCGATATCTTTTTATTGTTGTGTTTCTTTGGTATCTCATTCCTTGATGTATCTTTTATTTGGTATCCTTCAAGTGATTATTTCTTCATTTGGTATCTTATTTTCACTTGGTATATTTTCCAATTGGTATCTTATCAATCATGTGTTGTTTTGGTTTGGTTTCAATTGGCATCTCTTCTCATGTGTTGTTGAGTGTTGAAATCAACCATGTGTTGATTTCAATTTGTCTTGAATCATGTGTTGATTTGGTTCTTTGATATAATTTGGACAACCTTATGTTGCGTCACTCTTTCGTATGCCTTCTTGGTTTACTTGGTGTTTTGTCCAAATTGTATCTCCCTTTGGTTCTTGGAAGTCTTAAGCATGCATATTTACTTTATGTATTTCCTTTGGCATGCTTTCTTTCTTTGACCCAATATATGGGGGAAACTCCACCAAGTCTCAAATTGGATGAGATGTGCATGATATTCATTTTCATATCTTTGTGCACATATTTATGTGGAGTTTGTCCTATGTGTTTTGGGTTCTCTAACTCTTTGGTCCCAATGAGTTTGGGCACCATTTTGTTTGTGATGTTGTTCTAGGAACTATTGGAGATGCATTGGATGCTCGGCTCACTCTCAAGGAAGGTGTTGTCACCATGTGCTTATTGGAGTCAAGCTAGGATGATCAACGAACTACTTTCTACTACCTTCAATTGGTACCTACTACATCCGTCCAAAGCTGTCCCGGTAACAAGTATCAACTTCATGCATACTTTTCTTGCATTCAACCTTGTGTAGGTTGCATCATGGCATGATGTTCTTGATTCGTTCTCGTGATACTTGTTTCCTTTCTCAAAGCATCCCAACAATGATCTCTTGTTGCGAGTTGTGATGTCTTTGATGTTTGTGTAGTCGGAATTCATTGATATACAATAAGACAATATTAAGCCATGTGCTATGCTTTCAAGCAAAGATCTTATTGGTATATTTATGACTTCCTTTTGGATATCTTGTTCCTTCGTGTTGTAACTATTTCGTGTGTATATCCTTCTTTGTGGATTGATATCATCATGATTTTCATCTACCTAGAACCTTATACACTTGAGAGAAATTACATCTCTAGATGATATCCTTTCTTTCACGACCACCTTGTCTTTCTTGTTTTATTTCTTTGGTGGCTCCGTGAAATCGTTTGTCTTGAGTGCGGATCTTATATCGTTGCATTTTGATGCACTCTTTTGTGGTGAAGATTGTTTTCCTCTTGCTAGTCTTGACGAGGCTTCGCCATGACAATTGGTATCCCTCCTCTTGACAATGCTATCATTCTCTATTTTCACCGCGGGTTGTCACAAGCTTTGTAGTTTATTCGCACTTTAGTGAGCTTGTGAACCCATTTGCTTGTTGTGTGTGGGAAGGACGTGTCTTGCACCTTGTATCTCGTTTATTCAAGACTATGTTGATGCTTAATGCTCTTCCTTATATTAGTCTTCTCAGGTGCTTTGCCATGACTCACACACATCGTTTTGGTTGAGCCTATTCCTAAGTTGCCTCTCTTTCATGTTGCTCAACCATGTGTATGTTGCAAGTGCTAGTCTTAGTTTCCTATATGCTCACTTGCACTTGTTGTGAGTTTCTATTGATTTTGGGGGAGTGATGATTCCATGTTTGTGCACTTTGTATTTTAATGCAAAAATTCTAATTTGTGCATGAACCTTGGGGAGCTCCCCTATGTCTTTAGAACACTCCTTTGCTCTTATCATAATATATGTTGTTCGTGTGGCTCGTCGGATCATTTGATTGATTGGTCCAATTGGTATCTTTCAATTGGTTTCTATCAATTGGTATTGGATTATTTGATTGATTGGTCCTTTTGGTATCTTTTGATTGCTTGCTTCTCTCTTGATATGTCTTTGTGTCATGTCTTTCCTTTTGCAATCTTTGGATCCTCAATATAGTTTGTTTTCCTCCAGCTACTCATCATTGGATATGTGTATTGTATTTCACTCATATTTTGAGAAATACACACCTTATGGAGGAACGCATATTATATTGGCTTTCTAAGCTTTTCGCCCATTTTGGCAATCGATGCCAATGGGGGAGAAGTTCAAGAGAGTTCTGTGGAGAAATTAAGAGAGCTATTTCTTCATGCTTGCTTTGGTTTTGTTCCCAAGCATTTGCATCACATGCTCTTGCATTATTAGTTGTTGCTTTTCATGGTGATGCTTAATTCCTTATATAAACTCTCTTGAAAGTGATTGTCATCAATTACCAAAATGGGGGAGATTGTTAGAACATGTGCTGCCCCCATGTTTGGTTTTGGTAATTGATGACAATCTCTATGGACTAATGGTTGCCTTGAGTTATATTTGAAGGGTTTGTCCATAGGCTTTGCTTGTAGACCATTTGTTGGTCTCAAGGTGATTTGAAGAAGAATATGTGTTGACCAAGGTGCTATTCAAGGATTTATCCAAAGATTGGTCATGTTGATCAAGACTAAAATATGAAGAGTGATTCAAATTGATCAACACACAAAGCGTAGAAGATGTACCGAGCGAGATCAAGTGATCTCATGGTATGGTAAGCATTGTCCATTACGCTTTGTGTACTAACCCATGTTCTATGCGAGAGTTCTATGTGGGGTTAGGTATGTTTTCATGGGCTTGCGTCAAGAGGAAGATCTCATTCAACCCATGGAGGATGACATCAAGTGGTGATCGTCATCAAGATGCGGTGTGCAAGTTCAAGTGATAATGGACTTGTGAAGATGTGCCGAAGAGCGGCTCACCCATAGTGGAGTATGGGGGAGCAATCAGCTAGTCTTCATCGAGCCGGCGCAATCAAGAAAGGTGGTCCAACTTGAGGAGGTCAAGATCGTCATCATCTAGCTCAAGTGGACTTTGCGCAAGGCAAAGGTTTGCCCTTGATAGGTTTTCTATTTTACCGGTCTCATGGTAGTAGTTGGGAGACCGGGTTATAGGATCGATAGCCGTACTATCAAGGGGGGCTCTCAAGTGAGTAGCTTTATCATATCTTCGTAGAGAGCTCAAACCATTGCATCCTTGCATCATATTTCTTGGTTTGTGTTTGGTATTTCTCTTTGTGAGTCTTTGAGCTTTTGGTCATCTTCATGACAAGCTCGAGGTCATCGAAAACGGAGTTCATATATGCATCTTCTATGATGTTTTCGATGTTGGAGTTTATGCCGGTTCTTCATTCATAGAGGTTTCTCATCTCTATATCATTGGTATTTTCTCTACTGCCACTTCTTAATATAACCAGTCGTTGTTGGATAGTATTTCCTCTATCCAACAAGCTTGAGTTTGCTCAATTCGGAGCTCATTTGCAGAAGTTATGGCAGTTCAGGGTTTATTGTTTGTCTGGGCAGTTTACCTGTCACCAAAGCGGTAGTACCGCTCGGGACCACGGTAGTACCGCTTGACACGGTACTACCGCCCCTACTACCGTTGCACTACCGTGATTTCTACTGGCATTCTTTTTCGTTTAGCGGTAGTAAAGCGGTAGTGGAGCGGTAGTACCGCTTGACACGGTACTACCGCCCCTACTACCGTTGCACTACCGTGATTTCTTCTGGTATCATTTTTTCGCTAAGCGGTAGTTGAGCGGTAGTAGAGCGGTAGTACCGCTTGGTGCGGCACTACCGCCCCCTACTACCGTGCCACTGCCGTGCTTTGTTCTGTTGCCCAGTTTTCCTAAGCGGTAGTACCGCTTGGTCGGAACGGTAGTACCGCTTAGTGCGGCACTACCGCTCCAGTTCCTTGTTGATTGCCTGCTGTTTTTGAATTACTACCGCACGAGCGGTAGTACCGCTCGAAAGAGCGGTAGTACCGCTTGTGCGCGTCCTGCACGGGTAACGGTTGGATTTGGGGTGGCCCTATAAAAGGGGTCTTCTTCCCCAACGGTTTTCTTATCCTTTGAGCTCATTTCTCCCCCCATTGTTGACCTTCTTGAGCTTGCCTATCTCTCAATCCCTCCAATGATTCTTGCTCCTTCTTGAGGGAAAAGAGAGAGGAGATCTAGATCCACATTTTCACCAATCACTTTCTCCTCTAAGTGAGGGGAACCCCTTGGATCTAGTTCTTGGAGTTCTTCGTGTTCTTCTTCGTTCTTCCTCTCATTTTCCTCCCTAGCATTAGTTGCTTTGGTGGGATTTGGGAGAGGAGGACTTGGGCACTCCGTGTGCCCTTGCCATTGCATTAGTTGCATCGGTTTGAGTTCTCCACGGTGATACGTGGAAGTTAGTAGTTGAGAAGCTTATTACTCTTGGGTGTTTGAGCACCCTTGAGCTTGTTCCTCTTGGGTGCCTTGGCGCCCTAGACGGCTTGGTGGTGCCTCGGAGCCACATTCCATTGTGGTGAAGCTCCGGGCAAGCGTCGGGGTCTCCAATTAGGTTGTGGAGATCACCCCGAGCAATTTGACGGGTACCGGTGACCGCCCCCAAGGGTTGCCAAAGTGTACGGGTTCGGTGACCGCCCTCAAGGGTTGCCATTTGTACGGGTTCGGTGACCGCCCTCAAGGGTCCCTTAGTGGAATCACGGCACCTTGCATTGTGCGAGGGCGTGAGGAGAATACGGTGGCCCTAGTGGCATTGTTGGGGAGCATTGTGCCTCCACACCGCTCCAAACGGAGATTAGCATCCGCAAGGGTGTGAACTTCGGGATACATCGTCGTCTCCGCGTGCCTCGGTTATCTCTTACCCGAGCCCTTTACTTATGCACTTTACTTTGTGATAGCCATATTGTTTCTTGTTATATATCTTGCTATCACTTAGTTGTTTATCTTGCTTAGCATAAGTTGTTGGTGCACATAGGTGAGCCTAGTCAATTTAGGTTTTGTGCTTGTCAAATTAACCGCTAGGTTTATTCCGCATTTGTTCAAGCCTAAACCGTAATTATTTTAAAGCGCCTATTCACCCCCCCCCCTCTAGGCGACATCCACGATCTTTCAGGTATCTCAGGGCCCACTCGGTAATACAACATCACAATGAGCCTTGCAAGCAATGTGACTAAAGTGTTAGCCACGAGATCTTGTATTACAGAACGAGTAAAGAGACTTGCCGGTAACGAGATTGAACTAGGTATAGACATACCGACGATCGAATCTCGGGCAAGTAACATACCGAAGAACAAAGGGAACAGTATACGGGATTAACTGAATCCTTGACATAGAGGTTCGACCGATAAAGATCTTCGTAGAATATGTAGGAGCCAATATGGGCATCCAGGTCCCGCTATTGGTTATTGATCGTAGAAGTGTCTCGGTCATGTCTACATAGTTCTCGAACCCGCAGGGTCTACACACTTAACGTTTGGTGACGATTAGTATAGTTGAGTTATTTTGTTGGTGACCGAAGGTTGTTCGGAGTCCCAGATAAGATCCCGGACATGACGAGGATCTCCGGAAGAGTCCGGAGGTAAAGATTGATATATGTGATAATAGTGTTTTGATCTCCGGAAGGGTTCCGGAATTCACCGGAAGAGGTTCCGGATGTTTACCGAAGTGTTCGGGTGCAGCAACACTTTATATGAGCCAAAGGGGTAAAGCCCACGAGGTATTGGAAAGTGCAAAAGGAAGTTTTGCTGCTGCCTTAAGCGGTACTGCCGCTGGTAAGGCAGTACTACCGCGTAAGCGGTACTACCGCTTGTGTGAAGCGGTACTACCGCTCAAGCGGTACTACCGCTCGTGAGCGGTACTACCGCTTGTGCGCGGTACTGCAGGGATCCGAGTTGGACTCTTTCCCTGCGGGCCAAACCGACCTTGTGCGGGCAAAACCGACCTGGAGGAGGCTTTTACTCCAAGTTTAGACCCCAAGGCTCAACATATAAATAGAGGGGCAGGGCTAGCACACGGGACACATCAAGATTTCCCAAGCCGTGTGTCGGCAACCCTAACCCTCTAGTTCTCCCGTCATAATCTCCGTAGTGCTTGGCGAAGCCCTGCAGAGATTGTTCCTCACCACCATCACCACGCCGTCGTGCTGCCGGAACTCATCTACTACTTCATCATCGCTCGCTGGATCGAGGAGGTGAAGGCGTCATCAAGCCGTACGTGTGTTGAACGCGGAGGTGCCGTCCGTTCGGCACTAGTTCATGATCGGATCGAGGGACGACTTGCGATTTGGATCGCGGAGACGTTCGACTACATCAACCGCGTTTCTTAACGCTTCCGCTTAGCGATCTACAAGGGTATGTAGATTCACTCTCCCTCTCGTAGATGCTCATCACCATGGATAGATCTTGTGTGTGCGTAGGAAAATTTTTGTTTCCCATGCAACGTTCCCCAACAGTGGCATCTGAGCTAGGTCTATGCGTAGATGAGATCTCGAGTAGAACACAAATGAGTTGTGGGCGTGGGTGTATACATATTGCTTGCCGTTACTAGTTGATATTTGATTCGGCGGTATTGTGAGATGAAGTGGCCCGGACAGACATTACGCGTACGCTTACGCGAGATAGGTTCCTTCAACTAACATGTAACTTCGTTGCATAAAGATGGCTAGCGGGTGTCTGTCTCTCTCACTTTAGTTGAATCGATTTCAATGAAGAGGGTTCTTTTAGAAGATCAAAAAGCAATCACTACACCACGTTGTGGTTTTGCGTAGGTAAGAACGGTTCTTGCAAACCCGTAGCAGCCACGTAAAATTTGCAACAACAATTAGAGGACGTCTAACTTGTTTTTGCAGGGTATGTTGTGATGTGATATGGCCAATTACATGATGAGATATATGTGATGTATGAGATGATCATGTGTTGTATAGAATATCACGACTTGCATGTCGATGAGTACGGCAACTGGCAGGAGCCATAGAGTTGTCTTTAATTATTTTCGCCATTTTGCTTTACTTTATCGCTATGAGTTAGCAATAGTCGTGGAAGCAACAGTCGGCGCGACAACCTCATGGCGACACGTTGATGGAGATCAAGATGATGGAGATCATGGTGTCATGCCGGTGACGATGAAGATCATGCCGGTGCTTTGGAGATGGAGATCAAAAGCACAAGTTCATGGCCATATCATGTCACTTATGAATTGCATGTGATGTTAATCCTTTTATGCATCTTATTTTGCTTAGGACGACGGTAGCATTATAAGGTGATCCCTCACTTAAATTTCAAGATAAATTGTGTTCTCCCCAAGTGTGCACCGTTGCGAAAGTTCGTCGTTTCGAGACACGCCGTGATGATCGGGTGTGATAGACTCTACGTTCACATACAACGGGTGTAAGCCATGTTGCACGTGCGGAACACTCGGGTTAAACTTGACGAGCCTAGCATGTACAGACATGGCCTCGGAACACAAGAGACCGAAAGGTCGAACATGAGTCATATAGTAGATATGATCAACATGAAGATGTTCACCATTGAAACCACCTCAACTCACGTGATGATCGGACTTGAGTTGGTGGATTTGGATCATGTTACACTCGAATGATCGGAGGGATGTCAATTTGAGTGGGAGTTTTTAAGTAATATGATTAACTAAACTCATTATCTAGAACAATAGTCTAAGTTGTCTTTGCTATATTTATGTTGTAGATCATGGCTCGCGCAGTAGCACCCCTGAATTTTAATGCGTTCCTAGAGAAAGCTAAGTTGAAAGATGATGGAAGTAACTTTGTGGACTGGGCCCGTAATCTAAGGATTATCCTTACGGCTTCCCAGAAGGCTTATGTCCTTGATGCACCGCTTGGTGATCCACCCGCTCCAGTTGAGTCTCTAGACATTGTGAACGCCTGGCAGGCTCGTTCTGAAGATTACTCAATAGTTCAAAGTGCAATATTGTATGGCTTAGAACCGGGACTTCAAAGACGTTTTGAACGTCATGGAGCATATGAGATGTTCCAGGAGTTGAAGTTTATCTTTCAGAAGAATGCCCGGATCGAGAGATATGAGATCTCCGATAAGTTCTATGCTTGCAAGATGGAGGAGAACGGGTCTATCAGTAATCATGTACTCAGAATGTCTGGGTACTCCACCCGTCTGGCTGAATTGGGGATGCCCCTTCCGCCAGAGGCTATCACTGACAGAGTTCTTCAATCATTGCCACCTAGCTACAAGAGCTTCGTGTTGAACTATAACATGCACGGGATGAACAAGTCAGTCGCCGAGCTGTTTGCAATGCTGAAAGCCGCTGAGTCTGAAATTCAGAAGGAGCATCAAGTGTTGATGGTCAATAAAACCACTAGTTTCAAGAAAAATGGCAAGGGTAAGAAGGGTAACTCCAAGAAGAGTGGCAAAGCAGTTGCTCCTCTCGTGAAGAAACCCAAGGCTGGACCCAAACCAGAAACTGTGTGCTTTCATTGCAAGGGAACTGGACACTGGAAGCGGAACTGCCCCAAGTATTTGGCTGACAAGAAGGCGGCCAACAACAAACAAGGTATATATGATATACATGTTATTGATGTGTACCTTACCAACTCTCGTTGTAGTGCCTGGGTATTTGATACCGGTGCGGTTGCTCATATTTGCAACTCAAAACAGGAACTGCGGAATAGACGGAGGCTGGCAAAGGACGAAGTGACGATGCGCGTGGGAAATGGTTCCAAGGTTGATGTGATCGCCGTCGGCACGCTCGCTCTTCGATTATCATCGGGATTAGTGATGAACCTGAATAATTGTTATTTAGTGCCTGCGTTAAGCATGAACATTATATCTGGATCTTGTTTATTGCGAGACGGTTACTCATTTAAATCAGAGAATAATGGTTGTTCTATTTATATGAGTAATATCTTTTATGGTCATGCACCCAATGTGAGGGGTTTATTCTTATTGAATCTCGATAGTAATGATACACATGTTCATAACATTGATGCCAAAAGATGTAGAATTAATAATGATAATACCACTTTCTTGTGGCACTGCCGTTTAGGTCATATTGGCGTAAAACGCATGAGGAAGCTCCATGCTGATGGACTTTTGGAGTCACTTGATTTTGAATCACTTGACACATGTGAGCCATGCCTCATGGGCAAGATGACTAAAACGCCGTTCTCTGGAATAATGGAACGGGCAAGTGACTTATTGGAAATCATACATACTGATGTGTGCGGTCCGATGAGCATTGAGGCGCGCGGTGGTTATCGTTACTTTCTCACCTTCACTGATGACTTAAGTAGATATGGGTATATTTACTTAATGAAACACAAGTCTGAAACATTTGAAAAGTTCAAACAATTTCAGAGTGAAGTTGAGAATCATCGTAACAAGAAGATTAAATTCCTACGATCTGATCGAGGAGGAGAATATCTGAGTTATGAGTTTGGCAGTCACTTAAGACAATGTGGAATTGTTTCACAACTAAACACCGCCTGGAACACCACAGCGTAATGGTGTGTCCGAACGTCGTAATCGAACCTTATTGGATATGGTGCGATCTATGATGTCTCTTGCCGATTTGCCACTATCGTTTTGGGGTTATGCATTAGAGACAGCTGCATTCACTTTAAATAGGGCACCATCGAAATCCATTGAGACGACGCCATATGAACTTTGGTTTGGCAAGAAGCCAAAGCTGTCGTTTCTTAAAGTTTGGGGATGTGATGCTTATGTCAAAAAGCTTCAGCCTGAAAAGCTGGAACCCAAAGCGGAGAAATGCGTCTTCATAGGATACCCAAAAGAGACAGTTGGGTATACCTTCTACCTCAGATCCGAAGGCAAAGTGTTTGTCGCTAAAAACGGAACATTTCTTGAGAAAGAGTTTCTCTCGAAAGAATTGAGTGGGAGGAAGATAGAACTTGATGAGGTTGATGAACCTTTACTTCAACCTGAAAGTAGCGCAGTGCAGAAAGATGTTTCTGTAGAGCCTACATTAGCTGAAGAGGAAGTTAATGATGATGATCATGAAGCTTTGGATCAAGTTGCTATCGAACCTCGTAGGTCGACAAGGACGCGTACTGCTCCTGAGTGGTACGGCAACCCTGTCTTAGAGGTCATGTTGTTGGACAACGATGAACCTACGAGCTATGGAGAAGCGATGATGGGCCCGGATTCCGAGAAGTGGTTAGAGGCCATGAAATCCGAGATGGGATCCATGTATGAAAACAAAGTGTGGACTTTGGAAGTATTACCTGAAGGGCGTAAGGCCATTCAGAACAAATGGATCTTTAAGAGGAAGACGGACGCGGACGGTAATGTCACCGTCTATAAAGCTCGACTTGTGGCAAAGGGTTTTTCACAAGTTCAAGGAGTTGACTACGATGAGACCTTCTCACCCGTAGCGATGCTTAAGTCCATCAGAATCATGTTAGCAATAGCTGCCTTTTTCGATTATGAAATTTGGCAGATGGATGTCAAAACAGCGTTCCTTAACGGTTTCCTTAAGGAAGAGTTGTATATGATGCAACCAGAAGGTTTTGTCGATTCAGAGAATGCTGACAAAGTTTGCAAACTCCAGCGATCCATTTATGGACTGGTGCAAGCATCTCGGAGTTGGAATCTTCGCTTTGATGAGGTGATCAAAGTGTTCGAGTTTATACAAGTTTACGGAGAAGCTTGTATTTACAAGAAAGTGAGTGGGAGCTCTATAGCGTTTCTAATATTATATGTGGATGACATATTGCTGATTGGAAACAATATAGAAATGTTGGAAAGCGTGAAGGAATATTTGAACAAGAGTTTTTCAATGAAGGACCTAGGAGAAGCTGCTTTCATATTAGGCATCAAGATCTATAGAGATAGATCGAGACGCTTAATAGGACTTTCACAAAGCACATACCTTGACAAAGTTTTGAAGAAGTTCAAAATGGATCAGTCCAAGAAGGGGTTCTTGCCTGTATTGCAAGGTGTGAAGTTGAGTAAGACTCAATGCCCAGTGACTGCAGAAGATAGAGAAAAGATGAGTGTCATCCCCTATGCTTCAGCCATAGGCTCTATCATGTATGCAATGTTGTGCACAAGACCCGATGTCAGCCTTGCCATAAGTATGGTCGGAAGGTTTCAAAGTGATCCAGGAATGGAACACTGGACGGCGGTCAAGAATATCCTGAAGTACCTGAAAAGGACTAAGGACATGTTTCTCGTTTATGGAGGTGATCAAGAGCTCGTCGTAAAGGGTTACGTCGATGCAAGCTTTGACACTGATCCGGATGACTCTAAGTCACAAACCGGATACGTATTTATTCTTAATGGGGGTGCGGTTAGCTGGTGCAGTTCCAAGCAAAGCGTGGTAGCTGATTCTACATGCGAAGCGGAGTACATCGCTGCCTCGGAGGCGGCGAAGGAAGGTGTCTGGATGAAGGAGTTCATGACAGATCTTGGAGTAGTGCCTAGTGCGCTTAACCCAATGACTCTGTTTTGTGATAATACTGGTGCCATTGCTCTAGCCAAGGAACCAAGATTTCACAAGAGGACCAGACACATAAAGCGACGTTTTAATTCCATCCGCGATTACATCAAGGAGGACGACATAAATATTTGCAAAGTACACACGGATCTGAATGTTGCAGATCCGATGACTAAACCTCTTCCAAGGGCTAAGCATGAACAACACCAGAACTGCATGGGTGTTCGATTCATTACAATGTAAATCACATAGTGATGTGAACTAGATTATTGACTCTAGTGCAAGTGGGAGACTGTTGGAAATATGCCCTAGAGGCAATAATAAATTGGTTATTATTATATTTCCTTGTTCATGATAATCGTTTATTATCCATGCTATAATTGTATTGATTGGAAACTCAAATACATGTGTGGGTACATAGACAACACTGTGTCCCTAGTAAGCCTCTAGTTAACTAGCTCGTTGATCAAAAGATGGTGAAGGTTTCCTAGCCATAGACATGAGATGTCATTTGATAACGGGATCACATCATTAGGAGAATGATGTGATGGACAAGACCCAAACTATAAACGTAGCATATGATCGTGTCAGTTTATTGCTATTGTTTTCTGCATGTCAAGTATCTGTTCCTATGACCATGAGATCATGCAACTCCCTGACATCGGAGGAGTACCTTGTGTGTATCAAACGTCGCAACGTAACTGGGTGACTATAAAGATGCTCTACAGGTATCTCCGAGGGTGTCTGTTGGGTTGGCATGGATCAAGAATGGGATTTGTTACTCCGTGTGACGGAGAGGTATCTCAGGGCCCACTCGGTAATACAACATCACAATGAGCCTTGCAAGCAATGTGACTAAAGTGTTAGCCACGAGATCTTGTATTACAGAACGAGTAAAGAGACTTGCCGGTAACGAGATTGAACTAGGTATAGAGATACCGACGATCGAATCTCGGGCAAGTAACATACCGAAGAACAAAGGGAACAGTATACGGGATTAACTGAATCCTTGACATAGAGGTTCGACCGATAAAGATCTTCGTAGAATATGTAGGAGCCAATATGGGCATCCAGGTCCCGCTATTGGTTATTGATCGTAGAAGTGTCTCGGTCATGTCTACATAGTTCTCGAACCCGTAGGGTCTACACACTTAACGTTTGGTGACGATTAGTATAGTTGAGTTATTTTGTTGGTGACCGAAGGATGTTCGGAGTCCCAGATAAGATCCCGGACATGACGAGGATCTCCGGAAGAGTCCGGAGGTAAAGATTGATATATGTGATAATAGTGTTTTGATCTCCGGAAGGGTTCCGGAATTCACCGGAAGAGGTTCCGGATGTTTACCGAAGTGTTCGGGTGCAGCAACACTTTATATGAGCCAAAGGGGTAAAGCCCACGAGGTATTGGAAAGTGCAAAAGGAAGTTTTGCTGCTGCCTTAAGCGGTACTGCCGCTGGTAAGGCAGTACTACCGCGTAAGCGGTACTACCGCTTGTGTGAAGCGGTACTACCGCTCAAGCGGTACTACCGCTCGTGAGCGGTACTACCGCTTGTGCGCGGTACTGCAGGGATCCGAGTTGGACTCTTTCCCTGCGGGCCAAACCGACCTTGTGCGGGCAAAACCGACCTGGAGGAGGCTTTTACTCCAAGTTTAGACCCCAAGGCTCAACATATAAATAGAGGGGCAGGGCTAGCACACGGGACACATCAAGATTTCCCAAGCCGTGTGTCGGCAACCCTAACCCTCTAGTTCTCCCGTCATAATCTCCGTAGTGCTTGGCGAAGCCCTGCAGAGATTGTTCCTCACCACCATCACCACGCCGTCCTGCTGCCGGAACTCATCTACTACTTCATCATCGCTCGCTGGATCGAGGAGGTGAAGGCGTCATCAAGCCATACGTGTGTTGAACGCGGAGGTGCCGTCCGTTCGGCACTAGTTCGTGATCGGATCGAGGGACGACTTGCGATTTGGATCGCGGAGACGTTCGACTACATCAACTGCGTTTCTTAACGCTTCCGCTTAGCGATCTACAAGGGTATGTAGATTCACTCTCCCTCTCGTAGATGCTCATCACCATGGATAGATCTTGTGTGTGCGTAGGAAATTTTTTGTTTCCCATGCAACGTTCCCCAACAGACTGCACGCCGACTAAATTGACGACAGGACCTCCCCGAGCAGTATTTTCCCGGGGTGATGGAGGGCGCTTGGATAACCGAGGCTAGGTGTAGCAAGAATGTCATTCTAGAGTAGATGCGTCCTCGGTATGCCGAGGCTTGATAATGTAAAGAGAAAAGTTTCATTTTGAAATGTATGTCTATGATGTCCGATGTGTTATTTTGACTCCCGTGCGACCGTTTTAATACTGAAAGTGGCCAGTCATCGGCTTCCTCCCCCTTGTAGATGCTACGCAGGGTGTTTCTATAACACGTCAACCCTTAGCCGACGTCTCGGTGCCCGGAGGCGGTTGTGTTAATAGAAACTAGGCAATCAAACTATGAGGCTTTATAACTTTCACTTAGTCATAGGGGCTTGACTGTGGGGGCAAGTGACTAGCCCCCGGTGTGTGAAGTGTTTGGGCGTGCCGAGGTCAAGCCATTAACACTTCGGTCTATTTGATAAGAACCCTTCGTTTAACACAGGATAACCTCTATCGATTTTTAGCTTGACACAGTCATCGGATCGCCGACCGGTTTACGCCAATCATGGCAGTCAGTTTTCGGCTTTCTCCACTGAGGTACTTAACCAATCAAGCTGGAGGTACAATCGCAGTGGTTCTCCCTTTACACCCTTAGCTGAACAATGCGGAAAGGTAAGGGGTAAGCACAGGAGCCAGGCAACCCAACTATTGACCAAAGACATGATTCAAAACTGATGCATATAAGGCAATATCCAAGACGCTGAGTACTTTTATGTGAGTACCGGAGCAATGTAATGGGCACGATTTAAATCCAAGCCCCCGGTTGAAAACCGATTAGTCCTAGAGACGATGTATCGCAAGAGTTATCTTCGGCTCATAAGCAGAAAAGAAAAGGTATTACACAAATAAATGCACAACGAGCACGAAAGGTCTTTTCTTTACTTTGATTTATAAGGTCGAACCGTACAAGCCGAGCTATCGAAGAAACTTTAAAAGATACATAAAAATATAAGAGGAGGAAGGTTTACACATGGCATATGTAGTTGGGTTTTAACATCCTGGTTTGGCCCTGCCGCACGTCTGCACCTCCGTGTTGTTTACCAGCTATTCCTTGTCAACTCCAAGGTTTCATCAATGTTGCGTGCTACATCACCGTTTGCTATGCTTAGTGATGCATGCGAGTGGCAGGTCCTTTAAAGAGGTGTTACCAAGTAGCCGCATGATGACAGCTTAATGCCGTCATTGTTTAGTTCCTGGTGGGCCTTTGATAGTGCCCTGAAAACAACCAGGATGCAATTCGGCCACTGTTTTGGTTAAGCTAAACAGTGGACCCTTGATATGGTGCTCCACCACCTCCCATGGAATTTTAAGGGCAAATTTATGTACTCGAGATACATAATCCTCGACTAGACAGGGAGAGCCATGGAGCGCGTACCCCTATTTGGGGTTACTGCATGACTGCCGGGGGGGGGGGGGTCAAGGGAACACCTCGGATGCGCACTGAAGAGCCTTGTGCATTTGACTCAGCGAGAGTCCTAGACGCCTCCTCGGCTGCTTGAACCTCGGCTGCAAAAGCCACGGTTTGCTCCTCTGTACAGAGGGAGCGTTCAGTGTTACCATTGACTGTAATAACACCCTTTGGTCCCATCATTTTAAGCTTTAGATAAGCGTAGTGTGGGACGTCATTGAATCGAGCGAACGTGGTTCGTCCAAGGAGCGTGTGATAACCACTGCGAAAAGGAACAATATCGAAGATCAAGTCTTCGCTTCAGAAGTTCTCGGGAGAGCCGAAGACTACCTCCAATGTGATGGTCCCAGAGCATTGCGCCTCAACACCTGGTATTACACCCTTGAAAGTGGTGTTGCTGGGTTTAATCCTTGATGGATCAATGCCCATTTTCCTGACCGTGTCAGCATAGATTAGGTTTAGGCTGCTGCCTCCGTCCATAAGGACCCTTGTTAGGTGAAACCCATCTACGATGGGGTCGAGGACCAGAGCCGCCGAACCTCCATGACGGATACTGGTCGGATGGTCTCATCGGTCAAAGGTGATTGGGCAAGCCGACCATGGGTTATACTTCGGAGCTACCGTCTCTAAGGCATAAACATCCTAAAGTGCGTGCTTCCTCTCCTTTTTAGGGATGTGAGTGACATAAATCATATTCACATCCTTTACTTCAGAAGGAAACTGTTTTTGGCCTCCATTACTGGGCCTACGAGGTTCATCCTCATCCTCGCTGCGAGACTGGTTCTTGCCTTGACTTTCGACTCCGATCTTTCCAGCCTGCTTGATAACCTCGCCGAACATATGTACCCCGGAAGTTCGCCCTGAAGGCATCTTCGAGCTCCTCCCAGCTTCTGATAGAGTTCTCAGGCAAGCTATTGAGCAAATGCCTTGCCGGTCCTTTAAGTTTCAGCGGTAGGTACTTGATGGCGTGGAGATCATCTCCTCGAGCCATATGAATATGGAGAAGGAAATCTTCAATCCACACAGCCGGGTCAGTCGTTCCATCGTATTGTTCAATATTTACGGGTTTAAACCCTTCCGGGAACTGATGTTCCATGACCTCGTCTGTAAAACATATTGGGTATGTAGGCCCTCGAAACCGAGCCGCGTCGTGCCGGATATCCGTTGTCATCCGAGCATGTGTATGCTCCCGAGCCCTCCCATGCCTGTCGAGCCAGGCTTCATAGCCATCCTGTCCAGCAGGCGCGTGTCCTCTTGATCCATATATGGATCTTGTTGGGACAGGGTTTGCGGTTAATTTCCTTCGCAAATCATATGGCTCAGGGTATTGGACTGGATCCTTGCTTTCACGGCGAGGGATTGTGGGGGGATTTTTATTTCCTCCGATTAGCATGTCCCGTCCTCGAGGAGGACGGTCAGACTGATCAGCACGATCGTGCTTGAATGGCACATTTTCGGCAACTTCGTCATCGAATGCGGGAAGTAAACGCCGTCGTGGGTAGGATTTAACTGGGTCTGCGCGCCATAACTCAAGGTCTTGTTCAGCTGCGAGGACCTCTACCCACTTATCATTGAGCGTGTCTTGATCAGCTTGAAGCTGCTTCCATTGCTTTTTCATGCTTCGGGCGGTTGCGATAAGCCACCGTCGAAACTTTTCTTGCTCGTATGGGTCCTCAGGGACGATGAACTCCTCGGGTCCGAGGCTGACCTCCTCCTCAGATTCAGGGAGATAGTTACTATCTTCTGAATCCTCGGGATCTTCGGGGTCCTCATTGTCGGACATCCCTGTAGGGCCGTTAAACTGACCAGGCGTGGCGTTATCGCCGTTACCCTGGTCCTCGGCGTCATTTGGAGTGGCATCGTTATCAGTGGCATCTGTATTATCATTGTGGCTCTCCTTGCCCCTACCAGTGCCCTTGGATTGCCTCCGAGTATGTCGGCGCTTGGGTGGATCATTTTTCTCCTCCCCGTCCTCCTTAGGGGTGTCTACCATGTAGACGTCATAGGTGGAGGTTGCGGCCCAGTTGCCAGTATGGGATATCGCCTGGGTGAAGCCACTCCTGATGCGCCATCGACATCTTCATCCATGTCGGTCGCCTCATCGGAGGCATAGTTCAATACGTCAGTTACATCTTCGACTGTAGCGACTAGGTGGGTGGTGGGAGGGACGTAAATTTCCCAATCATCGGCTTTACATCTGATTTGGTCGTAGACCGAGGACTGCCCGTCCGAGATCCCCAGGTTTTGGATCCAGTCTAGCATCTCGTTCAAGAGTGAGAGATCTGCTAGGCCCATTACTTGACTGTAAGCCGGGCTAACTTGCAGTATGCTCGACGGGTTGCCTGACGCAACCTCGGAGCATAGGCCGTCCAGGGTTAACTCCTGGTCTGCTAGCGAAGTAATCGGATCCGAGCTTGAGGCTGGTTCCGAAGTAGGATTCGACTCGAGGTCAAGATCCGATGGGATAGCGGTCGGATCCGCACTTAAGGTTGGGTCCGACGTAAGATCTAACCCAAGGTCTAGATCAGAGGCTGGTTCCGGGGTCGAGGCCATGGTGCCCGATGAGCTCTCAAGCCAATCTGGCCTCCAGCCAGAGAGGGCGAGATCACCACGGGAGTCAGCAGTATATTCCAAACTCACGAACATGATGACTTGGTTCAGGACGAAGCTTTCGACACGGTCGAGACGGCCGGTTGAGTTGGCATAAAGAACAATGCTGCCGAACGCAAAAAGCTGGCCGGGGACAAAGATGTCACCACAGCCGATGTCGCTATTGATCTGCAGATGAGCCATCGATCCTTTTTTACCACACAGCGGGACCTGTATGGGCCACCAATGTCGGTACAAAAACCAGCTGATCTCGGGTAGGGGGTCCCGAGCTGTGGATCTGGGATCAATGGGTAACAGGAGACAAGGGAGACGATGTTTACCCAGGTTCGGGCCCTCTCGAAGAGGTAAAACCTTATGTCCTGCTTTGATTATATTGATGTGATGGAGTATCGAGTACAAGATGATCTACCTCGAGATCATATGATTGTGTTCTAAACCCTAAGGCTTGTTGTTGTGCCTCTACGGACTAAAACCCCTCGGCTTATATAGGCATCGGGGGTACCTAGGTTTACACATATGGTCGGTGCCAGCTAGGGAAAACATGCCGACTATTAGAACTATCCTTGAAGTATACGCCAAGTCTTTAGTGGTTTCCATCTTGCTCATGACGAGGTTCACATCTTCGGCTATCCTCCAGGCACTGGCTGGCGGGCCTCTAGTTAGGCCCATAGACAATTGGCCGTATGGGAAGTTAATCTATTCAAATAGCCATGTCCACGGTAACAGGACGCCCGGAGTTGTATCCTGATCTACTACAACTAGAACCAGATACTATGATGATTTAACTGTTATATTGCTCCGAGGTCGCTTTCTTGCAGGGTAGTCGAGGAAGGATCTCTGGGCATTGCTAATATATAACTAATATTATTTGCTACTGTGCTCTACTCTCTTCTGATGCTGCAAGATTCTAGTCTTCGATAGGATAGGCTTCTTCCCCTATTCTGTAATTTCTGCAGTTCAGTCCAAAGATATAGCCCCATTCCTTTGACACCGATGCATACTTAGCATAGATTTGATGTAAGTCTTGCGAGTACTTTGGATGAGTACTCATGGTTGCTTTGCTACCTTTTTCCTCCTACCCGGTTGCTGCGATCAGATGACGGAGCCCAGGAGCCAGAGTTTACCGCAGGAGGTTACTACCAGGAGCCAGAGATCCCCGGAGGTACCTACTACTACTACGAGGAGCCCATCGACTAGGAGTAGCTCGGAGGCCCCAGGCAGGAGGCCTGAGCCTTTTCGATCTAGTGTCGTTGTTTTGCTAGACTTCTTAAGGCAAACTTGACTAACTATGTCTGTACCCAGATATTATTTGTGTGATGACTTATGTATTCGGGTCCTCGTGACCCCTGGTTTGTAATATGAAGATTTATGTTTAAATTTGTGTCTAGAGTTGTGTTGTGATATCTTCTCGTGAGTCTCTGATCTTGATCGTGCATGTTTGCGTGTATGATTAGTGCACGATTGAGTCAGGGGCGTCACACTAGAGCTATAAGTGTATGAAAGCTCACAACAGAAACTAAGTGGGTGTGCATCCAACTTGCTTGCTCATGAAGACCTCAGGCATTTGAGGAAGCCATCCATCGGAATATACAAGCCAAGTTCCATAATGTAAAAATTTCCACTAGTATATGGAAGTGACAAATCATGGAGACTCTCTATATGAAGAACATGGTGCTACTTTGAAGCACAAGTGTGGTAAAAAGATAGTAGCATTGCCCCTTCTCTCTTTTTCTCTCATTTTTCTTTTTTTTTCTTTTTTTTTGCTCTTTTCATTTTTTTAGAACAATATCATGAACCTCGTCCCCACTTTTGTAAGGACTCATCAGTCTCCATCATTCTTTACCTCACTAGGACAATGCTCTAATAATGGTCATCACACTTCTTTTTACTTACAACTCGATAAACTGAAACAATATGACTCTATATGAATGCCTCTGGCAGTGTACCAGGATGTGCAATGATCTAGTGTAACATGTATTACAATGATGAACGGTGGCTTTACCACAAATATCATGTCAGCTCTATCTGATCATGCAAAGCAATATCATGATGAACACACATGTCATGCGGATAGTAACCGTGGAAGTTGCATGGCAATATATCTCGGAATGGCTATGGAAATGCCATGATAGATAGGTATGGTGGCTGTTTTGAGGAAAGATATAACGAGGCTTATGTGTGATAGAGCGTATCATATCATGGGATTTGGATGCACCGGCGAAGTTTGCACCGACTCTCGATGTGAGAAAGGGCAATGCACGGTACCGAAGAGGAGAGCAATATATGGATAGGTGGGAGTGTCATATTAGTCCATGAACTCACATTAGTCATAAAGAACTCATATACTTACTGTGAAAGTTTTATTAGCCCTCGAAGCAAAGTACTCTCGCATGCCCCAAGGGAGGAGGTTGGTAGGAGTTAACCATCGCGCGCCCCCGATTTAGCAGCACATGGGATTTCGGTGAGGAATAAATATGCTCCAACTTCCCCGCCATGCAATGACGGACACTTTAATTGAGTAGTCATAACAAACTTTAATATCGATATTCTTACTAACCAATGATTATGAACTAATACCCTTTCATATTATGACATCAATATAATTAAAACATGGTTTCATATTCAGTGATCTACATGAAAGTTTTTATTATATCACTCCTATATACCTATCATTCTCGGACTAGTCATTATAACCTGTGCGAATTACCACTTCCTAATCAAGAGATTCTCAAAAAGATTTAAGTGAAGCATGAGAGTGCAAAGTATTTCTATAAAATATGCCTACCGCCGTGTGCTACTTCTAGCTTGCGTTGATATTTCCCCGAAGAGGAAGGGATGATGCAGCACAGTAGAGATAAGTATTTCCCTCGATTATGAAACCAAGGTTATCAAACCAGTAGGAGAATCACACAACACCTCATTAGCAGCACCTGCACACAAACAACAAATCCTTGCACCCAACGCAAACAAGGGGTTGTCAATCCCTTGGCGGTAAGATTGCAAGATTTAATTGTATATGATAGATTGATAGATTGAAATAAAAATACAAAATAAAATAAATAAAAGAAAGATGGCAGCAATATTTTTAGGGTTTTAGTAATATGAGATAGATAGACCCGGGGGCCATAGGTTTCACTAGAGGCTTCTCTCGAGAAAATAGCATACGGTGGGTAGACAAATTACTGTTGGGCAATTGATAGAAAAGCAAATAATCATGACGATATCCAATGCAATGATCATGTATATAGGCATCACGTCCAAGATTAGTAGACCGACTCCTGCCTGCATCTACTACTATTACTCCACACATTGACCGCTATCCAGCATGCATCTAGTGTATTAAGTCCATAAGAACGGAGTAATGCCTTAAGAACGATGACATGATGTAGACAAGACAAACTCACGAATTAATAAATCCAATGAATAGATCCCATCTTGTTACCCTTAGTAGTAACGATACATACGTGCCATGTCCCTTTCTGTCACTGGGATTGAGCACCGCAAGATCGAACCCACTACAAAGCACCTCTTCCCATTGCAAGAAAAATCAATCTAGTTGGCCAAACCAAATCAATAGACCGGAGAAGAAATACAAGGCTATAATAATCATGCAGAAAAGAGTGCAGCAAAGACTCAAATAATTTCATGGATAATCTGATCATAAACTCATAATTCATCGGATCCCAACAAACACACCGCAAAAAGAGATTACATCGGATAGATCTCCAAGAACATCAAGGAGAACATTGTATTGAAGATCAAAAAGAGAGAAGAAGCCATCTAGCTACTGCCTATGGACCCGTAGGTCTGTGGTAAACTACTCACGCATCATCGGAAGGGCAACAAGGTTGATGTAGAGCCCCTCCGTGATCGATTCCCCCTCCGGCAGATTACCAGAGAAGGACCCCAGATGGGATCTCTCTGGAACAGAACTTGCGGCGGCGGAAAAAGTATTTCGTGGACTCTCCTGAGGGTTTCTGATTTTTTGGGAATTTATAGTGCTGGAATTAGGTCAAACAGAGCTGGGTGAGCCCCACGAGGTACCAGGGCGCGCCTGCCCCCCCCCCAGGCGCGCCCTGGTGCCTCGTGGCCCACTCCTTCATCTTCTGGCCCTCTCCCGAAGCTTCCAGTACTTGTTATGTCCAATAAAAAAATCTCCAAAAAGTTTCGTGGCATTTGGACTTTGTTTGATATTGAT
Source organism: Elymus sibiricus (assembly GCA_039707655.1). NCBI lineage: Eukaryota > Viridiplantae > Streptophyta > Magnoliopsida > Poales > Poaceae > Elymus > Elymus sibiricus. The sequence continues at coordinate 355,353,427 of CM077664.1, read as the reverse complement.
TTTCTGTATAACAAAAACAAGGCAGAAAACAGCAGCTGGCACTGGGCACTAGGTTAATAGGTTAGTCTCCAAAAATGATAGATAATTGCTGTAAATGATTGTAAAAGCATCCAAGATTGATATTATAACAGCATGGAACAATAAAAAATTATAGATACGTTGGAGACGTATCAGCATCCCCAAGCTTAATTCCTGCTTGTCCTCGAGTAGGTAAATGATAAAAACAGAATTTTTGATGTGGAATGCTGCCTAACACATTCATCACATATTCTTTTCTTTTGTAGCATGGACATTGGACTTGTATGATTCAAAACAATAGTCTTTAGTTTGACATGAAAACATAAATACTCAAGCATGCTAACAAGCAACCATGTCTTTCAAAATATCAACGCTAAAGAAAGTTATCCCTAGCCCATTATGCTCAATCATTGATCCATTCATGAAACACACTCAAATATTAGCTACATCCAATGCACAAGTATGACAATAGTGCTCTCTAGTTGGTGCTTTTGTAAGAGAAGATGGAGACTCAAAGAAAAATAAAAAATTGCATAAAAGTAAATAGATAGGCCCTTCGCAGAGGGAAGCAGAGATTTGTCAAATGTGCCAGAGCTCAAAGCTTAAATTAGAGAGATAAAAATATTTTGAGAGGCATGCTTTTCCTATCAACGAAAACGACTGAGAATTCCCATTATCTTCCATGCTAGACACATCATAGGTGGTTCCCAAACAGAAAGTAAAGTTTATTTCCTTTCCACCAATTCTTTCACAATCCATGGCTAGCCGTATCCACGGGTGCCCTCCATACCATCACTTTCCAAGGATTTTTGTTGTTATTAATTTGATTCATGTGGGACTGGGCATCCCTATTACCAACCATTCTCTCGTGCAATGACAAGTGAATAAATACTCATCGTGAGAATAACACACCTAGCATGGAAAATAATGGCCACCCCCTACCGCTTCATGAGCGGTACGGGCACACAAAACAGAATAGTTATTTTGAAAATTAGAGTTGGCACACGCAAATTTACTTGGAATGGCATTGAAATACCGCATATAGGTAGATATAGTGGACTCATATGGCAAAACTGGGTTTAAGGATTTTGGATGCACAAGCAGTATTTCCGCTTAGTACAAATGAAGGCTAGCAAAAGATTGAGAAGCAACCAACCAAAAAACGAAAACGGTCATAAACATGCATTGAACATAACTAACACCGAATAATGTACCATAAGTAGGATATAACTTCATTGCATAACTATTGACTTAACATGCATGCTTAGGGAATCACAAACCTTAACACTAATATTCTTACTAAATCACAATTACTCACTAACATGGCATCACATATTATCATTTCCATATCGCAAAACTATTGCAAGGAATCACACTTATCATATCCAATGATCTATATGAAAGTTTTTATCTATATCCCTCTTGAATATTCATCACTTTGGGACCAATTGCATAACATGTGCAAATTACCATTACTATCATCATCTCTCAAAAAAAATTAAGTGAAGCATGAGAGTGCAAATATTTCTTCAAAATTTCAATCTTATCAATTCTCAAAATAATATAAGTGAAGCATGAGAATTTATTTCTTCAAAATTTTAATCAACTCTCAAAATAATATAAGTGAAGCATGAGAGTTTATTTCTTCAAAAATTTAAACAACTCTCAAAATAATATAAGTGAAGCATGAGAGTTTATTTCTTTAAAATATAGCCACCACCGTGCTCAAAAAGATTTAAGTGAAGCACTAGAGCAACTGCCTAGCTCAAAGAATTTAAGTGAAGCACATAGAGTATTCTACAAATTATGATGATAACGTGTGGCTCTTCTCAAGATAGGTGTGTGCAGCAAAGATGATTGTGGCAAACTAAAAAGAAAACAAAGCAAAGACTCATATCATACAAGACGCTCCAAGCAAAACACATATCATGTGACGAATAAAAATATAGCTCCAAGTAAAATTACCGATGGTTGGTAGAATAAAGAGGGGATGCCTTCCGGGGCATCCCCAAGCTTAGACGCTTGAGTCTTCCTTGAATATTACCTTGGGGTGCCTCGGGCATCCCCAAGCTTAGGCTTTTGCTACCCCTTATTCCTTCATCCATCGTGATCTCACCCAAAACTTGAAAACTTCAATCACACAAAACTTAACAAAACCTTCGTGAGATCCTATAGTATAACAAAATAAATCACTACTATAAGTACTGTTGCCAACCCATTCATATTTTATTTTTGCATTATACCTACTGTACTCCAACTTCACCATGGCTTATACCCCCCGATACAATCCATAGATTCATCAAAACAAGCAAGTAGTGCATAAAAAAAGAATCTGTCAAAAACAGAACAGTCTTTAGAGATCTGAATTATGGTCATAGTTCTGTAACTCTAAAAATTCTGAAAAATTAGGGAAACGTGGACAATTCATATATCAATAATGTGAAAAAAATTAGAAGGTTCTGACGTAACAGTGAAAAAACAAAATTCCAGCACTGGACGCAAAACTTTCTGTTTTCAAACAGCATCAATTATATTATCTTCCAAATCATCCTAAAGGCTTTACTTGGCACAAACACTAATTAAAAACACAAAAACACTATCATAACAGTAGCATGACAGTAAAAACACACCATAACAGAAACTTATAACAAAAAATTATTTTATTCATTGGGTTGCCTCCCAACAAGCGCTATTGTTTTATGCCCCTAGCTAGGCATAATGCATAATTCAAGTGTTGTCATCTTTGGTTTTAGTGATCTTAGCGGGAGTTTTCTCAACCCCGGGAGGTTCTATACGCTTCCCGTTATTCTCAGAAAAAGAGGCAATTTTAATATCCAAAATATCCAATCGCTTATTGCATAAAGAAATCAAAGTGTTCATGCGATTGAGATTTCCACTAATATTTTTAAGAGGATCGTTAGACTTTTGTAACTCAACCAAATTTTTCTGCATATCACCCAATTTGTCTAGTATTTGAGCCCCCTCTTGAGTAAAAGCAAAACCCTTTTGTGGCGGAGGAATACCCAATATGCCTTCTATTATTTCATAGGCGGTATTGGCCTCACTCTTGATAAAATTCCCTTTTGCGGCAAAATCCAGAAGTTGTCTATGATGCAAGGTTAAGCCTATATAGAAATTGCGAAGCAAAATTTTTAAATCCCCTTTTATAGAACAAATACGGTAGGATTCCATCAACCTATACCAAGCATCTTTAAGATTTTCTCCTTGTTTCTGTTTGAAGTAAAGTACTTCAAAATCCGGTGACAAAGGAGGGATAGTTACGCTAGTCATGATGACAAAATAAGCAAACGAGAAAAAGGCAAATGAAAAATATTTTTGTATTTTTATAAAAATGTTTTAGAAGTGGGGGAGATGAAAATGAGAGGCAAATGGCAAATAAAGTAAATGCAAGGAGATGAGAGTTTGTGCAAAGGTACTTGATAGATGTTCATGATGTCTCCCCCGCAACGGCACCAGAAATTCTTCCTGCTACTTGTAGCTTGCGTTGGTATTTCCCCGAAGAGGAAGGGATGATGTAGCACAGTAGAGATAAGTATTTCCCTCGATTATGAAACCAAGGTTATCGAACCAGTAGGAGAATCACACAACACCTCGTTAGCAGCACCTGCACACAAACAACAAATCCTTGCACCCAACGCAAATAAGGGGTTGTCAATCCCTTGGCGGTAAGATTGCAAGATTTAATTGTATATGATAGATTGATAGATTGAAATAAAAATACAAAAGAAATAAAAAAAATAAAGATGGCAGCAATATTTTTAGGGTTTTAGTAATATGAGATAGATAGACCCGGGGGCCATAGGTTTCACTAGAGGCTTCTCTCGAGAAAATAGCATACGGTGGGTAGACAAATTACTGTTGGGCAATTGATAGAAAAGCAAATAATCATGACGATATCCAAGGCAATGATCATGTATATAGGCATCACGTCCAAGATTAGTAGACCGACTCCTGCCTGCATCTACTACTATTACTCCACACATCGACCGCTATCCAGCATGCATCTAGTGTATTAAGTCCATAAGAACGGAGTAATGCCTTAAGAACGATGACATGATGTAGACAAGACAAACTCAAAAATTAATAAACCCAATGAATAGATCCCATCTTGTTACCCTTAGTAGCAACGATACATACGTGCCATGTCCCTTTCTGTCACTGGGATTGAGCACCGCAAGATCGAACCCATTACAAAGCACCTCTTCCCATTGCAAGAAAAATCAATCTAGTTGGCCAAACCAAATCAATAGACCGGAGAAGAAATACGAGGCTATAATAATCATGCATAAAAGAGTGCAGCAAAGACTCAAATAATTTCATGGATAATCTGATCATAAACTCACAATTCATCGGATGCCAACAAACACACCGCAAAAAGAGATTACATCGGATAGATCTCCAAGAACATCAAGGAGAACATTGTATTGAAGATCAAAAAGAGAGAAGAAGCCATCTAGCTACTGCCTATGGACCCATAGGTCTGTGGTAAACTACTCACACATCATCGGAAGGGCAGCAAGGTTGATGTAGAGCCCCTCCGTGATCGATTCCCCCTCCGGCAGATTACCGGAGAATGACCCCAGATGGGATCTCTCTGGAACAGAAACTTGCGGCGGCAGAAAAAGTATTTCGTAGACTCTCCTGAGGGTTTCTGATTTTTTGGGAATTTATAGTGCTGGAATTAGGTCAAACGGAGCTGGGTGGGCCCCACGAGGTACCAGGGCGCGCCTGCCCCCCCCTCCCCCCAGGCGCTCCCTGGTGCCTCGTGGCCCACTCCTTCATCTTCTGGCCGTCTCCCGAAGCTTCCAGTACTTGTTATGTCCAATAAAAAATCTTCAAATTTTTTTGTGGCATTTGGACTTTGTTTGATATTGATTTTCTGTAAAACAAAAACAGGGCAGAAAACAGCAACTGGCACTGTGCACTAGGTTAATAGGTTAGTCTCCAAAAATGATAGATAATTGCTGTAAATGATTGTAAAAACATGCAAGATTGATATTATAACAGCATGGAACAGTCAAAAATTATAGATACGTTGGAGACGTCTCACCGTGCTCGAAAGATATAAGTGAAGCACATGAGCAACTGCCTAGCTCAAAAGATATAAGTGAAGCACATAGAGTATTCTAACAAATCATGATGAATGTGTGTCTCTCTCAAAAGGTGTGTTCAGAGAAGGATGATTGTGGCTAACAGCAAGCAAAACTAAATATAATACACGACGCTCCAAGTAAAACTCATATCATGTGATGAATAAAAATATAGCTCCAAGTGATCATACCGATGAATTGTGGACGAAAGAGGGGATGCCATCCCGGGGCATCCCCAAGCTTAGACTCTTGTGTCTTTCTTGAATATTACCTTGGGGTGCCTTGGGCATCCCCAAGCTTATGGTCTTTCCACTCCTTATTCCATTGTCCATCGAAAACTCACCCAAAACTTGAAACTTCAGCACACAAAACTCAACAGAAACCTCGTGAGATCCTTTAGTATAATCGGTAAACCATAAACTTAGGTACTGTTATAAACCCATTCATAATTGATTTTGCATAATACCTACTGTATTCTAACTTCTCCATGACTTATACCCCCCCGATATAATCCATAGCATCATTAAAATAAGCACACTATGCAACAAAAACTTAATCTGTCTAAAACAGAACAGTCTGTAATGATCTGAACTAAAACCATACTTCTGGAACTCAAAAAATTCTCAAACATTAAGAAAACGTGGGAAATTTGTATCTCAATACTGTGTACAAATTTCAGATCAATAGCACGTTCCAGTAATTTTTAATAATTTCTGAACTGGGCGCAAAAGTTTTTGTTTTCAAACAGCATCAATTCAACTATCAACCAAATCATCCCAAAGGCTTTACTTGGCACAAACACTAATTAAAAGATAAAAACACAATCATTACAGAGGTAAAAATTATGTTTGCACACAAAAACAGAAAAGAAATAATACGGTAAAGATAAATATTGGGTTGCCTCCCAACAAGCGCTATTGTTTTATGCCCCTAGCTAGGCATAATGCATAGTTTCAAGTATTGTCATCCTTGTCACCCAATTCCTCAATTACACATTCAGATTTCCTAAGAGTTTTAGCAAACATATTTTTAATGATAACATTCCTAGGAACAAAGTTGAGGAATTTATTTTCAATCATAGGTCCCTTTATTATTTCAATGAAGTTGGGGTGCATGCTAATCATTTTCAAATCCTCTTTCTCTTTACTAGTAGAAGCACCCTTGTTTTTAGGAACATACATAAGCTTGGAATTCTTATTTGTGGGGGTCCTTTCAATAGTTTTAACGGAAGAAAAAGTTGAGCCCAAGTTATGAATGATTTCTTCCAGTTTATCAATTCTAGCAGGACTTTGTTCTACTCTCTCGGTGATTATGGGTTCTTTTTCCTTTAACATTTTTATAGTAGTTCCCACCGAAGAGCCAAATTTAGTAATGTGATTATGAACCTTTTTGTCTAGATTTTCAACATGTTCAACAATTGACATTTTATTCTCAATTACTTCCAACCTTCGCATAACATGTTCCAAAGTCAATGTCGTTTCATTTATAGTAATAGGTGGTGATCCCACTAAATTTCCCATGGCATTGAAAGCATCTAATGGATGACTACTTAGAAAATTTCCTCCAGTAATAGTATCAAGCACAAACCTATACCAAGTAGTAACACCCACATACAAGTTGCGAAGAAGAACGGTAGTGGATTGCTTACGAGTTGATCTAATTTGAGCATCGCAAATCCTATACCAAGCATATTTTAAACTTTCACCTCCCCTTTGTTTAAAATTAAGCACTTCATTCTCAGGGGTACACATGACAAGTGAAGAACTAGCCATAGCAAACTAGCAAATAAAGCAAGCAATCAAAATAAAATATTTTTGTGTTTTTGATTTTTATGGCAAGACTAATAACAACAAATAAAAGGTAATAAAAAGTAAAACAAGTAAATGATAATGTGAATGAAGGTGTTTTGAGTTGTTTGGATAAACCTCCCCGGCAACGGCGCCAGAAAGTCTTCCTGCTACTTGTAAGCTGCGTTGGGATTTTCCCCGAAGAGGAAGGGAGATGCAGTACAGTAACGGATAAGTATTTCCCTCAGTTAGAGAACCAAGGTTATCAATCCAGTAGGAGGCTACCACAAACACCTATAAGCAAACACCCGCACACAAGAGCAAATACTTGCACCCAACGCGGGCAAGAGGGTTGTCAATCCCCGTGTACTCGTTAATTGCAAGGATTAAATCTGATAGTGGTGGATAAACAAATTGCAAAGTAAAATAAAAGTAAATAAATTGCAGCAAGGTATTTAGGGTTTTAGTAATATGATAAAGATAAGACCCGGTGGCCATAGTTTTCACTAGAGGCATCTCTCTCAAGAACGAAACATACGGTGGGTAAACAAATTACTGTTGGGCAATTGATAGAAAATCGCATAGTTATGACGATATTTATGGCATGATCATGTATATAGGCATCCCGTCCATGATAAGTAGACCGACTCCTGCCTGCATCTACTACTATTAGTCCACCAATCGATCGCTATCTAGCATGCATCTATGGTATTAAGTTCATAACAAACGGATTAACGCTGTAAGCAAGATGACATAATGTAGACAAAGTAAAACCAATCAATATGATTAAACCCCATCGTTTTACCCTTAATACAAATACGTGCCTCGCTACCCTTTCTGTCACTGGGTGAGGACACCGCAAGATTGAACCCACTACTAATGCACCACTTCCATTGCAAGATCTATTCATCAACTTGGCCAAAGAAAACTCATAGATCGGAAAGCATTACATAGCTATAAAAATCATCCATAATATAATTCAGAGAAGACTCAATTACTTTTAATGAATAATCTGATCATAAACCCACAATTCATCGGATCCCAACAAACACACCGCAAAAGCTGATTACATCGGAACAATCTGATCAAACTCCGAAGAGCACATTGTATTAAAGATCAACGAGAGAGAGAGAGAGAGAGAGAGAGAGAGAGAGAGAGAAAGAGAGAGAGAGAGAGAGAGAGAGAGAGCCATCTAGCTACTGCTATGGACCCGTAGGTCCTGTGGGAACTACTCATACATCATTGGAGAGGCAGCAAGGTTGATGTAGACCCCCTCCTGATCGATCCCCCCTCTGGCAGATCGCCGAAAAAGGCCTCCAGATGGGATCGTGGAAGAACAGAGAGTTGCGGCGGTAGAGAACTTGTTTCGTCTGGATTTTTGGTGGTTTTGGAATATTAGAGAATTTATAGCACTGGAATTAGGTCAATCGGAGCCACAGGGGGCCCACAAGGCATCAGGGCGCCCCCCCGGGGCGCTCCCTGTTGCCTTGTTGCCTCCTCGTCTGGCTTCTGGTCCTCCCCCAAAGCTTTTGGGGTCTCTTTTGTCCCAGAAAAAATCATCAAAAAGTTTCATGGCATTTGGACTTCGTTTGGTAGGGATTTCCTGATAAACCAAAAACAAGCAGAAAACAGCAACTGGCACTTGGCACTAGGTTAATAGGTTAATTCCCAAAAATGATATAAAATTACATATAAAGTATATAGAATTGATAATATAATAGCATGAAAGAATCAAAAGTTATAGATACGTTGGAGACGTATAAGTGGTCTTCTTGCTCCTTGGGATGGCCAGCGACGAGCGCGGGGTCGCGGCACGAACGGTGGCCAGAGTGGGATCGGGGCGAGGCCGTGGCCATCCCTGAGGCTAGCTAGGGCTCGGGAGGGCTTCGTGGTGGTGGTGTGAGTTGAGTGGTGAGGCTAGGGGGAGAGGAGAAGGCCGGAGTGGCGTGAATTTGGCCGAGGCCGTGCGGTGGCCGTGGCGGCCGTGTGGAGAAGCGGATGGTGCGAAAGCTCGAGGGCGTCGGCCTGTAATGGATAGGGGGAAAGAGAGGTGAGGTGCGAGTGTTTGGAGAGCCCGGGGGTCTTATTTATAGCCGGAGAGGGAGCAGGGGACATGGCGCTGCCGCGTTTGTCGCTGACGGCCAGCTGGCTCTGGAAGGCCCGACGTAGGCCAGCGTAGGCTACGGCGTCGCGTAGTGCTAGGGAGTGTAGGCCGGTGCAGCGGGGTAGAAGGAGAGGAGGAGGGACGGGGGTGTAGAGGGGGCTCGGCCAAGAGCACGGGCGCACAGTACGCCGGCATTTGGAGCTTTTCGGTGAGGCTTGCTAGCATGGAGCTAGCTTCTAGTAGGAGGTGGGGGTCGGGGCTATGCGCTGGACATGTTAGGAGGGGCCGGGGAGGCGTGTGCGTGAGGGCAGTGAGCTTGGGAGCGCTCTGTTGTGCAGAACGCGTGATTTTGCATATCAGGGTGGTGGTCACCACGGGCATGGCATGCTCTGGTGTGTTCCATCATGCACAACCATGTCCAGAGTGTAGTCCTTAGTGGTTTTAGAGTGTGTGTGTGTGATGGGTTGGGTCTAGGGAGGTTTAGTTGTGAGTTGAGCATCCATCTAAGTTTTCTGTTAGAAACTTAACAAAATTGCTGGGAGCAAATGGCTAGGCCAATGGATCTGATTTTTGGTGGATGGTGTTCTGTTATGAAGGACTACATGCATGCAAATTTTGGTGGCCAATGGATGAGTCTAGCTAGTACTTCCTATACAACTTGACTATATGTACAGAATGCTTGGAGAGGATGTTGTGGTCAAATGGTGAAGCTTATAAAGCTAAATTTTTGTGTGGTGGGGTTCTTTGTGATGTAGATCATGCATGAAAAATTTGGGATCAATTGGTTTAGGGAAAAGTGCACTTCATGTAGAACCATTCTCTCTGGTCCATATCTTTGGAAATTAGCCATGGTCATATGGAGTGGTGTCATGGGCTAAATATTTTGTGGCATGGGTAATTTGTCATGTTTGAGCATCATGACAAATTTGGGATCAAGTGGGTGGATGCAAAATATACTTCCTTCACAACATGGCTAGGTGGATGCAATCTTTGGGAAAATTGTGGAGGAAGCTATGGGTGTTTAATGTGGCTCAAATTTGGTGGTCATGCATGATATGATGGTATGGTGGTGTATGCAAAATATGAGCTTCATAGGATGAAGCTATAATGTACTTGCTTTGCAACTTGACAGATCTGGCAGAAACTTGGATGAATTCTTCTGGCTAAACTTTGACTTAAGTGTGGGTGTGTGAGGTTGGAAATGGTGAAGATATGTGATGGACCAACTCCCCAATTAATTTGGTGAATTGATGTACAAGGGATAGGGGTGTTGTAGTTCAACTGGGGTCTTAGGGTTTCTGTTAGCAGGATGGGCAACTAGGGTTTTGGGAGGCAAAACCCTAATCCCAAGTAACTAGGCAAGTCCCTACTCCAAATTAAACACAAGAGTGCAAATAAAAGCAAGAACACCAAAAGAAAAAGACAGGAGGCAAAACAAGAAAAGAATTTTCCAGAAGGGAAAATCCAGGGTGTTACAAACCTACCACCCCCCCCCCCCCCCCTTCAGAAAATCTCGTCCCGAGATTTCCGAGCTTACCTTTCCCGGAATGAAACATACCTTGGGGTTTCTCTGGCTGTGTCTGATGTCTTGCTTCTTTGGGCTTACTGACAATTTTTGACTGCCCTGATTCATACTGTGATGTTGGGTGTCCGAGGTTATTGGGGTTGAACTCTGGTTGTTTGACACGAGTCCTTTCTTGATACTATGTCTTGATGATGGTGTGGAACCAAGCCTTGCTGATATCATTTCCGGTTATATCTTGTCTTGCGTGTGGTCTGACACCAAGTCTCGCTAACGGTATTGTTCCTTGTTGTTGACGTGACTGCCTTTTGTTGTTTCGGAGCATTGAATCTTCTTCGTGGCGGCGGTGTCGGCTTCTCCCAACTTGTTGGAATAACGATTTATTCCGCCGACATCCCTGTGTTGTTAGGGGCTTGTTGGGGCTCCCACTGTCGTTGTGGTGTTGTATCCAATAATTAGTTTGCTTCGCTGGCGGTGTCGGGCGCTGTAGTGTGCTCCGTGTACCAAGTCTTACGCCCACAGTCTTATGCTGGCTTGGTCTGCACCGTGTTCTGACACCAAGTCTCGTATCCGGGGTGGGTACCAAGTGTCGCACGCACTTGATGCCAAGTGCAACCAGTGTGGTCTCTGGCACCAAGCCTATATTCCGTCTGGTCTTGGGCTTGCTCTCCGTCGGGTTCTGTCATACTTTTCCGGGGAATCTTTCGTTCATTGTTTTATCGTTTTTCTTTTCTTACTCATTTTCCTTGTTTTATTCCTCGGTTTTTTGTTTCTTTCTTGGTTTTTAGTGCTTTTTTTGTTTTCTTTTGTTTCTTTCCTTTTTCTTCTCCGGTTTTTGTTTTGTTTTCATTCTTTTTTTCATTTTTTCAGCATTTGTTTCTTCCGTTTTATTTTTCATTTTATTTTTTCTTTGGTTTATTTTGTTTCTTTTTTGGTTTTCATTTTTTTGATTTTCTTTGTTTCTTTTGTTTTTCATTCTACATTTTTGTATATGTCAACAACATTTTTCTAATACATGTTTAAATTTTTTCCAATACAAATTTAACATTTTTTAATACATGGTCAATTTTTTCTATAAACATTTTTCAAATGCTTGATTAACATTTTTCAAATACAAGATTAATATTTTTTGAATACGTGGTCAACATTTTTCCTATACACACTTTTAAAAAAATTCAAATGCTTCATTAACATTTTTCAAATACAAGATTAATATTCTCTAATACATGGTCAACATTTTTCTTTGCACATTTAACAGTTTTTCAAACGCTTGATTAACATTTTCTAAATGCAATATTAATTTTTTTTGAACACATGGTCAACATCTTTTCTATACACATTTAACATTTTCCAAATGCTTGATTAACATTTTTCAAATACTTGTTCAACATTTTTTTAAATGTTTGATTAACATTTTTCAAATAGCTGTTCAAGATTTTTTTCAAATGCTTTATTAACATTTTTTATATACATGATCAAAAAATTTCAGCATTTTTTTGATACATGGTCAACATTTTTTCTATACACATTTAACGTTGTTCATATGCTTGATCAAGATTTTTCAAATACTTGTTCAACATTTTTTTAAAATGCTTGATTAACATTTTTATATACATGATCAAAAAATTTCATCATTTTTTAATACATGGTAAACATTTTTTCTATACACATTTAACATTTTTCAATTGCTTGATCAAATTTTTTTAAATACTTGTTCAAGATCCAAATGCTTGATTAACATTTTTATATACATGATAAAAAAATTCATTATTTTTTAATACAGGGTCAACATTTTTGCTATACACATTTAACATTTTTCAAATGCTTGATCAACATTTTTCAAGTACTTGTTAAAAAAAATTCAAATGCTTGATTAAATTTTTTTAAATACATGATCAAGATTATTTTTATACATATTTTTTTGTACATTTTTTGTATACGTGATAATTTTTTTCTCTATACACATTTAACATTTTTCAAATGCTTGGTCAGCATTTTTCAAATGTGTTTATAGATGTTTTTTGTAAGAACCTAGGTGCCTAGGCTCCTTGCCTTTCCACCATTCGATTGCATTAAGATTCGTGTTGTTGTAATGGTATATAGGTTAATGGGTCAATCCATCAGAATTTATTGATATGGAAACACTTTACAAAATTTAGAAACAATTATAATGCTAATCATAAATGGATATAATTAACCATGGTCCAACACGCCATTCATGGTAACATTTATACCAGGCATGTCATCCTTCCTTGTTGAGAGACGTAATTAGTACATATTGGAGAGAGAGAAACTAGAAATTAAGGCCTCATTATTATGTCCTAAACATCCATGTCACTGGGTATATGTACATTTTCGTACGTGTATGATTTTAGGTGTGTAGCACGGTTGGCTGGATATATACAACATTTTATCATTCCAAATTAAGATAGCATTTTTCTCCTACCATTTTATCACTTTGGGTATCAAATACCTTTTTTGAACACAGTACAGACGCAAGCGCTCATATATACGTGCATACACTCACCCGTATGAACGCACACACGCACACCCTACCCCTATGAGCACCTTCGAGAGACTGAGCCGGCATATCATCTTGAGATTTACGAAGTCACCGTAGGCACCTCGTCGTCGACGGGAACGTCTCCTCCCACTGAAAGCACATCGCCGGAAATCCTGAAATAAATTCAGGAATAATGCGAGCACCAGGACTTGAACCCTGGTGGGCTGGGGATACCACTGTCCCTCTAACCATCCAACCACAGGTTGGTTCCCTTGGGTATCAAATACCTATGAATGCCATATTTCACGTAGCCGGGTATATACGTAGCCATATTTTATTTTATATACGTTGACGGGATACCTACAACATTTTTCTAACCTTTTTCACATAGCCGGGTGTATACGTGTGCAAACACATTGGGTATGCTGTTTTATTTTTAAGTTCATTTGGTATATACTAGGAGATTTATGTGAGTATGTCGTATAAAGTATGTGGGTATACTAGGAGTTCATTGGGTATATTCATAGCCGGGTATATATATACCCATATTTTAAGTAGCCGGGTATACACGTAGCTATATTTTACATAGCCGGGTACATACGTAGCCATATTTTACAAATAAAATTCACATCGAGGTATGCACTATTTGTTTGCGAGGATTTGAGTATATGCACTTAAAAATATATTGGACTACGCTAATTGGTATCTAAAGCCTAGAATAAATTATTGGGTATATACATACCTAAGTACGAGTGTTCAGATTATTTTTACCGAGACTACAGTATAATTGTTTAATAAGGAAAGAAGTCGTTTATGAGGCAGTCAATCGCATGCATTTGCTTTGGAAACCAATCTGCAATTAATGGTCGTGAGTACTAGTGCATGCAAGCAAAAATGGAAAGCGCATTATTTGACAGGCACTAGTGATTATTTATATGTAGAAAAATGCACTAACGGGTTGGATCCAAACAAGGTGCACATGCACCTAGGTGCCCCATATAATTTACCTATATATATATATATATATATATATATATATATATATATATATATATATATATATATATATATATATATGTATGTATGTATGTATGTATAAAGAATTTTTTAAAGTGTAAATAGAAGTAAAAATAAAAACAAAAACAAAAACAGAAAACGTAAAAAAAATAAAAAAAAGGAGGTTGTGGCCTCCCGTGCTCCTGGGCCGCCCCATCTCGGTCTCCCCTTCAGCGAGAGTTCCTACCTTCTCGCTGAACGCGAGATATAGGGGCGCCCTCAGTGTAGTCCCTCGAAAAGAAACTGTGTAGAACGCATTAGTTATAAGCACAATCGAGCTCTATCATTGTCTGGCGCCCCGACAAACCTTAGTCTCTGGGTCGGCCACTGTTACCCGTAGTGACTGCAACTTTTTAAACTAGAGTTCGCCCTACCTCGAAAAAAATTCGTCCTCCGCCAGTGGCTACATCCAATATCTAGCCTGCTGCGTTGTTTCTTGTTGCTTGTCTCGTTCGTTTCTTTATGTTACCAGCCCCCGTCTGCGTGCATGTTATGGGGGGTTTCATGAAGATTGTGTTAGTTAAAATTCTGTAGTAGCTACTTTGGTGCGGCCTGAGCGCTGTGAACAGTTTGGTTGTTCTTTTGCCTCGTTTTTCAATAAAATAAGGTGGGGGACGAACCCTTTGGATAAAAAAAATGACTTTTATAAAATGTAGCTAATCGAATGGCTAGAAAGAAAGGCGGGCAAACCCGTGCATACTGTGGAGGATGCAAGCGCCTCCACGTCGCATCGCCCCATGGGAGCCTGGGCCTTGGGCGCACGCACACGTCGACATCGGTGTAGGTGATGTGCTTGTACGAAGATTTGGAAGCCAGTGTGATCTGGACGGTTGGTTGTCCCGCACACGGTCTGGAGGAGCCCGGGCACCCGACCGGGCCTGCTGGCGCCTCCAGGTCCACTCGCTCAACGCCATCACGCAGCATGTGAGTCTACGTGAGAGCATCTATAAAGCCGGGCACCCTAAACCGTCCCCAAACGCCCACGCGGATGCTCCGATCACTGACCGGTCGAAAAAAACCGACCCAGACGGGCGTCTCAGACCGGTCTCAAATGCCCGAGCTGACCGGCACCCCTCATATCCAGCCCAGATCTGGGGCAGATATGGGGCGGCCCGGGCGCGTCCGCCACATCGGAACTGACATCAGGACCCCCACAAAAAGTGAACCAAATCCCCCTCCGACCTACCCCTTTTCATTTGCTCCTCCGCGCCGGACGCCTGCTAGCTCCGCCGCCACCCTTGCACCGGACTGCACCTTGCCCTCTATATGTTTGACACATTGTGATTCAAAAAGAGTCGGGCAGCCATCAATGTTCCCTTTGTGAAGGATATGGACTATGACTATTAATCTTCTCTGCTGATAAGCAGAGAAGATGATTAATAGTGACAGTCTATATCCTTAACAAAGGGTGCAATGATGACCGAAGCTTATCGCTTCCGGACGACGCGGCTATTTAAGCCGGTCGCCTCGCTCCTCACACGGCGAGGTGGGACTAAACCCCCAACCCCGCCGGCCCAACAGGGATGTGAAAGATCTTAAGTACGAGCAATTTATTTGGTGTTTATAACAACCCCGCCGGCCCAACACGGATTAAATGATCGACGTGCATGTGTTTGAATGTATTTGGTGTTTTGCAAATAGGGTTTGTGATTGCAAATGGCAAAATTTGTGGCCCACCCGGTTACTGCCCGCGGGCGCGTCCGTAGACGTTTGAGGCCTCAAATTAGCAGGTTGCGGCTGTACTGTAGATGCTCCGAGCCCATACCGTGCACAGTCCTCGGCTCCCGGCTGGCCGGTACCAGCGAACCGTATACGTTGTGTGCGGTAAATTAGGAAACAGAGTCGACACCGACACACACGTGAGATTCTACTTGAGACGACAAGGAAGACGGGCTGACATCATGCGCATTTGTTTCACCCTGAATTTGTTGGGAAGGGGACAGGACAGGAGGGAGGGAGACATGGCGAGGGTAAGCAGGGGGTGCGTGCGTACGCCGAGAAGAGATAGAGCCGGAAATGCATGCATGCATGCATGGAAGGGAAGGGCCAGCATGCACCAACCGCTACGTACGTACTACACTTGGCGCTACGTTGACATCACCAGTTTTGTTACGTTGGAGAGCTGCCAAGGCGGCCGGGGAGTGTGCCCGGCCGGCCGGCCGCCCGACACTTGTCGTGGCAGCTAGGAGGAACCAGGGCCGGGCCGGCAAAATTCGGGGCCCTGTGCCAAACTCTAAAATGAGGCCTATTTCTCTAGAAAAATCAAACTATAATCAGCTTATGTACAACTCCTTTATGATATTGAATTAAATCCTCTAATTTTAATTTTCTTCTCATGTCTTGTAATTAGATTCATATTCTCTTGAGGACATAACTTGGATCTTAAAACACAACGTCTAGACCAATTAATATATAAGTATATAAATGATGGAAATAACAGAATTAAAGGGATATACAACAAAAATTTAGCACGAAATTATTTGTAGAACTGAGACTTACAAACATCATACTCTGGCCCGAAATTGCTTCACTGGTTGGCCCTGTCGAAATGTTCCTGGACGAGAGTCATGAGAGACTGAAGGAGAGACGAGACGCCATCACAACCAGATCGATTAGACGATCATGTGGACGAAGACGACACGCCCTTGATTAGCATTATGAGGATTGTAAAAAGAAAGCGGCAACCAGCGGACTAGCACCTGTCCTGAACGATGAAGCTCTCTTGATTAGTTGATTAAAAGATTGAGATTTGATTAAGTCGATTTAGCGCTTCGCCGCAACATGGCCGTGTGCATGCCCCCTCACCTGCTGGTTGTTGCTGCCGTGCCTCCCTGCGTTGAGGGCCCTGCCGATGCCGGCGGCCGCCGGTCCTCTGCAGCTGCCGGCCATCAGCTGGGCGGTTAGGGTTAGTACTGTAGATTGGGATTACTGCTCCTGCGCTCACGCCTCTTTTTTTGTGCTAACGATTCGAATTCTCTCAGGCCATTGATTAGCGATCAGATTACTAGTACTTGTGACAGGCGGCGCTATCCGGGCCTTTAGGCCTGCTGGCTCTATGTCATTAACGAGAGCATTGCGGCCTAGCTGCTGCTGATGTGCTCCTAAATTGGGGCCCCTGCCGCCTGGAGGCCCTGTGCGGCCGCACAGGTCGCACGCCCCTGCGCCCGGGCCTGGGAGGAACGGCCCGGGGGGAAGGGTCGGTGGTGGTCGACACTTGTCGTGCCAAGTACGTGGCTTGCTTGAAACGGAATTAGATCGACATGCATGGGGTCGACGATCGATGTGACCCCTGCACGGCAGGGCTATAGCCTGGCTATCGTGGATGTCATGTGTATATCCATTGAGGACTTCAATTCGTGTGTCTAGGACTTCAGCTGGCACTATCCTTGGATGCTCACGACATGCATGTATATGTATGGTTGGGGTATGGTTGTATGTTTTCTCGTTGTGTGGGTCATATGGGTGCGTGTGGGCAAATAAAGGTTTGCCAAGTCAAGCGTCTGGTTTTCTTCTTTGAATCACAGCTGATCCTTTTAATTGTTGGATCTTCTTAATACATTGGTTCACGCTTTTAATTTCTCAAGATTTCTTCTTCTTTACACTATAATCGTGTTGTATTCTCTCCGATTAAATTTTGGTTTTGTCGTCCTTGGATGAACACCCAACCCACCAGTTAACCTAACGCGCGACTGCTCCGACAAGACGTCCTTACTTTGTTTGTCAAATTGTCGCCGCTCTTATGACAACAATATTATATGGTTCCGTCTTGAGACCCAACCGCTCGATGAGGTTTCTTCTCTCAACTCCACGAGTGTCACAACTATTATGTCATCGGATGGCTCCACCACGCAAGCCAAACCACTCAAGCACTCTTCTTGGCCGCGTTAGGTTGATATATCAATTCGATCAAACTATCTTGGCCGATTTCCGATTTCCATTTTTCTGGGAAGCAAAAGGTGAGCGTCGCTAAGCACCTCGGTCGCTCCCGCGGGCGGCCAGGAGCGCACCCTAGCGGCCGCCCGAGCCACACCCTCCCCTCGCCGCCGCCGGCAGGTGTCGCCGGGCAAAGTCCGCGCGGCGCGGCGTCGGCGGGGCCTTCTCTCCTCCTCCCGCTTGGGGTTGGACGGCGCGGGCCGGCCGCCTCGGTGGGTGCTCTGTCCTGGTGCTCCCGCTGGAGCTCGGGGCTTCGCGGCGCGGCTGCGCGGGGTGGCGGCGTCCGGGGGTGGATGGCTGGGCGCGCCGTGGATCCGGCCGGGGCGGGCGTGGTGGCCTCCTGCCGCGCGGATCTGGCGGCTTGGCCCGTGTGCATCGGCGAGGTGCGCAGCGGGCGCGCGTGTGCGGCACGGAGGTGCCTCGGGCGGGCGGATCCAGGGCTGCTGGGTGCGCTGGTGCGCGAGGGAGATTCAAGGGCGCGGCTCTTGGCCAGATGCGGGCGTGTGGTGGCGCGGGAAGTTGCTCAAGAGGCGCGGTGGTGCGGCCGGTGGGTCGCGCGATGGCGCAGCGGTGGCGCCTTGGGTGGCCAGCTACGAGGATTTGCTGCCCGGAGGTCATGCGGTAGTGCGGGGTGTGCTGCTGCTCCAGTGAGTTAGATCTGGAGAGTGTGATGGCGTGTGGTGCGCGGTGGTGCTCGAACGCCGGGGCGGCGGCTCCGGACCTTTTCTTCGGCGACGGCGGCCGTGGTGGCTACGTGGGCAGCGCCACGGCTGGAGCTCGGTGGCATCGGTACTCCCTGGCAATGCGTCGGCCCTCGGTCGTGCCAGGGACGCTTGGCGCTGGCCGGTGGGTTGGCTGGTGCTGTTGCGCGGGGGGCCAGATCTGACCAGACGTGGCCGATTCTGGCTCCTGCGGTGGTGATGGGTAGCCTAGCCGGCGGCTCTGCGTGGTGCAGGTGGCGGCGGCGGGGCTGTTCTGATCGGTGGCTCCGGGCTCTGGTTGCGGGTGGCGGTTCAGGCGAGCGGTGGCTCTCGTGTGCCGGTTTGAGGGGAGAGCTTCCTTTGGCTGCTCGGGGCCAAAGCCATGCTCTGGCCTTGGCCGGAGCCGACGACGGCGACGCCTGTGGGCGTCGCGCACCTTCTTGGAGGCGTTGTTCGAGGGCCTATGGCCTCTTCTCTCGCACTCTGGGGGAAACCCCAGTTCCAGGTTCCTGGAGCGGACGATGGCGGCGCTTCGGTGTCATGGTCCTTCTTGGAGGCATCGTTCTGGAGTGCACTTGGCCTGCGAGAGTCATCGGCTCGGGTGGTGCGCGGCCTCGGGGTCGGCGTGGATGTCGGAGCGGCGGCTCAGGAGCTCATCGTCATGGAGGGGTGCCGGCATTGGTCACGTGGGTGGCAGTGTCATTGACCAGCGTGGTGCGCGGCCTCAGGGTCGGCGTGGATGTCGGAGCGGCGGCTTCGGAGATGATTGTTGGGTGTCGGCTCCGGTTGCTCGGGTGACGAAGTTGGTGGCTCGCCTGGAGCGCGGCCTCGGGGTCGGTGTGTGAGGCTTCCGTATGTACGTCGGAGCGGCGGCTCCGGAGATGGTTGTAGGGTGTTGGCTCCGGTCGCTCGGGCGGCAGAGCAGGCGGCTCGCCTGGTGCGCGGCCTTGGGGTCGGCGTGGATGCCGGAGCGGCGGCTTCGGTTCTGGTTGTAGGGTGTCGGCTTTGGGTTGCTCGGGTGACGGAGCCGGCGGCTTGCCTGGTGCGCGGCCCCGGGGTCGGCGTGTGTTGATGGTGCCCTGTTGGGGGCGTGTTGTAACGGTTTTCGCCCGGGTTTTCGTTAATTAACCGGGCAACTCTCTTCTACCTTTTTTAATGAATCGGGCTCTAAGGGACCGCGTTTCAAAAAAAAAATCGATCAAACTTGGAACAGAAACACAGCAAACATTATGTTCTAACTTTTTTCTAAATCAAATGTATATAGACATGTTTTATTGTGTATGTAGTTCATATTAAAATATCCAAAGCAACCTATATTTGTGAACGGAGCCTAAACTAGCCACTAACGGATTTTTTTTTTTTGAGACAGAAATAGGGTGTTTTATTCCAAAATCACAGAGTTACAATCCTTAGCAATGAGTTCGGAAATAAAAGGAGGGGATTAGTTAAGCCAGCACGTAGTGCGATCCCCAGATCTACCTTAGTTTGCTAAGCTATGTGCAACCCTATTCTGTTCACGAGAAACGCAAGATATATCAACTCGTTCGAACTCTAGATAGAAACACAACGAAAATACATTTCGCCCACCTGAGAACTTTTACTTGTTCACATTTGGAACCACTCAGTAGGAAGCGGCCTTGAATTTGATGCTTGTTTCTATATACATGCACACATTGGGCCGGCCGACATGGATCGATGGATTAGACCGTCCTGTGTTTATCTGCAGAAAAATGCATGAGCACCATATATGATGCAACAGTGATGTGAGGACCGGTGACGGATCATGCAGTAAGTACCTGTAAGCAAAATTGGTCAGCGAAGCCCTTTACTATGCACTAGGTGGGCGTCGAAAAATAGAAACCGGTCGATCAAGTGGCACCGGACGCGGCTAGCATTCGATCAGCACTCCATGATGCACTCCGTTTTCTAATTGGCATCGAGGGGGCAGGCTTGTGATGTTCGTGTGTTGCTGTGATTGAGGCTGACATACGTGCTGGACATCACTGTTCTTGTAATTCTTTCGGAGTGATGAGCTTTGGCTCTCGATATCATTTCACGATAAACATGTCGGTTTTTTCTTCCACTTTTTGAGAAAAAGAAAAAAATTGTTCATTGACTAGTGCTGATCCGTCATCACACACACACGGATTGTCAAAGCATCATAGCGCGTGGTGCGAATTGCACAAGATTGCCAAAAAAAACATGTATGAGGGGGTGGTCCATCACACAAGGTCTGTCTGGGAAGAAGCATGTGTGAAGGAGGGTGCCATGACACACAATTTGATACGACAAAACATGCATCCATCTCACACGATTAGTAACAACGAAATGTGTGTGTTCGTGGTTTCCATAGCACATAATTGGGTACAATGCAACGTGTGAAATGGGGCATCCATCCCACATGATTAGTAACAACAGAACGTGTAAGTTCGTAGTTCCAATTGTACACAGTTGCTTATGAGAAAACGCGTGCGTTGCTGGTGCCCATCACAAATGGTTTGTTAAGGTGGAACGTGTGTGTTGGTTTGCCATCGCAGAATTTGCCTATGGCATAATCGTGTGCGGTGTAGGTGTTCATTGCACACCTCCCTCGCGTCATGACCATATAAGTGATTTGTGAGGTAATCCACGGTGAACTGTTTCGAAAAGCACTGAAAAAATATAAAAATTGGTTTCTAAATATTCAAATATACATTGTGCAGAGGTAAAAACAAGGTAACCAAGTTAGTACCATCACATTCCTAAGGATTAACAATTATAAATCCCCACAAAGAAAGGGTGATGTGCCAAAAAGAAAACAAGAGGCCTCCTCAAAGAGCTTTTTCGAGAATATAACCTAGCTATGAAGGTCAGAACGTCAATTCTGATAACTCAGTTATCTAACAAGGAGCGTTGGAAACAAATGGACGTGGGCATTTGCCGCTTCAATTAGTGCTATTGTGTTCCTTTGCTACTTGATATCACTAACAATGCGTGGTTGGGGACCCATCTGTTAGCAAGCAACCTTCCTATCAAGTTAGAATAAATATACAAGTGGACTACCGATGTCTCGCGAGTAAGTATATGTGATGGTCCAACACGAATAACATAGACATAATGGAGAAATGTACCTGCAAGAATGTACACGCCATATTAACATAAGGAGTCACGACATGACAACGCGGGGGGGCAAATGCATACGCCCATACTCTGCAACAACACGATGTCAGGATCTCATCGAGGTCAAATTGCTATGGAAAAACAATAATACAAATAAAATACTTGACCAAAAAGGCAAGCCGAAGCAATCCCTTGTCAAGTGGTTCATTATCGAAAGAAAGCAGAAAAAAAATACTAGAACGATCTCAAGCACAGATTTATATAGAAGACATGTCCCTGTTAATGCCTTGATAGTACTACATTAATGTGCAAGTTTTTACCACGTGACACATGTGGTAAGCAATCCAAACTATTCAGAAAAAAATATGCAAGTTTTTGGCACACCCGTGCAACATATGCATGCATCCAGGCTCTGCTAAACCCTGAGGGAAACCCTTTTTTTTTGGCGAATAACCCTGAAGAGAACCTCACAAGGCAGAGCCACCAAACAAGCATCCATTCTTGTCTTTTTGGGAGCTGTAAATATAACACATTGCCTAATAGATGCAACATGACACGTCTACACCTAATGCATCATCTATCCTGCCACTTTGCTTTCTCGGGGTACTACGCACCAAGAAATTTTCAGCATCTATTGCTATTGTGGCAATGTACATATCGATCACATGGTTCGTGCGTACCCCCTGTGGTCGGCGCTACCTCGTTTGGTTCAAACGGTTTGGACGATCTCGCCGGAGGCGGCGGCCGTGAGGCTCTTGTGCACGCTCTCGCCGTCATCACCGGCGCTGGGGAGGGTAGTGCCATCGTCACCATCGGCGGCTTTCTTCTTGTTCTTCCTGTACTCGCCGTAGAGGTACGAGGAGAGACCCCAGACGCAGAGCGCGGTCGCGACGGCCTTCTCGGGACCAAACGGGTCGCCGAACACCACGACGCCGCCGATCACGTTGGCCGTGAGCACCGCCGCCATGCACACGCCGCTGTGGAGCGACGACGTCAGGTAGATCACGCCGGCGGTGCCCATGAAGCACGCCTGCCACGTCACCACCAGCGTCGCCACCACGAGCCAGTACACGGCGTGCGACCCCTTCCAGTGGGCCACGTCGTCGCTGAAGCCGCGCGAAGCCGCCAGCCCGACCGCTGCCTCCACGGAAGCCATAGCCTGCATCACCGCCTGTACCTCCACCGCGAGGATGAATCCGCCGGAGACCGCCTCCCGGTACACAAGCTCCATGACGGGGAGGTACGCCGAGAAGAGCCCCGCCGCGCAAAGCGTGACGACGTAGCCGACGATGTACCCCCTCCGGTTCGGGCTCTCGCCGGCGTCCCCCGACCGGAGCGCGAGGAGCACGGAGCAGAGCGTCATGAGCACGACGGCGTTGAGGTTGTTGAAGGTGAGCGGGTGGCGGACGATGACGACGGCGAGGACGAGCGTGAAGGCGAGCTGCATGGACAGCAGCAGCGACGAGGTGGACACCGGCAGGAGCGACGTGCTGTAGGCGAAGAGCAGGTTGCTGACGCCCATGAGCGCGCCGATGACCAGGCACACGGCCAGGAACCGGCGCGAGAACCACAGGAACGGGCGCGGCGCGGAGGCGGGGCGGGGTCGGCCGGAGACGAACACGGCGACCACCAGCGTCGGAAACCCCACCGACTGCACCAGCGTGACCACCCACTTGTTCTTGCCGCCATGGTCGAAGTAGAATCTGGACAGCAGGCTCGACGCCACCGACCCGACCAGCAGCGCCGCGTAGTTCACCATCAGGAGCACCGTCGACCTACGGCGGCGCGGCGCCACCGCGCCGGAGGAGATAGCCATTGCCGCACGCGCCATCGTGGTCGAGGAGTGTAGGGAACGATGGATGGAATGGTGAATTGGCGACGGGGGCACGTTTATATTGGCAAGGAGAGAAAAGGCCAGATTGCGTAGAGTAAAGGAGGATTTATGGAAGGTTTTCCGAATGGCTGGATGTGAAAAAAGGCCAGCTATAGTATATCCGTATATTTGATCACAGCAAGGCTGGAAAATTAATTATTAGCAGAAAAATACAAAATTTCCTCGATCTTGTGCGTTTCAAAGTTTACATGCAGTATAGGAGTAGTAGTATATGGATGTATTCGTGCATTCATTATGATTTTTTTTTAAAGGAGGAATACCCCGGTCTCTACATCAAAGCGATGCATATAACCATTTCATTATATTATTGCACAGAACCCAACAAAACAAATACATGGATCAATCCGAATATCTCTAGAAATGGATAGATGCTTCCTCTGTTTCAAAATATGATGGAGTAGTATATATTTTTTCTAAAAGTCAAACTTTTATATATTTTTTAACATAGTAATCGCAGACGCCACGTAAACTCACCCCTCAGTCATTTGCGCGTGCGTGTGGACTACTGCTCGGCACAAAAAAGTGCAACCAAACAAATTGAAAGGTAATTAAGCAAATTAAATATTCAAGTAAAGAGACTTATCCATTATTTTATGGCCTATTATGCGTGAGGTAATGTTGGACGCACCGTCGCTGGCGCATAATGACGTCCAATAATGGCCATATATATGTCACGTGCTTTACGTTTGTATTTGTGGATGTAGATAGACGCTACATTTTTGCGTCAATAAAGATTGATTTGGAACTATATATGCTTGCAATAAACCTACACACACGGACCTTTACGGAGCTTTTACGGAATCTTTTCATCTAATTAACCTCTCCCCCTTGATTTTCAGTGGGGTGGGCCCCGCCTCATCCCCAACTTCCAATCCCAAGCCCCCACGTTGGCCAGTCCGTTGATTCCGTGAAAAATCCCTCCGTGAACCTAGCATTGCTCATATGCTTGTGTGTAAGAAGTGGCAAGAAACGTAAGAACTATAGACCAGGTGGCTACTAGAATCAAGGGAGGAGTATTTTCATGTTCTTGACAACAATTGTCTACTTTTGTTTACAAGTTATTGCATCAAAAGGAAAGAAATATAGGTTTGCAGGTTGTAGGAAGATGAAGAAAAAGTGCACGTTACATTTTGTAGGCAGGGTAACGTTGCCATGCATCCATTGCTCGCTAGCATATAGGAATCCACTACAGCTTCCAAATTAAATTCAGATAGGTGGTGCTGATTAACACCATATTTGTTTGACCCGGCGTTCGTTGGGAAGGAGACAGTAGGGAGACATGCCGAGGATAAGGAGGGCGGTGCGCTTACGTCGAGCCGGATCATCGGATGGATGGATGGATGCACTTACTGCTACGTACTTCACTTGACTGTGTTGACATCACCAGTACGCGTGGTTGTGCGCGGGGAGCCGCATGCCTAGGGAGCGTACATCATACCATGCAAAAAAAAAAAATAGGGAGCGTACATCATCACCAGTTGTGTGTACGTACGTTGTACTCGGTCGACACTTGTCGAGGGAAGTAGCGGGTCAGTCCACACTTGTCATGGCAAGTAGAGCAACTCATATATGGCATGTACGATGTATCTACCCATAACCATGTATATATATATATATATACACACACACACAAATGACAACAACGATCGATCCAACCAAGGAGTATTTGACAAAAAAAAACTATCACATTTGGGGTTCGCATACGACTGAACTACCACTTTAAAAACAGTGACCGAAAACTATCAAAAAATTAATTTTGTGACAAAAACCTACCACTTTCGGAAAATGGCCAGTTTAGACAATTTAAACACGTTTATGACATGCGGGACCCACCTGTCAGGGCTGACGTGGTGACAAAGTCAACTCCGTTTATTTTGACCGTTAAGTTGACCAATATTACAAGTGGGACCCACCTGTCAGTGTTAGTCTAAAAATATCCTTATTTTTTTTTCTAAATCCCTATAATCTTGTTTCCTCCACCTCTGCATGTCCAGCCTCTCCTCCGACCCCGCACTGTCGCTCGATCCAGCCAGCGAGGCAGCCGCCGGCGCCGCGGGATCCGCCGGGAACCCGCCCCTCCATCTCCCGGCGAGGAAGCCGTTGGCCGCCGGCGCCGCGGGATCCGACAAGCACCTGCCCATCCATCTCCCGACGAGGAAGTCTCTAGCCGCCGGCGCACGGGTTCCGGCGAGCACCCGCCCCTCCATCTCTTGGCAAGGAAGCCGCTGGCGGCCGGCGCCGCTGTTCCAGCCGAGACCCGGCGGCTGCTGGTTCCCAGCCAACACGACCGCGACGCTCCTGTTCCAGCCAAGACTCAGCTGCTGCTGGTGGTGGTCGGCTGCTCCATGGATGCTGGACTGATGACAGCGCGGCTGCGACGCCAGCCTCTGCAGGTCGGCGAGCAGCCCCTGGACCACGGCGGCGTCGACAAGGCGAGGTCCTCCTTCCCGATGCTCGCGCCGGCGCCGAAGCGCTCTTTCTTGTTGGGCGGGAAGATGAGTTGGGCCTTCTTCGGAGCAGCTCGGGGTCGGCCGTGGCCAGCAGGCCCAACTCCTCTGTGTTCTCGGCAGTGCAGAGAGCTCATCACCGGGCTGCTTTGTGCCATTCCCAACAAAGTTCCGATGAGATGAATGCGCATGGTATCAGTCCGTCTTAACTTTTCATATACTTCTCATGTATTCTCTCTCCTTGGTATTTTCTTTGCACGCAGAAATTTGTACAAATACAATACCGGGGGAATATGCATGCATGGCTTGCTGGGCCGAAGACTGGACCCGTTGCAGCCAGTGACCGTCAAGGCGTTAGCAGGCTCGATGGCCCGCGTGTCCTGGTGGCCCTCCTCCACAGTCCACACCGTGCGCTGGACAGCCAACCGAGGTTGACTAATTGGCGGGTCCCAAGAATGGTTGAAGCCATACCCAATCAAAAAAGGATATTATCCAAACGTATTTCAAGTAAATGTAGTAAAACCTGGCCTATTGACCATTTTGCTTTTCCAACGACATGTACATATCTAAGTAATTGTCGTTCTGTCGGATAATGAAAACGCAATTTCTGTATTTTCTGAAGACGAATACGATATTGCTCCTTTTTCTCATAATTGATTTTTTTTAAAGATTACTTCCGGATTTAGGTGTTTTTCTAGTGATTCTTGATCGTACAGGTACATCACTTGCACAGTACATACGAGCGCCCAGGCTCCCATGCATGGAGACGGAGGCGATGCAACGCGACGCGCGCTGCAACCTCCATGGCGAATTTGCTCGTCTTTCTGTTCCCTGCCTTTTCCCGCTAGGATCGAAAATCTTATATTTTCCATACCCATATACCATTGAATCCTTGGGGTTCCGGAATCGGCCTATTGTAGTAGTCTTCGGTTCAGAGATCATTTTCCCCTCCCACTGCTTGGGAGCTCAGCATGGTTTCAGCTTAGCTTCAATGTGCCTCTGACCATCGAATTAAATGTGAATACCCATCATCCTCTTTTTGAAACAAAGAGCGCTTCCGGTTCTGTGTGTGTTTCAAACAATTTGTCTTCTCCATATTACCTTATCTCTAGAGTCAATAATTTTCTCGTTCCGGCGACAGTAGCAGTCATTCGATGGTCTCGAAATCTCGATGTAATTTTTATTATGTTTAAGATGCTTTATACTTCCGATGAACTTTTATAATAGAGCCGATCCTTTTAAAAATCATGTGCTTAATCAATTAATTAATCGTGCATGGTTGGTGGCAATTTAACTCGTTATTTCCGTCGATAAATTGATGAAAAGGATGGCCAAGTTCGACAAATAATACATTCAATTCATCATAGCACACGGGGCCTAATGTGTGTGTGTTTGCGCGCGCGTGCGTGCGTAAGTGTGTGTTCTCGATGCATAGCTCGGCTGTCTAAGGTGCCTTTCCTCGCTGCCCGGAAAACCCTATATGCTCCCTTCGCGCAGGGGAGCAGCGAGCAAACCGCAGATGGGCCAGACGAAGTAGCTTGGATCTGTTTTTCTTTTTTCATGGGTTTTGCTGGTTTTTCCCCTTTTTTTGTTTTTTTCTTCGCTGGTTTTTCTTTCCTTCTCCTTTTCTATTTATCAAAGTATTGAATTATTTTATATTTATATTTTATTTATTTTCATTTTTTCTGTCTCTCTATTCATAAATTCAGAACTTTAATTTTTTTGAAATTTTCAAAATTTGTTTGCCATTTGCTAAATTTTTTATTTTCCCAAAAAAAAATGTTTTAAAAATATTCGAAAATTTCAAAATATTTTCATGTTTTTCAAAAAAATGTTCATAAATTTGGAAAATTATTCATGTGGTTAATTTACTTTTGGAGTTTCAAAAAACCATCTTTTTCAAAAATTGTTCACAGGTTCACAAATGTTTGCTATTTCAAAAACAATTTGGAGTCTTATTTTTTTTCACATTTTTGAGCTTTAAAATTTTCTTATAAATTTTAAATATGCTCCCATTTTTTAAAATTTGTTCACAGATTTAAAAATGTTTGAGATTTCCAAAAAAATGTCTGAGCTTTTAAAATTTATGTTCATGAAAATTAAAATGTTCCCGTTTCAAAAAATATTTCACTTTTTTTAAACGTGTTTGAATTATCAAATAACATTTTAACGTTGTGGCTATTGATAGTTCTTATGTCTCTTCGCTAGACACCCAAGGTCAGCAACTCTATTGGCTAGCCACTACCGTTCACCGGCTGGAGGTCCTAAGTTCGATTCTTCATAGGCGTACCCATTTTTCGGCCCAAAACTGGACATATTTGACGCAAGTCGACATGCTCATGGGAAGCAGGCCCGACCTGAAACCCGGCTGTAGTACTGGGCTGAGGCTTGACCTTTCCGCCCAACGCCCGACCCAAAAGACCAAAAAGCCTTAAATGATAAAAAATATGTATATTGTTCAAAAATGACATAATGTACTATTTTTATACCACAAAAAGATTATTTTAATCAATACATGACACATGCCATGTGTTTCAGGCCGGGCTAAAGCTTGGGATCTTCACTTCGGGCTTTGTCAAGCCCTGCCTCAAACCCGGCCCGACCCGAGGTATGATCAGGTTTATGACGAACAACAACAACCATGTCCACTCCCATGATTCCATCTCTATCAAACCCCTCTCGCATTGTTAGGGTGAAACAAGTGCATGATGTTGGCACAATATTAATTTGATCTATGTATGGACTGATCAAACGCCTTTAGTTCCTGTCATAGACATGATCAAACTGACTTTAATCAACCGCAACTTTCTAGCAAGCAACATGAATGTTTCACCATATATATCCTTGGTAAATTTGTACATCACTCATGTTAGATCGGTTGCACTATTAAATCATGCACAATTTTTATTATGTCTGATGTTCCATGTACTGCCATGACAGATGATTAATAGATCGAAAGTTTTCTCACAAAAAAGCATGTCCGCACTTCTACCGTATTCATGTGCTTGGAATGAACGGGACTTGTGGCAAAGCTTGCACGGTTGCACCCAACAACAAGGGGGGCCCAATATAAAAAAGAAGCATCAAGTTTTGCAATTTAGGAAAATGAAGTCGAAGCTTTGTAACTAAAATATTATGGAAAAATAAATGTGTGTTTGGCACATAATGGTCTTTTTAATTCTTAATTGTGGGTTACTTGAGGGAGAATGCTATCATCATATGTATTTTTTTTTGTATTTCATCTTTGCATGGTAATCATGTAAAAACCCTAAATAGGGAATCGCTGCATCCTCGCAGACAATGGTGGATTGGTCCTAATAAGGTAACTAAATTATTAAGGCAAACTAACTAATTTTTTTTTTGAAACAGGGCAAAAGATTTGCCACTTTCATTAATTAAGAAGAAGAGAGTTGCCCGGTTAATTAACGGAAATCCGGGCAAAAACCGTTACAACACGCCCACAAAGGGCACCATCAACACACTCCGACCCCGGGGCCGCGCACCAGCCGAGCCGCCGGCTCCGTCACCCGAGCAACCCGTAGCCGACACCCTACAACCAAAACCGAAGCCGCCGCTCCGGCATCCATGCCGATCCCGAGGCCGCGCACCAGGCGAGCCGCCTACTCCGTCGCCCCAGCAACCGGAGTTGACACCCTACAACCATCTCCGGAGCCGCCGCTCCGACGTACAGACGGAAACCACACACGCCGACCCCGAGGCTGCGCACCAGGCGAGCTGCCAGCTTCGTCACCCGAGCAACCGAAGCCGACACCCAACAACCATATCCGGAGCCGCCGCTCCGACATCCACGCCGACCCCGAGGCCGCACACCAGGCTGGCCAACGACACTGCCACCCACGTGACCAATGCCGGCACCCTTCCATGACGACGAGATCCGGAGCCGCCGCTCCGACTTCCACGCCGGCCCCGAGGCCGCGCACCACCCGAGCCAATGGCTCTCAAGCCCAGACCACTCCAAAACGATGCCTCCAAGAAGGTCCACGACACCGAAGCGCCGCCATCGTCCGCTCCAGGATCCTGGAACAAGGGTTTCCCCGGAGTGCGAGAAGGGAGGGCGTAGGCACTCTGACGACATCGCCTCCAAGAAGGTGTGCGGCGCCCACAAGTGTCGCCGTTGTCTGCTCCGATCATAGCCAGAGCAAGGCCTTCGCCCCAAGCAGCCAAAGCAATCCCTCCTCGTGAACCTGCACACGAGAGCCACCGCTCGCCAGAACCACCACCACACCACCAGAGCCCGGAGCCATTGGACCGCCGCAGGAGCCAGATCCAGTCATGTCTGGCCAAAATCCGCACTCCGAGCATCAGCAGCCAAACCACCGGCCAGCGCCAGGCGTCCCCGACGCGACCGGGGGCCGACGAACCGCCGACGAGGACCGACGCCTCCGAGCCCCAGCCATGGCGCTACCCACGCAGCCGACACGGTCGCCGTCGCTGAAGAAGAGGTCCGGGGCCGCCGCCCTGGCGTCCGAAAACCCGAGGCCGCCCTGCTCGCACGCGCCTCACCAGATCCACTCCGCGCAGGGGACCAGAGCCGCCCCTCACGCCATTGCCGCGCACCCGAGCTGCCCCTCGCCGCCGCAGACCACACGCCATCACGCTCTCAGATCCGCCTCGTTGCAGCAGCAGCACATCCCCGCACGCACGCCTCCGCGTCGTCGGTCCTTGCTCGCGACCCCAGGAGGCAGATCCGCACCGCCGGCCTCAAGAGCGCCCGCGCCGCACCTCCATTGCAGCCACCCGCGAGCAGAAACACGCCTGCCCGCCTCCGAGGGCCTCAGCCCGCACCTCCCGCCGCAGCCACAACACCGTCGTCGAGCAGCAGGAGCCGCTCGCCCACGCAGCCACCAGCTGGATCCGCGCAGCCAGAGTCGCCGGAGCGCCGCCAGGGGCCGGATCCACGCCGCCGGAGCAGCCGTTGGCTCGCAGCGCCCGTGCCCCCATCCACCACCTGCGCGCGTGGGGAAACGAATCCCGCCGCCACCGGCCGCCGGGGGGCTTTGCCCGCGGGCGTGCGCCGACGACGGCGAGAGGGAGGGAGGGGATGGGGGGTGTTGGTGGCGCCGGCGCTGGGTTCCGCCCGTGCCGCTCCTAGGAGCGACGCGGGGGCGAGCGAATTCGCCTCCGGAACTCGCCCTTTTATAAACTAACTAAACTTTAAACATAGATATGTTTTCAACGTATCAACTCTCTGGTGTGTACTTTTATATCCATTGCCACTATCTGGACACATTCGTGGTTCTAAATCCTCTGCATCATCCTTTCCAATATCTGTACATATGAAAAAGAGGAGTGTTGAAAAGTTCCCAATTACATTTTTTCCTTCATTAAAGTGTACATGAGAAGACTACATTTGCACTGAAAAAGTATAACCGCGAAAATGCGCAAAATAAAGAAGGAAGTGCAATTTGAAAAATATATTAAAACAAATAGAAAACTAAAAAAAGTAAATAAAAGATTAAATGAAGCTTCAGCAAATAACCAAAACACTGTCGAACAAAAAAAATACTGAAATTTCTCAAAATGCATTGCTCTTTAGCAGTTCTGTATAATAAACAACTTTTTGTAGCAAAGGCGCGCATGTATAATAAACAATGGACATATTATGCAAGAACGTGACATATAACCACCCGACATTACTTTACTCACGGCAACGTGTTGCGCCACGGAATGTCGTCACTTATGAATTGAAACTTGACGGCCAGGGATGGTGCCAGGATTTTAATATTGGGGGGGGGGGGGGGGGGGGGGGGGGGGCGAAATTATGCCTCTAGTGGGGAAAAAAAATGCGGATATACCCTAGGTCAAGGAACTATAAATCTTCATCGAGGTAAAAAAAACACGTGTCGGCTCTGAACAATTTAATTTCCATCAAAAAAAGTTCACAAAGCAAATGTATAAAGCAATTCATGTGTTAATGAACTAAATCTTTCTACTAGTACTATAGGAGGGGATAAACAATGCACAATATTGTCTCGCAGGTTGCCGATATCCACTACTTATTTTTCTACGTTTCTAGGTTCTGCAAAAAAAAAATCTGTAGTTCTAAATGGCACAGATTAATCTGATTTTGAAAGGTACAACAAAGGCCTACAAACGTGAATGAGAGAAGAGGACACGAGACTAACCTAACCTTTTCTCCCTTGCTCGTGCCGCTCATGCTGGCTGCCGCCAGCCGTCTGTGCGTCCACGCGGATCGCCTCCTTCCAACATTTCTAATCTTAGATTTTTTTTTTGAGCAGTTCTAATCTTAGATGGGAAGCAGGTCAAAATAAAATCCTAACCCCTAGACCGATTTGTCTCAGTGGTGGGCTATAGCAGGCGTAAGATATATAGATGGGCTTGTGAGCTACACCTACATTTTTTTGATATAGGGATATTACACCTATGTAAATGTTACGTAAAGCTACGTGACTTTCCTTCCCCTACACTAATCAACACCCACCCTCCTTGAATTTCATGGGGTTCGCCTGGGCCTTTTTTTCTTCCAACCAAATCAGGCCACAGCAGCTCATAGGTAAGTTTCGTAATAGTGGTTGTTATCGTAGTGTAGCAAAGCTCCGAAATTAGCGATCTAAAAAGTTTTTCTGCCGACCTGCTAATCGCTACCATGTAAAAAGGAAATCGTTTGCAGGGGGCTAGGGGGGTCCTAGGCCCCCTCCTCGTCCCTCCCCCTTAGATCCCCTTAGATCCTGATCCGCCCGGGGATCCGGGTTTTTTCCTTCCTACGATGAAGTCCCTGTTGAAGGCCCACAACATGTTGGGCGATATACACTACATCGCTATGGATGCATGCCCTTATGATACTAGATGATTCCCCGCGCGTTGCGGCGGGAATTAGTAGTTCAAATTTTTCTGAAATACCATTAAGAACACATGAGACTATTAAACAAATCAATCATCGTTGTGAATAACAATGACTCATTTTTTCATGAAAAGGAAATAGGGAAAATTGTGATTCCATCAGTGAACATTGATGTGAAAGTTAGCATAGCGGTATATACTTTTAAAGATTTTTTTGGGGAGTAAAACATTTCTAATATCTTGAAGAATAGAATTTGCATAACATTAACAAAAAGAATCATGAGCAAGAAAATAGTATTGGGCAGATGATCAATGCTTCCACTCCCTTACACACCCATTCATTTAGTCTATAATGTTATAATAATGTACAACCAGTATGGTTAGAGAAAGAATTACAATGTTCAACAATGATATATATTAGCTGTTCTTGGGAAAAGAAGCTAGCCTGCCATTTCAGAAAGCAATACGCTGCCACCATGGAACAATTAAAATATCGTAATCATATCACACTACATAGTTTTACATATGAAATCAGGGAGAAAGACTCTTGGTTCTGCACTTAAACCAGCGTGAGAAGAAGCAAGATGTTATGAGGAGGGATATTAGTATGCACTATACAGTACTAAAAAAAATCATTAGGTGTATTCTTAGAGGCCAAATAGGAGACCTGGAAAGTATGACTAATTTTAGATATACATATTTAAAAAATCAGTTTTGGTAAACTTGGTATATTGTGAAAGATAGGTACCAACCCGAAAAACATAATTTACTTCTCTTGCAATGATCGGGAGCTGATTGTACTACAAACAAATGTACAGTAAAACATGATGAGGAGATTTAAATAAACTAATTTGGTTAACCAAAATTCCATATATACAAATCAGTTTACTATGGATGACTTGTTGAGACATCTCTCAAGATCTTAAGATGTAAGTATATCTACAACAAACGACCGGACCATAAATTATTACTGACCTGAAAGACAACCTATACATACCCAAAAATACAACATGTTTGGCAAGTCTTCACGTTACAATCTTTGCTGGCACCAGTTTCAGCATCAAATGTAATGTTATATATTTGAAGGAGATATAGGGTAGCTGATACAATAGAGAGATGACCTTAGTACATGAATGTAAGAATAATATAACCATAGATTTCAAGAATAAGAAAGTGGGCATACTACACTTGGAGGTGTGAGTAGAGATTTAGCTCTGGATTAGTTTTTTTGAAATTGCAAGCTTCTTGGATTGCATTGGACTTAAAAAAGCTTGGTGACAATAATATATGTTTAAGCAAGATGGCTAGAGTGCTTCGATTTATCAGATAATTCATTGGTAGACATTAGAAAAATAATCTACACAAAGAAAGGAATCTGCACAAAGTACAGGAAAAATAATAATGGAAGTACAGATCAATGATCCTCTCAACAAAATCAGTAATTGTATGGATCGTGAGCAGGTTCAAGATGAAGCAGATGTACATAAATAATAGTCAAAATGACCTTGAGACTCAATAAAGTAACAATGACCAGGGATTAGGGAACTAAGATAAATCATGAATTTGGCATCACATTTACCTCCGAATATCAATATAATGGATAGAGGACTGTAGTGCAATGCTATTGTATGTCATATTTTAAGATTTTGCATAAGAAAGATTATGAAGATAGCATATATCCTACATATGAAGAGGTGAGAACAAAAATTACTCCTCGGGTGCTAGATAGATAGATGATATTCCATCAGATAAATAGGGATCATAAACTTATTGAACTCCTTCTGTTCCAAAATCCCAGATTGTGAACTGCTACACGAACTAACAAACATGTTAGTTTTCAAAAGAATGACCAAATGAGTTGTAGAGAAATCGATACATATCGTACCATAGGACTAAAGATTTCGAGGAACTTCATAAACCTAACTTACCTATGTAAGGTTGTATGGACATGTGGCAGTTCTCAACAGCACCCACCAGGGTTGGTCGAGGGATTAGAAAAGGTGGTGATGATTGGTAGTGTTATCCACTTGACGTTCGCGATCTTGCCAAACAGCACATCCATGTGAAAAAAAACCTTATATTTCATCCAATTTTATAAACAGAAGGGTTCGTAATTTTTTTTATCAGAAATGTGATCAACTAATAAGGGAATAATGGTTGTTTTGTTGTGTTTTGTGACCCAACAAACCTTAACATTGTTGTAACAAAGTGGTGTCAATCAAGGTAATAACAGGCTGATAAAGTTCGGGAAAAGTATGACAACACTGTGACTTGTAATTCTATCTTTTACTCATCCCTGGACATACTCAAGGTAGGCACTAAAAATGGATATATAGTAAAAAAAAAAGCAACATGGTAGAGGAAGTCTTTGGGGGGAAGGGGCCAGGAAGAACCTGGTATGGAGAAGAGATTGAAACAGGTTGTTGTGACTGCCAGAGCTGCAGATGTTTGACGGCCTGCACGCGCCGCACCAACATTCAATCTATTTGAACAACAGGGACTTCAAAACCAAAACCAAGGATTAGGCAGATTTGCTTCCAAGAATATGCCCCCAAACAAAAACCCACCTGTTAATCTCCCTCCCCGATCCGCCAAGAACTGAGGAGACCGATAGATTGGACACGGGTAGCAGCACGAATGGATCACCTGGAATCATAACGACCTGCTCCTCCTACAGGTGCTTCTTGAACTCGGGGAGGGAAGAACGACTGGGGACACACAGTATATAGCAAGGCAGAAGTGGAATCGATGCGCCACGGACACTGAATCGGGGTACTCGTAGATGAGGAAGGAGAACAAAATCCATCTGAGGGAGAGAGGGATTAATAGTGGGAGATTAATTTCCATGCAGAAGTTGGAGAGTTGTCGTGGGGAGTACTGGATGCCATTCTACGAGAGCAGATGGACACCAATCTAGAACAAATCTTTGAGGGGATGGGGAGCCGGAGGAGCGCACTCACGGAGGGTTGAGATCCCAACTGCCATGCGAAATCTGGAACGAATCTTGGGGACGGGGAGCACGGCTGGAAACACACTCATGAATCAGCGGTCATGCAGGAGGAGCGCACTCACGGAGAGTTGGGATCCCAGCTATCGCACGAAATGATTTTGGTAGGAAGGATGACTCAATGGGTTCCGACTTGCGAGGGAGAGAGGTCCGTTTCTTCCGGTGAGGGAACACACGAAGTGCCATCATGCAGGGAGAGGTGCTGATGTGTATAGCGTGCATGTTAAGATAAATATGGTAGTGGGGATGAACTTCTTAGGTATATAGGATATGTGACGTACATGTGCAAATGATATAGCTGAGGTTCGAGTTTTCTGTCTCTTCATGTAAGCGGAAATTCGCGGGGGCACGTAAGTGCGGGGGGACTCACCTGCCGCCCGCTTGATTTGCCTCGCGATTCACGAAGTAGTTGAATTCCGCACGAGGGCACAGTAAAAAAGAAAATCCCTCAAAAAGCTTTAAGTTTCAACGATAAAACTTACCGTTTTTACATAAAAAATGCCCAGTTTCAACAAGTTTCAGAGATATAATCTTAAGCAATTTTTTCTGTCGGTCGTAGACATAACATATTTTAAAGCACTGGTCGCGAGAAACACGAATATGAAAAACAGAATCCAAAATAAAAAGCCGTCACCAGGGACTTGAGGGCCCCCGCACTTGCGTGTCATAAATCCTCGTCACCTCTTTGAGAAAGACCTTGTAGCTTTCAGGTCCAGGGATTAAACACATGCTTCGCATTGCACATGGCCGTAGAACACAACATGTGGATGTTAGGCCATCGAGCTTCCAATAATTCCCCTTGGTATGTAATCCCACTCCAAAAATGGATACGAGACAATAATTGGCTAGGTAACAAATCGAGAAAGGAGGATTCCAATCCCACTGCATTCTTTCCATTTCCTTAAATAAACATCCCCCACATGATCTCAACGTTCCCAATCTGAAATGAATCATTTTTCACGCCATAGAATGGATCTTGTCCATCAGCCGTATATTCATACACAGTTTCACAATTGTTTGGCATTAACTAGTCAATGATCGATATGGATGATCTACCCCATAAACCAACAATCAGTTCACTAGATAACATACTACCAGATATTGATCGATTTGGTTCCAAGCTTTGAGCACTGAACGAATGTAACATGTATTTTGAAATGCAGAGGGATTTGGCTCTAAAAATAGTAGTAACAAAGAAGAGCACATCGATCTTCCAACAAATTTGAGAAGTAGCAAAGTCTCATGAAACTCATATTCCATCTGGATCTTACGTGGAGGTTTGTGCGGGTTTTTTCTTTTCTTTACTCAAAATGAAGCATCAAGTGGATACAAACCCAATGAGCACACATCCGGCCTCTGCATAGTTAGGATGCACACAAACAACAGAAATGAACGCACACAATTAAACACACTGACAAATAGCAAAGTCATACAGGACTAAAGCTATGCCTTAGCGTGGAAAAAAACCAAAAGGACCAGAACAGCAATCGACAAGCTACATCTTTGACCATGTCTGCATCAACCATGTATTGACACCACAAGGACTTCAAGGTTCTTCAACAACAACGCCTTCACGAAGGGAACGACACTGAACTACCACCGTCACCGGATCCAACCACCAAAGGTCAGATTCTAGGTTTCACCTTGAACAACAAGTCCGAGCATATCCGAGCAATGCCTTTAGCAAGGTCATGACGCTAAAACATCGTCATTGCCAAGTATAACCAACTTGGGTCAGACCTAGGAATTTCACCCCAAAGTTCAAGACCGGGTACTCAAAGAGCACCACCGAATTGAAGTCAATCATGTGTTATCGCCACTTCTTTTGTGAGATCCCAGCAGCAACATGCGTAGGTCTAGAAATCCCACCACGCCGCTGGACCACCATACCCTCTGCATCAAGTCATCGTCTACAGAATGCATTACACCGTCGAAGGCAAACTAGCCAGAGTGAGAACCGCCAAAACCCACAGTGGAGCCTTCTAGCTACATCACGCAGTCACGCCCGAACGATCCGCCGATAGGTGTCACCATAGTAGATCTGAAGGAGAAATCCTCCCAAATCAAACACCAGACTGAGACATTCACTGATGTGATCGGATGTGACCACCGGCGAGAAAGGGAGCGACCAACCCCAACCTTACTAGCAACCGCCACCTGTGCCCCATCCAGCAGGGCCCCGATCAGGCCGGATCCGATGCCAGCGTCACTGCATAGAAGCACGAGATCCCTGACCAGCACGACAAGCAGCGAGGGACGGGCCGCCCTACTGCATCGGGAGGGAGTGGTGAAGGACCGAAGTAGCAGCAGTCGTGACGGACCTCGACGGGGTGGGGGGTGGAGGGACGTGTGACGTAGGTGAAAAACACCGCCACCACTTTCCTCGCGGTCAGCGTGGGCTTTGCCGGCGGCCTCTCTAGTGAAGGCGAGACGTGAGGGAGGGAGGAGGAGGTGACGGCGGCGGCGACTGGGTGCCCGCCCGAGCCGCCTAGTGCAAGTGACGCGGGGTGTGATCCCTTTTTTCAAGATGGGGGCGTAACAAGTTTCTTTCTAGTGGAGCGATAGGACTACTATTTTTCACGCTAATGTCACGTCACTTAGATAGGACTTGGTGAATTCTCATCTAGACGAAAGCTAGCCACAACCATTTTCTAATGATAATTTTTTTTTTTTGGGTTTGGTTGCATTTTTGTGTGGCAATGGCAGATATGCAAATGATTGAGCCACTGAGATAAGATATGATCAGTTCTCTATCTCTGAGAGAAGGACGTACGGTGTGCGGTTTTCCGATCTTGGGTTTAAACACGTGCATGCATGCATGCTTGCTTTGCATGCACACATGGCCGAAGAACACGGCATGTGAACGCTAGGCGAGCCGTCAATAGTTCCCGTACGATTGGCACTACGTAGTGATCCGGCCCACTCCCAAAATGGATACGGGACAATCCTGGACATGAAGCAAACAGAGAAAGGCAGATTCCAATTTCCAATGCGATTGCATGCGGTTGTTTTCCGCTTACAACCCCAACACCATCTCAACGACCCCTTATGCATCTCAACCAAACCGTTGTGTGAAGAAACACATGCGCAGTTTCACACAAACTAGTGGTGAGAGGGAGCTGGGGCAGTGCCAGATGGGGTGCGCCCCTTTCACTTTCTTATCTCTACCATGTATTGTTATTGGATTACACTCAAAGCAGAGGAATATGAAAGGACAGAGTGCAAAAGCAAACCATTCACAGAATGGACTGGGCGCCCCTTTCAGTTTTCTTTTTGATCTAGATAGCACATACGTGTAATTCTTGATAAACTTATTATATTGATGCATCACGTGAGAAAGAAACTGAAATGGCATCACAGGCAACGCACAACAATATAATACCAACAACAGAAGCATCTTTCTGCATGGCAACATAAGATAAAACAATAGAAATTGCTGGCGGCGTGCCTCTGATGCCTCCCTCCAACCGCGCGGAGAATATGAGAGGAGCGTGCTCACCTCATCCTACGTGCGCTTCATCACCCGGTGCGCGTTGCCAATGACTCGCCACATCCTTGCCAGCCTGTAAATACAACACAACAACAAGAAACATCGATCAAACACCTGCAGCATCAGGGTTCTTGGGGGGATCGATCGAGCACACTATAATAAATGGAGAAAGGTAATAAAAGGAAAAACACAGCTAGAAGAGCTTGTACCCAACCACTCTCGCAATTTATGTTCTGTCATGGAAAACTGCAGCATAGAAAGGAATAGAGCATCTTCATATGTCATCTGCATTTCTAAACACATGATTATGCTTGATTACACAAGGGAGTAAGACATAAATGGCTAGTTTAAGTGAGTGCACAGTGGGGAACAATCTGAGGAATAAATAGAAAAACCAAAAGCATGATACTATGACCACGTGTTCAAACTCTAGTCAAGGTGATAGTAGCCGGAGTATAAGGATCTAAACACAACAGGAGTAACTGAGAAACGAAATTAGAAAGGTGAGTTAGCTTTTTGTACTTCTTTTACTTGGACAGTTTCTATGCCAAATCTCCTCTACAACTACTAAAAAATGAAGTGCTATGGGAAATTAGCAGTGCATTGGACCAATCCACGATCAGGCATTGTGTCGACGTCGTCACCCCAATCATTTTGTAACAATTAAACATTTTAAATCTGCTCAACACCTATTGGTTCTCCACGTAATCAACCTAATCAATCCACCATAAAGAACAGAAATGAAAGCACACGAACTACTCAATGTTTCTTGCTCAACGTATCAACAAAACTCAATGTTTTCACCAAATACAATCTTCATTAGTCACAACCTTATACCAAATCATATAGTCAAATGAGAGGGAGAGGGCTCACCGAGAGGATCTTCTCATTGCCGCATCGCCAACAGCCGCTCGAGCCACATCTCACCGAAGTCACCCACTCCTTATTCTTCCACCGCCCAACCTCCTCACGTGGTTGTCGTCAGCCCCCTGCTCGTCGTCCACCCCCTTCGCTTGCCGGCGCCGTGCTCTTCCTTCGTCCACTGCCTCATCCCCACGCCCTCTTCTTCCTCCGTCCAGCGTCTCGGCTGACCTTCAGTCTCAGCCACCCCCCCCCCCCCCCCCCGGTGAGTGACTGCATGTTGCTGCCACCGTCCAATAGTGAACATTATGTGGGATTTAGAATTCAGGTATCTATAGGAGATAGAAATTCCCAGTCTAAACATCAGCGCATGTTAGTAGGCAAGAGAGATTTGAGTTAGTGATGATAGTTCATGAATATAACATTAGGACCTGTTAGTAACTCATATCGATTAACCCAGAAATAAAGGTAAGGTCATCTACGGAGAAATATAAATATTATGTTAAAGACGTTCAAAACCATCCTAGGCAGTGGTAGATCTAATGAGTGCGACTCAACCGTAGAGCATAACCGGGTGAGAGTCATCACATCGCGCTAGGCCCCAAAGATAATGCTCAGTTTGTTAAGGAAAGGTCCAACCAACAAAATGCATTCAGTTGCGCTCATTCACAGATGACACTTAAAACCGAGACATGTCTTCCTCACCTAGTTTTAGCGCCAGCAATCCCATCCATCTCAGAGAATGGATCATGCATACCTATGCAATCTAAGGATTAAAAGGATCATATGCATTTGAAGCTGCAATTCCCATATCAAATAATTGATTTGCAAGTTTCCCTAAATACCAACCAAAAAATTTGGTTAGTGTCAAAGCAAGATATAGAATGAGTAAAGCATTTCATATGTTCAAGAAAGGAAAATACCGGACTGAGCTACACAAGCATGGTATAAACTTCGTCGTTGGAAATTTGAGTCGATGCTCCTGTAAGGCTGCAACTTCAAACATCAAGTCATGTTGCATTTTCTCAACGCATTCCCGGCAACCTTCCAGGATGGAAGTCATGCTACACATCATAATTCCATCACATAAATCAACAAAAATCTAAAACCTACAGAAAGATCAAACAGAATTAGCTCGGGGAACACTCTGAAATTTGATATGGAATGTCATCAGCGACAGTGCATACAGAACCTGCATGTGGGCCAGTATAGGATCTGTATTGGCACTCTGATTCATGTTTCAGCTTGCAATAATAAGGATACATTCCCAAGCATCCAAAGTTCTGGAACTTGCACATAAACTCTAGAGAGGCGCCAACCTTAGCCAAAGCAAGGCATCTTATGTTACCCAATTCACTCCTGAAAATTGGACGGCTATTATGAACCCTTGGCTTGCATTCAGAACAAATAGTTTGGCCATTGGAGCACTGCACGCACAAATGTGACACAATAGTTAAAGAACCTCTAGAGTCTAGACACATTCATAACTTTCTTTCTGAGCTTAAGAATATTGAGTGTAATTCAAAATAGCCATGAGATATCAGGCCCTCCTAGTAGAACCATTTCACAAGGAACACTCTCGACAACGTTGAAAATAAAAAAGGAAAGTGCTACAATCTGTAAGTTCAAAATGTTTGCAGGGAGCTAGTCACGTGATGCATGGGGTGGTTAACAGAAAGGAAGGGATGTCACCTATTAGTGTGAAATGGATTCATAGAAAAAGGTCACAAACCAAAACCCTATTTTAACTTTACCTACCTTGGTCGGCAATTTCATATTCTTTTGCAACTGGATATTCTTATATATCGGCATACACATAGAAAGCCAAAAGCCTAGAATAAGGCTAGTATGATGCAACCGAGATGCTATAGTTAAATGTGATTAGTTCAGCAAGAAGACGTACCTGATGAATTGGAGGATGCATGGGAACCAAACACACAGGGCATTCCAATAGCTCACGCACATTTGTAGAAACTATGACATTTGGTTTCCATGAATGCTCGATAACATCACCGACGAGTTCTGCGACATCTAACATCCCATTCTTTGGAGACTCGATAACTTCAGCACCAATGTTGTCAAGATAGGCAGTTGATGTCACGACCAAACCTATAGATAAAATCATGTATGGATGAGAAATATTTAGGCTTGGAAGCAAATAGCAAGATAACATGAATTAATCCTGGGTGCAAAAAATGCCATGTCAAGCTCAAAGGATGGCTGGAACCTGATATAACTCTCAAGACAAGTATTATCATTAACATTACATCACCGGCAGTACATAAAACTGATACATCAACCTGATAACATGAATTAAATAAAGGATCTATCATGAGTACTTGTATCCACTATACCAAGAACATTTCTCTCTGTCAAATAACCTCATAGTAGATTAAATACATTTTTGGAAGAAAAACTTGATCCAAATCCATGGGGTACCAGGGAATAAAATCATTGGGGTACTGGAAAAAAACATTGATTTCAGCAAACAACATTCCTCGAAGTGAGAAATATTCAGTCCAAAACTACATCAAGTCACAGTAGCAGTCTTCGAGCTCCTTGGTGAAGCTGGTATATAAGAAGAGAATCGCACTGGATATTGTTCTTATCTTTCTAGAAAAGGGGAAAAACTGATTGAATTCTGATTCTTTACACGCATCAAAGCTAGCCATAAACATGCCATGGACACTATGAAGCTAACCTTTGCATCACTGGATTTTTTGTGCATATCCAGAAGTAGAAAAGAGAGTTCTTTAGAATAGATCCTTTGAAAATAATTCCTTGAATAAATTTCTCTAGAAGCCCATAAACAAGTCAGGGAGAAAAAGAAAGGAACGCCACATGCATCTAGGAAAAACACGTGCCTGGACAACCTCCATGTGGTGGTAAATTGCTAGAAAGAGAAGAAAGAATGCACGTTCTCCCAGATTTGTACACGTAGTTGCATCACTACATGCATACATTGTTCTACCAAGGATGCATATACAGTCTGCATCAAGGCACACCTATCCCTCTTCAACAGGACAAAGCAAGCAATGTATTGTATCAATCATATGAATGACATGCTTGTAGTCAATTAAGTACTTCGACAAAAGTGCTTCGACAAAAGTTCAAACTGGAAATCAAATGGGATAAAATCTAAACTCGTAAATCCAAAGAACAAACTGAAATTCTAGATCTTCAAGATGATAGGAAGCCAACCACTTTTGTGAAGTTATCATACTGGAAATCTCAGTCAATAATGCGATCAGAGAAGTCACGTAGTACCTAGGAAAAAGCATAGGTTGATTTTCTTAAATTAAATTAGATTTACATGACAAGATTTTTTTAAAGAATAAGTGAGAAAACTGCACATGATATTTGGGTAGAGAGGGTGGTCTCCTCAATATTGTTTCCATATGAGCAGGGAAAAAATGTTATAATCCACATCCCCAGCATCCTCTTCTATCCCTTCTTCCTGTGTGCATTAGTACATTTTTTCTAAAATTCTGCTTGTTAAAACAGGGTCAAAATAACAACATGAAACTAGCCAAAGGCTGATTGTATCCAGAACTTGATAATAAATGAAAAGCTCTTGACTTCACCCCAAGAGAAAAGCAGGAAGATGTTAACATGAAGCTGGCTATAACCTATTAATATAGTTTAGGATCTCAACTGAAACAAATACAATAGTATTATTTTGCTACTGGCGTTATTATTGTTGGATACGATTGCACAACGTTTATATTCACTCCTAAAGTCTCAACGTTACCAAAGGAAATACTGAACATTCGCAAACATACACACAAGAAGCATCTCCATTCACAAGTACACAGAACTCACTTGGCAATAAAAGTACTTAGAATTTTCTTGCAAAGTTAATATGTTCAAATGTAGATCAATGTGGCATAGTAACATCTACCTGTTCTACAAACTGTATGTATCTTGCAACATCATCTTTGAATTGAGTTCTGCCTCGGGGGAAAACAAGATAATCACCATACATTGTGACCCAGTTCTGATCCTTCTTATATTCCACCGGTTTGGGGTGAGGAACATTGCTGTACCAAGTATGGAATTCAGAAAGGAGATTACCAGAGCATTAGTAGTCTGCTAATTAAACCTTAAGCTACAGAAGGCATTGATTTAATCAAGGTTAACTGTACAAGATGCACCATCTGCCTTGAAACCTCATAATGGTTGAAGGATCAAGGGTTCTAATACTATCAGATTATGAATCTGAACCCTTCATACCATATAGATTTTCCTGTGTGCTAATATTCCGCAGCTGCAAGAGTCCTTCACTACCAATGATGCCCTGATGTATCGATAATTATTAGACTTGTCAGCACACAAGAACTTTGAAAGCAAATTACCTCCAAAGGAATCAAGTATATCCAGATGCATACCAAGAAGATGGGCTGGAAAAGGCGGAGCTGGGCTAGCCTCCGCCACGCGCGACCGGGGATGGACCGATGGAGTCGCCGGCCACATTTAGGGCCCTCCCATAGGGCGCCTTCCCGGCTGCGGC
Source organism: Elymus sibiricus (assembly GCA_039707655.1). Lineage (NCBI taxonomy): Eukaryota > Viridiplantae > Streptophyta > Magnoliopsida > Poales > Poaceae > Elymus > Elymus sibiricus. Next base: position 355,308,562 of record CM077664.1, on the reverse strand, counting down.
GGCGTTGAGGAACCCTCAACAGCAACAGCGGCGCGGGGATGCTCAGCGGAGAGATCGGCTTTGGTGAAAGCTGGACCCCGTGGAGACGCAGAGGAGGAGGCCGGCGGCACGGGGAAGAGGAGGGGCTCGGAGCAGGCGCAGAGGCAGAACGAGGGTGGCGGCGCGAGGAGAGTCGAGGGAGAGGAGAGGAGGCGGCGTGAGAGAAGGGGGTCGTACGAAGACCCCAGGCTAGGTCTTGCCCAAGTGTTTTCGATCTCCTATGTACCCCTCTCGTTTTTTTTATCGCTAGCACAGTAAAAGGACTATTGCTGGCCAAACGGGCCGTGCTAACTGGGCCGGCCCGGTAGCACGCAGGCATGGCTCGGCCCAGGCACGGCACGGCACGGCACGGGCTAAACGGGCCAGGCCCGGCACGCGGCACGCCATGGGCCGTGCCTGGGTCTGGAGGCTGGGCACGCGGGCCGGCATGGCACGGCCCGTTTATTTTTTTTGAAATATATAAATATATATGTCCTATATAAATACCTAATACTCTAATATGTTCAATATTTTTGTAGTGCATGCGTATTTTTGTAGTGCTTGGATCAGAGTAGTTGTACTGTTATAGTGTAGTCTTTGTATTTTTTTTATCTTTTTGTAGTTCTAGAGCATGTCTTGTATTCTTTTACTTCTTTGAGATGGAAGGTTTTAATGATGTAGGTGCTAATAAAACTCTAGATTTATCCCACACAATACTTCACCGAATATTTTAAATTTTCAATATTTTTTTTGGCTTTTTCCCCCTGTTTTTCGAAGGTATTTCGCAGAAAAAAAATTAATCCGACACGGGCCGGCGTGCCTAAGCGTGCCGCGGGCCGGCCCACTTACCTCCCGTGCCGTGCTTGGGCTGCTGCCTGCACCACGTGGGCCGGCACGGCACGGCCCGGCTATTAATCGTGCCCTGGCGGGCCATGTCGTGCCAGGCACGTTTACGGCGGGCCGGGCCGTGCCGTGCCGGCCCGTTTGGCCAGCTATAAAAAGGACACTTGGACATCGCGAGCGCTCGCCCCTTCAGCGTACGTTAATGTGTTCGATGTTCAGTAACTAATTCAGGGATCTTCTGCATCGGATGTGATCTTCTGCACGGCCCAACAATACTTCCATCAATTTAATTCGGAGATATATATAAAGATATACTACTACAGCATTACTGGACATTGTCGATTAATTGTCTCCTACTAGTACTTCTTTAGTAGTATTTGGATTTGAGCAATGAATGCATGAATACATCCATATATACATGCAAATTTTGCATTTACTATTTCCATGCAATGCTTGCTCATGCCTCATGCTTGATCATTAATTTTCCAACTTTGATGTGATCCCAAATATACACGAATTTATACTATCCAAAAAAAATTAGACTGAGAACCAACCTGTGGTTGGATGGTTAGAGGGACAGTGGTATACCCAGCCCATCAGGGTTCAAGTCCTGATGCTCGCATTATTCCTGGATTTATTTCAGGATTTCCGGGGATGCGCTTTCAGTGGGAGGAGACGTTCCCGTCGACGACGAGGCGCCTACGGTGACTTCGTTAATGTTAAGATGATATGTCGGCTCAGTCTCTCGAAGGTGCTCATAGGGGTAGGGTGTGCATGTGTGCGTTCATAGGGTTGAGTGTATGCGCGTATGTATGAGCGTTTGAGTCTGTACTGTGTTAAAAAAAAAAAATAGACTAGTAACGTATTGTAACTGACGCCTAGCTTTTTCACATCCGGCCGCCCGGAAAAATAAGAAACGGAAGGCGCAGCAGTGTAGAAAACTTTCTATATATCCTCCTTACTCTACGCAATTTCTGGATGGCATTTTGTGATCTTTGATCTTCCCCAACAAGAAAATTCCCCCTGCCCGATATATACATGCCGTCTATGTATAATCCCCGTCGCGCATCGCCCGCCATCCATCCATCGATCCCTTCTACTCCTCCTTGACGACGGCGGCGACGCGCGCGGCAATGGCGATCTCCTCCGGGGCGGCAGGCACGGCCACGGCGGCCCCGCGCCGCAGGAGCAGGTCGACGGTGCTCCTGATGGCGAACTACGCGGCGCTTCTGATCGGCTCCGTCGTCTCGAGCCTGCTCTCCCGGTTCTACTTCGAGCACGGCGGGCAGAACAAGTGGGTGGTCACGCTGGTGCAGTCGGCGGGGTTCCCGACGCTCGTGGTCGCCGTGTTCCTCGCCGGCCGCCCCGCCTCGGCGCCTCGGCCGTTCCTTTGGTTCTCGCGGCGGTTCCTGGCCGTGTGCCTGTTCATCGGCGCTCTCATGGGCGTCAACAACCTGCTCTTCGCCTACAGCTCGTCGCTCCTGCTGGTGTCCACCTCGTCGCTGCTGCTGTCCACGCAGCTTGCCTTCACGCTCGTCCTCGCCGTCGCCATCGTCCGCCACCCGCTCACCTTCGTCAACCTCAACGCCGTCGTGCTGATGACGCTCTGCTCCGTGTCCGGACCGGAAGGGATACATCATCGGTTTCGTCGTCACGCTCGGCGCCGCGGGGCTCTTCTCCGCGTACCTCCCCGTCATGGAGCTGCTGTACCGGGAGGCGGTCTCCGGCGGGTTCATCCTGGCGGTGGAGGTGCAGGCCGTGATGCAGGCCATGGCGTCCGTCGTGGCGGCGATCGGACTCGCGGCGACCGGCGGTTTCGGCAACGATGTGGCCCACTGGAAGGGGTCCCACTCCGTGTACTGGGTCGTGGTTGCGACGCTGGTGGTGACGTGGCAGGCGTGCTTCATGGGCACCGCCGGCGTGATCTACCTAACTTCGTCGCTCCACAGCGGCGTGTGCATGGCAGCGGTGCTCACGGCCAATGTCATTGGCGGCGTCGTCGTGTTCGGCGACCCTTTCGGCGCCGAGAAGGCCGTCGCCACCGCTCTCTGCGTCTGGGGCCTCTCCTCGTACCTCTACGGCGAGTACACCAAGAACAAGAAGAAAGCCGCCGATGATCAGGACGACGACACCATCCTCCCGGCGCCCGTGACGACGGCGAGCACAAGAGCCACACCGCCGGCAGCCGCGAGCCGGGAAGCGAAACCGTCTGAAGCAGACGGGACAGCGCCGGCCACAGGGGGTACGTACGAACCATGTGATCGGTTAGTACGTTGCAAAAAATGCAATGGAAACTGAAAATTTCTTAGTACCCCGAGAAAGCAAAGTGGCAGGATAGATGATGCATTAGGTGTAGACGTGTCATGTACTCATGTTACATCGATTAGGCAATGAGTTATATTTACAGCTTACAAAGAGACAAGAATGGCGTGGTGATGATGACCGATGCTTGTTTGGTGGGCTGCTATGTATCTTGGCTAGCTTGTGAGGTTCTCTTCAGGATTTATCAGAGAGTGGATGCATGTTGCACTTGCATGGGTGTGTGAAAAACTTGCACATTAATGTAGTATATCTTTGCTTGAGATCGATATGGTAATTTTTTCCTGCGTTGTTCCTGCAATGCATCAATTGGCAATAGTTTACCTAGCTAGCGAGCTAGCTAACTGGCCTGCTCTGAAACTGTGTGATCTTTCCCCCCTTGTTGTCATGCAATGCTCCTTATCCTCACACTGTGTGTACATGAGGTATCGGTTATTGGTATGGACCATCACTTCTATTTAGAGTTTAGACACCAGCAGTATATGACTGCATATCTTTATTTTTTTACTTTGGTATAGGAAGAAATATGAGGGTTCCTAGGTGGCATCCTTGGTATTGACTAGCAATACAACAAATTTCCACCGTGTGTGGGGAGTGGCAAACACCTGCACTACTGGAATTTTCGTGTACGCCGGGTGCCAGGGTCTTCGCCGAGAGCCAAAGCACGGGCACTCGGCAAACTCACAGATGCCGAGAGTACCTCTCGGCAACAGGCGTACCTCGGCAAACACAACATATTGCCGAGAGTAGTACTCGGCAAAAGGGGCAGACTCGGCAAAGGCACTCTTTGCCGAGAGCCAAGCAGCCGTCGCACGGCAGCGAATGACGGCACGGTCACGGTGGCACTACTTTACCGAGAGCCGCTCTCGGCAAAGCTCCGGCTCTCATTACACTCTTATTAAGAATATTTCCGGACAGATAATGTTCATAGTAGCCATTCATATTCTAATGAATGGATGACGAAGCTTTTTATTAATTTATGATCCAACAGCACCATTACCGAGCGCCGCTCTCGGTAGGGTAAGCTTTGCCGAGGGCGGCTCTCGGCAAAGCTCCGGCTCTCAATAAACTTTTAGTACCACCTCGCCCAGAGACAAGCAACATGACCAATTTAAATAGTCGGATAATCCAGACGCAGTAAGCTTCGGTCTTCATTACACTCCTGTTAAGGAGATGAACCATTACTATGAATCTTCACCCCTTCCGGGCACTGAAGATTCACAGTGACAGTCCATCTTCCTAATGATGGATGCCGGTGCTTTTTATTAATTCAATTATTACTATTTTTGAGTTTGCCGTCTGTGTGAGAGCAATGATCTAACCGTTTAAATCCAATCCTCGGGAGCTGGCACGGCGTCATCACATGGCCCCTGTAGGGTGTGGTAAGATTTTAGGCACGTTTCGAATAAGCCTCCCCTGAGGCCGCTTGTAAACCGCACCATCTCCGAGCTAGTCTCTGTGTATCGAGAGGGAACGTGTCCAGTTTGTGCAGGAAGTGCGGGTCCTGTTGCTCCGTTGGCCTCGAAACTTCTCGTGCTCACAAAGGAGGCCATCGCATGACACGTGCCAGGTCATCGCATTTTTCAGACCCGCGTGCAATATTCGAGAAATTTATTGCTCCGCTAGGGTTTCATCGCCGGAAACTGCAGATCTGCAAGGCGGGGCATGAAATCATGCCCAGAGGCGGCATGGAAAATACTTTGTGGTGTCCTTGCGGCATGCGTAGGCCTTGTGCAGAGGAGGGAGGGGCATGCCCTGCCACCGGGGGCCGAAAGTACCTCTTTGGCATGCCTGATGCAACCGTTGAAATCCTCGGAAATCGTACGATGCCGGAATTCCTCGAGAGCTGGCACGGTGTCATCACATGGGCCCTGTTGGGTGTGGTAAAAGTTTGGGCGCGTTTCGAATAAGCCTCCCCTGAGGCCGCTTGTAAACCGCACCGTCTCCGAGCTAGTCTCTGGGTATCGAGAGGGAACGTGTCCGGTTTGTGCAGGAAGTGCGGGTCCTGTTGCTCCGTTGGCCTCGAAACTTCTCGTGCTCTCAAATGAGGCAATCGCATGACACGTGCCACGCCCCCACATTTTTCGGACACGCGTGCAATATTCAAGAAATTTATTGCTCTGCTAGGGTTTCATCGCCGGAAATTGCAGATCAGCAAGGCGGCACATGAAATCATGCCCGGTAGCGACATGAGAAATCCTTTGTGATGTCCTTGCGGCAGGCTTAGGATGGTAATCAATCATATTACCGAGAGTGGCGCTCGGTACTCGAGTAATTACCGAGAGTGGCTCTCGGCAAAAGTGGAAAACCTAGATCTAGTTGTGACTTTTTCCGAGAGCTACTCTCGGTAAAAGAAAACCTAGATCTAGGTTTGATTACATTTCCGAGTGCCGTGCCGACAAGCACTCGGTAAAGGTAGCATCCGGCACTTAAACTTATTCCCCGGTTCTTTTCTTTTCCCCGCGCCTCTCTCCCCTCCTCTACTCCCCCTCACCTGACCCCCCCTCCCCCGCTGACCGGCGCCCCCCCCCCCCCCCCGCGCACCCCGGCTCCCCCCCTCCCCCCCCGCGCACCCCCGGCGCCGCCCCGCGCCCCCCGACCCCGCGCCCCCCCCCAACACGGAGCTCCTCCCCTTCGGTGAGCTCCCCCCTCCCTCTCATGTGGATGGATGGATGGATGCATGGATGGATGGATGCATAGATAGATGGATGGATTGATGCATGGATAGATGGATGCATAGATAGATGGATGGATTGATGCATGGATAGATGGATGCATAGATAGATGGATGGATGGATTGATAGATGGATGGATGCTATGTAGATAATTTTTTATAATGTTGTATGCATGGATGCTATGTGTGCTATGTAGATAATTTTTTTGCATTAGTTTTTATGTAGTAGTTTTATCTATTAGTGGGACTAGTAGTTTTTTGTAGTAGATTTTATGTACTAGTTTTTATCTTGAGCGAGTGACGATCATATTTGACATGCGAGATGTTTTCAGAGGAATGGTACCGACTGTTGCCGTAGGGGGTCGCGCTTCCTCTGCTCCTCCTCTGTGATCTTTGTATTGCAGGAGGAGCAGAGGAAGAGCGACCATCACCAACAGTCGATAAGAGTTGTTCTTGGAGGAAGAAAATCGACTTTTGACGATGGCGGTCGATCTGGGCCAGTTCGTCATGTGATATACCTTTGTCACGCACGATGGACTGGCCCAGCTCGACCATCACCAACAGTCGATAAGAGTTGTTCTTGGAGGAAGAAAATCGACTTTTGACGATGGCGGTCGATCTGGGCCAGTTCGTCCTGTGATATACCTTTGTCACGCACGATGGACTGGCCTAGCTCGACCATCACCAAAAGTCGAAATACCCGTGAGAGAGTGTCCATCATATATATACCACCACCATAGAGAGTGTCCACCATATATACGTGAGAGAGTGTCGATGAGAGTTGTTCTTGGAGGAAGAAAATCGACTTTTGACGATGGCGGTCGATCTGGGCTTACTTTAGTGTGTTGACTTTTCATTCCGATGGTGCTTTCTTTTGAAAGAGATGAGAGTGAGAGATGAGATGCTGTTGAAGGAAGGATACCGGCTGTTCGTAGGTGGTCGGTCTTTCTCGTCCTCCTCCTCTGAGACCTTGGTAAAGCAGGGGGAGGGCGAAAGGACCCACCGTCACCGACGGTCGAAATAACATTGAGAGATGAGAGATGTTATGAGAGGAAAGACACCGGCTGTTGTCGTAGGTGGTCGTTGCTCCTCATCTCTTGCTGTGAGACATTGGTAACGCAGCAAGGGATGGGAGTAACGACCGTCACTGACGGTCGAAATATACAGGCAAGGAGTGCCCCACCATACATATATACCACCACTTGAGAGGTGAGAGTTGTTGAAGGGGGCATCGATGGAATGAAAGTCAACCCACATGAAGAGTTGTTGTGTATTCTTCATTTAGTTTTGAACTTATCAAAATTAAATTTGATATCGAGACCGTTGTCGAATGACACTTGTTCAGGAGGATGGCGCCGCGCCGCTCTCCCTTGACCGGGTTTTGTGGTGTTCGACGCCGTGACTCGGGTCGCTACGCCGCTGAGATCACCTGCGATGGTGATCGGCTGTGGCTTGGCACGTTCGACACCCCTGAGCTCGCCACGCGGGCGTATGACGCGGTGGCTTCCATGTATGGCCGGAAACCGGCTGAGCTGAACTTCCCGGAGGATGCCAAGCATGCTTGGTTCCTTGCCCCTCCTTACCGGATGTATTCCCGCAAGGAGGAGAAGGCACGCCGACTGGCCAAGATGGATGAGGAGTACATCTGTACATGGCTAGGTATGCTGAGGCCAATCCGCAGCTCGTGGCCGAGGAGCGTGATTTTTGGGCTAATAAGGAGAAGGAGCAGAGGAAGAAGGAGGACGCCGAGATGGATGCCAGAATATCAGCGGAGGTCAACCAGCTTTTCGATGAGCTCGATGAGGACGGCTACTTTATGGACGATGATGGGGAGGTGGTGCAGCCGGCTACCCGCACTGACGGTGAGGCAGGTCCCTCCGGCGGACGTCCAGAGGTGGTTGACCTTGTCTCGGAGGACGAGGATGAGGACTAGCTTGACGCAGACCCAGATGATGTTGATATATTAGAGTAGTATATATGTCCTAGTAGTGGTTGTCTATCCTAGTACTATGGATATATGTAATGTTGACCCGACTTTTGTCTATCCTAGCACTGCATAATTATGTCTTAGTATTCAATGTAGTCATTTAATTTTGTTGTAGTACTAATGATATAGTTTATGTTGAAATGTTCTCGAGTCATTAAAGGCGTGCCTTCTATGCTAAAGGTTGACTTTCACTTTGATGGGGCTCCCTGTTTGATAGATCGATGTTCTCGAGGGAAGGATCCCGACTGTTGTCCTGGGGGTCGCTTCTCCTTCTTCTCCTTGTGGTAGACCTTTTGGTAATGCACTAGGGGAAGGAGGAGAAGCCACCATCACCGACTGTCGAAATGTCAGTGAGAGAGTGCCCACCATATACGGGGAGACTCGGAGGACTGAAAGTCAACCAACAAGCCGGAATAGTGATATGTGTGTTGACATCCTCGAATTCAACACACATATCCTTGTAGTTTGCGATGACATCCTAGAATTCCATATATACTTATGTTATTTTTCATTGTGTGATAGAAGGTGCTAGCATCGTTCTCGAGGTTATGGCTTCCACCGATGACGCAGCTTCCTCTAGGTTCAACTCCACGGTCAAGGAGTCGCGCGCCAGTGAGGACCGCTTGCCGGCGCTCCTTAAGGAGAACCCGCAGCTCATCCTTATTAAGTTTTTTGTGGATCTGTCCAAGAAGGAAGCACCACCTAAGGAAAGTGTCGACCCTTTGCCACTGATTCCGCCGACCGCCATTCCCGACGACGCTTGCTCCTCCACTGAGGGGGAGATCCCCACCTCCTCCGACTCCACGCTTACCGGCTTCACAGACTACCAGTCTGATTAGAGTTCCATTTTAAGAGTAGTCTTGTTAGATACTTTGATGCTGATGTCGTGAATGTAGTTGTTGATGTCTACTCGGAGTATAACTTGAGTAGAACTTGTGATGTTGCTTTTGGGTATATGAATCATTAATGCTTTTGATTATATGAGTGATGAATGCTTACGTGGATTATGTATGATGTGCTCTTTAACCTTGCATTATTTCTCTGCCTCTTTTTCTCTTTCTTTGTAGATGAAGTGGTATGCGGTGTTCAGAGGTAGGTGTCCAGGAGTCTACGATTCATGGTCTGAATGCAATGAACAAGTGCTTCGTTACGAAGGCAGCTCCCACGACTCGTTCAATAGCAGAGAGAAGGCAAAGTATCATTATAATCAGTATGTGCTTAACCAGAAGATAAAATCTAAATTAGTGGGTTCAGTGGATGGGTTCAGTGGATGTGCTAGCCAGAAACGGCTTATCGGGTTCAGTGGATGGAAGAACTTGATAATTCTCCTTCAGTTCGTGATAAATGTGGTGTTGCTTTTATCATGTGGTCGCATGTAGACATGCATTGACCACTTTATTGTTTAGTAAGTAGGCACTTGTAATAAAGAGCTACTTTGTGATTTCAAATGAAGCTTGTGCGAACTATTTATATAATGCTTATGTGAGTTTGTTGTTAGACTTTGAGACTTCAAATGCATGTTTGTGTATTGTATATCTATTTTTGCTGCAGCGATCCGAGGGAAAAGCAGGAGAAACATTACTGGGAACGGATCTTTACCGAGTGTGGCTCTCGGCAAAGTGGCATGCGCTGGGAGGCTGGGGAGTTTTGCCGAGCGTGGCTCTCGGCAAAGTGGCATGCGCTGGGAGCAGATGGCAGTTGGCTGGGGCAGTTTTGCCGAGCGTGGCTCTCGACAAAGAGCTGACGGAACCAGCGGACGTGAAGTCACTTTATTTTGCCGAGAGGCACTGTTTGGCTCTCGGCAAACTCTTTGCCGAGTGTCCGTGTCCTGACTCTCGGCAAATTCCTGTTTGCCTGAGAGGTGTACGCCGGGTGGCCTTTGCCGAGTGCAACTCTCGGCAAAGGCTTTGCCGGCGGTTATTGGCCCTTTGCCGAGTGTCCGTGGCACTCGGCGTACGGCGATATTCCAGTAGTGCTGGATTCACTTCTTTCTCATGCTCGTTGTTACATGACCAAACCACCAACATTTGCCCCTCCACAAATTAATCTCTATTATATTTAGACACCAACAACACATGTACCTTTTTTCCTTCTAAAAAAATGCTTTGAGGCACACTTATTTTGTTCTACACACACACGCGCGCGCGCGCGTGCGCGCCCACACACACACACACACACACACACACACATATGTACAACATGGTTTAGGGTTACTTTGGTGCAAATGCAACTCATCATGTTACCGGGTGATAGCCATGGCTCAAGATTTAACTGGAGTTGGGGCTCGAGATTTAAGTTGAATTAGGATATGCCTTTTTCTTCTACTAAGACCTCTATGTCTCGCCTCTGCATTAGCATCAGCAGTAACAAAGCCATCACCCATCATGCCTTCCAAGAGTAAGTAAACCCTTCTATGACAAAAGAAACCGTTCAGCGATGTGTTCCCCATCAAACTTCATCAGTTGCATGTGCAAATTTTCCATCGAGACCAGTGCCTCAACGCCGTAGTCGCCATGATAACGGAGCTCTATCGCTATTGAGGAAATGGAGTTTGAGAGAAGGGTATGTAGAGATCTTGGGATCGCACGATTCGACTCAAACTTAGCCATTCTTGACATCACAAATGGTCAGTTATAATCAATGAAATAGGTCATGAGAACCGGTCAAAAACCCAGGCCAGGAGAACTAGACGAATAGCTTGTGGTTAAATTACGTTAGGGGGTTAACTATACCTTAGACAAAGGTTAGGATAATTGTGTCCCAAATTTGATAGTTTGGGGTGTTTAACATACTTATCTGGTAGGTCCCAAATCTGATAGGCCCTCGGTAGCCACATCCGCAAACGGTTGGCTGAAGAGTCCCAAAGAACGCCCCTAAACGTGAGGCTGATCTAAACTAAAGTTAATGTCGAGCGGATTAGTGCATATTTAGATAAGGGCCCTATTTTCCGACTTACACCGCTCCCGCATCCGCATGTAGAGAAAAATAATGAGAGCCTCGTGAAATTCAATGAAACTGATACTGACTGACTAGCACTAGCCCTAGTTAAAGCGGTCGCCAAGGCAACAATTTTTTTACAGGGTAGACATGACATCAACATCTCATCCCCTGGTGCTTTTGCCAATGTGAAGCAACAAATAGCTCCTGCAAAATCAAAAATCGAGAGGCAAAGCAACAAATAGTTTCTGCAAAATAAAAACTCGAGAGGCAAAGCAACAAATAGTTCCTGCGAAATAGAAACTCAAGATGCATGGTGGCAATTGGTAGCAGAGATGTAGCATTCCTAAACCTATTATCAGGTAGCACAAAATCAACCTTAGAAGTTCTTTTTCGGTTTATTATTTTGACTCAAACTCATGGAATGCCCATCCATGATCACTAGCTTCAACCTCTCTTTCTCTTGCTATCCCTCTTCCTGACGCTTCTCACCGGCAACGCCAAAATATCATTTCTCCCGTTGTTGCGCCGTTGTTGGAGTCACGCCGAGCTCCTCTTTGAGCTCAGTCGGAGTCCTCGTCTTCCATCGCCATGCCTTTTAGGCCGCCCACACCCTGCAGAACAACACAAAGCTCAACAAGGTGAGAATTCATTTTGGCTACATGTCAAGTCACTGCTGCCCGCAAACAGTGGCGAAGCCACGTTATACCTGTGTAGTCGCTTGACTACACAGGATTTTCGTACGTAGTTGACCCCAGGTCTGCATACGACACGCTGAATTTGGAATTTCGGTACACAGGCCCATCTATCAATTGGTTGGGCCGCTACTGGGCCATAATAGCAAGAAGTCCAAAATCCCTTACCTGCGTTGATCCCCAAATTACGTGATCTCCTTTAACTTCCCGTACTAACGCATGACAGTGGACAGCCGCCGCAGCGCAGCCTCTTCCCGTCCTTCGCCCGGCGCCTCCGATCTTTGGCATGGACTCTGGGCGTGAGGCGTCAGGCACGGCCACCTCCGGCCGTCTGGCTAGCCGCGAGCGACGCACCCACGGCTGCACACGCATAGTGCGCCAGAATCAATTGATCAATATAATACTGCTGTACTAGTCACCACTCTGTATCCGATCCAACATCAGGATGAGGCCCTCCACTTCTATTTGTAAGTTTTATTTATCTGCCAACGCTGCAATACTCTTCTTTATCTTCCATTTTTTTTCTCTCACTAGCAATATTAAGATTCAGGAAGCAAGAGATTGTTTTTATTAAGAATAATAATTGCATATTTTGTTTTTCTTAGCAATAGATTTATTTTGTCAGGTCTTTGGTTTGATAAATGGATAAATTTGTAAAGAAGTGGCAGTTCAAGTCAAATGTTGCAAATTCCTCACAACAATCACCTAAAAATGGGGAAGAACAGACTCCTATTGATGCTCACAACATATCAAAGTATGCATGACCGCAAAGCACTACTACCATAGATATGTTTGTTCGTAGTAAAGTAAGATATTTTTTGTTCCTGTTTATGATCTAGAAAAGTTCATTAGTAAAGCTTGACATCACAAGGTTTTGATCCTGGCACCGCCACTGCCCGCAAAGAAAGAAACTGAAAGCCAAAAACACTAAAAGCAAAACGTCCAATGGATTTGTTTACGATTCTGGCCCCAAGATGGTACTGGGAAAATTAACTGTCACCAAGACAAAGTACTTCCCCCATCTGGATTTTGTCATCCCCCCTCATATCTTAGAACAATTTTCAATATAGATCTCACTTGCAAAATATAAGTGATATGCTATAATAATTGTATTGTCAGATTTGTATTTGAAAGAAGTTTCTAATGATACTTTTTTTTGCTAAACATACAACTCATATACTTTTTTTTTGCTAAACATACAACTCATATTTTATAAGTTGAATTTATGATAGAAATTTAACCCAGACTCTAAAGATATCCGTGCTCCAGCCACCCACGTCAACCCCTCCCACGTGGAGCCACACCTTTCCATGCCCCACACACAATGTAAAGTACCAGAATATCAATTGGTATGTGCTTTCACCGTCAAAGGATATGGATATATAACACAACCTGCCGGCCCCACGTGTAAGAGCACCTGGGCTAGGAGATGGGCACGTTGGCCACCCACAGCCCACCTCTAGAAATTTAATTACAATGTGAAAATTAGAAATAACATAAACAGTTGGATCTAAATAACTAATCATTTAAAAATAATTATAATCCTTTTTTTCAAGGGGAAAAAATAATAATAATCCTAACAAAGTGAATCACAATCAAATACTCCCTCCGTCCCAAAATATGTGTCTCAACTTTAGTATAACTTCTAAGTTATACTAAAGTTAAGTTGAGATACTTATTTGGGGTGGAGGGAGTAGTATATAATCATCTAGTACAATAATAAAATTATGGTGATGAACTGAAGTGTAAATAGCAGTGGCCAAGCCAGTCAGTACCTTCTTGGACTTCATCTCCTTGATTCTGTACCTGATCCGGTTCACCTGGGAGAGCCGCTGCCCCGGGCAGATTTTCTGCACGCACGAACAGATCGTGTCAGTGATACCAAAACGAATGCATGAAATAAAGATTTATTTTTGATAAAAAAAAGCTTTGGGCATGCATGCGTACGGTGACTTGCTTCTGGACTATCTCGGGGCGCCTGTTTGGGAGCCGCGGCAGCTTGGTGCCCGTCATGGCCAGCCAGTCCTCCTCTTTCTCCTCGTGCGTCAGCTGCTTGACGATCCGCGGCACCACCGGTCTCGCCATGGCCGCCTTCTCCTCCTTCTCCTCGACGTGCGGCGGCACCTCCACCATGGGCGCTTTCCCTTTCTGCTTCTCTGTCGCCTTGATCGACTCCTGACGCTGCGGCTGCTGCTGCTTCTTAGGCTCCCGCTCCCCTTTGGGCGCTGGCTGCTGCTTCTCGCCGGAGGCGGTGTGGGGTTCCTCCGAAGTACTGGTCAACAACTCAACATCATTTTTCGCATCAGTAGAACGATCGACGACACGACCAGAACTCAAAAGGTTAGTAGTAATAACAGAACTAACGCATGACTATGTATGTTGTACTCCCTCCGTCTCATAATATAAGATCGTTTTTGAACTAGTAAAAAACGCTCTTATATTATGGGACTGAGGGAGTACGTCGGGACCTGTTTACGCGGGATCTGTTTACAGGCAAAGCGAAGCAAACATGGTTAACGGTATGGGATTGCGATGTAATCAGATACCGGGTGGAAAACTGCGAACCAAACACCTCCGTAGAACAATCTAGTTTGATCCGGTAATGTCACCGGTTTGTCCCTTCCTTGGCTCCTTGCACCGCGTACACGCAAACAATGGATGAGATAGAAACTATTAATGTGGCAATAGTGCCAGAGTGTGTGCGGACGGATATGCAAGCTCACTGGGTAGATACTCTATATATAATGCTGGAGATTGGCCAGATTATCTATCCTGGGGATAATCTGGTGATGCTTAATGTGACGTTAGTACTCTACTGGTAGTGGAAACAAAATATGATTAAAATACACTTCCGTTTCTAAAGATGAAAATAGAAGACTACAAAAAGTGTTTAAAACAATTCGAAACAGAGGCAAAAGATTTACCTCATCTCGTCAATAAAGAAGAAGGTTACTAGAGGTTCAAAGGAGGGCCATTACTCCTCGACAAATGGCCAAAAAGCATACTCTCGCGGCATAATGGAACCCAAGTGCCTTGCACTAGTGCATGGTTACCCAAAGCTTGGCCTCGGCCTTACTGAGCGCGAAGACGATCATCAGCATGTTAGATGGCGAAAACGGATCGCTGATTCAGGATGGCTAGGCCCTAGCCTTGTCGTCTGATGGTAATTCGCATGGCCCATTTGAGGCGTGGATTGCGCTTGCGGCAAAATTACGCGTGTTTCTACGTGTTTTTTTTTGGGGGGGGGGGGGGGGGGGGGGGGGCAACGCAGGGACTCTTGACAAAGCTTTTCGCGAGCAGTTAGTGGCGGAATTGGCAATGCTAGATGCCCAGGCTGATCAATGCGTGTTCTTGCCGAATGGGAACATAGATACGCCACCGACAACAAGGTCATCGCTATCCTTCGCACGGAGGAAGAGTCTTGGCGTCATAGGGGTGGGCTCAAGTGGATTACCAAAGGCTATGCGAACATACGCTACTTTCATGCATATGGGAATGGCCGTAGGCGTAAGTGCTCCATCCAGTCTCCGCAATCGGAGCAGGGGCTCATGTTGGCCAGGGGAAATCAAGAAGCACATCTATAATTTCTACATTAGCTTGATGGGCTCGGATGAACCCAAACTGGTCGTGCCGCGCTCTAATTTGTTGGTTCACTCGCAATGCTTTCGCATGAGGAAAATGGTAAGCTTATGTGCTCCTTCCTGGCTCAAGAGATCGACGCGGCGCTTCTCTCCATGAAACTGGATACGGTGTCGGTCCAGACAGTTGGCCGGTTGCCTTCTTCCACATGTTCTTGAATTTTCTGAAGGGCCCTTTGTTTGCCATCTGCACTGGTTTCACACTCGGTACGGTTGATATATCTAAGTTAAAATTTGGCGTGGTTCCGTTAATTTCAAAAGTCAAGGGGGCTAATAATATTCGCCAATTTTGCCCGATAGCGCTGATCAACGCTCCTTTTAAAATCCGTTCCAAAGCCTATGCCTCACGTCTCTCTCTGGTGGTCCATTGCGTCATAAATAGACGTCGATCCGCGATCAGTGGTGTTACATGAGATAATGCACGGAGTTAAGAGATGTAGACAGTAGCTACCCTGCTTAAGTTAGATATCGAAAAAGCTTATGACCGTGTCAGGTGAGCGTTTCTCCGTGAGGTTTTGCTTCGCAATGGTTTTGAGGCTAGGTGGGTTCAACAAGCATGGGTTGATACAAGGCAATACTCTATCGATGTTGCTCTTTAACTTCGTACCTAATGCACTCTCGGCAATGCTCGATAGGGCTTGAGCTGTTGGGCATATGAAGGGGGGTAGGTGGCCCACCTTATCCCTAGGGGATGTTGCAATTGCATTACATAGATGACACAATGCTATTGTTGGAACCGGACCAGCTTAGTATTGCCTCGGTAAAACTAATCCTTCTTTGTTTTGAGGCAATGTTGGGGCTTAAGGTTAATTTCCATAAGTGCAAGGTGATTTCCATGGGGATAGATCCCTGGGAGGAACATCGGGTTGCAAGTTAGGAGCCTTCCCAATCTCATACTTAGGGCTCCCAATTACTAACAATAACCTTACAATCTCTGACAGGGAGTTGTTGTGTACTTCAATAGCTAAGAGGGTTTGCCCGTGGCATGGCAAGTTCATGTCTTCGGGTGCCGGGCTGATCTTAACAAATTTGAGCCTCTCCTATCTTACCATATTCATGATGGGCTTGTTTCTTCTGGCCGATGGGGTTCACGCCAAACGGGACACGCCGCGCTCCAAGTTCTTTTGGGAAGGAACAGGAGCCAAGAGGAAATACCACAAGGTTAAGTGGGCGACAGTTTACCGTCCAAAAAAGTTAGGAGGCTTGGGCATAATATATTTGAAACTTACGAACATTTCCCTTTTATCCAAGTGGATTTGGAAGCTCTCCTAGAATGCTAGTGGGCTTTGGGCTGAGCTTTTCAAGGCAAAGTATTTCCCGAACTTCTCTTTTGTTTTGAATCTAAGGTTTGTAGCTCCCCATTTGGGAATGGGATCCAAGCAGTTAAGCCGGCTTCCGCTCTGGGGGCAAAGTTTCCGACTAGGAATGGCAAGTCCATCCGTTTTATTGTTGTTTGACTCTTGGTTGAATTTACAGCCGCTTTGCATGGAATTATGTGCTATGTACTCCATAGCAGTGGAGCTGGATATCTCGGTAGTTGAGGCGTTTCTCTCCTCCCCCTAGTTATAGACTTTCATCGTTAGCTAACCCCTGTCGAGAATGCTAGTCGAAACTCTCTTTGGGATAGGCTCCAATAAATGCTCCTGTCCAGTGATGAGGACGTGGTTACGAGGCACCTTACTAGCTCTAGCAAGTTCTCGGTAAAATCGTTCTACGCACAACTATCCAAAACTTCCGCACTTTTTGTCGTGCGCCATATTTGGAAGGCCACTACTGCTCAAAGTTAAAATCTTCCTGTAGCAAATGTTTAGAAACCGCCTGCCGACGTCTAACAATATAGTTAAGCGCAATGGTCGTTTGGACGTCAATTGTGCTTTGTGTGTGGTGTGGGAGGACGCCAACCACGTCTTCTTTACATATCCTTTTTTGTGCTTTGTGTGGAGTGCGGTCCGGGGCTGCATTGGGATCTAGCCTCTAGTGCGGGTTGATCTTGCTACCGAACTTGTTACGTGGCATGTCCAAACGCATAATGTGGCCATGTGTAGAGCCACTGTTATGGGCCATTCGACAAATCGGCAAAAAAAATAATGATTGAGGCTGTCCCCCCCCCCCAACCCTATTGACTGCTTTTTCCAATGCAATGTTTACCTGCAGCATTGGATGCTGCTCGGGAAGCGAAGGAACGTTGATAACATAGTGTTGGCGATCAGCAAGCTATGACGGGTCTACTCGATGGCTCGTTCGTCTCCGTCAGTGTCTTAGGGTCATGGCGTCCTTTTGGATCCTTCCCGAGCCTGCAGGCCCTGCCTGTGTTTGATGCCCTAGTGATTTATCTTATACTCAGGAACCCAAGTTTTCTCTGAGTACCATGATTTCTTTGTATATTGCCAGTGTGTAGGCTTTATTAAGTTTAAGACGAACACTTTTTTCTCTTCATTCTAAAAAGAACCTTTCATTCCTCTCATTCCAAAGTTCCCACACAACGAGCATGATGGTGGAGGCTATCACTTTCCTCCTTTGGCCATGACCGAGAGTACCGTGGTAGTCCAGCCCACTAAGCGATGTTCAACTCCAAGGAGGCAAGCCATGCCTTTAAAACCTCAAAAACACAGATGGAGGGTTTGCACTTGAACAAAATGTGCGTAGCGGACTCAAGGTCCCTCCTGAAAAAGTTGACTGAAGTCGTGGTTTGGACATCCTCTCCTCTCTAGACTCCGCGGTCGAAAATCATATTCTTGATGACGAGTCATGCAAAGAACTTGCACTTGGGCGGCACCCATTTATCAAATGATGCATGCTCTTCATCGAAATGGTGACGGACACCTCAAATTGACCCTTATAAGCGGAAGTAGCAGAGTAGATGCCATTTCCCGCAAGCTTCCAAACGATGTTATTGGCGGTCTCTTGCTGAAGATGAACATGATCAAGCATAGCCCAAAAAGTGCAAACTTGATTGATGTGATAAACTATGAGTCCCATGGACATGTCAAATCTCCTCAGCCAAGCTTTAGAGTGTGATGAGGACCGAACCTCGAGGCGAGATCCGATCTGTCGTTACAGCCCGCTCTTTCATGATTGCCCACCTTCGGTGCAGTAGCCTCTTGCCCCCGCACGTGGTGTACGCGAAGTAGAGGGTTTGAACCTTGAGGTTGAACACAATATAACCAATCTAGAAGATGGAAACTCATGCGCAAGACAATGTCAATGCAGAAATCACAATAGAGAGGTTTTCAAAGATTCCTCCAAAACATAGGATTTTTAGAAAGCTTCCCTCAAAACTCAATACGGGTATTTTCCTGACATACACGTCTATGTCCTCAAAATAATTTGTTGTTACATGGCACACAACATAGGCTTTATTAGACGACCCAACTAACTTAGCTTGGGAAGCAAGCTGATTGCCCAACTAAAACTCCTGTATGTGCTCAAAAATTACCTAGAATCTACCAACTATTAGATTTCTTACTTTATAGGTTATCAAGACAATCTTTACAGACCAAACCAAACACCTTAGATTTCTAGCGTAAATAAATATGACTTCTTTTAAATTGATGTGTCATTTGGTGTACTATGCATGGTAGACCCCAACTGCAAGTCTTCCAACTCAATATATTCCATGCACGTGAACCTCTCAGCCAAATCTCTCCTTGATTGGAAGGAATAAAAATAGCAAGTTCACGCACCTTTCTCTTTATACCGTGACCCTTAAATAATCCAATCATCTCTTCTTCAAAGTAGGAAACCAATCTCTCTTTTGTCATCTCCAACTCTGAAATTATAACTAAGTTGTTGGTTTCCTTTTACTCGTATGATTGATACGGTGGCTGTGGAATGACAAAAATAGAAGCATGGACTTTCCCTGTCCTCAGCTCGCCCACATGCATCAATACCTGGTTTCTTCTTGCTCCTAATCGATGTTATTTTTGTCCAATCCGGGACAAATACATTATTTCTCATGTCCAACCCATGCAAAGTAGATGCGTGGCTACGACTTATGTATGATGTGTACTTTGGCACTTCAGCATCATAGACTAGAATAACGCCAAGAATATCATGAATATGTGTGGTCGTATCATGCTCTAGACCTTGAGACGAAACCGACCTCAGTTTTGAGTAAGTCTCTTCAGAGATATTTAATTTGTAGATTGATCAACGACCACTGAAATTTCAATAGCTTCGACCTTCTTCTTTTCTGCTTCTTTGTGCTCTTTTATCTTCTCAAGGTGTTCTTTCCTCCAAGCAATAAACGGCTCCTCCTCCACGTGCACAAAGCCATATTTCTTACCCTCATTGAAGTGATATGTGTTGGCGCGACTATTATATTTAGCACGGTGCTCCTTGTACCATGTATCTCCCAACAACAAGTGACATGAAACAATCTACATAAGGAACACGTCGCACGTGACTTTGCAAAAGATTTTTTTTAACAAAAGCGATACCTTTGTTCAACAAGTATGGTTGAAACCCTTGGCCTTTGCATCATTGTGATGCACACAACCATTTCTATTAATTATCAAGCAGAGTACTGAACAAATGCATCTAGGGTCAAAACATTGCAAGATGTGAGAAAAGCACCTAGGACTAATTCAATTTCTTCTGCAACAACGCCTTCAAGAAGGAATAAACGTCCTCACGTTGTCGTCGCCACGTCCTGTCGAAGACAGACCAGACAAGGATTTGCATCATGATTGCCAAGACCAGCACCACAACAAGTAGACAACACCTTCAACAAGGTAACGACGCAAATTCGTCACTGCTAAGCATGACTAATAAAGGCCAGTACAAAAAAATTCACCACAGATATGAAGGAGTGTTTCAGTTAGCATCTTCATCATGTATGAGGCGATATTAGCATCCATTAGTACTCCGTGCCAGGCCAAAAAGACACCAGTAGATTAGTGGGACGGGTTCCTACCTTAGACCACCGCCACGGCCATTGGGGGGGACAACCCATGTCTCGGTGTGAAAATGACCGCCATCACTCCACATACTATCGAAGCCACTACCCTAGTGCTAGATGTCAGCACGGAACTGCAAGTGTGCACCTTACTCATTTGTGTCAGACACTGCGACTCACACCATGAACCTCCTCGTACAATAGCCGTTGCGATCGCACTAGATGAAAATGACCTTTGTGTTGTAATTGAGAGCCCACAACATCGCTTGCGACAACCGCCGTTGTGCTTGGAGAAACGCCAACATGCTTGTGGATGCATCACCATGGCTCTTGTTCTCCTTGTCATGGTCGTTGAGGATTGCTAACCTCGCCACGGTGGCTAGCAGAGACCGCTTATGCCACCATCACTTGTCCTCCCAAGATATGGCAATTGCCTCTTGTGCCACTATGATGAACGGAGGCCGTCATGAGTCCTCCACGTCCCATAGAGGTTGTCGCTATCCCTATGCCTTTATGGCCACTCGGCGGAGCCTCATCAGCATGGCCCTCCCAGCGGAGTGTCCTGTAATACGAACGAGGCGACACCTGGAACTCCATGTGCGCCGAGGTTTTCGCGTTCACCTCTGGCTTAGAGTGCGAGCTGCGAGAGAGTCCCGCAATTGTCGGCAGCTGGTGTTGCACATCTCCATATGGGAGGTCCTCGCAACCTCCTTGTCGTCCTTGCCAATCTCGACATACAACAGGATGGACTCCGGTGACCTGACTTCTACAAAATAGGCAACCAATATCTCTCCTTGTTCATCTCCAATTCTCACGTTATAAGTAAGTTACTGAGTTTCCTTGTACATACTTTATTGATATAGTTGATGTGGAATGAAAAATAGAAGCACGACTGACCTAGACTTTCCTTGTCCTCAGCTCTCACGCAAGTAGAAATACCTAATTTCTTCTTGCTCCCAATCGATGTAGTTTTTGTCCAATCGATGAAAAATACATTATTTCTCACGTCCAAATCATGCAAAGAAGATGCATGGCTACAAGTTACTAACGATGTGTACTTTGGCGCTTCAGCATCATAAATCAAAATAATGGCAATAGTATTAAGGATATGTGCGGGTTGTATCATCCTCCAGATTAAAATGAATATGTCCTTGGTTTTGAGTTGGTTTTTAGGGAAATATTTTTATTCGTTGATTGACCGACGACCATCTAAATTTATATAGCTTTGGCCTTCTCCTTTTCTGCCTCTTTCTGCTCTTCTATCTTCTCAAGTTGTTCTTTTCTCAATGCAATAAAGGGCACCTCTTCCATGGACACGAAGCCATATTTCTTACCCTCGTTGATGTGATATATGTTGGCGCGACTACCATATGTAGCACTGTTCTCCTTGTTACATTTCTCTCCCAAAAATAAGTGCATGAAACCATCTGAACAAGGAACACGACGCACATGACCTTTCAAAAGAATTTTCCAACAGAAATGGTACCTTTGTTTGATGTGTCACGGTGAGCTCGTCGTGACCCTAACGCAACAAGTATCGTTGTGTTGGTGGTAGCATTGGCAGCTCCAGTTTCCCCACAATTTTGAAGCTTGCGACATTGGCTAAATTCATGTGGTCAATCATCATGGCACAAGATCTCTCTCTCACCACCACACGGGTGTGTAAAAGCATTGCCCCACGGCCTTCCTCATCCACATGATAGCCATATCGCAAAATTCATAAGGATGGCACACTCATCATCCTCTCCATAGTTTCGTGAACAATCTGATGTTTGAATACCACTTTATGAGGATCGAACCTCGAGGCAAGATTCGATATGTTGTCGTGGCTCAATCTTTATTGCACTCCACCTTTAGTAGAATATCATCTCATTTACGTACGCGATGTACGCGAAGTAGAGAGTTTGAACCTTGAGGTTCAGCATGAGAGAACCAATCTAGAAGAGGTCAACTCATGTGCAAGATAATTTCTACACAGAAACCTTAATACATATGTTTTCTAAAGCTTCCGTCAAAACTTAGGGATTTTATGTCAACTTCCTTGATATGGGTGTTTACCTGAAAACACATCATGACTATCTACACCAATGTAAAAAGAGTGAGTTGTGGATATCCAAAAAATCTCACTCGTTCAACCATATCTATCCAACGGTCTATGTCGCTCCGGCGTTTAGCGTTAAACATGTTTAGCACCCATCACTAATTAATATCATGCCTAATATGAACGTCAGCATTAACCAAGTAAATACTGTCATGCAATTAATATCATACCTAAAATAATGCGCAATAAAATTAATATGTTGCCTAATATTAATGTGCATTGCATGTACACAATTGCTAGTTTCCTCAAAATAAACCGTTGTTGCATGGCGCACAACATAGACTTTTATAGCTGAACCAACTGACTTAGCTTGAAAAGCAATCTGATTGCCCAACTAAAACTCTTGTATGTGCACAAAAGTTACCTGGATTCTAACAACCATTAGATTTCTTACTTTATAGGTTATCAAGAGAATCTTTGTAAACCGACCCAAACACCATAGATTTCTAGCATAAACAAATAAGACTTCTTTTAAATTGGTGCGACAGTGTTGTGTTATGCATGGGGACCTCAATCGCAAGCCTTCAAACTCAATATATTCCATATACGTGAACCTCTAAATCTCTTCATCGATTGGAAGGAATAAAGATAGAAACTGACTATTCTCTTTATACCATGGCCCTTAAATACTCCGCCCATCTTTTCTACAAAACAGGAAACCATATATTTCTCCTTTGTCATCTCTAGTTCTCACATTATAATTATGTTGTTGGTTTTCCTTGTATTGACATGGTTATACGGTTGATGTGGAATGAGTAAATAGAACCAAAATTGATTAGGACTTTCCTTGTTCTCAGCTCTATTGCATGTATCAATAACTAGTTTCATCTTGCTCACGGTTGATGTTGTTATCTTCCAATAGAAAAATATATTATCTCTCGCGTCCAATCCATGGAAAGAAGATGCATGTATACCAGTTATGTATGGTGTGTACTTTGATGCTTCAACATCATAAACCGAAATAACAGCAACAATATCATGGATATGTGCAGTCATATCAGAGCGCCCTTAACATACAAATTTCTCCTCGAGGAGACCTCAAAAATGGAAGGCGCAAGGCTTCACTCCATTGAGCCATGGGGAGTGCCAAAATCTGGTCTTCTGGCCATCATCCACAATATTGGTGGTAGCGGCGTAGAAAAGGGCCATGTCCTTATTATCACACGGCTTGCCCAAGCGAACCGAAGGCCGGGTGGGCTCCGGCCATTCATACCACAACAACCTTAGTTGCAAGGCCCTAGCATACTTGTGAGATCTAGGACACCCAAAAAAACTTTGGCCTACATATCATCTTCCAATTTACCTTGGATTGACCAATGGAAACTTTGTTGGACCGTCCCACAATAAAGCACTCTTGATCTTCTCAAAGCACCCATGGTATCCTCGGGGAAGACTAGGGGCATAGCATGGTATGTTGCCTGGGCTGTGAGGACTGACTTGACAAGTGTGATGCTGCCCACCGTCGTGATGAGCTTCCCTTGCCGAACAAGCTTCCCAACATCCTTGTCAATGAGGTGCTGCAAAACAATTTTTGAGAAAGCAGTGAACCGACAAGGGTAAACGGATATATCTCATGGGGAACGCAGATCGCAATGCTAGGAAAGGCTGGAGGACGTCATCAATCTCAATCTCGGTGCATCTAGTTGGAGTAACAAGACTTTTTTTTTCAAGTTGGTCACTAGCCTAGTAACCTCCCAAAAGCCGGTAGGATATCGGTGAGGCACTGAATGTTCTCCTTGATGGGAGCCACAAAGATTGTTGTGTCATTGAAAAATAAGGAGGTGTGGATGCATGTGGATACAAGGTTGTGTGGCAATGTCCAGAAGGTTCTGAAGCAGGTTAGTCGCAAGCGCGAAGAGGAGAGGGGACAATTGGTCACCTTGTGGAAGCCCCCTCCCGTGCTTGAAAGGATCAGAAGGCACACCATTAAGGAGAACCATCAATGAAGACAATCGTAGGAGGGTCGCGAGCATGTCTCTGAATCTATCGGGGAACCCACATCGAAGGAGGAGATCAATAAGAAAATCCCATCTAACTGAGTCGAAAGCATTCTTGATGACTAACTTGAATATGAGGGTGGGATTTATGAGCCTATGTATCTTCCTCGCTAGAGTTTACGCATGTATAATAAGTTGGCATGACTACTCCCGATCTTTATGAAGGCACTCTAGGAACGTGACACCAATGTGTCAATAAAGGTGCCAATCGGGTGGACATCATCTTGGCCAGAATCTTTGTGAGCATGTGAATAAGGTTAATCGGCCTAAAGTCAGTGATGCACTAATCACCGTCCTTCTTTGGGAGGATCACAATGTTGGCTGAATTAAGCCACTTAAGGTGCTCAATAATGAGACTGGAAAAATTATTGATCATAGCCATGACGCCATGCTTAATCGTAGCACAACAAGCCTTGAAAAAAGCCTTGGCAAAGCGATCTGGAGATGGAGACTTATCCTTAGGAATTTGTGCAATGATGTCAATCATTTCCTTCTTTGTGAAAGGGTCTCCGATGCCAGAGAGGTCGTAGTTGGAGAACTATAGAATTTCCCAATTAAAGTCTCTTTGACACCCTTGTACTTTATGCAACATGGGGGAGAAATGGTCTTGCACTACCCTCGCTTTATCATTGTGGAAAGTAAGCTAGCCGGCTCCCTGCCGAATCTTGTCGATGAAGTTATTGTGCCTTCAAGCATTAATGCAAAGCTGAATTTTTTTTGTATTTGCATGACCCTCCTTAAGGTTCAAAATGATCTTTCCAGAATCGTAAGATCGACGACCCTCCACTTTAGCCTTTATCGCAAATCACTCTCCTCTAGTGAAAGTGGTAGAGAATCTATGTCTGTATCGAATCTAAGGATGACCTCAAGCGCCATGTGCAACCGAATCTTGGAGGTAGAGAAAATGGTATTGCTCCAACACCGGAGATAGATGTTGGTGCAATTCAATTTGTCAAAGAGCACCCTGCACGGCTCCTTTTGTGGCGAGGGCTTCCCCCAAGCCTCCACAACAAAATTCCAAAACCCGGAAGCTTGACCCAGAAGTTCTCAAATTTGAACGCACGCAGTCGCTTCAGACCATGTTCACTAGCAAGAAACAAGGGACGATGATCCGAGAGGGAGGACGACGGGGCAGCGAGCACATGGCTGTCAAAATGAAGATCCCAATCGGCGTTGCAGAAATAGCTATCCGGCTTGCATAGAGTCGGATCCCGCCGCTCATTACGCCAAGTGAACTTCCTATTCTACAAGTGGATCTCTTTAAGCTCGCATGGATCAAGAGTATCACATAAGAGAGTGACGCACAAAATATTAGTGTGCCTCCTGTTTTTGTATCGAGTTCTATAAATTTGGTTAAATTCACCCGTGACTAACCACATGACACCAAGATAAAGTTTCTGGGCGAGGAGCTCTACAAAAGAACCATCTTTCCGAGGATAGGTTGTGGGTCCATAGATTGTATACAGCTTGATCTCGATCATAGCTGATTGATGGAACACCCCGCTGGTGATGCCGGAAGCACCGAGCATGTCGTTGTTCCAGAAAAGCATAATACCAGCCCTAGTACCAAGGGCCGGTGCGACTGGAAAGTTCCTCAGTCTGACGTTGCCAATATAAATGTTAGTAGCATCGCCGGTAGTTCCCAACTTGGATTCTTGAATGTGCACGAGGTTATAAGAGGAGGTCACAATCATCTCAAGGAAAATTGCTCTTCTATCATGGTAGTTCAGCCCCCTGACATTACAGCTAATGACGCTAAGGGTGTGTTCTAACATTGGTAAGAAGGGGTAATCAAGCAGTGCACACAAAGGAACACTTGCACTTTAAGAAACAATGGACTACAAACAAGTTCATACCATCTCTGACAATAACATTATGCTACAAAGAGGAACAACAAGGTCCGGGAGAATGCCATCCCCTGGAGACGGACAACAAAAGGCTTCCTAGCATCTGGGACTAAAAGAACTCAAGCAACAACTTGTACACGAAGTTAGACCACAACCATGGTTTCGATCGATTCATGTATCTACTAGTCGAGGCTCTCCTCGCCCCCATGCAGGATCAGAACATCCTCCATTGTGGTAGCCAGGTCGCAGTCCTGCCTAAAGAGGGCACGGAGCGTGCTGACGGTGACCGACGATAGCTTCCCCTGGAACAATTTATCAAACTTGGAGATAGCAAGCTGAGTAACATCCTCGCCCTCGACGACAATCCCCATACGCCAGTAGAGGATCTTCTTGGCAATCACGCCACTGGAGTGGACCTGATCTTGGACTGGGGGCGAGCGTTGTTGCGAAGAAGTGACACACCGTAGGGCTGCAAAGTCTCTTTGGAGGCCTCAGCCTATAGCAATGAGGAGTGGAAAGTAGCAGAGGCTAGTGTCGGATGACAAACAACGTGGTCGATGGGGTCTCAGTATTGTGGGGTTTAGGGGCTGGGTTTCCATGCTCATGCATGAGATTCGACATGGACTCAGCCATCAGTGGCGACGCAGAGGCCACTAGAGGCGGCGGTGTTTTGAGGACTGAAGTAGGTGTAGTAGGGTCATGCATATGTGTGAGTGGTGAGCACCTAACAGCTTCCAACGCGGTGGCGCACCATGCGCCACATAAGAGCTCCTGGCATCGGAGAAACAGGCCCACCGTTGGTGAAGCATTGAGAGTGTCGTGCAGTAGCTGGACGAAACCAGCCCCCACCATGGCCTAGGATGCACCCTTTTACCATAGGGTGTGGGAGGCAGGGCCGAGACAGTCTTGCCCGCTAAGTTGTGCAGGCGCGCGAGGGAGGGCTGTCGACGGTTGTCCTAGAAGCCGATGCAAGGCCATCACGGGATGAGCGGATGCGCTAGACCAGCGCCGTGTGGGGGAGCGTCAAATAATGGTTTGAGGTGGTAGTAATTCGAGGTAAATGCATGAGCGGTGTTTGAACTTGCCATGCATGTTTCGCTTTGGTTGCCCTAGTTGCAAAATACCAAAACTGATGTAAAAGTTGGCTTTTGCATGCAACACAATGCAATCGCCATCACAAGTCGTTATTGCACTCGTGTGGCACTGTATTTTTGTTTGGAGTTGTCTACTATTCCTACAAGGCACCTAGTGCCTCGTACTTGCCGGTCCATGAGATTTTTTCATGGCACTAGGTTGGTCCCATTTGTCATATAAGACAATTTTCTTTTTTCGATTGTGTGTTCATGAAATGTGGGTCTCACTTAGCTCAACGAAAAAAATTGGCGGTTGCTACCAATCAACGGACGCATTTTTCGGAAAATCAGTCGGCTTCACAACCGTCTAATTGTGCCGTTGACAGTCGTCTGATCAGCCCCCTCCTGTAGCGCAAATCTCTTCGGCAACATTCTCGCCTTGCATTAGCGGTCGCAACAAAAGCTCATCTCCACGCATAGCTTCCCTGCCGCCAGTGAGATCCATGGGTCACAACACCATGATGCTGCACTGCAGCTCCCCACTACCGGTGTGGTCCGCCGGTCGCAGCACCACGTGCTGCACTGCAGCTCCGGCACACCGGCAATGAAGACAGTGCCAACACAATGAAGAAGGCACTCAAGCTCCCACACCCCCTCGCCGGCGAGGTCCGCCGGTTGCAGCACCATGTGTTGCATTCCAGCTCCGCCGTGCCGCCGATGAGACGGCTGCAACACCATGAACGTTGCACTGCAGCTCCTCCCTGCCGGTCGCAGCACCGCGTATTGAACTACAGCTCCGCCGTCCCCGACGAGATCTGCGAGGACGCGATACCGCGCGTGCTCAATGGAAGCATCCCTGTACGCCGGCGAGATCCGCGTGGGTAGCACCACCACTTGTGCTCCACCCCCCCCCCCCCCCCCCCCAAGGCGCCCGCTGCATGGATGCATCCCCGGCAAAGTTTTGGATTTCGTTTTGCAAAATATACCGCCCCCGAACGAAATTGACGAAATTCGTTTTTTCGGATTTTTTTGGGAAAATTCCGGACGAAAAGAACCATCCAAAATTTGAATTCTTGAACGAAAAATGAGCGAATTTTGAACGAAAAATGAGCGAAATTGTCCCAAAAATTCGAAATTCTGCAGCAAAGAGCATAAAGCAGAACAAGGCTGAACAACAATGATCCATTGATTGATAATAGACACGTGGATCAGAAATTGTTAAACTAGAAGGAATCAGAGTCTCCCGCTGCATTATCCGCTGATTCAGTTCCGGTCGCCCAGACGAGAGAGCTCGCACGCCGCGCCATGGAAGAGAGCGAGCAAATCAGACGCGAGGACGATGGGCTCCGGGACGAGGCGGCGGCGCGAGCAGATCGAGCGCGAGGACAGCGCCGCCACGTACAGAGAAGAGATGGGGAATTGGACGTTTTCCTGGGCTTGAAGCTCTGTTCCGTCCTTTTATATCACCAGCAGACCAACGGAGGTTGGGCCAGAGGCTGTGTTGGGCCGAATATTCAAATATGGCCGAAATATTTGGGCCGGCAAACAAGTTTACCGGGCCTCAACGAGATGGGCGGATTTCGTCCGAAATTCGTTTTTTCCAGACGAAATCCCCGGACACCGGCGAGAACCAAGCGCTCCTCACCTTAACGCCGGCGGCGCTGCACCACAGCAGCGGTGACGGTGCCAACGGTTCTCGGCAACACAGACCACAATGACGGGCGACACAGATGCTGCAAGACGACGCGGGTGTGGTGGGTCGACGGCTGTTGGGCTGCCGCCCGCCACCTACGGCTGCTCCGGCGAGGTCCATGGCGGAAAAATGGGGATCTCGCGCGCTCGTGTGGTGGAAGAATGAGTGGATCTGAACGCCATCGTGATCCTGACTTTGACTTCTCGGGAGCTGTTGCCATTGTGGAGGCCGCCGCGTCGCTGGGAGACACTCGCGGTTTGGCTCAAGGCACGCATCAATATTTGGAAGAAGAGACTGACCATGGATGCAAGCATCGGTGTGGCATAGTAGAATGGGCTCCTGGAGTTCTACATGGATGGTGAGTCACATGGAGTAGAGATAGAAAAGGTGTCCGGTGGTGAGGACTGAGAAGGAGACTTTGCTTTGCCAAGCTTCTACCATGGCATGGTGGGACGCCAAAGAGGACACACGACAGAGAGCGGCGGCGGTTGTGGTCACGATGCGGCTGAGCTCGCGAGACAGATGCGAAGGACGAGGCTGCGGCTACGGTTGAGTCATCACCGGCGCCGCGAGAGAGACAACAAGATTTATCCCGACGTGAGGATTGTGATGATTTTCTACCCAGGGATCTGGAGTGGATCCGGGACGGAGACACCGCCTCTCTCGACTGGCACCATATAGGCCTGCAGAAAAACCAGGAAGAAATAGATTCGTGGTTTTCTCCCCTAGGTAAACGACGGGGATCCTCCCGGGATCCCTTGCAACCAAACGAGCCCAATGTGGCATTAGTGCCAGCGGGGTGATGGACGTATATATTGCTTCTGTGTTCATTTGTTGCCTGATATGGAGTATATGATGCTTAATGTGACATTAGTACTGCTGGCATATTATGGAAACGAAACACGTCGTAAATGGGAGGGCTACAAAAGGTGTATAAATGAGTAAAAAAATGCACCACAGTCCTAAAGCTGGAGGTGGCGTGATAGATCACAACGCGCCACTAACTAGATCGGACCAAACATGAACCCATAACACAAACAAACGAGATCAGAACGGACGTGAACCCATAATAGAAAGAAAAAAAAGACCAGGCCGGCCTTGACCCGATCCCATGAGCCCGCGGCTCAAACCCGACCGAGACGACACAACACAAACAAATGAAGAATAGACGCAACGCTGTCGCCGACGGCCCACCCATGGTCACTGCCTGCGTCTACAGAGAATGTTGAGTACAGTATGCTTTGTGGGCGGGGAGTGCGTACCTGTGCTGCGAGAGGGTGGCAGCATGAGGAGACAGAGGAGAGATGGTCGAGAGGATGAGACCAAGGGCGCTCGGCAGCGGCATCACCTTCTCCTCCTTCAACGTTGGCTGTTGCTTCTCCTCCTTCAACGTTGGTTGTTGCTCGCCAATGGTGTTGTGAAGCTCCTCCGCGGAGCTGGTCATCATCATTCATCATTCATCATTTTAGAAACAAATAGTATGATGCAACAAGGACGATACGACCAACTAGAAAAGGTTTGTTTTGGGTCAATCGATCGATTACGGCACGCAGGTTTGGTTGCAAGGGAGTATCAACTGAACATTGTCTATGTATGTATGTAGACTGCCCGGCCAGTACATATATAAGATGGTTACGAGGATCATATTTGTATCTTTCCTGAGTAGAGTAGTAATGTAGCAGTGATATCACCGGTTCATCCGTCCCGCACCGCATACACACAAGCAATGGAGACTATTAATTGCATTAGTGTCAATGGGTCACTAATGCTTTTTTGGCGTTGCGAGATACCTCTATGATGGGTTGATGCTTAATGTGATGGATTCAGTGCTAGCATGAAAACAAAACATGCTAATATGTGTTGGATAAGTCCAAAAAATTATAACTGAGTGACTCTCTCTCTCTCTCTCTCTCCACCTCTTACATGCGGGCCCCACTTAATGTGCTCGATGAGTCCAAAAAAGTTTAACTGAGTGACGCCGTAAAGAAAGATACAACTGCATGCGACACGAACCAGTAGAGAACTGCGACAAAACATGCCAGTAGTGATGATGATTATGGACAACATAGCGAGGCGGAGGGATGTGCGTACCTGCGGAGCGAGAGGGTGACGGCGCGAGGAGGGAGCGACTGGTCGGCGACAAGGTTGGGATCGCAGGCACCCGACGACAGCATCGGCTTCACCGCCTCCGCCTGCGCCTTAGCGGGGGTCAACTCTGGTTGAGGCGCGGGACTGGGTGCGGGCGCGTCGCGGCGGCTGCGCGAGCGCTTCCTGCGGCCCCACTGAAGCGGCACGATGGCGTCCGGTGCGGCGATGCCGTTGCCGCCACCGCCGCCTATGTTAGGTCCCTGGGAGGTGTGCATGGCGACGTTGTAGAGATGGTGGCTCACGGGGGTAACTAGTGAGTAGGCCAGCTGAGGCGGTTGCAGAACTTGACCCCACGACCTATGCTGCTCGAGCGAGGTGCCGGCAATGTCGTTGCCACCGACGCCCCCGACGTTGGGTCCCTGGGATGTGTGCATGTCGACGTTGTAGAGATGGTGGCTCCCGAGGGCAGCGGATGAGGACGTCGGGCGCCCTCGTGGCATCTGGTGATCCAGCGAGGTGTTGGCAAAGTAGGGCGCGAGGCATGAGGTATCAACCACGACGATCTTGTCACGTTCGTCCTTGCTTGGAGAGGGGGCCGGCGTCGGTACCGCTTTCTTACGCGTCACGCTGCTACATCCGCCATCGGTGAGGGAGAGGGAATCCGGGTTGATTACTGGGTACCTGCACGTATACAGAAACCAAAATCAAAACAAACGATCGAGAGACAATGTTAGCAAGCGATCGGATCGCATCAAAACCTAGTCGAAAATTTGGATATAACATGAAACGAGCATCAAAACCTTCTTCCCCTCTTTGCGAGGTGAGGATTCTAAACCAAAACCAGTAAAAGAAAACAAACACGTTTACAAACTGCAAAATTAAAGTGTGAAATCAAAGATTTGAAAATAAAGTGAGCCGACGGGGAGTGCTTACCTGTGGAGCGCGAGGGTTGCGGCGACAGGAGGGATGGGCGAGGAGGCGCAGAGGTTCGAACCGCTGGTGCCCAGTGACGACGGCATCAGCTTCTCCGCCTCCGCACCCCACGCCTGACGCTGCAGCTGCTGCCTGATCTCCTGCTTCGGCTGCTGCTCACCACCGTCGGCGTTAGGCTCCCCTCCGGATCTGGTCACCGTCATGGGCTTCATCTTAGCAACAGTAGTATCACGCAATTCACGGAGGAGCCTCACAGCGACGATGTCAGTGTCTATGTGGGTTACTAGCAACTGAACAATATATTTGGAAGTATATATCTAGCATGCATGCCCGGTAGATGGATGTGAAGATCATATATATGTACTATGTGTATATGTATCTATCTATCCTCGTAGACACAAACAAGGACAATGGAAACTATTACTCCTTCTGTTCCTAAATATAAGTCTTTTTAGATATTCCAATATAAACTATATACGGAGCAAAATGAAGTGAATCTACACTCTAAACTATGTTTATATACATGCGTATGTAGTTCATATTGAAATCTCTAGAAAGACTTATATTTAATGTGATGCATTGATGAATAATGTGATATGGATGCCGGTGCTAGCATGGAAACAAAAAATGGTGTTGGATGAACCCAAAAAAGTGTAATTGAGTGACGCTGTAAAGAAAGATAGAACTGCATGCGACACGAACCAGATAGAACTGCGACAAAAACAGATAGTATAGCCAGGCGGAGTGGCGTGCGTACCCGTGGAGCCAGAGGGTGCCGGCGCGAGGAGGGGGCGACGGGGCCGCGCTGAGGTTGGGACCGCGGGCGCCCGGCGGCGGCATCTCCGCTCGCGCCTGCGCCTTGGCCGCCTTGCGGCTCCTGAACTTGAGGGATGCCCGACGGCGCACCTCGGCGCGCG
Source organism: Elymus sibiricus (assembly GCA_039707655.1). Lineage (NCBI taxonomy): Eukaryota > Viridiplantae > Streptophyta > Magnoliopsida > Poales > Poaceae > Elymus > Elymus sibiricus. Next base: position 355,275,905 of record CM077664.1, on the reverse strand, counting down.
TCAGCTCGGGTTCGGGCGCGGGAGTGGGCACGGGCGCCTCGCGACGGCTGCGCGAGCGCTTCCCGTGGCCCCACCACTGGAGCGGCAAGGGAGAGTCCGACGAGACGATGCCGCCGCCGAGGTTGGGTCCCTGGGAGTGGGACGTGTGCATGGCGACGTTGTAGCGATGGTGGTTCACGAGGGCAGCGGATGAGGACGCCGGACGATTCTCGAGCGAGGTGCGGGGGAAGTAGGGCGCGAGGCGTGAGGTGTCAGCGACGACGTCCGGGGCGCGTTCGTCCTTGCTCGGTTTGGGGGCCGGCGCCGGCGCCGCTGGCTTTCGGCTGGCGCCGCTGCCGCCGCCATCGGCGAGAGGGAGGGAATCCGGGTTGACTCTCTGGGACCTGCACACGAAACAAAATCAAACAAACGATCGAACATTTGGAATTTTGGATGCAGCACTAAGTGGTTGTTTGGATAGGGGCCGATATATGGTAAACGAGTTTGTAGCCGAATTTTAGCAAAATCGGTTTTGCTAATGAATTTTTGGATAACTAATTTACACAGAAACACGTTTGGGTTTGGAAAGGGTAAAACTGGCTTGTACAGTTCCTTGTTTGGATAGGTATCCGAGTATACCGATTCACTTCCTTCCCTTTCTTCTCTCTCTTACTTTCCCCAATTTAAGCCATTGACGACGACTTTCCAAAGCTCCAGCTACAGCCTCTGATTCCTCCCCTGTTCTTCGTCCTTGGCACCTAGGCACCGGTGCTCTCCTCCCGTCGGGACGGCCTCGACGACTCCGCGCGCGGAGGCTTCCCCTGGTCGCCTGCCTAGGTTGATGCAGGTCGGCGTCGTACAAGCTCTTCACAGGGAGAGCTGCTCCTCGAGCTCATCCCGTAGGTCTGCCGCCCAGGAGCGTCCCTCGTCGGCCCTGCACATACTCTGCTTGGGGAGAGCTTCTCGTCGAGCTCAACCCGGAGGTATGTGGCCTCGATGCTGGCCGTCCAGGAGCGTCCGATACCCGGAAGGTCAGATCTCAAGAGAGTGCTTGACGCCGTCCACGCCGACGGCGGCCATGCCGGGGCTGGAGGTCAAGCGGGAGGACGATGATTCGGCGGAGCAGGTAATCGATTGATCTTTGTTTGCATTTGAAGGTCGAATTATTTGAGCAGGGAGCTTGAACAATCCATATGATGTTTCTACTTGTGTTAATAAGAAATGCCATTGTATTTAACCAAGAGGAAAAAATTTCATAGTTGACCAGAGCTTAACAATTAGCTCCATCGTAAAGTCGTCGATTTAATTATTTGCCATAATAGGGCATGGACGAAGTGATAATTTGAAGGGTGGATTGACACAGCCTTTGCTCATAGAGACAAAGGAGGGGCATGTTGACAATGCAGAGAATAATGATGGTTGCCGGTCCATACAGATTCCTCATGCCATATGTGAAGGTTTCCTCGTAATCTCTTGAATGTACTTATTTTTTGTTGCTGAATGCATAAGATTCATCTGCCTTCGGCTCTTCAGAAATATGTCAGTCAGTTGTTCATCTACTTCATTCTCAAGTTTGCAATGGCCATTTTTCTTGTCGAATAACAAATTTATTGCACACAGTTGTACATAAAACATTTTAGCATTACTATCATCTTGTAATAAAGAATGGGAAATTTTGAAACCTATAAATGGATGAAAAATTGCAACAATGGTTTTGCAATGAATCTATAAGTAAAATTCAAAAATAATATTGTAATGCTCAATCATCTTCTGGCTGTTGAGCGGAACGTTGTTGATGATTAGTCCACAACTGTCGAGCGATGGCTGCACGAACTCTCTCACCAGCAGCTCGATCATCTTCTCTTGTTTGCCCTCTAACTTGTTGATCCCCATGGTCAACATGTTGTTGTGCTTCCCCATGCTCATAAAGCTCGAACAACTCATCATCATGATTAACCTTCCTGATGAAGTTATGGATAATACAACAAGCCATAACAATTTTGACTTGAGTTTTATATGGATAGGGAATTCCTCCTTTCCTACTTAAAATTGGAAAACGAGCTTTTAGAACACCAAAAGTTCGTTCAACAACATTTCTTAGTTGTGCGTGCAGATGATTGAACAAATCTTTCTCACTAGTATATCGTCGATTACTTCCACGAAAAGAAGCAATATGATAACGATCTCCGCGGTACGGGGCAATAAATTTTGGAGTATTTGCATAGCCCGAATCAACAAGATAAAATTTACCTGCACATAAGATTTCATAGGATGCTCAGAATGTTTATGCAATAAGATAGACCAATATGTAGTTCTTATGTTTGTGTTTTTACCTTCAGGAACAACAAACCCCCCACTAGTAACAGCCCATCTTAGAACAGCTTGATCTGATGCAGAACCTTCCCATCCAGCAGCAACATACGAGAATGTCATGTCAAATGACACTACAGCCATTACATTTTGAGAGGGGTAACCATGTCTATTTCTATAAGGAGTTTGCTTATCTAGTCTGATTTTTGCATCGATATGTGTCCCATCAATTGCTCCTAGGCAGTTCTGTTGGGATCTTTTGTTAGTCAAACAATAAAGTTTAAATTTCCTGACATATTATTTAATCATAGTTAAAAGGAACATATGTTTGGGATAGGAAAATACCTTGAAATATGGGTAGAACCTTTCATCACCCAATATTTTTGTTGGGATTTCATTCCTTGGATCTTTTATGCACACATCACGCAACCCATTTATGGCGTTTAAAACCATGTTAAAGTGTCGGCTGATTGGCTCACCAGAATGCTGATATCTATCTTGGATTACACGGTTCCTAACATTGTGACCAATTGTATGTAGAAACATGAGTAGTTGTTCATCCACCGTCATTCGCTTTGTATCCTTCAGCAAGCTTCTCTCACACAAAGCATCTCGTAACAAGTAGAATGTGTGCTTCTCAAGACGAATTTGTTCATAAAATCTAACTGGATGTCCCTCCAGCAACTCTTTTGTTTTCTGGGCACCAGTTAATATAGAGGTGTTACGTGGTGTTTTGAATAACCTTGTGAACAACACATCACGAAACATGGACACTCCAGAAATGTTATTAATAAGAACTTGCTCGGAATCAAAAAATTCATCATCTGACACATCCGAAATGTTCATGGTATCCTGCATAGTCTACAGTCTTGATTGTATCATCTCACAATAATATTTTATAAGATATATAAAATAGTTGAAAAAAAACTTTCTCAATCTGAAAGTACAGTTGATTGTTGCAACACAAACCGGAAGAAAAAGTAATGGAAATTGTACTCTAAATATGTAAAACGACAATTACTAAAATGAAATAATGGTGTATTACAAAATAACTACGGATCAAGAATCCAAAGCTTTCGAGTCTCTTCATCCATCTCAATGAAAATGGCGCGCTTTTCACCATCTGTAAATGCTTTTACTTCTTTTAGTTTTGTGCTGGCATCGAGGCTACCCATACTATTTAATACTGACATGCATGATTTAACCGAGTAATTGTCATTTTGTTCTGCTGTTTTTTTCTTTGCTTCAGCAATGCTGAGTGATGCATCTGCAAGACGATCAATTGCTGTTATGGCATCATCAGCTGTACGTTTTTGTCCTCTTGTAGTTTCTTTTGATCCACTTCCAGGGGATTTCTTTTTTTCTATCTCAGTGGTTGTCGACTTCTTAGTGAACACACTAGGGGAGCCATTGTTTTCATCGGACTCGATTTCATGCACTTCAACATCCTGATTGAGATCAATTCGAGGTGATTTGGTTGTGCATGTATCATCTGTCCCTTTGCTAGATACATCACCAACTCTAGATGCCGTTGAACTAGAACATATTTGTTCAAGATCTTCCCAACTAGGCCACACCTTATCTCGATATTCTTTGAGTGACTTATCCTTCTGCAAGTTGTTATTTTTTTGGTTAAAAATATAATATACCAATTTTATATGAATCTTACTCGCACAAACTTACCTCAATTAGTTCCTCCCAAGTTTCTTCTGAAGCTTTTATCATTTTGTCATCGTCGTCCCAACCAAAACCCGTCAGTTTAAGAAGTCTATCCATGGCAGCATAGCAACTCCTGTAGTACTTATGTCGATTTTTCAATTGTTGTAATTCAAGTTTGTCCACTCTTGAATCATTGAATTGTTCTAAGATATCACGCCATGCTTTCTTTGTGTAACCTGTTCCTTCTTTCCCTCCGTGTAAAGTTTGATCTTTCAGTATAGTGAGAAGTATTTTGTCCTCCGAAGATTTCCATACGTGCCCTCTTTTTATCTGAGTTTTCTTTCCTATTTTTTTTGTCCTTTTGATCATCCATATTCATCTACAAGAAAATATAAAATTCAAACGAGTATTTCAGTGATCTACTATTGGCTTACCATTTGTTTCTTATGGAGGTAAGCTGCAAGTGCATGTGGAATCTAAATTGGAGGGCCGGTTATATCCAGGAGGAAACCATTGGCCTACATACTAGACTATGATACATGTGTATACAAATTAGACTATAGCACACACATACATAATTATATCGCACAGTTCAGATTGGCCTAGTGCCTATTAGTACCAATAAGTATATAATTAGAGTTAGTGTTCCATTTACTCTTTTGTCGTATCTACCATGTACCTGGTTTCCATTTACAGCAGCAAGTAATTAGTGTAGTTGGTTTGTTTTATAATCAAACAAAGGTGTGTTTCCAATCAGAGAGAGGAAGGGGCAAATTGCGATGAACAAATAATCTGTAGATCTACAACTTATATGGACGAATTTGTTGAACAGAATGATTTATCAATGAACAATACTATGAAATCTATACATCTACAACTTGTATGTACGAATTTGTTGATCAGAATGATTTATCAATGAACAATACTATGAAATCTGTACATCTAGAACTTGTATGTACGAATTTGTTGATCAGGATGATTTATCGATGAACACTACCATGAAATCTGTACATCTACAGCTTATATGTACGGATTTGTTGATCAGGATGACTGATCAATGAACAATCTCATGAAATCTATACATCTACAACTCATTGACAGGATGATTGATCTTACCAGGGTCGTGCAATTTGATTGAAGATGGGAAGATGATGAGAACCGCCTGCTGAAGATGCCGCCGAGAACCAACGCCGGCGTCTCCCAGCCAGCTGCCGAGAACCAACGCCAGTGTCTCCCAGCCAGCCGCCTGTGACTGGAGTTGACGGCCAGGCAATTTTCTTAGCGATCTGGGTGTCAATCGGGCCTGTATATAAGCAATGAAAAAGGCGCGAGGGCGAGCAGCAAAACGCACAGCTGGCGCCAAAAAAGTTGTTGAGAAACGAGCGGGCGGAAGAAAAAACTGTTACGATCATGCATATGGCAATCGCGTTTGTGAAAAAACGGATAATACTCGTTTTTCTATAAACCCGAGATCCTGGGTTGTACAGTTCCAAGTTTCCTATATACGTGGATTTGTTCGGCTAGCCAAACGAGGTTTTCTTCCGTCGAACCGTTTTCCTGGTTTATAGATTACGGATTCTGTATATATCCTCTATCCAAACAACGCCTAAACGAACAGCAAAAAACTTGTTCCCATCTATGCGAGGCGAGGATTCTGAACCAAAATCAGTATACAAGAAAAGAAAAGAAAAACTGCTTCTTTACAAACTGCAAAATTGAAGTGCGAACTCCGAGCATTCGAAAGTCTATTTGTTAGAAATCCGCACAAATTAAAGAGCACACACAGAACTGAACTGACTGCAGCAACGACATAGAATAGAAACAATCGGACGAAAGAATGAATCTTCGGCAGGAACCAGATCCAATCGGCACTTCGGCAGGCACGCAGCAAAGAACACACGTACGTACGCACACCGAAAAGAAAGAAAACATATATAAATCCGGAGCGCACTCGATCTCTCGGCAGGAAGGAACGAACAACCCAGAACACGGCACCGGCCGCCGGAAGGAAGAACCCCAAGAGCTAGCAAAATCGCGGCGGCAAGAGGGCTACCTCATCATGTCATTCATGTCCATTTCGGCGGGCCGGGGCTGGGTTTGGAGGGGCGTCGATTGGGAGCAGCGTCTCCTTGGCTGCCGTTTCACTCCGATCACCACACACACTCTCCGCCTTGTCCTCGTGCTCTCTAGCCTCCACAGAGCAGTGGCAGTGCTGTCTGCTGTGTGATTAACGGAACGCTGCTGGGGCTTCGGCTAAAAGCGCACCCACCATATGCATCGTCCCCGTGCGCAATGCTTCTCCTGAGGCGTGAGCGTGACGATCCCCGCCCTCACGTGACCCATCAACACTTGACGTCGCACTGGGTGGATAAGCGCCGTTGGTTTTAGACTATGCATGCTTATCTATCTATATACCCGCAAAAAATAAATGCTTATCTATCTATACATGTGCTCCAACCAGTGGCAAACATGTAATAGCATCTCTAATGTTGGTAGCCATTAAGATTTTTATTTATGCTAAAAGTACCATCGTTCTTCAGTCTAAAATGGATATATACGTGCCTTTCACTTCTACAGTATATAGGTTCGAATATAAATATGGGTATCATACCTGAATTAGAAAATTGATTTTCTTTTTCTGACATGAACTGGCAAATGTTATGATCTAATATACTATTGTCACTCTTTTCAAATAAAAATTGCTTTATAATTAAGCTACAGAAGGGTCACCCTTTCTGTTATGAATATGTCCAAAAATTATCGTATGATACTACAAGTAAGGATTAATTTCGTCATGACTTGGTAGAGAATATAACAAAAGCACAACAACCTCTCAACTGATTAGATCCATCCAAATGCTTACCAAAATATTATTCATTTGTAAGCAAAGGCAAAATAGTATAGGACAGGAAAACTAGCCAGTTTTCGGAGATACCAACAATGGCACCTCTTGTTTTTTCAGAAAATAGTTTGCCACTTTGCAAACAGAATTTGGTTGTTTTGGAAAATACCGAATAGACAAGTGTGTGGAATAGCCAGTATCAAACAATTAAGTAATCCAGACAATTTACCCAGCAATGTATTAGCGCTTTTTTCATGAGGACTTGAGGGGTCATTTCTCTATTGGGCTGCAAACATAAACTCCTAACACGGTCTGGTATGGACGTATGGTAGAACAATTTTATCTCTTGCAAAGTGGAAAGGCTAGCCTGGAAAAATGATGTCTCCTTTTTCTAGTGATACTTGGAAGGCCCAAGTTTCGATGTACCAAATAAAAAGAACTAATATGTTAGATTATGCGACGAAACGTTTTCCTACTCCTCCTCATCGGCGACGGTTGTTGTTCTGGTGCGCTGATTCTTTGGGACCTTAGCACGACGACTTCGCCTCACTCCAGTGCGGGAGGGGCGATGATAGTGGCACGCCTTCGCCTCACTCCGGTGCTTATAGTCGTCACTAGGTGGTCTACAAACATGGATGTAATATTAATTACTTTTTGTGTTCTTTGTACTACCATGATGCTTGATGAATAGGTTAGAAGTTTTTCCTGCAAAAAAATTATGCGAGATAACTAAACATGATAAACACCACTTTACGCATTTGTTATTTGGTAGAGAGATGTGCTTCAATTCTATAACAGGAGTACAAATGTGTAACTCAACTAAAAAGTAATAGAATAAATACACAAAGGAAAATGGTGATAAATAAGATAAAGCTAACCTATCCGAGGTTCCATTCCTTTTGAGGTTAGCCGCATTATATATTCTTCTTCAAAATGAGTGACAACCAAAAGAAAAAACATATCACTGGTTTTGTCCAATGCCTGCATCTCACACATATAGAGGGCAAACATGTTTCGATTTCTTTTGATATGCCTGGCAAATAACAAAAAATATTTTTGTCAGATAAAAGATTAGGACATAAGGAACATCAAAACTTTAGTCTCAATCGAGGCATGAAGACAATATTCAATGATTTATAAGGATGAATAACACGGCTACAAAATATATGATTTGTAGAATAGTAGCAAATCTTGTTAGATCGCGAAAATAATCTAGTGCAAACATAAGAGAAATCATTTGTCAGCATGATCTGTAGATAGTGGAGAAAGGACCAAACATGGTAGATCAAATAGAGCAATTGTGAGAACTACTCTTGATAGATCATGAAAAAAGATTTTGGTTAAATATGGAAATATAAACAAGCTTGTTATATAAATCTTGTATACGAGCTCGAATGGATCTGGGCATACCAGAATATGGGTTTTAAATAAAGTTGTGATGGATCACTGTAAGAGACCATGACAAATGGAAGGAAACATGTACAGGTTTGATCTAGTAGATATTAAAAGATGTAACCTATTGATTCCTTGTGGACCAGGAAGGATTTTTATGGTGCCAATAAGAACATACATGGGATAGATCTCAATGTACTGAAAGAAGTATGCCTTGGGTTTTTTTATTTCAAGAAGAATGATTTTAGGAAAAAAATAGTAAAGCAAGTTGAAAACTTTGAGAACTTTTACCAAGAGTGGCAATAAAAACCAGATAAGGATTTTTTTGAAAATATGATAACAAATCCAGATCAAAGAAAGTAATGAACTATGGTATCGTGTAGCAATATTTCTATGAAGATATAAAACATAAGAATGATCTTGAGATGAAAAATAATGCACGATAACCACGGATCATCAAGATCCATACATAGATCTTTAAGATCCACACATAGATCTTCAAGCAGAGGGAAGGCATCGCTGAAAGTACAAATATCACTAGAAGCGAGATGCTTTGAGGTAGATCATGGTTGACACAAAGTACTTCACAATTTCAAATTAATGATGTCACTAATGATGCTTTGACTTGGATCATGAAGTAGAATTAATTAAGTATAGATCTTACATCAACATTAGTAGCGATCTTTCAAATGGGTCAACTATAAAATCTCCTATTTTAGATCTCACTATAACTGGTGGATTGTCAAGGGTCATGAAGTAGAACCAACAAAGTAGATCCTACCAAAATACTAGTATTGGTTCTCCAAGAAAGATAATGAGGTGGGCCTCAAAGTAAAGATCTCTCTGTGACCGATGCTTCGAGGTGGATTATCACAGTCATAAGAGAAAATGGGTATCATCGTGGGTAGATCTCGAGATACTAAAATAAGAATGATTTTTACTAAAAGAGTAAATTGAGTCAGAACAAACCTCAGAAACTCTAGATGACTTTTATCAGGAATAGTAATAAATCAATGATCAGCGTTTTAAGAAAAATATCACAACAAATCTAGATCTAAGGAAGCAAAGAAATGCAGTATGAGCTATCAATATTTCAAGGAGTCCAGAAAACATAAAAGTGGACCTCGATATGAAAAAATAATGCACAATGAACATAAATCTTCAAGATCCACATATCTGCAAGTAAAAGGAGAACGTATCGCTCAAAGTATATATATCCCGCTAATGATTCTTTGAGAAGATCATGACAAAGAGCAAAGTAAAGATCTTACCAGAAAAATGCTATGAGACTCCCCGGGGTCAAGGTAAATATCTCGTGGGCGATGCTTTGACATGGATCTTGAAGTTGGACGAAGTGTAGATCTTATGTGAACACTAGTAGCGATCTTTTGAATGGGTCAAGAGGTTGAGCTCAGATTTTAGATCTAACCAAAAGCGATGGTAAGAGATGGTCATGGCGTAGAACAAGAAAGTGATCTTACCGAAAGAATAGTATTAATTATCCAAGATGAATAATGAGGTAGGCCTCAAAGTATAGTTCTTACTATGAGCGATGCTCCGAGGTTTGCCACTGCAGCCGTAAAATAAATGGGGAATGCTTGGAGATAGACCCAAAGCACTGATATTTAAAGCACTCGCCTACTACACTTCTTCTGGCTCAGGAAATTATGAGTAGTTGGTGACAGATTTTTCTCATTCTAACTCTCTGACATGAGGGTCCTTAGATATGTGTGGTAATAGATATCAGCAAAATATGGTTGTAAATAACAAAGATATATAACACATATGAACATATATAGAAAAACGCTGCCATCGTGGCTAAAAGAACGCATTCAATGCATGATTGTGATCCTCTAAGGAAGGAGTACACATTTTGCGACCATTGCTTTTTTGAAGAAGCGTCACTCCCCTACACAATACAAATACCCTCTATATTTAGATTTTACATTGAGTACATTTAATAGAGGCTTCACTCACACAATGGAATATATATTGCTAGCACATGAAGTTCATTTGTTCTCATTTTCCCCCTCAATAGTACACTATATATTGGAATGAGAGAAGTCCACTTTACAACATTGCACTACTCGATTTGTCTAAGATTCAACCCTAAATTCTAAAAACGTCTTAGAATCAACCCCGAACTCTGGAAACCAGCCAGAATTCAACCCTCCCCTCAACCGACCCTGGTTTTGGCTAGCACATGTTGGGTTTGACCTTGTTGGCCCTCCAGTCAGCAACCACGTCAGCACATCGACGAAAATAGGGCAGAAAATGAAATTTCAGGGTATTTTTTAAATCTGTTTGGTCAACATATGTAACACCCCTATGTATTAAAGCACAGTGATCATCTGTTAACCTTGCCAAGTCATCATCATTTGCAGTTCTTGATCACAGTGGTTCAATTTCTCATTTCAAATTCTGCCACTGAATTCAAATTCAAATGCAAGTGAAATTTGCAGTTGCTCAAAAGTCGCTGGAAAAATGTTCATCATTTAGCAAGTATTCCAAAACAATTTATTGTTAAGAAAAACAACATCACCTAATTTCCTAAATTGGGTTAGAGCATTAAAACAGTGCAAAACAACACTTTTAAATACATTTCCATTTTTGAAAAAACTCAAATGGAATTCAAAATACTCCCAAACTTTTTGTGAAAGTGCCATAAATTGCAAAGTATTTTTATGGCCAAGACCCACCTTTTTCAAAAGTCAATTGATGGCTTAATTTATCTGCAAAAATTTCTGTATAAAAGAAAAACAGAAAAGCAGAAAAGAAAAAGGAAAATCCTACTGTGCTACGGGCCCAAGAGCTACAGTGGCCGGCCCATCCCACTGAGGCCTTCTTCCACCTGCTCCCCTATGCGTGTCGTCGCCGGCGTGGCTGAGCGCGCGCGGCTCCGGCCGTTGGCCGCCACGGCGCCAGAGCAGGTGAGCGAGGGGATAAGGGCCACCCCGAGCCTTCCCCCCTGGACGCCCGCAGTCCTCCCCTCCTCTCTCCCTCGCTCGCGCTCGCCTCTTCTCCCCTTGCCCGAGTGCTGCCGCCGCCGCGTCTCCGTCGATCCGCGGCCACCGGCGCCGTCCCGTCCTCTCGAGCTGTCCACGGGCTCCGCCGACCACCGCCACTTCGTCTGGTGCCTTCTGCTGAAGCCGAGGAACACCGTTGTGGCCGTTCCGCCTTCGTCCCCATCTCCGGCCACCGCGGCATCTCCGGCGATCCCCGGCGCTCGCTGCTGCTCCTAACCTGTCGAAGGCTTGCCGTAGCCACTCGGTGAGCTCCTCCCTCCCTCCGTTCTTCTCCCCGCGCCGTAAGCTTCCCCCTAGCTAGCTCGTCGCCTAGCCTAATCCCGGCCGCCGCGGGTCCTCGTCGTCCGGCCACCTTGGTCACTCCCGTGGCCTCGCGCTAGCACCGTTGGATACGGCGCTTCACTCTCGCTCGAATGCGACCGAAAGCGCGCGCGAAAACGCACCGTAGCCGTGCCGCCGAACTCGCCCGTGCTTGCCCGAACTCCGGCCGCCACATCGAGCTCATTTCCGGCGAGCATCGACCACCTTAGCTTGTGAGGCTGCCGTCGTTGGATGCGGCGTGCTTCGGCCGTTCGAACGCAGGTCGTGGCACTCGATTTGGTGCCCCCTAGCGAAAACCCGAAGTTCGCCGGTGTTCGGCCGCCGCGAATGGCCTCGCCGAAGCCGTTCCGGCGCCGACGTGGCCTGGTCGGTGGGCCCTCCCGAGTCACTGGCAACTGGGTCCCGCGGGCCCAGTTGACCAGTTGACTGGGTCAACGTGGCTGACGTGGCGGCTATTGCCGCTGACGTGTGGGCCCACTCTGTTAACTAAATTAACTAAACCGTTTTTAATTAAAACTTAATTAGATTAGCTAAATAGTCATTGACATGTGGGGCCCAGTAGCTAACTACCCTAATTAGTTAATTTTAACCACTAATTAGCCGCTGTGTCTATGACATGCGGGACCCACTGGTCAGGTTTGACCCTGACCAGCTGGGTTTGACCGTTGACGTCACTCTGGCGTCATGATGACGTCAGGTGCTACTGTTTCGGATAATACGAATTTAAATAATTAAAATAATTCCAGAAATTTCAAAAAATAGTTTAAATCTTTGAAAATTCATAGAAAATAAACCGTAGCTCGGATCGAAAAACTTTCTACATGAAAGTTGATCAGAAAAACGAGACGAATCCGAATATGTGGTCAAAATGCTTGACCATCACTCCTAACTATCTGAACATGGAACCTTCCCCTCCGGTTCAGTATTCCGAAATCAGCCTAAACGCCGAAAAAATATCCCGGATATTTTCCCGCTTCGTCTGATACGTGCAACATTGCATTAGGGCATCACTGGCACTGCATTTTGCCATGTCATGCACTGTGTTGCATTTGATTGCTTTTATTTATTGTTTCTTCTCCCTCTTTTCTTCCGTTAGACACCGAGACCGACGCTACCCCGCAGGACTGCTTCTCCGTCGACGATCCCTCCTTTGCCGCAGAGCAACCAGGCAAGCAAACCCCCTTGAGCATGCCTATATCACCTATTCTTTCCCCCTCCTACTTGCATTAGAAATTGCTACTGCTCTGTTTTATCCTAATCTGCTGCATAGCCTGTTTTTGTAACTGTTATTGATACCTGCCTGCTATCCGAGATACTTAGTATAGTTTGGTTGGTAATCCATCTGTGGCCCCTCTTCCTTGTCCTAGTTGCCCCGCTTAGTTACCTGTGCCCCGGTCGATGTGATCGACGGGCTGAGACCAGCACATCACTGCACACCCCCTAAGTTGTTCGACTCCACAGAGTTATCCTCGAGTGCCGAGGGTGATACCTCTTATCTCACTCCTGATATGCCTCTGTGGTACAGCTAGTCAGTTGTGGGATACGGGGGTGATTCCTCTTCCACCACCTCCAATGAAGCTTCTGTCGTGCAACCTCTCAAGTGTGGATCCATCGAGGGTGATTCCTCCGGGTTCACCTTGACGGTGGCATCGAGTGGGAATCCATCGAGGGTGATTCCTCGGAATACCCTCTTGATGTCACGGACACACGGTTACATTTAACTGTTGCCCCTTGTACTGTTATTGCGGGACTGAAGGGACAAGCGGTACCACCCCGGTAGAGGTGGACCTGAGTTCCCGGCAGTCCCTTGTGGAGTCGGGTTGACCTGGGAGGCACTCGCGAGATAATTACGAGGCGCGGCCGGGCAGGCAGAGACCGCCCTAGAGAGGGATGGGCCTGGCCCTTGTTGCACTTCCTCGAGACGGGGAGACAAGAGTACTGATCGTCACCGCGAGCTCCTAATAATACACTTAACGGATTTGGGTATTTGATCTGAGTGGGTCGTTGGCCCTATACGCACTACCACCACGTGGGATAATGGTTATGGGACCCTCGGCGCCGTATGTATCAGCCGAAAGCTCTGACAGACGTCCAGTTCAGCATTGTGAGCCGGTCGGGACAAGGCCATCCAGGACTGAGGTGGTGCTTGGACTCCGACCCGCGACACAACGACCCGGAGTGCAAAGGGGGATGGGCCCAAGAACCCAGAGCGCTTAGGATGTAGACCGGCGGGGACCTCTCTGCTGAGCTCTAGGTAGGGCTGCGGTGTGTCGATCAGCCGAGGCCGGGCATGACCCAGGAAAGTGTGTCCGGCTAGAGTTAATTGAGCGTGTTGGGTAACAGTAGTGCACCCCTGCAGGGAAGATTATCTATTCGAATAGCCGTGTCCACGGTAACAGGACGCTCAGTGTTGTATCCCGATCTACTACTACTTGAACTGGATACTTTAATTAATTGGAAGCTCTGGGATCGCTTTCTCGCAGGGAGTCGAGGAAGGATCTCTAGGCTTCGATTCAACATGCTTGTTACCTTATGATATGTTACTAATCTACACTCTTCTTATGCTGCAAGACCGCCGAAGATGCTAGTCTTCGATAGGCTAGGTCTTCCCCTCTATTCTGGCATTTTTGCAGTATAGTCCACAGATACAGCCCCTTCCTTTGATACCAATGCATAATTAGTATAGTTCTGATGTCAGTCTTGCGAGTACTTTGGATGAGTACTCACGGTTGCTTTGCTTCCCTTTTTCCCCATACCCGTATGCTGCGACCAGATGACGGAGCCCCGGAGTCAGCTGCCCCAGTCGACGACTACTACTACCCCTCTGGAGGAGCCTACTACTACGTGGAAACCGCAGACGACCAGGAGTAGTTAGGAGGCTCCCAGGCAGGAGGCCTGCGCCTTTTCGATCAGTGATTTTATTTTGCCCCGCCTTGTTAAAGGCTTATCTGATGGAAATATGCCCTAGAGGCAATAATAAAGTTGTTATTATTTGATATTTCCTTGTTCATGATAAATGTTTATTATTCATGCTAGAATTGTATTGACCGGAAACTTAAATACATGTGTGAATACATAAACAAATACCGTGTCCCTAGTGAGCCTCTACTAGACTAGCTCGTTGATCAAAGATGGTTAAGGTTTCCTAACCATAGACATGAGTTGTCATTTGATAACGGGATCATATCATTAGGAGAATGATGTGATGGACAAGACCCATCCGTTAGCTTAGCATATGATCGTTCTGTTTATTGCTACTGCTTTCTTGAATGTCAAATACATTTTCCTCAGACCATGAGATCATGCAACTCCCGGATATCGGAGGAATACCTTGTGTGCTATCAAACGTCACAACGTAACTGGGTGATCATAAAGATGCTCTACAGGTATCTCCGAAGGTGTCCGTTGAGTTGGCATGGATCGAGACTGGGATTTGTCACTCCGTGTTTCGGAGAGGTATCTCTGGGCCCTCTCGGTAATGCACATCATAAGAAGCTTGCAAGCAAAGTGACTAAGGAGTTAGTTACAGGATGATGTATTACGGAACGAGTAAAGAGACTTGCCGGTAACGAGATTGAACTAGGTATGGAGATACCGACGATCGAATCTCGGGCAAGTAACATACCGACGGACAAAGGGAATTACGTATGTTGTCATTGCGGTTCGACCGATAAGATCTTCGTGGAATATGTAGGAACCAATATGAGCATCCAGGTTCCGCTATTGGTTATTGACCGGAGAGGCGTCTCAGTAATGTCTACATCATTCCCGAACTCGTAGGGTCCGCACGCTTAACGTTCGTTGACGATATAGTGTTATATGAGTTATGTGAATTGGTAACCAAATATTGTTCGGAGTCCCGGATGAGATCCCGGACGTCACGAGGAGTCTCGGAATGGTCGAGAGGTCAAGATTTATATATGGGAAGTCATATTTTGGGTTCCGAAAAAAGGTGCAGTTTTTTCGGTATTGTACCGGGAAGCTTTCAGAAGGTTCCGGAGGATTCCGGAGGGGTCCGGAAGTCCACAAGTGGGTCCACCACGTCCCAAAGGGCTGGCATGGGCTAAGGGGAGGCGCCCTGGCCTTATTGGGCCAGGCGCACCAAGTCCTCAAATGCCCACGCAGCTAGGGAAGGAAAAAAGGCAGAGTCCTAGTAGGAATAGGATTGGACTTTGGAGTCCAAGTCCACGTGTGTGCTATTCACGGTTACTGTTCACGTGGCACTATTCCTTCTACTCCAAGCCCCTACACATATATAAATAGAGGAGAGGGGGCGCCCCAAAGGACACAACATTGTCTTAGCCGTGTGCGGCGCCCCCCTCCACAGTTCCGTCCCTCGGTCATATTTTCGCAGTGCTTGGGCGAAGCCCTGCGGAGATAGCATCACCATCACCGTCACCACGCCGTCGTGCTGCCGGAACTCATCCACTACCTCGCCGTCTTGCTGGATCAAGAAGTCGAGGACGTCACCGAGCTGAACGTGTGCTGAACGCGGAGGTGCCGTACGTTCGGTGCTCGGTCGGTTGGATCGTGAAGTTGTTCGACGACATCAACCGCGTTGTTCTAACGCTTTCGCTTACGGTCTACGAGGGTACGTAGACACACTCCCCCTCTCGTAGCTATGCATCTCCATGGATAGATCTTGCGTGTGCGTAGAAAAAATTTTGTTTTCCAAGCAACGTTCCCCAAAAGTGGCATCATGAGCCAGGTCTATGCGTAGATGATATGCACGAATAGAACACAAAGAGTTGTGGGTGGTGATCGTCATACTGCTTACCACCAACGTCTTATTTTGATTCGGTGGTATTGTAAGATGAAGCGGCCCAGACCAACCTTACATGTCCACGTACATGAGACCGGTTCCACCGACAGACATGCAACTTGTTTTGCATAAAGGTGGCTGGCGGGTGTCTGTTTCTCCTACTTTAGTTGAATCGAATTTGACTGCGGTCGGTCCTTGTTGAAGGTTAAAACAGCAAACTTGATAAATCACCGTTGTGATTTTGTGCCGTAGGTAAGAACGGTTCTTGCTAGAAGCCCGTAACAGCCACGTAAAACTTGCAACAACAAAGTAGAGGACGTCTAACTTGTTTTTGCAGGGTATGCTGTGATGTGATATGGTTAAGACATGATGTGATATACGGTATTGTATGAGATGATCATGTTTTGTAATTTATCGGCAACCGGCAGGAGCCTTATGGTTGTCTCTTTATTGTATGAAATGCAAGCGCCATGTAATTGCTTTACTTTATCGCTATGCGTTAGCAATAGTTGTAGAAGCAATAGTTGGCGAGACGACCACGACACAACGATGGAGATCAAGGTGTCGAGCCGGTGACGATGGAGATCATGACGATGCTTTGGAGATGGAGATCAAAAGCACAAGATGATGGCCATATCATGTCACATATTTTGATTGCATGTGATGTTTATCCTTTATGCATCTTATTTTGCTTAGAACGACGGTAGCATTATAAGATGATCCCTTCACTAAATTTCAAGATAAAAGTGTTCTCCCCGAGTATGCACCGTTGCTAAAGTTCGTCGTTTCGAAGCACCTCGTGATGATCGGGTGTGATGGATTCTACGTTCACATACAACGGGTGTAAGCCAGTTTTACACAAGCAGAATACTTGGGTTAAACTTGACGAGCCTAGCATGTACAGACATGGTCTCGGAACACTGGAGACCGAAAGGTCGAACATGAGTCATATAGTAGATATGATCAACATGGAGATGTTCACCATTGATGACTATCCCATCTCACGTGATGATCGGACATGGGCTAGTTGATTTGGATCATGTAACACTTAGTTAACTTGAGGGATGTTAATTTAAGTGGGAGTTCATTAGTAATTTGATTAATTGAACTTAATTTATCATGAACTTAGTCTTGATAGTTTCTTTACATATCTATGTTGTAGATAAATGGCCCGTGCTACTGTTCCGTTGAATTTTAATGCGTTCCTAGAGAAAGCTTAGTTGAAAGATGATGGTAGCAACTACACGGGCTGGGTCCGTAACTTGAGGATTATCCTCATTGCTGCACAGAAGAATTATGTCCTTGATGCACCGCTAGGTGATGGACCTGCTGCAGGAGCTGCTGCAGACGTTGTGAACGCCTGGCAGGCTCGATCTGATGACTACTCGATAGTTCAGTGTGCCATGCTCTACGGCTTAGAACCGGGACTGCAAAAGCGTTTTGAACGCCACGGAGCATATGAGATGTTCCAAGAGCTGAAATTGATATTTCAAGCTAATGCCCGGGTTGAGAGATATGAAGTCTCCAACAAGTTCTTTAGCTGTAAGATGGAGGAGAACAGTTCTGTCAGTGAACACATACTCAGAATGTCTGGGTACCACAACCACTTGACTCAGCTGGGAATTGATCTTCCGGTTGAGAATGTTATTGACAGAGTTCTTCAGTCATTGCCACCAAGCTATAAAGGCTTCGTGATGAACTATAATATGCAAGGGATGGAGAAGACAATTCCCGAGCTCTTCGCGATGCTGAAATCAGCGGAGGTAGAAATCAAGAAGGAGCATCAAGTGTTGATGGTTAACAAAACCACTAGTTTCAAGAAAAAGGGCGAGGGAAAGAAGGGGAACTTCAAGAAGAACGGCAAGCAAGTTGCCGCTCCCACGAAGAAACCCAAAGCTGGACCCAGGCCTGAAACAGAGTGCTTCTACTGCAAAGGGACTGGTCACTGGAAGCGGAACTGCCCCAAGTATTTGGCGGATAAGAAGGATGGCAAGGTGAGCAAAGGTATATTTGATATACATGTTATTGATGTGTTCCTCACTAATGCTCGCAGTAGCGCCTGGGTATTTGATACTGGTTCGGTTGCTCATATTTGTAACTCGAAACAGGAGCTACGGAATAAGCGAAGATTGGCTAAGGACGAGGTGACGATGCGCGTCGGGAATGGTTCCAAGGTTGATGTGATCGCCGTCGGCACGCTACCTCTACATCTACCTTCGGGATTAGTTTTAGACCTCAATAATTGTTATTTGGTGCCAGCGTTGAGCATGAACATTATATCTGGATCTTGTTTATTGCGAGACGGTTATTCATTTAAGTCAGAGAATAATGGTTGTTCTATTTATATGAGTAACATCTTTTATGGTCACGCACCTTTTGTGAATGGTCTATTCTTGTTGAATCTCGATCGTAGTGATACACATATTCATAATATTAATGCCAAAGATGAAAAGTTGATAATGATAGTGCAACATACTTGTGGCACTGCCGTTTAGGTCATATTGGTGTAAAGCGCATGAAGAAACTCCATGCGGATGGACTTTTGGAATCTCTTGATTATGAATCATTTGATACTTGCGAACCATGCCTCATGGGCAAGATGACTAAAACTCCGTTCTCCGGAACAATGGAGCGAGCTACTGATTTGTTGGACATAATACATGCCGATGTATGCGGTCCGATGAATATTGAAGCACGCGGCGGGTATCGTTATTTTCTAACCTTCACAGATGATTTGAGTAGATATGGGTATATCTACTTGATGAAACACAAGTCTGAAACATTTGAAAAGTTCAAAGAATTTCAGAGTGAAGTAGAGAATCATCGTAACAAGAAAATAAAGTTTCTATGATCTGATCGCGGAGGCGAATATTTGAGTTACGAGTTTGGCCTTCATTTAAGAAAATGTGGAATTGTTTCACAACTCACGCCACCTGGAACACCACAGCGCAATGGTGTGTCCGAACGTCGTAACCGTACTTTATTGGATATGGTGCGTTCTATGATGTCTCTTACCGATTTGCCACTATCGTTTTGGGGTTATGCGTTAGAGACAGCTGCATTCACGTTAAATAGGGCACCGTCTAAATCCGTTGAGACGACACCATATGAACTATGGTTTGGCAAGAAACCTAAGCTGTCGTTTCTTAAAGTTTGGGGATGCGATGCTTATGTGAAAAAACTTCAACCTGATAAGCTCGAACCCAAAGCGGAGAAGTGCGTCTTCATAGGATACCCTAAAGAAACAATTGGGTACACCTTCTACCACAGATCCGAAGGCAAGGTCTTTGTTGCCAAGAATGGGTCCTTTCTAGAGAAGGAGTTTCTCTCGAAAGAAGTGAGTGGGAGGAAAGTAGAACTTGATGAGGTAATTGTACCTTCTCTCGAATTGGAAAGTAGCTCATCAGAGAAAACCGTTCCCGTGATGCCTACACCAATAAGAGAGGAAGATAATGATAAAGATCATGAAACTTCAGATCAAGTTACTACTAAACTTCGTAGGTCGACCAGAGTACGTTCCGCACCAGAGTGGTACGGTAATCCTGTTCTGGAAGTTATGTTGTTAGACAATAGCGAACCTACGAACTATGAAGAAGCTATGATAAGCCCGGATTCCGACAAATGGCTTGAGGCCATGAAATCTGAGATAGGATCCATGTATGAGAACAAAGTGTGGACTTTGGTGGACTTGCCCGATGATCGGCAAGCCATTGAGAATAAATGGATTTTTAAGAGGAAGACAGATGCTGGTGGTAATATCACTGTCTACAAAGCTCGACTTGTCGCGAAAGGTTTTCGACAAGTTCAAGGGGTTGACTACGATGAGACTTTCTCACCCGTAGCGATGCTTAAGTCTGTCCGAATCATGTTAGCAATTGCCGCATTTTATGATTATGAAATCTGGCAAATGGATGTCAAAACTGCATTCCTTAATGGTTTTCTCAAAGAAGAGTTGTATATGATGCAACCAGAAGGTTTTGTCGATCCTAAGGGTGCTAACAAAGTGTGCAAGCTCCAGCGATCCATCTATGGACTGGTGCAAGCATCTCGGAGTTGGAATATACGCTTTGATGAGGTGATCAAAGCATATGGTTTTGTACAGACTTACGGTGAAGCCTGTATTTACAAGAAAGTGAGTGGGAGCTCTGTAGCATTTCTAATATTATATGTGGATGACATATTGTTGATTGGAAATGATATAGAATTTCTGGATGGCATAAAGGGATACTTGAATAAGAATTTTTCAATGAAAGACCTCGGTGAAGCTGCTTATATATTGGGCATCAAGATCTATAGGGATAGATCAAGACGCTTGATAGGACTTTCACAAAGCACATACCTTGACAAAGTTTTGAAGAAGTTCAAAATGGATCAGTCAAAGAAAGGGTTCTTGCCTGTCTTGCAAGGTGTGAAGTTGAGTCAGACTCAATGCCCGACCACGACAGAAGATATAGAGAAAATGAAAGTCATTCCCTATGCCTCAGCCATAGGTTCTATTATGTATGCCATGCTGTGTACCAGACCTGATGTGTGCCTTGCCATAAGTTTGGCAGGGAGGTACCAGAGTAATCCAGGAGTGGATCACTGGACAGCGGTCAAGAATATCCTGAAGTACCTGAAAAGGACCAAGGACATGTTTCTCGTTTATGGAGGTGACGAAGAGCTCGTCGTAAAGGGTTACGTCGATGCAAGCTTCGACACTGATCCGGATGACTCTAAGTCACAAACAGGATACGTATTTATATTAAATGGTGGAGCTGTCAGTTGGTGCAGTTCCAAGCAGAGCGTCGTGGCGGGATCTACGTGTGAAGCGGAATACATAGCTGCTTCGGAAGCAGCACATGAAGGAGTCTGGATGAAGGAGTTCATATCCGATCTAGGTGTAATACCTAGTGCATCGGGTCCAATGACAATCTTTTGTGACAACACTGGAGCAATTGCCATAGCCAAGGAGTCCAGGTTTCACAAGAAGACCAAACACATCAAGAGACGCTTCAACTCCATTCATGAATATGTCAAGGATGGAGACATAGAAATTTGCAAACTACACACGGATCTGAATGTGGCAGACCCGTTGACTAAGCCTCTTCCACGAGCAAAACATGATCAACACCAAGACTCCATGGGTGTTAGATTCATTACTATGTAATCTAGATTATTGACTCTAGTGCAAGTGGGAGACTGATGGAAATATGCCCTAGAGGCAATAATAAAGTTGTTATTATTTTATATTTCCTTGTTCATGATAAAGGTTTATTATTCATGCTAGAATTGTATTGACCGGAAACTTAAATACATGTGTGAATACATAAACAAATACCGTGTCCCTAGTGAGCCTCTACTAGACTAGCTCGTTAATCAAAGATGGTTAAGGTTTCCTAACCATAGACATGAGTTGTCATTTGATAACGGGATCACATCATTAGGAGAATGATGTGATGGACAAGACCCATCCGTTAGCTTAGCATATGACCGTTCTGTTTATTGCTACTGCTTTCTTGAATGTCAAATACATTTTCCTCAGACCATGAGATCATGCAACTCTCGGATATCAGAGGAATACCTTGTGTGCTATCAAACGTCACAACGTAACTGGGTGATCATAAAGATGCTCTACAGGTATCTCCGAAGGTGTCCGTTGAGTTGGCATGGATCGAGACTGGGATTTGTCACTCCGTGTTTCGGAGAGGTATCTCTGGGCCCTCTCGGTAATGCACATCATAAGAAGCTTGCAAGCAAAGTGACTAAGGAGTTAGTTACGGGATGATGTATTACGGAACGAGTAAAGAGACTTGCCGGTAACGAGATTGAACTAGGTATGGAGATACCGACGATCGAATCTCGGGCAAGTAACATACCGACGGACAAAGGGAATTACGTATGTTGTCATTGCGGTTCAACCGATAAGATCTGCGTGGAATATGTAGGAACCAATATGAGCATCCAGGTTCCGCTATTGGTTATTGACCGGAGAGGCGTCTCAGTCATGTCTACATCATTCCCGAACCCGTAGGGTCCGCACGCTTAACGTTCGTTGACGATATAGTGTTATATGAGTTATGTGAATTGGTAACCGAATATTGTTCGGAGTCCCGGATGAGATCCCGGACGTCACGAGGAGTCTCGATATGGTCGAGAGGTAAAGATTTATATATGGAAAGTCATATTTTGGGTTCCGAAAAAAGGTGCAGTTTTTTCGGTATTGTACCGGGAAGCTTCTAGAAGGTTCCGGAGGATTCCGGAGGGGTCCGGAAGTCCACAAGTGGGTCCACCACGTCCCAAAGGGCTGGCATGGGCTAAGGGGAGGCGCCCTGGCCTTATTGGGCCAGGCGCACCAAGTCCTCAAAAGCCCACGCAGCTAGGGAAGGAAAAAAGGGAGAGTCCTAGTAGGAATAGGATTGGACTTTGGAGTCCAAGTCCACGTGTGTACTATTCACGGTTACTGTTCACGTGGCACTATTCCTTCTACTGCAAGCCCCTACACATATATAAATAGAGGAGAGGGGGCGCCCCAAAGGACACAACATTGTCTTAGCCGTGTGCGGCGCCCCCCTCCACAGTTCCGTCCATCGGTCATATTTTCGCAGTGCTTGGGCGAAGCCCTGCGGAGATAGCATCACCATCACCGTCACCATGCCATTGTGCTGCCGGAACTCATCCACTACCTCGCCGTCTTGCTGGATCAAGAAGTCGAGGACGTCACCGAGCTGAACGTGTGCTGAACGCGGAGGTGCCGTACGTTCGGTGCTCGGTCGGTTGGATCGTGAAGTTGTTCGACGACATCAACCGCGTTGTTCTAACGCTTCCGCTTACGGTCTACGAGGGTACGTAGACACACTCCCCCTCTCGTAGCTATGCAACTCCATGGATAGATCTTGCGTGTGCGTAGAATTTTTTTTGTTTTCCATGCAACGTTCCCCAACATTATCTGTTTTACTTTTATATTTGTACTCAGATATCTAATGCTTTCGCTAATGCTTGTATGACATCGAGCTTATGTATTCGAGCCCTCGAGGCCCCTGGCTTGTAATATAAAGCTTGAATTATTTTATTTCGTGTCTAGAGTTGTGTTGTGATATCTTCAAGTGAGTCTCTAGGCTTGATCGTGTGCATTTGCGTGTATGATTAACGCACGACTAAGTCGGGGCATCACATCATATGTAAATTTTTCGCAAAATGATCAGTATTATTCTTGTTTTACTAAATAATTTCATTTTTTTCTAGATACTTCTATTTTTGGACATAATTTGACCAAAATTTGTTTGAAACTCAGGATATTTTAAAATTTGTTAAGGAAAAATATTTTGAAATTTTTCCAGAATGGTCAGGAAATTATTCTTGATTTTGTAGAACCTTTTCAATTTTTTGGGTACTTCATTTCTTTGGACAAAATTTCACCATAAATGGGCATGAAATCATAATTTTTGAGTCTTTTCAAATATTTTTGGCAAAAATATCTAAAACTTTCCTAGAATGGTCAGTATAGTAGTCTTGATATTACAGAATTATTTCAAATATTGCTGGATAATTTCATTATTTGGACACAATTTGACCAAAAAAGTGGCTGAAATTGTAATTTCAATGTATTTTTAAATCTGATTGGCAAAAATATGTGAAAGTTTCCCTGAATGATTAGTATATTATTGTTGATTTTACAAATTGTTCAAATTTTTCTTGGTACTTCCATTTTTTGGAATATTTTTTGTCAAAAGGGTATGAAATTGTAATTTAAGGGTATTTTAATATTTGTATGGCAAATATAACTGAAATCTTCCCAGAATATCATTATATTAGTATTGATTCTACCGAATCATTTCAAGTTTTACTAGATACTTTCATTGTCTGGATAAATTTTGACCAAAAAAGGCAATAAGCTGATGTAGCTGTTGACTTGGTAGTCAATGGGTCAAACCCGGCCTACTCAGCGAAAATCGTGTTCGGAAGAGGGGAGGGTTGAATCCTAGCCGGTTTTGATAATTTACGGTTTAACCTTAGACAGTTTTAGGGATCGGGCTTGTATCTTAGATAAACAATAATAGTTTAGCTATGATGTGGACCTCTCTCTATTGGGATAAACATACGTTTTTTTTGTTTTGCGATGAATAAACGTACGGTTTTCCCCTATTGTTTTATTTAACTCACTCATCAAACAATTTCCCCGTGGGTAACAATTTCAAATCATGTTGTGACATTTTTAGCTCAGAGAAGATTTTTTGAGATTCTTGTTATATCGTTTTCCCTTGTTATAGTTTATTTAACTTACTCAACAACCCTTTGCCTCAAGGGTATCAATTTCAAACCATTTTGTGACTCAGCCACTTAGAAGGGGATCATTTCGGAGTTGTGGTCTAGCTTTTTGGAGATTATTCTTTCGGGGCATGCTTCTTGTTTTCTTTACAGTATGCCTCCAATAATTTCATTTTATTTTAGAATGGTGAACTACGACTCCCGGACTATGTTGAACTGTGATTTCGCCCGGAGAGGATAAAAATGTTGTCTAAACAAACAAACCCAAGTTTATACAGCAAGGAAATCCGGTTTTATATAGTGCAAAATGAAACAATTGGAGCTACGCTTGTTAAGGAAGGTCGCTTTAGATAGGAGTCGTTGAAAATCAATCTTGTATACCATTGCTCCAGATCGACGAGTTGTGCTAAAGTGGAAGCCTAGACGAAGCTTAATCAATGTCGACGTTAATTTTACCGAGGAAAGCTAGCCTGGGTATGATTCTACGAAATTGTTGAGGTGAGGTTTTCCTATCGTCTTGGCGCTTCATCTGCCAATGCGCATATGTGGAGGAGGCATAGACCCTTGTATTCATTGAAGAACTTCGGCCAGTGGCAGAATAGGTGCGAATGCCCATTCTATTGTAATATGTCTGCGTAGCAGTGACTACAACTCTATATGATGGTGACGAGAAAATTCTTCGTTACCTCTGGTATGAGGTACAATGTTTAATTTCTTAGTTGTCAAATTTTCATAACCGGAAGGTCTTGAAAGAGTGTAACTTAGTCCATATCTTGTAATGGTTTGACCGTCCTGGTTTGTGTTCTGCACTCTAATTAACAATTAATAATAATGGTTGTGATGCATAGGCTTAAAATTCAATCTATTTTGTTTAAAGAAAAGTTGTGGATCCAGGGCATTGGTTCTTAGGAACGAAGAGTACTCGACCGACTCGTCGTATCTCAGCGGATGAGTCGTGCCAAAATGGAGTTGGCGCGGCCGCAGTGACGCGTGCCACGGCTGTTTCGGTCCCGGTGCCGCGCCCGATCTCGTCGTCCACACGGCGCCACGGCCTTTCTATCCTCAGGCTGTAAGCGTTATGAACTCAGGTCCTATCTATGATCTCACGGTGAGTCACTGCCGCCTACTCCCTCGGTAAAGAAATATAAAAGCGTTTAATAAGGGATATATCTATCCTTAAGAAGTCGCAACGAAATACGTTTGACCACATTTGCAGGCGTGTACAAGCCGCATGACGCGGTCAGGTGTGCCACTGCCAGTGCACTCCTACTGTCGCATTGCCTGGCTTCGCGACGACAACCGTGCTTGTCAGCTTGTGCTTTGAGACATAGAGTTTTTTGGACATGGCCACTTGGTTGCACTTGCATCACGACACCAACTTCACAAATCACAAGTACAATGCAGCCTCAGTTCTGTTTCCCTCCGTAGGGTTGCGTTGCGTTCATCCACTGCACAAGATCAGAAAAAATGAGGCTACCAGTTTACCCAACTCCTATTTGGCGGCCTCAGCGCCGGTTATGGTGTATTTCAGGAACACGCGCACACCCCCTCTGTCTTGGGTTGGGCTATTTTTCTTTTTCGTTTCTTTTTGTAACACTAAAAATAGGTTATCACAAGTGCAATGCAGCCTCAGTTCTGTTTCCCTCCGTAGGGTTGCCACTGCACAAGATCAGAAAAAATGAGGCTACCAGTTTATCCAACTTCTATTTGGCGCCCTCAGCGCCGGTTATGGTGTATTTCACGAACCGGTGCACACCCTCTCCGTCTTGGGCTGGCCCATTTTTCTTTCTCTTTTCTTTTTGTAACCCTAAAGAATAGGTGTGTGTAGTGAGATTCGAACTCCCGACCTCTGCGTTTACTTTCACCCACTGTAACAAACTAAGAATGCTCACTTGCTGTGTCTAGTGACTTTCTTTTTTCTTCTTGTGTGCGTCTTCTCTATCTGTTTTTTTTGTTTTTTTGTCATTTTTTATTCAGTTTTATTCGTTTTTATTATTATTTTAGTATTTTCCTTTTTGTATTTTCTTTTCAATTTGCTTAAATTCGTGAACTTTTTCAAATCCGTGAACATTTTTTCAAATCCATGAACATTTTCTTAAATCCGTGCACTTATTTTTGGATAGGTGAACATTTTTTTGCAAATGCATGAATGTTTTTCAAATTTTGTCAACTTTTTCATATTCATGAACTTTTTATCAAATTCATGATCTCCTTTTTAAATCAATGAACTTTTCTCAATTCCGTGAACTTTTTTGTCGAATCGAGTGAACTTTTTTCAATTTCATGATCTTTTCTCAAATTTGTGAACTTTTTTGTCAAATTCTTGAAAAAATTCAAATTGAAGAACTTTTTTGAATTTCATGAACTTTTTCCAAATTCGTGATTTTTTCTCAAATCTATGAACTTTTTTTGAATCTTGCATAATTTTTTTAAAATTCTTGAACTTTTTTAGCAAATATATGAATTTGTTTCAAGAGTCAATGGTCAAAGGCTGATCATTTCACCGGGCAACAAACTGAGCGAGGGAAGACCGAGCGGCTCGAACGAGCGAGCGAGGAGTGGAGAGCGCTAATGGGCCGGGCCCAACTGACACGCATGTGTGTGCGTCGTGTTGCGTACGCAAAGGAGCCACTAGGACGCTCACATGTGCGGGGCCAGTAGCGCACCACTGCTCCTCCACGCTTCAGCACTTCAGCAAAACCGCTAGAAAAAAACTGATTGACTCCGTTAGGAAATCCGGCTAGAATTTTTTTAAATATATTAATTGTTTTTGTTATGGTAGCAATCTCTATATTTTTTAAAAATACACGACTACCAAATTATATTCATGAATTTTAGCAAATATTCATTATTTTTATAAAACATTCATGTTTTATTAAATATTCATGAATTAAACAAGTTCATGTATTAGAAAAAGGTGAAGGAAAAAACTAGAAAAATAAGGCAAAAGGAAAAAAATAGAGAAGAAAAATTCCGAAAGAAAACCTTGTTAGTTTTCTCAAGTTTGGGTTTGCTTACCTCGAACCCCAATAAAAACCGCAATAAAAAGGTTGTGGAGACCAGGTGGTAAAGATTGAAGACTTAAGCCATGCACATATTTATTGGAAAGAAACTTACCCTCATAAGCCCATGTGCCTTTGTTGCCGACGCTGTCGACGCTTCGAATGGCTGTAGATCGCCGCCGTATTGTTTCTGCACCTCCTTGATCTTGTCGAGGCTCCTCGTTCTCTCGGGGATCTCGACAACTAGCGCTTCCATGGACATCACTTCTTCTGTTGTCGCGTCACGAATTTGGGCTTGAAGAGGTAGTCTGGTAGATCCAGCGTGGGAAGTACGCTCTGATACTACTTGTTAACAACTTGATCTTACGTTCCTCTCAATCGACCTCAACACGCAGTAATTTGATACAAGCCACTCGAGTTTGAGAGTCGTGGGTGGAGAAGAACAGTAGGAAGGGGGAGGGTGGCCACCGCAACACAGTTTGTGATCAATTGATGCCTTCCTCAATGCGCTAGTTATAGGGCTAGTTGGTTTATATTGCTTGCTTCAAGCTCACCACCTTATCCACATCCAACCCATAAGTATTGTTAGTTTTAGTACCCTTGGTAATGTACTTGTTGACTCCAAATGACTCACAGATACATCAATAACCCCAGGTGCAGGTGCAGGTTCAGGCATAGTTTAAAAAATTGGACCGGACCGGCGGTCGGACCGGAGAAAACCGAAACCAGCGATCCCGGTGGTTTTTTAAGTGCAGCGGACCGTTCAAGCAATCGAACCGGAAAAAACCGGTCAAACAGGCCGGTTTTTTCAAAAACCGATGAACCGGCTGGTTCACAGAAAAATGGTCGATTCAATGTTGTTTCTAGAAAAGTCCCTCAATCAACTCCTTTTTGTGCGAACAAGCTGGGGGTAGAGCTTTGAATTAACGCCCCGTATGTGTGAAATAAAATTGTTCTGTAGATGTCTCTTGTCTCGTCTGCGTTCTTCATCCCTACAGGTACCCAGGATCATGGAGAGCGAGCCACGGAGAGGCTAAGGGCAGGGAGACTGTGAAGTGTTATTCTGAACACCAGTGACAGAAAGGTTTAGTACGGTAACACGGATCCTATCTCTGTGGATTCAAGAGATGTAGTCATTAAACGCTCAAAGCTCTTGTCTAATTATTGCAATCTTAATTATCGAGGCAACCCCGCGAGACGGATAGGGCCTTCAGTTGGACACCTGACTCTTGATACAGGATGCGTGCCGGTCAAGACGTAATTTGGACACATCCCCCCACTTCAGTTCGTAACAAGCACATCTGGATGGGTGACTTCCACCGCACAAATTAAGATCATATTTGGTCCCAACACAAATATATGGTTGTAAGCATTAAGACCTCATACCCATACATATTTTTATTATAAGTGTTCCCCTTCAGTTTGTTTGATTTTGATCCGGCCAAAAGCTGGAATTGTTCTTTAACAAAAGCTTGCTTGAGACCTTAGCTTCAAGGGGGTCTTCCTCCCGTGGGTTCCATAACTCAGGGTCACCTCCGGGGAAAAATGCGAGAATCCTTTTTGCTCCATTTCCGGATCACCAAAGGAAAATAATCAGTCATGCATTGTTGGTTGAAGTTGAATGGGCAGCTGAAGTGGAACCTTTTCATAGCCAAGACCGCCGCCCAGGCCACCGAGGAATAAATCGGTGACGCTACCGACCCAACCCAAGAACCGACGAAGAAGGTTAGAAGATTTTTACGGGGAAGAAGTGGGAGGAGGAGAGGGCAAAGCAAGAAGGTGCGGCGGCCAAGCTGACGGAGAGGTTCGAGGACATCTTGTCGAAGAAGGAGGAGGCATGCGTGAAGCGCTCGGACCTTAAGAAGGAGAAAAATGCGAAGAGGTTTAAATTGTTGATGGTGACGGCGGACAAGAAGCTCAAGCTTGAAAAGAGGAGGACCATGATCGAAGAGAGGAAGGCCGCGCTCGAGGAAAAGAAAATGAAGATGGCCGCCAATGTGGAGGACGCCAAGATGGTCCTTGAATGTGGCATCTTTGGATGCCGACGCAAGAATGATCGTGCAATCCGTCCGCTACCAGATGTTGCAGCGGCAGAAAGATGAGTTGATAGCGGCGGACAATAAGGACACGACGGAGGTGGAGGCGCAGCCGGAGGCTCCCTACATGGCGGCGACGACACCTTGATCGGGGAGCAGATGGCTAGGATTGCCTGTCCGGCAGGGTAGAAAATTGCACGGATTGTCGGACTGATGTTCTTTTGAATCCAGACTTGTAAAACTAAGCATACTTGCCCCTTTTTGGTTGTGATCGGGCATGCGATCCGACACTGATGTGATCCGGCGCGCTGTGTGGATCAGACTAAATTTGAATTTCAAATTGCCCTTTACTGGCAGACATATACAGGATATCATTGGATGGCCGCCTCCCGCATCCGTGTTCGCGGACTGCTTTCCCTGTCTGCGGGCGGATGCCAGAGAAAATTTGTGGGTCGACATTGGAGATGCCCTAAGGAAGCAATGCATGGAGCTTCTAGCTGCGCAATCTTGCTACGACGTGAAATTGCATAAGTATTCAGGGATATTGGCAAGCAACAAGCGAGATAAAATCTTGTTGTATGAGATTTAGGTACACATCACCGTGGTATTTGGTAGATCTTGTTGACTTAACACAACTTCTTATTTTTTTAACACAGTACAGACGCAGGCGCTCATATATACGCGCATACACTTATTCCTATAATCACACACGCACACCCTATGAGCACCTCCGAGAGACTGGGCCGGCATATCATCTTTAGATTGACGAAGTCATCAAAGGCGCCTCGTAGTCGACGGGAACGTCTCCTCCCACTGAACGCGCATCGCCGGAAATCCTGAAATAAATCCAGGAATAAATGCGAGCACCAGGACTTGAACCCTGGTGGGCTGAGGATACCACTGTCCAACTAACCATCCAACCACATATTGGTTCGCACACGAACTTCTTGTTGAAATAAAATGTAAACATAAGTTCAATAAAAGAACTAACCTATGGTTGAATGGTCAGGAGGATGATTTTACCCCAGCCCACCAGAGATCAAACCTCAGATTTGACATCTGTGTATCTCTTAGAAGCGGAATATTCTTTCAATGGGAGGCGGAATTACTATTTTTCTTAAAAAAGGAAATATATAAGTCCAAGAAGAGATTCCCCAAGCAAACTATATATCTGGCCATGTACCTGATCACCCAAGAAAATCAATCAATCCACTCCGAGCACCAGAAGAATTAATTTACTATATGCATGCATGAAGAAAATAAACCGCCATCCCCTCTAGCCTCTATGGTCCGGTGACTTTTCAAACAATGTAAAAAATTAAGACCAGCCAGGACTAGCCGTTGGCGGGTTATGTTTATAGAAAAAGCACCTAAGCACACAGTGCGGAGTCTAGGACTCGAACGCTGGTGGGCAGCATGCACACTCGCATAGAAACTCCGCCAATGCTCCCTACCAATCTCTCTCATTGGTGTATTGTCAACCTTTTCTTAGCCACATGGCAGGTAATACTCCTACTGAAATTGATGGTACATATCCAGAGGCTCAAAACATGCTAGGAAAGTACACAATGCTCAGTAAAATAAATAATTTTTTTAAGCATCATTGCTTATTTCTATAGGAGGGATGCATAAGTAAACGTCCGCCCTCTACAAAACCGGCCGATGCATAAGAAAATAGATTTAAGTTCCTACCTTCTAAGTGTCTCTCTAAACACATTGCATTGTACATGGCCGAAATCAACCGGACAAGCGTCGATCCATTACGCTGTCCAATCATTGACTCGAACTTACTTTGCAATCTCATGACCGCGACCTTCTCCGAGCAACTAATGCTAGGAAAAAGAACTTCCCTAACTCCTTGAGTTGACAAGTGCTAGACGTCACTGTTTTCTATGTCTCTTTCGAAGTGTTCCCGCAAAAAAAGGTTTATTTCAAAGTGAGGAGCCTTACCTCTCATTTAAAAAAAATCATGATAAGCATTTCTTTATTTCTGGGAAAAGGAAAGAAAAATAAAAAATTAGGGAAAGAAAAATAATAATTGAATTTTGGTGTTTCTAAACTCTCATCTGGCCCATAGTTCCAGTTGGGCTACACCTCGCTTTTTTTAGGGGTTACACCTAGCTTTATGGGCTAAAGTAGGAATGATAAGCCTTAGCCCAGCCCACCGGCGCAGCAACGAAGCCCATCCGTGTTCCCACACGTATAAGACCTAGCACGCCGCCTCCATTCCGCGACCTCTCGACCGCGCCGCCGCCTCCCTGCCCTCTTTGCCGCCGCCGCCGCCCGTTGTCGCGGACGCCTCCTCCTCGCTGCCGAGATGGTACGCTCTCCCCTCACTCCTATCTATGGCGGCTCTGATCCGTGCTCCTCCGGATGCCGAGTTTCAGCCTTCGTCTGTGTGGGGTGTGGGAATCATCTAGGTTTGCGATTGTGTGAGTAGCTTGTACGCGGAGATCTAGAAATAAGGGTTCGAAAGTAGTTTATCCCGAGGTTTTGGTCTGTGTCGCTGAGAAACCATCCTTGAAGCCGTAACATCTGTCAGATCTGGAGTGAATTTGCCGGCGGCCATTTTCCTGTTTGATTTGCAGCTAGCTCGAATCATACTTTATTATTATTGCGTGGTCAAAGAGGATGTTAAGATGTTGCTATAGTTAGATCTTCCACTTATGGTACCAGTTTTACTAATATGATATGATCAGTGGTGGAGTAATTGCCACAAAATGGGAGTATGAAACTTTGCTGCTATCCTTGATTTGTTACAGTTATCTATCAGTATGGATGCAACTTCTACCGTTTGCTACAATATTTAACACTAGAAATCCGAGCTTCGACTTTCATTTTTCCAAAGCTCGATTGGTTAGCATGATGCCTTGGACAATACTAGTTCTTTCCTCATTATTGTGCGCATTACATGACATACATTGCTAATTTGCCATGATCTGTATCATGTTTGTCATACAACTGATAATATTATCCTGATGTTTTATGTATGACTGGTCATACATTGCTGTTGCCTGTGCCAACTCCATGTCTGAAGTTTATACTTCTTTTCTGATGCTGCCTTTGTAGATAGCAGCTCACTTTGCTATTTTACTATACTTGTGCAAAAATGTTTTAATTTCTTATGTTTCTGATGTATGTGCAGACGAAGCGCACCAAGAAGGCTGGAATCGTTGGCAAATATGGTAAAAACATTGCAGCTGCCCAGATGATTGTTCAACGATCTCATGAATGTATCTAAGTGTTGTGCTCACGTATCCTTGTTACGTCAATGTTGTGTAGGTACAAGGTATGGTGCCAGTCTGCGTAAGCAGATCAAGAAGATGGAGGTCTCCCAGCACTCCAAGTACTTCTGTGAGTTCTGTGGCAAGGTAAATCTGGCAATGGTTTTATCAATTACTTGCGTTGTTTTTAGAATGGTAAAGTGTCTGCTGGTGGTTCAACTGTGCGTCTATGTTGTATGACAAGTGTTTTTGGCATTTGGCTAGATTGAAATTAGCATATTATCTTTCTGTGCATAATGGTATAGGTTATTTGCTCTTGTTTTGCATGATGATGGTTTAGAGGAAACTGCTTGGTTTTAATATGCTGAATTGCTGGTTGGCAAAACATAAAGAATGTATATTGTAGGCTGTTGCAGCTTGCAACCCTTCGTATTGTCATGAGTTGTTTGAGTTTACTTCATGTTGCGTCTTTTAGCCACTGTGGCCTTCTAGATAGGGAACAATGAAGAACAGCTTTTGATTGTTTTGTATGATGAACGTTTATAAGTTTATAACTCTCAAATGATTTAGTTTAATGTTACCGAACAGCTTTTGATTGGACATGTATATGGATTTTGTAACCTCCTAAGTTTAATGCTTTTTGCTTCTTTTAACAATTGTAGACTTCTAGATATGGGCAGTATACACAATTCTAGCCATATGGAAATGATGATAACATCGATAACTCATAGATAGGCCAACAGTGATAACATGTTAGTCTCCTCGCTTGATTCAATGTTTCTTTTATCTTAACACGTTCTTGATTCACAGTTTGCCGTGAAGAGGAAAGCAGTCGGAATCTGGGGATGCAAGGACTGCGGGAAGGTTAAGGCCGGTGGTGCCTATACCATGAAGTACGTGCTGATGCCAATTACACACTGTATATTTCCAAATAGCTCATTGTCCTGCTCTACCATATGTGCTCATTTTATTGTTCTGCATTTCCAGCACTGCAAGTGCGGTCACTGTCAGGAGCACGATCCGTCGCCTGAGGGAGCAGACTGAAGCTTGATTGGGGTTCAATCTGACAAAGGAGCCTTTGGATTTTGTAGTTCAGCCGAGACTCTTGCAACACTATGTAGCTAAATGGGCAGTATACAATGTTATTTATCAGCTTGTTGGGTTCTAAAAGTATCCGGCTACATTACATTCTGTATCTCGTTTATCGTGCTTATTTGATTGTCTGACGGTGCTCTCTTTGTGTGTGTTGTTGGTTCTTGAATCTTAGTGCTATTGTCATGTGTTATCAGAAGAACTAGCAGGGCAGGCTGTGCATTTGTGCATCTATTCTCATAGACTTTAGTTGTTAATATAAACTGAAAATGTTTCGAACAGAAAATTTACTTGACTTGACCGTCAGGATTGCCCTCAAATAGTTCCTGGCTCTTGAGGGAAAGTTAGTTTTTGTCCAATCCTGCCTAACTACACAAATTTTCTCAGTGTCAAGTACCCTGAGTGGGCCATTACTCTCGTAAAATCCCAGATGCCACATTCACATTGCTTCTGGGACAATTATGCTTGGGACAAGTATTAACCTTCTGATACAATTACCCAGTGCATATCACCAAGTTAGCTGATCTGAATCTTTGATGAAGAGATACTTTGCTGATGTGGATAAACTTTGGAGAAAGATGATTGATTTTTAGGTATAAGACCCATGATCGTGACTTGTTTATCTGCTGGTGCTTCGCCCTTTTGGAAAGAAGTATCATGGGCTGGGCTACTAAAGCAGCTAAATTAGCACAATGTTACTCATGTTCATGTTCCAATTGTTTGGAAATTAACTGTACTTTTTTCCCCCGAGGGTGCAAATTAACCGTACTCGATCATGTTTGATTTCATATGTATATTCGCATATATTTTTAGTTGTAGTTCTCATGTTTAAATTTCATATTAGTATAATCACATCAATATACTGCAACCAATTCCTGCAGCAAACGTGGGTATTGAGCAGTTTGATAACCCCATGTGCTGGGTGGTTTACGAATCTGGATATAATTTTTGCTATTTCTGATGTGCCATGATTGATGATGAATACTAGATTGGAAGTTTTCCGCGATAAAAAATGCTTGAAACCACGAAAGTACCCCCCTTCCCAGGGGAACCAGGGGAAAAAGACTCAACGCCTCCACTTCCCAATTCCCACACTGCTGATTTGGGCATCGTCCTGGTCACTGGTCAGACCACTCACTCGCCGGGAGCCAGCTCCCCACCACCGCACTCCGCCACCATGCCCCTCCTCCGTCTGCCACCACCCGCCCCCAGTCCCACCGCCACCGCATCCCTCCCCCACCACCGCCTCCACCTCGCCACCCCGCACAGACACCTCACCAGAGCCCCTCCCTCCTCTACTCCCCTTCCCCGCCTCCGCATTAGCGCGGCCCCCTCGCTCCGCCCCCTCCGCGGCATTCCGTCGAGCCGGTGCCATGCGGCGGTGGGAGATCCGGCGCCGGAGCCCTCTCAGGCGCCCGCCGCAGGCGGAGGCGCGCGGGCCGCGCTGGTGCGCGTCGGGGAGGCGCTGTCGCTCGGGTTCCCGCTGTGGGTCGCGTCAGCCTGCGCGCTGGCGCTCTGGCGGCCGGCGTCCTTCCTCTGGGTCACCCCCACCGCACAGATGGTTGGTCTGTCCTTCACCATGCTCGGTTCGTGCCCTCCATCCATGGCTCCCTCCCCTGCTTCTCCATTCCTTCCTTGTCTTTTGCCTGACATCTTAGTTGAGATGCACTAATTCAGACTTTCAGAGATGTCTCGATGGCTGATTTTTTTATTTTATGATTGAGATATGGTTGTAATCTCTTTGTACAGGAATGGGGATGACATTGACGCTTGATGACCTGAGAACCGCACTGTTGATGCCCAAGGAGTTGGCTGCTGGGTTTCTACTTCAATACACTGTTAGTTCTCCAACTTCTTCTGTGTTTCTTTTGATGATGTAATAATCCCTGTAGCCATACTTTCACTTTCCCATGTCTTTTCTGTTGCAAATCGCGTAGGAATATTTTTTTATGCAAGGAACACATACCCTAGATATTCAACAAGGTTGTCATTTTCATTATTTTTATCCAGCTGAAATGTTGTCCATTTAGATGAATATAGAAGTTTCTTACCTGAAATGTTGGACTGGATGGCGCATCACATGTAAACTTCATGATCCCTCACAATGGAAAAAAAGAAGAAGAAAGCCTCCATGATCCATCTCCACTATTTTACCTGTGGTTTTGTTATTTTAGTGTTCGCGGTTTACGACTTTTCTAAATCCAAAGTGGGTGATTTATGTACAGGTGATGCCACTGTCAGGATATCTCATCAGCAAGCTATTGAACCTGCCATCCCATTATGCTGCTGGACTGATTTTGGTTTCCTGTTGCCCTGGAGGTATGCTTGCATTTTCCCTTTCTTTATTTATTATGGATTGTCAACTAGTTAAACTGAAAGGGAGCTACTCTCTGCAGGCACAGCAAGCAACATTGTTACCTACTTAGCAAGGTAACGACAAAGACATATAATGTTATGCTGAGAATGTAACAACCTGCATATAGTCACGATCGTACTGGAACAAAGTTCTGGGCCTCTAATTGAAACTAATTTGTTCTGAGTCTGTTCATTTAGTTTTATATATAGGGATTCCTGAGAGTTATTTCTTCTCAAGATTGCTGAATAACCAAATTTTGAAGCTGGCCTGTCTAGTGTTGACTGCTAGCAGAAGTTGGTTACATGTGACTAAAATCATTAATCCCTTTTTTGCCAAGAAATCGTCCAAAGTCTACTGGTAATGTTGTAGTCGGCTTCGACCACAGCACTGTTAGTGAAGAAGTGTAGCGTGTGAAGAGTTGAGGATTAGACAGCACTAAAGGGTAGAAGTGAAGCACGGGTAGGGAACATATGAGGTTACACACTGTTCCTTTTGTAGAGCCTGAGTCAACCAAACCTACTTCTACTTCAGAACCAGCCAACATAAGCCGTACTAGGTCTCCTCTAACTTGTGTGATGCAACCTACTTACTCCTCCTTGATCTGCTGGCTGAGCTGGCTTCCTTCTGGACTGCTAAACAAAATTCAATTCAAGCTTTTCATCAATATTTCATCTCCAACTCAGACTGCTACCAGACTGGTACCTGACACTGACAAGTAACCGACTTAGCCACCAGATGTCTGTTCATCCGCCAAATCAGCATGCCTTTGTCTCTGCGCTCTTATAGTGCTTTCCCTAATAGTAGTCCGCACCAGTTAACAAGCCTTTCCCACCTATAGTGGTCCAATCGACTAGGACCATTAAACAGTTTGCCGAAATGAAAACAAAACCACCTTTGTCTCTGCGATCTTATATTTCTGACTAAATTTACAATTTTTTTTTTTACAATGTAGTTTTTTTTACAAGGACTACACATTAAGGTGGAGGTTCCATATGGCCATATGCTTGTGCTTGGTTTTATCTTTGATATCTTCACAGTTTAAAAGCAACTTTTACTGGCCAGTAATGAATGATGAAGTGACCCATTCGGTGAATCACCTTAATTTATCCCTAGCATGCTTCTCTCTCTCAAAAAAAAAAAAAATCCCTAGCATCCTAATAATATGGTTGAACTGAATACTTAGGGATGCAAAAGTGTCAACAGAACAAATTGTTTTCTTTGACTAATAATTTTATAGGAGTAAATATCTCTAATTCTTCAGTGGAGATTCCTGTCTGTTATGAAGTGGATCTGAAACTATATGCATTGCTACCTATATGTATAAAATGAAAGAGAACGCAACCTTATATCTTTTTTTAATTAGCATAAAAAAATATATAGTGTACCTAATTTTTATCCTTGTGATGCAGGGCAAATGTTGCTCTTTCGGTGCTGATGACAGCAGCAAGCACTTTTGCTGCAGCGGTAATGACTCACTTACACCTACTACTATATTCCAGCAGAGCTGAATAACCTTTTTTCTTCTTCTCATATTGCAGTTC
Organism: Elymus sibiricus; assembly: GCA_039707655.1. Lineage (NCBI taxonomy): Eukaryota > Viridiplantae > Streptophyta > Magnoliopsida > Poales > Poaceae > Elymus > Elymus sibiricus. The sequence continues at coordinate 355,238,116 of CM077664.1, read as the reverse complement.
ATGACTCCTCTTTTGACATCCAAACTGGCTGGGCAATATGTTGCAGTAGACCCTATGGGATTGTTCGTGTCGACATCTCAGGTGCTGACAGTTTCTGTATAACTTTAAGTTCCCTTGGTTCTGGCAACAGTTGACATATCTGAATGCAGGTTGTCCTAGCTCCTGTTCTTTTGGGTGCTCTACTGAATCAGTACTTGGGCCGTTTGGTTGAGTCGGTTTCCCCCGTGATGCCGTTCATTGCTGTAGCAACAGTAGCTGTTCTATGTGGCAATGCGATTGCACAAAATGCTTCAGCCATCCTAGCATCTGGCCTACAAGTAGTACTATCTGTCATCTTCTTGCATGGATCCGGCTTCTTCTTTGGCTATGTTCTTTCAAGGATGCTTGGCATCGATATCGCTTCATCACGAACAATCTCGATCGAGGTTGGCATGCAGGTAATTTCCATCGTGCATTTTTTTAAACAGATCTTTACCATAGACGACTTAAGTGTGGCCCAGATTGCCACTACATTTTTCATGAATGCAATCAAGGAAGCACATAGTCGATGCTGCGGTCTTTCTCCCGTTGCATACCGTTTCATTGTGTGTATTAGTTATTATCTTTTATTTTGTAAAAGTTCCAGGGTGTGCGTCAATCATACTGATTTTCTTGTGAATGCAGAACTCGGTGCTGGGTGTAGTTCTCGCGGGCAAGCACTTCGGCAGCCCTCTCACGGCGGTTCCATGCGCGGTTTCGAGCATCTGCCACTCGGTCTATGGTAGCATCTTGGCTGGGGTCTGGAGGTCCATGCCCCCAAATGACAAGCAGGGAGCATAATGGATCAGACAGATACTTTAGTAGTCGCGGGAACTCAAGTTATTCGGAACTATTTGTGCCTGCGGGAGAAATATCTGACCATGAAACCAAGTCAGCAACGTGCCTGCGTCTTGTTCATTTCTTTTGCCAGCTTACACTTCCCAAATGACCATTCGTTTGGCTTCCACTGCTTTTGTTGCCTCAGTTATGTTGCAGGGTAAAGGGTGTTTATTGATTAGAAATAGTTGTACAACGATTCACAATCACCCCTTGCATATAATTTGCTAACACATCCACACACCTATTTCGCTCGCGTTTAAGTAAGCGATTAGATTACGGAGTTCGGCTATAACATGTCTACCATGACCTTGGTCTCAGGGAATCGCCGTACCGACAGGGGAATGATTAACTGTAGGAGTTAACTCTCTGAATAACAGGCAAGCAATCCAAGACCGATGATCGCGAGCGAAGATCGGTCGGCTGATTGTTATCGTTTTCCTCGTGGGCAAGTCGGTGTGAAGGTGCTACTATGCTCAGTATATTTTGGTAAGATAATAAAAACATATGAAGGGAAAGTTGACTGTTAGCCGCACAAAATAGATCTTGCAAACGACCATTTTGCGCAAACGTATAATAAATGCAAAAACAAAAAAACAAAAAAACAAAATTGTATGTCTAAGCCCAGGTTCGAACTGGGGACCTTTAGTGTGTGAGACTAACGTGATAACCAACTACACCACCCAGACATGTTGTTTACATATGTGGAAGAGGTTTGGATAGCTTGAACATCATACAATCTGGTGGTATTTTTTTTTTTTTTTTTTTTTTGCGGGTAAAAAGGTAATCTGGTGGTAGATACTCACACTATCTGTTTCTTCTTCGAAGCGCCACCAGCCTACCAAGGTACTATTTCATCTGATTATTAGCTTATTAATTGCAAGTTTTCCTTCAGTGTAGTTCGTCCAAAGAACACAAATTTTGGCAAGGGGACCATCGTACAGGAAATTGATTTGGGTGTCATTGAGATCGGTTTGCCTCACGAACGTGGAAAATTATACAGAGTAGGGGTAGATAACTCACACGAACGAGCTAAAATATGAGCCACTACATCCGACATACGAATGAGAATGATCAACTGCGAGGCCGAAGAGTTAACTCTGAATAATGGACAAGCAATTTGAGAGAAAGATGGCCTTCTGAAACAGATGAGAATGTGAGAGCGACCTTGCGGCGGGGCGCGAGCGAATGCCTCAGCTAGATCCGGCGTGGTAACCTCATTAACGCGCCCCGTGGCAAGCCAATAAGCAAAACACACCCACGGGGATTGTCTTTTCCCGATGTGACAAACATGTTTGGGTCAGTGTAGGATCGGGATCAACCGGGTAGGTAATGTCGGGTGCTGATGTCAGGGATTAAGAGTTTTTCAAGTTTAAATTTCAACAAGTCATGTGAGTTCACGGTTTATTTATTTTAGACTTTTTTTTTTGAAATAATATTTATTTTAGACTTTTCTCGATACCAGGTTATGATACCGACAGTCCAACTGTTCAGACGGTCCTTGGCTGCTGGTGCGCGTGGGTCAATTGGGACGGGAGGGGAAAGGAGTCGGGTTCAATGGCTCAATGCAAGGCAGGAACCGACCGACGAGGAATCCAGAAGCAGACAGGAGGACCAAGTCATCTCCCTCCTTTTTTATTTTTTTGCGATTCAAACAAGAGCTTCATCATTAACTAGTAACATGATTACAATCTTGTCTAGTACACAGAAGGATGCTATCCGGCACCTGGTGTATCCAGGCACACTCCGGATTTGATTCAGAAGCAAATTTGGCAACTTTGTGAGCTGCTATATTTGCCTCCCTCTTAACATGATAGATATCAAAACCACTACATCCTTCTACCAGCTCTTGTATTTCATTGATAATCGACAAGATGCTAGCTCTATGATGTTTCCTGGATCTCCAAAAGGACACAAGCTCCTGAGAATCAGTCTCCATTGTTCCTTGCCGAATATTGAGAATCTTCATCATCTTAGCTCCATCTCTACAAGCTAAAGCTTCTGCTGTTAAAACATTAGGGACTGAATCATACCATTTACTACTCGCCGCAACTACAGTGCCATCAGCGTCTCTGATTATTACCCCTGAAGCTCCTTTTTCATCTTTTGCATTGAAGGCCGCGTCTACATTAATTTTATAGTAGCCTTCTTGTCCTAGTAGAAAACAGGGCTTTGGTCCAGGCCAGATAAGAGCATCAATCCCGGTTCTGTTACGAACCGGGACCAATGGGTGCATCAGTCCTGGTTCGTGAGGCCAGGGCGCCGGCCGGGCCACGGCAGGCACTAGTCCCGGTTCGTCTGACCCCTTTGATCCCGGTTCCAGACACGAACCGGGACTAAAGGGCCTCGCTCCTGGCGTAGCCCCTTTAGTCCCAGTTGGTGGCTGGAACCGGGACTAAATGTGTGTCTTCTGTCCCGGTTCTAGCCACGAACCGGGACTAAAGAGATGCCTATATATATGCTCTCCCCTGCCCGCTCACTCCTCTGTTTTTTGGCCGGCCGGTGTGGGAGGTGTGTGCTGCTCTGCTCTCACCTCCTATGCACATGAGGTGTTCGATGAAATGCCCGAGTCACACTTAAGCTTTCTCCTCTCCAAGCTCGACCTCCAAGCTCCATTTTCCCCAAGATTTGTCTAGGTTTGGCGGTGCACCATTGTCCCCGTCCCAGTCCTCACCGCCGTCGATCGCCCGTGCCGATCTCGTCGCCGGCACCACCGTGGTGAGCCTCTTGTTCTTATCTTCTTTTTAAAAGAAAAAAAATTCTTACTTGTTGTATGAGTTATATAGCTACTTGTATAATTTTCTTACTTTTATTATTGTTTGTTATTATATAGTGCCATGGTTTTGGTATCCGCCCCCGTCGGCTCTCGTCCGGTCTATGATTCGGATGTGGTATATTATCTTTTATAACTATTTGTTTCATTTAGTGTTTATGAGAATTATGCCGACCAACGTGACATAGATGTTTTTATCTAGGAGGTATGTGAACCGGAAATTCCAACCGACCCTCTTGTCGAGAGGTTAAATTTAGTTGAAAAAGAAAACAATTATTTGAAAGAAAAATTGAAAAGAATTGAAGAGGAGAAGATGAAATTGGAGTTGCATGTTGGATCAATTATGCTGTTGGATCAATTGTTACCTTCGTTGCGATTATGATCGCATTTGTTGTTGCATTTAAATGTTTTACATAGTTGATAATGAGAACTATGTATGAACTTTATGTATTTATTTTTTCAGTAATAACATTTGATCACTACAGTACTTTGGTTTTAATGTGATGATGAACTTGTATTAATTTGGTCACTTCTCTATTCATGATGTTCTGTAATGGTTTTTGATACACTTAATTATATAATGCACGCAGATGAACCGGCAATGGATGTACGGTGACCGACGCACCTCCGAGTACATTGATGGCATGCATAATTTTCTCGAAGTGGCCGAGGCAAACAAGCAGAATGGTTTTATGTATTGTCCATGTACTGTCTGTGGAAATACGAAGGATTACTCTGACTCGAAAACCCTTCACTTGCACCTGCTTGAGAAGGGTTTCATGCCACACTATAATGTTTGGACCAAGCACGGAGAAATAGGGGTTATGATGGAAGACAACGAAGAAGAAGAGGATGATGACAACTATCCCCCTGAATACGGTGATACTGCAACGGGGGAAGCTGAAGATCAAGATGAACCAGACGATGTGCCCGATGATGATCTTCGCCGGGTCATTGTTGATGCACAGAGAGAATGCGAGAGTGAAAAGGAGAAGTTGAAGTTCGATCGCATGTTAGAGGATCACAAAAAACGGTTGTACCCAAATTGCGAAGATGGCAACACAAAGCTCGGTACCACACTGGAATGGAAGGCAGAGAATGGTGTATCTGACAAGGGATTTGAGAAGTTACTGAAAATAATGAAGAAGAAGCTTCCAAAGGATAACGAATTGCCTGACAGTACGTACGGAGCAAAGAAGGTTCTCTGCCCTCTAGGATTAGAGGTGCAGAAGATACATGCATGCCCTAATGACTGCATCGTCTACCGCGGTGAGGAGTACGAGAATTTGAATGCATGCCCGGTATGCGGTGCATTGCGGTATAAGATCAGACGAGATGACCCTGGTGATGTTGAGGGCGAGCGCTCCAGGAAGAGGGTTCCTGCCAAGGTGATGTGGTATGCTCCTATAATACCACGGCTGAAACGTCTGTTCAGAAACAAAGAGCATGCCAAGTTGATGCGATGGCACAAAGAAGACCGTAAGAAAGACGGGAAGTTGAGAGCACTCGCTGACGGGTCGCAGTGGAGAAAAATCGAGAGAAGGTGGGGGGACTTTGCAGGTGACGCAAGGAACGTATGGTTTGGTAAAAGTGCAGATGGCATTACTCCTTTTGGGGAGCAGAGCAACAATCATAGCACCTGGCCCGTGACTCTATGTATCTATAACCTTCCTCCTTGGTTGTGCATGAAGCGGAAGTTCATTATGATGCCAGTGCTCATCCAAGGCCCTAAGCAACCCGGCAACGACATTGATGTGTACCTAAGGCCATTAGTTGAAGAACTTTTACAGCTATGGAAGGGAGAAGGTGTACGTGTGTGGGATGAGCACAAACAGGAGGAATTTGACCTACATGCATTGCTGTTTGTAACCATCAATGATTGGCCTGCTCTTAGTAACCTTTCAGGACAGACAAACAAGGGATACCACGCATGCACGCACTGTTTAGATGATACCGAAAGTATATATTTGGACAAATGCAGGAAGAATGTGTACCTGGGACATCGTCGATTTCTTTCGACCAACCATCTCTTAAAAAAGAAAGGCAAGCATTTCAAAGGTGAGGCAGATCACCGGAAGAAGCCCGCCATCCGTACTGGTGATGCCATACTTGATATGGTCAAGGATTTACAAGTAATCTATGGAAAGGGTCCTGGCGGACAATCTGTTCCGAATGACGCTGAGGGACGCGCACCCATGTGGAAGAAGAAATCTATATTTTGGGACCTACCCTATTGGAAAGACCTAGAGGTCCGCTCTGCAATCGACGTGATGCACGTGACGAAGAATCTTTGCGTGAACCTGCTAGGCTTCTTGGGCGTGTATGGGAAGACAAAAGATACACCGGAGGCACGGGAGGACCAGCAACGTGTGCACGAAAAAGACGGCATGCATCCAAAGCAGTATGAAGGTCCTGCCAGCTAGGCTCTTACCAAAGAAGAGAAGGAAATCTTCTTTGAATGCCTGCTCAGTATGAAGGTCCCGTGTGGCTTCTCGTCGAATATAAAGGGAATAATAAATATGTCAGAGAAAAAGTTCCAGAACCTAAAGTCTCATGACTGCCACGTGATTATGACGCAACTGCTTCCGGTTGCATTGAGGGGGCTTCTACCGGAAAACGTTCGATTAGCCATTGTGAAGCTATGTGCATTCCTCAATGCAATCTCTCAGAAGGTAATCGATCCAGATATCCTACCAAGGTTAAAGAATGATTTGGTGCAATGTCTTGTCAGTTTCGAGCTGGTGTTCCCACCATTCTTCTTCAATATCATGACGCACGTCCTAGTTCATCCAGTCGACGAGATTGCCATTCTGGGTCCTGTATTTCTACACAATATGTTCCCCTTTGAGAGGTTCATGGGAGTCTTAAAGAAATATGTTCGTAACCGTGCTAGGCCAGAAGGAAGCATCTCCATGGGCCATCAAACAGAGGAGGTCATTGGGTTTTGTGTTGACTTTATTCCTGACCTTAAGCCGATTGGTCTCCCTCAATCGCGGTATGAGGGGAGACTGACTGGAAAAGGCACGCTAGGAGCGGATGCAATAATATCTAGGGACGGGCATTCTTGGGCTCAAGCACACTACACAGTTCTACAGAATTCTACCTTGGTGACCCCGTATGTCAATGAACACAAGAATTTTCTGCGCTCCAAACACCCGGAGCAGTCTGACGACTGGATTACATGTGAACCATCAAGACTTTCGGCAGTTGGTTGCAAACACATCTCATGGGTAACAACATTGTTGGAGATGAGTTGTACTCGTTGGCCAGGGGACCATCTTCGACTGTATTGACTTACCAAGGGTACAAGATAAATGGGAATACATTTTACACGATCGCCCAAGATCAAAAGAGCACCAACCAAAACAGTGGTGTCCGCTTTGATGCAGCAACCAACAGGGGAAAGGACACATATTATGGTTACATAGTGGACATATGGGAACTTGACTATGGACATGATTTTAAGGTCCCTTTGTTTCGGTGCAAATGGGTCAATCTGTCAGGAGGCGGGGTACAGGTAGACCCGCAGTACGGAATGACAATAGTGGATCTCAACAATCTTGGGTACACAGACGAACCATTCGTCCTAGCTAATGATGTGGCGCAGGTTTTCTATGTGAAGGACATGTCTACCAAACCGAGAAAAAGAAAAGATAAGGAAGCGAATACATCATACGATGAGCCAAAGTGCCACATAGTTCTTTCAGGGAAAAGAGACATCATGGGAGTGGAGGGCAAGACAGACATGTCTGAAGATTATGAAAAGTTTCATGAAATTCCTCCCTTCAAAGTGAAGGCTGACCCAAGCACCCTGTTAAACGATGAAGATTAGCCATGGTTACGGCGCAATAAGCAAGGGACACACGCGAAGAAAAAGTGAAGACTTTCTCTCCACAACTATTCTGATGATGGCTTTGATCTAGAATATCACTGCAGTTACATGTCAAGAAATGAAATGCCTTTTGTAACATATGAGTTTTCGTCTAAAACCGTGATACTTCGAAAGAGATTGTCCATTTTGTACACGAAGTGCATCCAGTTTTTGCCGTAACCCTCTCAACTTTTTAGCACATGCTATGTGGGTGAAATGATGATACCATGCCAACTTTCAACCTTTTCAGAGTTCATTTGTACTGCTTTTCAATTTCAGGGTCATTTAGCTAAAAAAACAGTAAATGCATGAAAAATAGCAAATGAAGTCAGAAGGGGTTGAAAATTGATGATGTGGCTTTGAATGGTGCATGTGCACAAAAAGTCTGGAGTTGAAATAAGTTAAAAAAATGAAATGCCTTTGTAACATATGAGTTTTCGTCCGAAACCCTGATACTTCGAAAGAGATTGTCCATTTTGTACACGAAGTGCATGCAGTTTTTGCCGTAACCTTCTCAACTTTTTAGCACATGCTATGTGGGTGAAATGATGATACCATGCCAACTTTCAACCTTTTCAGAGTTCATTTGTACTGCTTTTCAATTTCAGGTTCATTTAGCTAAAATAAAACAGTAAATGCATGAAAAATAGCAAATGAAGTCAGAAAGGGTTGAAAATTGATGATGTGGCTTTGAATGGTGCATGTTGAACGCACAAAAAGTCTGGAGTTGAAATAAGTTAAAAAAAATGGAATGCCTTTGTAACATATGAGTTTTCGTCTGAAACCCTGATACTTCGAAAGAGATTGTCCATTTTGTACACGAAGTGCATCCAGTTTTTGTCGTAACCCTCTCAACTTTTTAGCACATGCTATGTGGGTGAAATGATGATACCATGCCAACTTTCAACCTTTTCAGAGTTCATTTGTACTGCTTTTCAATTTTAGGTTCATTTAGCTCAAAGAATGAATTAATAGCAAAAAGAATGAATCAAAAAGCTTTTATAAAACTCTAATAGCAAAAAGAATGAACTAAAAAGCTTTCCTAAAATTCTAATAGCAAAAAGAATGAACTAAAAAGAATCAATTAAATATAATATTTTTCAATAGCAAAAAGAATCAACTAAAAATAATCAAAATAATATTAACTAAAATTATCAAAGTATTTATTTGTTAAAAACTTTAATAGTAAAAAGAATTTTCATAAAGTATTTTTTGTTACAAACTTTAATAGAAAACTAAAAAGGTTTTATAAAACTCTAATAGAAAAAGGAATCAACTAAAAAGAATCAATAAAAAATAAAATTTATGCAACTAAAATTATATAACTAAAAATAACATATGCAAAAAATAACATTAAAAAATTAAAAATATAACATATGCAAAAAATAAAAATAAAAGGCCCACCTACTTGCCACCGCGGCCTGCATACGACTAGAAACACTAGAGATGGGCCAGGATGCAGGCCCGCAGTGGAAACAGGCCCAACAGGGCGTCAGATAGGCACTTACTGCCTGCAGTAGAGAGGAGCTCGAGAGGGAAGCGGCAGCAGCGCTTATAAACAACTCCGAGCCCCTCTCAACTAGCGAGGTGGGACTAAAGTTTTGGATGCGGCAGCACAGACCATTGGTCCCGGTTGGTGGCTCGAACCGGGACGAAAGGCCCCCCTTTCGTCCCGGTTCGAGCCACCAACCGGGACCAAAGGTCTCTGCTTCCCGCCTTTTGGGCTGCTGAAATTGACCTTTAGTCCCGGTTGGTGTCACCAACCGGGACGAAAGGGGGGCCTTTCGTCCCGGTTGGTGACACCAACCGGGACCAATGCTTTTTGTATATAAGCAGCACTTAGCAGTTTCTCGAAAGATCAGTTCTTTCTTCCCCGACGCCCCCAGGCTGCTCCTCGTCGCCGTCGCTCCCGTCGCCGTCGAGCCCTGCCCCGCCGTCGCCGCGCCCCTGCCCCGCCGTCGCCGTCACCGTCGCCGTCGCCGCCCCCGAGCTCCCCCGAGCCCGCGCCGCCCGCGCCGCCCCTGAGCTCGCCCGAGCCCGCGCCGCCCCCGAGCTCGCGCGCGCCGCCCCCGAGCTCCCCCGAGCCCGCGCCGCCCCCGAGCCCGCGCCGCCCCCGCTGTGAGCCGCCGCCGCTCCGGCCCGCTGTTTTTTTTAATTATGTTTATGTATATATGTATGTATATGTTGATGTATATGTATGTATGATATGATGATATATGATAGATGTATGTATGTATGTATATGTTTTTTTTTATTTTTTTTGCGGGCATGTATATGTTTATTAATTATGTTTATGTTTATGTAGATGCTTAGTGTATATATAATGTAGATGTATATGTAGATGCTTAGTGTATATATAATGTAGATGTATATGTATGTATGTATGTATGGATGTATATAGAAAATATTGGTAAAACTTTAGAAATTCGTACAAAATTAACCGTAACTCCGATGAAAATAATTTATATATGAAAATCGATCAGAAAAATATGACGAATCCGAATATGCCCTCCGTTCGTTTGTCACAAGCAGCTAGCATAGCGAACCTGGAACCGTCCCCCTCCGGTTCATCTGTCCGAAAATGCAGACTTCGGGAAAACATTCCCGGATGTTATCCCCCTTCACCTATATTGTGTAGTGCCGTGTTAGAACACCCCTAACTCTCTCGGGAATTCAACATATCCCCGATAACTTCGACATGAGGGGGGGGGGGGGTCCGCAAGTATCGTCGACGACCATGAGAGAGGCGGTCCGCAAAGTATCCTCTCTCGAAAGTATAACCCCCGATAACTTTGCATGATGTTTGCGACTAATCCATTGCTCATATATGCATATGATTCCTTGTTGTGATTAGCTAGGTCTATGTTTGCCACTAATCCATCTCTCATGGTTGTAATATTTGCAGAAACTATGGACAGAGACTTAGAAAAAGAAGAGTTGTTGGGGGATATAATCCGCGATGGAGGTGATATCACCTTGTCGTTTCTCAACGACACCGATGGTCAGGAAAGACAGGATGACGGCTTCGGTGATCCAATGGAGGAGGAAGGAGATCATGACGGCTCCGGTGACCGAACGGAGGAGGAAGGAGATCATGACGGCTCCGGTGACCGAACGGAGGAGGGAGCCTTAATTGTTGCAAAGTCCGGCGAGGTATATATACATATATTAATTAAGCCTCTGCTGACTTGATGCATTAATTGTTTTGTATATACATATATTAACGCTTCTTTCTTCTTTTAATTAGCCCTCCGGATCGAGCCAAACTTCTGTAAGGAGACGAGGCCTGTCGCGGTGAAATCACGGCAGATGCCATGAGATGGCTGAAAGTGGGGGGCTGCGTGAGGACGCCGGTGGGTTCCGGAAGCGAGGTTGGCACGCACATGCGAGAGACACAAGGCGTACCCAGGTTCGGGGCCCTCCGGAGAGGTAACACCCCTAGTCCTGCCGAGTGGGTTAATAGGCTCAGAGGCCACAATGGTTACAATGGTGCTCCTGGAGCTGTTTGAGTGGAGGAGGCAGAAGGAGCTAGGTCTCCGTTCAGCCTCTCCTGTGTGTGTGTATGTGTCGGGGAAGAAGGAGTGAACCAAGTAGCCAACGATCGAAGAGGAGCGGACTGACTGAACTAAATCGAACCCCCCCTGCATGGAGGCCTCCTGGGGGGTCTTATAGCTCGACCCCCCAGGGTTACATGGGTAAACTACGCGCGCCAGGACCCGGGCGTCGGCGTCTGGAGCCGGTCGCAGGCCCGCCGGCTGCGGCGCCCGAGGGCGGCGCGACACTGTGGCCCGTCGCTTCGAGCGTCACGGAGTGGACGGGGCGTGCGCGCTTCTGCAGAGGCGTACAGGAGTGGTCGGCACGTGCGCACTCCTGCCGAGGCGTGCAGAAGTAGACGGCGCGTGCGCGCTCCGCAGAGGCGTGCCGGAGTAGGCGGCTTCGCGGGGGGCTGCACTGGCGCGCTGGTGCTGACACCGGCCGTCGCGTCAACAGGGTTGGCAGCTTTGCCGGCGCGCCCTCCCGAGACAGATTGCACTGTAGCCATGTTCTCCCCTCGTGGGGGGCTGTCTTGTCGCCGGACGAGATGGGACGGCCGCCAACCTATCGCCAGCCGGCTAGCGGCCAGCCGGACCCGGCCCAGGGCCGGGCCTAGCCGGCTAGCGCCGAGGAGCCGGTAGGTTCGCCAGCCGGCGGGGAGGGGCATGGGCTGCCCCGATGTTTTTTGAAAAGGGGACTCCGGGTTCGCTTGCCTACCCGGGGGTCATCCCCCCGACAGTAGTCCCCGAAGCTGTGAAGGCTCGCCGGCTCCAAGCGGGAGAGGCTTTGCAGCTTATCCCGCCCCCGAAGGAGTGCGGTAACGTGACGAGATTGTGCCGGCTTGAGGCCGCCATCCGCCGGCTTCCGGGAGCCAGTTTGAGGTACTTGGTTTCGCCGGAGCTTGAGCGGCTTGGCCGGCTGGTCCCGCCGGTATGGGGGAGCGCGCCAGTCGCCAGACGAAATCTTGCCACGTGCGGCCCAGCGCCTGAAGAGGCCTGCCAGGCCACGCGCGCGACGAGATGTCACGGTGGGCTGGGTCCCGCTGGACCGCAGTCTCGGCCCGCGCGCGGGATTTACTGCGGCCGCACGTGCCTGTTGGGGTTCCCGGGGCAGTTAAGGCGCGTCTTAACGTGCCCGTCTATTGCGGGGGAGTTGGGATCGTGGGCGCAATCGATCCCACTCCCCCACGCTCGTGCGCGGTCTTTAAATGGGAGGGGAGGGGGAGAGGCCGAGGCTTTCGCTCCTCTGCCCCCGCCCGTTGCTTCGCCTCTGCCTCCCCATCTTTCTTCTCGCGCACACCGCCGCCGCACACCGTCGCCCGCGCATCGTCGCCCGCCAGGCTCGCCACCGCACTGCGCCGCGACTCGCGCGGTCGTTGCTTCCTCGCTCCATTGCTGCTTTCTCTCTCCCTCCTCCGTGCTTCTCCCGCTCTCACCAATGGCATCGCCGAAGGGCTCGTGGGAGGGGTCGGTGGTCACCGATGACGACATCGAGTATCTTCACCGCACTAGGCGGCTGCCACCGGCGGCGGAGGTGGAGGCGCGCGCGCCCGGCGTTGAGACGGCGCCGGAACCGCGGAGTGGCGAGGTGGTGGTGTTCTACACCCACTTCCTCCGCGGGCTCGGGCTCCCGGCGAGCGTCTTCTTCAGGCGCTTCCTCACCTTCTTCGGCCTCCAGCCGCACCACCTGGGGCCAAACGCCATTCTGCAGCTCGCCAGCTTCGCAATGCTGTGCGAGGGCTACGTCGGCATCCTCCCGTACGTGGAGCTGTGGTGCCGGCTGTTCTACCTCAAGCAGCAAGGAGCGGCAGCCGGTGTCATGGCCGAGTGCGGGGCGGCCGTGGCGGTGACCCGGACGGCGGGCCCTTTCCCGAAGTTGCCGCTCGAGGAGTCCGCCAAAAAGTGGCAGAAATCTTTCTTCTATGTGAAGAACGTGAACCCGGCCAACGACCGGATCAACCTCCCTCCATTCGTCGATGGGCCCCCGGCTGAGAAGGTGAACTGGGGGCACAACCCAAAGAGCCCCTCCGCGGAGATCTTGGGGATCTGCAGCCGGATCAAGGAGATGACGGACCGCGAGGGGCTCACCGCCGTGGACTTCATCGCCGCCTTCATCGGTCGTCGGGTGCTGCCGCTGCAGAGGCGGCCGCACCGGATCTGCGACATGAGCGGCCGGCGCGACCCCTGCCGGCTGTCGACGAAGGAGCTGACGGCAGAGGAGATCGCCGTGCGCGTCAATGACGTCTCTGCTGCCGGGCTCAAGGTGAAGGTGTGGCAGTTCGGCAAGGAGCCGTACAGCCAGGACGACCCGGCGCCAGCGGTAAGTCTCTGGTCCTCATTCTTCGCCGCGTCCGCCCTTCTCATGCGCCCTGATGCCCTGGGACGACTGCAGCGCTTCCCGAGCCAGCAGGTGAATGACGGCCCGAGTCCCATGGTTCTGCAGCCGGACCGGGTCGAGTCAGACCCGGAGGACAAGGAGGCCGGCAACGCAGGAGCCGAAGGCGGCGAGGAGCATCTGGCGGACGCGGAAGCCGGCGGCTCCGCTCAAACCGGTAAGTCTCTGATCCCGGATGTTTTGCGTGAGTGGCCGGATGACGACGAAGATGACGAGGACGGGACGGGCGATGCAGTTCCTCAGGGCGCGGAAGCGGGTGACGGGGCCGCCCCCAGGGGGCGACAGAAGAGGGCGTCCGGGTAGCCGGCTGGCTCGAGCCGGCCACACGGGAAGCAGCCGGTCGAGGCGCGGCCAGCTGCGAAGCGCCCGGCTGCGGCGTAGGCGGGCACCCTGAAGAGGTCCGCCAAGAAGGCGCGCCGGATGGCGCCACCGGCGGGCCCGACGCGAGCGGTTCCCGTGGCCATAGGGTAAGTTTCTTTTTTGCAGTTGGAGTTGCCGCTTTATTTGCCGCTGTTGCCGTTCTTTCTTTTCTTTTTCTTCATCTCTCTCGCGCGACGTCTAGGAGCGCGCTCGAGCTGGCGGAGGCTGCCATGGCAGCGGCGGCCGCGGAGGAGGCCAACCGGCGACGGGGTCGAAGCGGCACGGGGGAGAGCGAGGCGGGGGAGACCCTCGAAGAGGTGCTCGTGGCCCGCCAAGCCGGCTCCGCCTTGGAGGACGCCCAACGGGACGCCTGGAGGGCCCGGGCCAAGGCCGAGAACGAGATGGCCAAGGCGTCGGCCAAGGCGTGGAGCGCCGCCGTGGCCGAGGTCGTGGCGAGGCGAGCGCGGGTCGCGGAGGAGACCGCGTGGCCGGAGTGGACGGCGTTGTCGCCGCCGTCGCCGGTCGCGGAGCATCGCTCCAAGTCGGTGCACGATCCGGCCTGCCGGGTGGAGGCAGATGCTCGTGTGACCGCCGAGGAAGCCGCCGGTCGCGGCGAATCCGTCGACCACGAGCCGGAGGCCAACCCGACGGCCGACCAGGAGGTGCCGCCGGATGTAGACCCGGTTGACGGAGCCGGAGGCGGGGGCGGAGGGGACCACGAGCCGGAGGCCGCACCGGGCGGAGGAGGGGCGCCGCCGCCAAGGACGGAGACCGCGCCGGAGAGCTCGCGCGCCCTGGTGACGACGGAACCGCGGGCCGCGGGGCTTGGCCTTGAATCGAGGCCGGCCGGCAGTGGAACCAGCGCCGGGTCCGCCGTTCAGCCGCAGCGAACCTGGGTGGCGAGCTCCAGCGAGGCGACGAGCGGCGCCCCCCGGAGCGAGCTGGACGCGGCGGTGGACTCTCTGCGGCTGCAGATTGCCAACCACCACAACCACTGGCAGAGCTTCGCCCAGGCGGAGAGCGGCCGGCTGCGCCAGTTGGAGCAGACCTTCGCGGTGAGTTCTTGTACTTTTCGTGCCTTCTTGCTTTTGTTTTCTTTTCGACCGGCTTGGTCGCTTTCCAGTGGGGGCGCGTCAGCGCACCCACTGGGTGTAGCCCCCGAGGCCCGGGCCGGCTGCGTAGCAGGCGGGTCGGGCCTTCTCAGGCGTCCGTGTTTTGACTTTGTCTTCTTTGCAGTCCATCTACGACCAGCGGGTGGCGGCGTACAACCGCCTCCTGGGCCGGTACCGCGCGGCCAGGGACCAGCTGGCGGCCAAGGAGGGGAAACTTCGCCAGGTCAGAGGTACTATTTCCAAATTCTTTCTTGCGTTCTTCCAGTGGGGCGCGCCAGCACTCCCACTGGGTGTAGCCCTCGAGATCCGGGCCGGTTTGCGCAGCAGCTGGGTCGGATCTTCTTTGCTTTCTTGTCCGGCTTCTGACCGGAATCCGGGTCCGGATGCGCAGCTGCAGCAGTTGACCCGGCGGAGATGGAGACGCTCCGACGCCAACTGGCGGAAGCCGGCCAGCTCCGTGACCAGGCGTCCGCGGAGCGCGACCGGCTGCAGGAGGAGGCGGCCCGGGCAGTCCGGGAGAGGGACGAAGCCGCTGCCGCCCATAAGGCCGAGCTGGACCGGCTTGCCGAAGAACGCCGTCAAGCGGCGGCGCGGCAGGAGGAGGTAGCGAAGAAGTCCGCCGAGGAGGTCAGCCAGCTCCAGGCGGACCGCGACCGCAACGCCAACGCGCTGGCGGCGAGGGAGCGGGAGGCGCTGCAAGATGCGCTCTACATCGACGAGCTCCTCACGCGTAAGTGCTTTCGCTTTCGTCTTCTTGGTTCTTTCTGTTTTCCGCCCTTTGGCGTCTTGGTCAATCTTCCCCCCCTTCTTTTCCAGGGTTCTTCCCCGAGACCCAAGGGTCAGCCGAAACGGTGGTGGCCGCCCATCGGCAGGAGCAGATTGCGGCGGGGGCCACTATCGAGGAATACGCCGCCTGGTCGGTGGCGGAGATCACCGTGGCCGCCAAGGCTCGCCTGGAGGCGGTGGAGCGCCAGATGAACCGGCTGTTCGAAGCTGGCTTGTCGATGGTGGCCGCGCTGTGGCCGGGTGCGGTGGCGCCGAGCAGCGTGAGCCGGCTGGCGCGTTGGCTGGAGGCCGGTGCGGCGCGACTCAACGCGTGGAGGGCTTCCGCAGCTCGAGCCGGCGCGGATATGGCGCTCGGGGTCGTGCTATCGTGGTATCCCACCATCCGCCTGGACCAACTGCGTGCTCGGAGGGCTGGGGCGGAGGCGGACTTGGCGGAGCGGGAGACGGCGATCGCCGTGCGGGCTAGCGACATCGCGTCGTTCGCCCCGTACGGCGACTTCGTGCCGGAGCGGGCGCCGGACGGCGCGCAGCTTCCCGCCGACGACTTCGGCCTGGAGCTCGAGGACCCGGAAGGCAGCTCGGCCGAGACGATTGCCGACGCGGACGACGACGCTGGCGATTTGAACGACACCGCCACCACGGAGAACCCGGCGCCGAGCGACGCCGACGAATCCGCAGCTTAGGGCTTTTTTTATTTTTTCCTGTTTCTTTTGAACTCAGAGCTTTTGTTAGCCGGCAGATCCACCCACTGGGGGGTGTAAGTTTAATATAATGAACTTATCGGCCGCGGGCCTTACTGTATATATGAATGCATGTTTGTTTCTTGTGTGCTTGCGCCTGCCGTGTGGCAGTTTCGCTTTTGTTCTTTTCCCTTAGCCGTTTTCCTGTTTGCTTCCGCCTTCGTCCCTCTCCCCGCCAGCCGGACAGCCGGGAGCCGGTCTATAGCTGGACGGGGAGCCGAACTCAGAAGAGAGCGCCTAGTACTTGGGCCTTAGGATTTGAGCGCAAGCGAAACACCCACTGGGCCGGCTGGCTGCAGCCGGCTGGAGCGCAGCCGGTCTATGCGGCGGAGCGTCAAGTGAGAAGAGCCGGGTTAGCCGAGCCGGTTGTTCGTACTTAGACGCTTTTCGCGTGCGGATGCTGGCAGCCTTTGGCTCTTGCCAGCCTTGAACAGCCGGGAGCCGGTCTGTGGCTTATGGCAGAGAGGGCTTCGGCGGTGCGCACGTTACTAATTGGGTTGAGGAGAACGCGGCGCGGGCTAGCCGGCGAGCCCTCGAGCCGGCCGTGCCGACCCGGTGGGAGGGAGGCGAAAGCGGTAAAGTGCGCAAAAACTCGGTAGAGATGAAAAGGTAGCCGCCGAGCGTCGTTCGGGGAACCTGCTGCTTTCATTAAGTTCAAAAGGGGTAGTGATACATACATACATGGTTTAACTGTAAAATGGACGGAGGAGCTCCGCGTTCTAGGGGCGTTCCGTCTCTTCGCCGGAGGCGTCTCTCTTGCGCTTGCTTCGCTTTTGCGCGTCGATGAGGTAGTACGCGTTGTTGCGCAAGGCCTTGCTGATGATGAAGGGGCCCTCCCATGGGGAGGACAGCTTGTGCTGGCCGGCTGTTCGCTGGATCAGCCGGAGCACGAGGTCGCCCTCGCGGAAAGCGAGGGGCTTGATCTTCTTACTGTGGTAGTGGCACATGCTCTGTTGATAAATGGCCGACAGGCTGAGGGCCAGCAGGCGCGCCTCTTCGAGTAGATCGATGCCGTCTTCGCGTGCTGCCGCGGCCTCCACTTCCGTGTACAGGGTGACCCGAGGTGAGTCGAACTCGAGATCCGTGGGAATGATCGCCTCGGCCCCGTAGACGAGGAAGAATGGAGTGAAGCCGGTTGAGCGGTTGGGGGTGGTCCGGATACTCCATAGGACGGCCGGCAGCTCGTCGATCCAGCTGCCGGGTGAACGTATGAGCGGCTCGACGAGTCGTGGCTTGATGCCGGCCAAGATGAGGCCGTTTGCCCGCTCCGCCTGGCTGTTGGACTGAGGGTGGGCGACGGAGGCCAGGTCAAGCCGGATGCCGGAGACGGAGCAGTAGCGTGCTAGCGCGCCTTTGGCGAAGTTGGTGCCGTTGTCGGTGATGATGCTGTTGGGGACGCCGTAGCGGACAGCGATGTCGGTGATGAACTTGACGGCCGTGGGGTCGTCGAGTTTCTTGATCGGTCTTTCTTCGACCCACTTGGTGAACTTATCGACGGCCACCAGAAGGTGCGTCATGCCGCCCCGAGCGGTTTTGAAGGGTCCCACCATGTCGAGGCCCCAGACGGCAAAGGGCCACGCGATGGGGATGGTTTGGAGCGCCGAAGCCGGCTGGTGGCTCTGGGCCTTGAAGCGCTGGCAGCCCTTGCACTTGAGAACCAGCTCCTCGGCGTCCTTCAGCGCAGTCGGCCAGTAGAAGCCGTGGCGGAATGCTTTAGCCACCAGGGACCGGGAGGCGGCGTGGTGCCCGCACTCACCCTGGTGGATATCGAGCAAGATCTCAAGACCCTTGGCCGTCTCGACGCATCGCTGGAAAACGCCAGTTGTGCTGCGCTTGACGAGCTCGCGGTTGATGATGCTGTAGGCGGGAGCCCGGCGTTGCACCTACCGAGCCTCGACCTCGTTCGCCGGGAGCTCGCCGTTCGCCAGGAACGCGAGGATTGGTTGAGCCCAAGATGGCGCCTCCAGCACCGTGAGGACGGCCACTTGCGCGGGTTCGGCCGGGTCGGGAGGAGGCGAGCTGGAGCCAGCAGCCCCCGAGCCGGAGCCGGCAGCCCCCGAGCCGGAGTCGGCAGCCCCCGGGGCCGGGCGATGGGCTGTTGCGTCGGCCGGGATGAAGATGGACTCCGAATCTGGAGACGGCTTGATGGACGGCTTGCGCAGGTGCTCGAGGGAGACGCCGGTTGGGATTGCTTGCCGGCTGGAACCAAGCTTGGCTAGAGTATCGGCCGCCTCGTTCTCATTGCGGGGGACGTGGAGGAACTCGCAGCCGTCGAAGTTGCCGGTCATCTGTTGGACCAGGTTGCGGTAGCTGGCCATGTTGGAGTCCCTGGCGTCCTACTCGCCAGAGGATTGCTGTTCCACCAGATCGGAGTCGCCAAAGCAGAGGATGCGCCGGATGCCGATCTCTTTGGCCAGACGGAGGCCGTGGACGATGGCTTCGTACTCGGCGACATTGTTGGAGGCAGCGAAGTGGATTTGCAGCGCGTAGCGCAGTCGGTCGCCCTTGGGGGAGGAGAGCACGATGCCGGCTCCCAAGCCGGATGCCATCTTCGAGCCGTCAAAGTGCATGCGCCAGTGTGTTGCGTCGGGAGCTGGCGGCAAGTACTGGGTCTCCGCCCAATCGACGAGGAAGTCGGCCAATGCCTGCGATTTGATGGCGGTGCGAGTCTCGTAGAGGATGGTGTGGCCGGCTAGCTCGATGGCCCACTTTGCGATTCGTCCAGAGGCATCCCGGCAGCCCATGATCTCGCCGATGGGGGCCGTGCTCACCACTGTGATGGCGTGCTCTTGGAAGTACTACCGGAGCTTCTTGGCGGCCAGGTAGACGCCGTAGCACATCTTCTGGTAGTGCGGGTAGTTCTGCTTGGAGGTGGAGAGAACCTCGCTTAGGTAGTACACAGGGCGCTGGACCGGCTGTGCCTTGCCTTCCTCGGGGCGCTCCACCACCAGCACTACGCTGACCACGCGGGTGGTCGCCACGATGTACATCAGGAGCGGCTCCTTCTCAGCCGGCACGGCCAAGACGGGCGTGGTAGAGAGCATGCGCTTGAGGTTGCGAAAAGCCTTGTCCGCCTGGTCGGACCACTCGAACGGCGTCGTCTTCTTCATCAGCTGATATAGGGGCAGGGCCCTCTCCCCCAGCCGGCTGACGAACCGGCTGAGAGAGGCCAAGCAGCCGGTGAACTTCTGGACATCGCACAGCCGGGCCGGCTTGCGCATGCGGTCTATGGCCTTGATCTTCTCCGGGTTGGCCTCGATGCCGCACTCCGAGACGAGGAAACCAAGGAGCTGGCCAGCCGGCACGCCGAACACGCATTTCTCCGGGTTGAGCTTGATTTGGTACTGGAGCAGGTTTGAAATGTCTTCCTAAGATCCTCGAGGAGTGTGAGGTGCTTCTTGGTCTTCACCACGATGTCGTCGACGTAGACGTGCACGTTCCGGCCGATATGGGGTAGGAGGCATTTCTGCATGCAGCGTTGGAAGGTGGCGCCGGCGTTCTTCAAGCCGAACGACATGGTGATGTAGCAATACGCCCCGAAGGGGGTGATGAAGGACGTCTTGAGGGCATTCGCCGGGTCCAGCTTGATCTGGTGGTAGCCGGAGTAAGCATCCAGGAAGGACAGGAGCTCGCAGCCGGCTGTGGAGTCGATGACTTGGTCAATCCGGGGAAGGGCAAACGGGTCCTTGGGGCAGGCCTTGTTCAGGCTGGTGTAGTCGATACACATGCGCCAAGTGCCGTTCTTCTTCAGGACGAGGACCGGGTTGGCCGGCCACTCGGGGTGGAATACCTCCATGATGAACCCGGCTCTGAGCAGCCGGGTGATCTCTTCGCCAATGGTTCTTCGCTTCTCCTCGGAGAAGCGGTGTAGCGGCTGCCGGACTGGCTTGGCATTCGGCCGGACGTGGAGTTTGTGCTCGGCGTACTTCCTCGGAACACCCGGCATGTCCTTGGGGGACCATGCGAAGATATCCCGATTCTCACGGAGGAAGTCGACGAGCTCGCCTTCCTATTTGCTGTCAAGGCCGGAGCCCACGACGACGTATTCGCTGGAGTCGGGGTTGGATGGGTCGAGCGAAACCTTCCTTGTGCCCTTGGCCGGCTTGAAGGACCCCTCGTCGGCCGGCTGTTTGAGCTGAGCCGGCATGACCGGCTGCTCGCCAGCCAGCGCGACAAAGCGGTCGAGCTGGCGCCTCTCCTCGGTGATGACCAGCGACTCGGCCAGCTTGGAGCCGGCTTTGGCGCACTCCAGGGACTTTTTGTAGTCGCCGGTGATGGTGATGATGCCCTTGGGACCCGGCAGCTTCATCTTGAGGTAGGCGTAGTGCGGAACCACCATGAACTTGGCCATGGCGGGCCGACCCAAAAGCGCGTGGTAGGGGCTGGCGAGGTTGACCACCTCGAACCAGATCGGCTCTCGGCGAAAATGCACGCTGGTGCCGAACAACACGTCCAGCCGCACCCGGCCGATGGGGGAGCACGAGGCGCCTGGCACGATGCCGTGGAACACCGTCTGGGTGGGCTGTAGATGGCCCTCCTCGATGCCGAGCTTGACCATGGTGTCGCGGTAGAGGATGTTGATGCTGCTGCCGCCGTCGATCAGCACCAGCGAAAAGTGGCAGGTGCGCTTCTTAGCGACGAAGGTGGGGTCGAGGACGAGCGCGTAGCCACCCGGCGTGGGCATCACGGCCGGGTGATCCTCCCGGGTCCAGCTGACAGGACGGTCGGACCAGTGCATGTACTGGGGGACCGGGGGGACGATGGCGTTCACCTTGTGCTGGTACTTGCGCTTGCTGTGCTTGTCGTCGCCTTCGCTGGTGAAGATGACGTAGGCCGCGTCCTGCTGCGGATAGGGGTCGTTGGCGAGCGCGCCGGCTGCCGGAGGCGGCGGGGGAGGCGGAAGCGGCGGCTGCTGCGGGCCGGCTCCGGGTGGCGGGGGTGGAAGGTTGCCCTTCAACAGACGCTGGGTGAAGCTGCACTGCCGGAGCGTGTGCGTCGACGGCTTCAACCCGCTGTGGTTCTAGCAGGGGGCGTCGAGCATCTGCTCGAAAGACAGCTTTGGCTGCCAGGCGGCCTTGCCGGTGCGCGGACGCTGGCCGGCAGCTTGTTCAGCCTGCCGCTCCCCTTCCACCGCGGCTACTTGCTGGTTGCTGTTGCGAGGAGCCGGCTGCTCGGCCTTCCGCTTGTTGTTGTTGTGGTTGTCTTGCCGGCGCTGGCCGGCTTCGCCCGCCGGCTTCGGGGCGGCCGGCTGGACCGGGACCGGCTTGCCATCCGCGTCGACTGTAATCTTTACACGCATCGCGGAGTCGGCCGTGGCGTACTTGTCCGCCACCGCCATGAGCTCCGCCAGGGTGTCCGGCTCGTCGCACATTAGGCGGTGCATGAGCAGGGTGCCGTCTCGGCACCCGTCGACGAAGTACTGAACGGCTTGCACTTTGTGGACGCCTTCGCAGGAGTTGCGCAGCTCGGTCCACCGCGTGAGGAAGTCGCGGAGGGGCTCGCCCGGGTTCTGAACGCACATGGAGAGCTGGCGAGGCCGACCAGGATGCGTGTACGTGCTGGTGAAGTTGCGTACGAACGCATCTTCGAAGTCCAGCCAGGAATTGACGCTGCCGGCCCCCAGGCTGTTAAGCCATGTCCAGGTCGAGCCGAGCAGCATGAGGGGAACGTAGCGAACCGCCACGCGCCGGTTGCCGCCGGCGATGCCGACAGCCGTGGTGTAGTCGGTTAGCCAGTCCTCCGGCTTGGAGACGCCGCTGTACTTGGGGGAGTCGCGGGGCAGCGAGAAGCCTTTGGGGAAGGGCTCCTCGCAAATGCGGGGGCCAAAGCACGCCGGGCCGAGAGAGCTCTCCTCCTCGAGAAGCGTGGACTGTTGGGGAACGTTGCATGGAAAACAAAAAAATTTCTACGCACACGCAAGATCTATCCATGGAGATGCATAGCTACGAGAGGGGGAGTGTGTCTACGTACCCTCGTAGACCGTAAGCGGAAGCGTTAGAACAACGCGGTTGATGTCATCGAACAACTTCACGATCCAACCGACCGAGTACCGAACGTACGGCACCTCTGCATTCAGCACACGTTCAGCTTGGTGACGTCCTCGACTTCTTGATCCAGCAAGACGGCGAGGTAGTGGATGAGTTCCGGCAGCACGACGGCGTGGTGACGGTGATGG
This sequence comes from Elymus sibiricus, assembly GCA_039707655.1. NCBI lineage: Eukaryota > Viridiplantae > Streptophyta > Magnoliopsida > Poales > Poaceae > Elymus > Elymus sibiricus. Next base: position 355,215,516 of record CM077664.1, on the reverse strand, counting down.
TGATGCTATCTCCGCAGGGCTTCGCCCAAGCACTGCGAAAATATGACCGAGGGACGGAACTATGGAGGGGGGCGCCGCACACGGCTAAGACAATGTTGTGTCTTGTTTGGGGCGCCCCCTCTCCTCTATTTATATATGTGTAGGGGCTTGGAGTAGAAGGAATAGTGCCACGTGAACAGTACCACATGAATAGTACCACGTGAACAGTAACATGTGAATAGTACACACGTGGACTTGGACTCCAAAGTCCAATCCTTTTCCTACTAGGACTCTCCTTTTTTCCTTCCCTAGCTGCGTGGGCTTTTGAGGACATACTGCGCCTGGCCCAATAAGGCCAGGGCGCCTCCACTTAGCCCATGGCAGCCCTTGGGACGTGGTGGACCCACTTGTGAACTTCCGGACCCCTCCGGAATCCTCCGGAACCTTCTGGAAGCTTCCCTGTACAATACCGAAAAAACTGCACCTTTTTCCGGAACCCGAAATATGACTTCCCATATATAAATCTTTACCTCTCGACCATTCCGAGACTCCTCGTGACGTCCGGGATCTCATCCGTGACTCCGAACAACATTTGGTCACCAATTCACATAACTCATATAACACTATATCGTCAACGAACGTTAAGCGTGCGGACCCTACGGGTTCGGGAATGATGTAGACATGACCGAGACGCCTCTCCGGTCAATAATCAATAGCGGAACCTGGATGCCCATATTGGTTCCTACATATTCCACGAAGATCTTATCGGTCGAACCGCAATGACAACATACGTAATTCCCTTTGTCCGTCGGTATGTTACTTGCCTGAGATTCGATCGTCGGTATCTCCATACCTAGTTCAATCTCGTTACCGGCAAGTCTCTTTACTCGTTCCGTAATACATCATCCCGCAACTAACTCCTTAGTCACTTTGCTTGCAAGCTTCTTATGATGTGCATTACCGAGAGGGCCCAGAGATACCTCTTCGAAACACGGAGTGACAAATCCCAGTCTTGATCCATGCCAACTCAACAGACACCTTCGGAGATACCTGTAGAGCATCTTTATGATCACCCAGTTACGTTGTGACGTTTGATAGCACACAAGGTATTCCTCCGGTACCCGGCAGTTGCATGATCTCATGGTCGGAGGAACATGTATTTGACATTCAAGAAAGCAGTAGCAATAAACAGAACGATCATATGCTAAGCTAACAGATGGGTCTTGTCCATCACATCATTCTCCTAATGATGTGATCCCGTTATCAAATGACAACTCATGTCTATGGTTAGGAAACCTTAACCATCTTTGATCAACGAGCTAGTCTAGTAGAGGCTCACTAGGGACACAGTATTTGTTTATGTATTCACACATGTATTTAAGTTTCCGGTCAATACAATTCTAGCATGAATAATAAACCTTTATCATGAACAAGGAAATATAAAATAATAACAACTTTATTATTGCCTCTAGGGCATATTTCCATCAGTCTCACACTTGCACTAGAGTCAATAATCTAGTTCACATCGCCATGTGATTAACACCCAAGAGTTCACTAGAGTCAATAATCTAGTTCACGTCACCATGTGATTAACACTCAAAGAGTTCTAAGGTGTGATCATGTTTTGCTCGTGAGAGAGAATTTTAGTCAATGGGTCTGCAATATTCAGACCCATGTGTACTTTGCAAATCCTTATGTCATACTGTAGATCCTGCTATCACGCTTTACTTGGAGCTACTCCAAATGACTGCTCCATTATACGTATCCGGTTTGCTACTCAGAGATATCCAGATTGGTGTCAAAGCTTGCATCGACGTAACCCTTTACGACGAACTCTTTATCACCTCCATAATCGAGAAACATTTCCTTAGTCCTTTAGTTACTAAGGATAATTTTGACCGCTGTCCAGTGATCCACTCCTGGATCACTCTTGTACCCCCTTTGCCAGACACGTGGCAAGGCACACATTAGGTGTGGTACACAGCATGGCATACATTATAGAACCTATGGCTAAGGCATAGGGAATGACTTTCATTTTCTCTATATCTTCTGCCTTGGTCGGGCATTGAGTCTGACTCAACTTCACACCTTGCAAGACAGGCAAGAACCCTTTCTTTGACTGATCCATTTTGAACTTCTTCAAAACTTTGTCAAGGTATGTGCTTTGTGAAAGTCCTATCAAGCGTCTTGATCTATCCCTATAGATCTTGATGCCCAATATATAAGCAGCTTCACCGAGGTCTTTCATTCAAGTATCCTTTTATGCCATCCAGAAATTCTATATCATTTCCAATCAATAATATGTCATCCACATATAATATTAGAAATGCTACAGAGCTCCCACTCACTTTCTTGTAAATACAGGCTTCACCGTAAGTCTGTACAAAACCATATGCTTTGATCACCTCATCAAAGCGTATGTTCCAACTCCGAGATGCTTGCACCAGTCCATAGATGGATCGCTGGAGCTTGCACACTTTGTTAGCACCCTTAGGATCGACAAAACCTTCTGGTTGCATCATATACAACTCTTCTTTGAGAAAACCATTCAGGAATGCAGTTTTGACATCCATTTGCCAGATCATAAAATGCGGCTATTGCTAACATGATTCGGACAGACTTAAGCATCGCTACGGGTGAGAAAGTCTCATCGTAGTCAACCCCTTGAACTTGTCGAAAACCTTTCGCGACAAGTCGAGCTTTGTAGACAGTGATATTACCATCAGCATCCGTCTTCCTCTTAAAAATCCATTTATTCTCAATGGCTTGCCGATCATCGGGCAAGTCCACCAAAGTCCACACTTTGTTCTCATACATGGATCCTATCTCAGATTTCATGGCCTCAAGCCATTTGTCAGAATCCGGGCTTATCATAGCTTCTTCATAGTTCGTAGGTTCGCCATTGTCTAACAACATAACTTCCAGAACAGGATTACCGTACCACTCTGGTGCGGAACGTACTCTGGTCGACCTAGGAAGTTCAGTAGTAACTTGATCTGAAGTTTCATGATCTTTATCATTATCTTCCTCTCTTATTGGTGTAGGCATCACGGGAACGGTTTTCTCTGATGAGCTACTTTCCAATTCGAGAGAAGGTACAATTACCTCATCAAGTTCTACTTTCCTCCCACTCACTTCTTTCGAGAGAAACTCCTTCTCTAGAAAGGACCCATTCTTGGCAACAAAGACCTTGCCTTCGGATCTGTGGTAGAAGGTGTACCCAATAGTTTCTTTAGGGTATCCTATGAAGACGCACTTCTCCGCTTTGGGTTCGAGCTTATCAGGTTGAAGCTTTTTCACATAAGCATCGCATCCCCAAACTTTAAGAAACGACAGCTTAGGGTTCTTACCAAACCATAGTTCATACGGTGTCGTCTCAACGAATTTAGACGGTGCCCTATTTAACGTGAATGCAGCTGTCTCTAATGCATAACCCCAAAACGATAGTGGCAAACCGGTAAGAGACATCATAGAACGCATCATATCCAATAAAGTACGGTTACGACGTTCAGACACACCATTACGCTGTGGTGTTCCAGGTGGCGTGAGTTGTGAAACAATTCCACATTTTCTTAAATGAAGGCCAAACTCGTAACTCAAATATTCGCCTCTGCGATCGGATCGTAGAAACTTTATTTTCTTGTTACGATGATTCTCTACTTCACTCTGAAATTCTTTGAACTTTTCAAATGTTTCAGACTTGTGTTTCATCAAGTAGATATACCCATACCTACTCAAATCATCTGTGAAGGTTAGAAAATAACGATACCCGCCGCGTGCTTCAACATTCATCGGACCGCATACATCGGTATGTATTATTTCCAACAAATCAGTAGCTCGCTCCATTGTTTCGGAGAACGGAGTTTTAGTCATCTTGCCCATGAGGCATGGTTCGCAAGTATCAAATGATTCATAATCAAGAGATTCCAAAAGTCCATCAGCATGGAGTTTCTTCGTGCGCTTTACACCAATATGACCTAAACGGCAGTGCCACAAGTATGTTGCACTATCATTATCAACTTTGCATCTTTTGGCATCAATATTATGAATATGTGTATCACTACGATCGAGATTCAACAAGAATAAACCATTCACAAGGGTGCATGATCACGAGGGATATTATTCATATAAACAGAAAAACCATTATTCTCTGACTTAAATGAATAACCGTCTTGCAATAAACAATACCCAGATATAATGTTTTATGCTCAACGCAAGCACCAAATAACCATTATTTAGGTTTAATACTAATCCCGAAGGTATTACGAGCGTGTCGATATTGATCATATCAATCTTGGAGACACTTCCAACACATATCGTCACCTCGCCCTCAGCTAGTCTCCGTTACTCTGCAGCTCCTGCTTCAAGTTACTAATATTAGCAACTGAATCGGTATCAAATACCCAGACGCTGCTACGAGCACTAGTGAGGTATATATCAATAACATGTATATCAAATATACCTTTGTTCACTTTGCCATCCTTTGCAGTAGAAGCACTCAGTTTCAGGCTTGGGTCCAACTTTGGGTTTCTTCGTGGGAGCGGCAACTTGCTTGCCGTTCTTCTTGAAGTTCCCCTTCTTTCCCTTGCCCTTTTTCTTGAAACTAGTGGTTTTGTTAACCATCAACACTTGATGCTCCTTCTTGATTTCTACCTCCGCTGATTTCAGCATCGCGAAGAGCTCGGGAATTGTCTTCTCCATCCCTTGCATATTATAGTTCATCACGAAGCCTTTATAGCTTGGTGGCAGTGACTGAAGAACTCTGTCAATAACACTCTCAACCGAAAGATCAATTCCCAGCTGAGTCAAGTGGTTGTGGTACCCAGACATTCTGAGTATGTGTTCACTGACAGAACTGTTCTCCTCCATCTTACAGCTAAAGAACTTGTTGGAGACTTCATATCTCTCAACCCGGGCATTAGCTTTAAATATCAATTTCAGCTCTTGGAACATCTCATATGCTCCGTGGCGTTCAAAACGCTTTTGCAGTCCCGGTTCTAAGCCGTAGAGCATGGCACACTGAACTATCGAGTAGTCATCAGATCGAGCCTGCCAGACGTTCACAACGTCTGCAGCAGCTCCTGTAGTAGGTCCATCACCTAGCGGTGCATCAAGGACATAATTCTCTGTGCAGCAATGAGGATAACCCTCAAGTTACGGACCCAGTCCGTGTAGTTGCTACCATCATCTTTCAACTAAGCTTTCTCTAGGAACGTATCAAAAACAGGGGAGCTACAACGCGAGCTATTGATCTATAACATAATTTGCAAAGACTATCAGGACTAAGTTCATGATAAATTAAGTTCAATTAATCAAATTACTAATGAATTCCCACTTAAATTAACATCCCTCAAGTTAACTAAGTGATACATGATCCAAATCAACTAGCCCATGTCCGATCATCACGTGAGATGGGATAGTCATCAATGGTGAACATCTCCATGTTGATCATATCTACTATATGACTCATGTTCGACCTTTCGGTCTCCAGTGTTCCGAGACCATGTCTGTACATGCTAGGCTCGTCAAGTTTAACCCAAGTATTCTGCTTGTGTAAAACTGGCTTACACCCGTTGTATGTGAACGTAGAATCTATCACACCCGATCATCACGAGGTGCTTCGAAACGACGAACTTTAGCAACGGTGCATAGTCGGGGAGAACACTTTTATCTTGAAATTTAGTGAAGGCATCATCTTATAATGCTACCGTCGTTCTAAGCAAAATAAGATGCATAAAGGATAAACATCACATGCAATCAAAATATGTGACATGATATGGCCATCATCATCTTGTGCTTTTGATCTCCATCTCCAAAGCATCGTCATGATCTCCATCGTCACCGGCTCGACACCTTGATCTCCATCGTTGCGTCGTGGTCGTCTCGCCAACTATTGCTTCTACAACTATTGCTAACGCATAGCAATAAAGTAAAGCAATTACATGGTGCTTGCATTTCATACAATAAAGAGACAACCATAAGGCTCCTGCCGGTTGCTGATAAATTACAAAACATGATCATCTCATACAATAACGTATATCACATCATGTCTTGACCATATCACATCACAGCATACCCTGCAAAAACAAGTTAGACGTCCTCTACTTTGTTGTTGCAAGTTTTACGTGGCTGCTACGGGCTTCTAGCAAGAACCGTTCTTACCTACGGCACAAAACCACAACGGTGATTTATCAAGTTTGCTGTTTTAACCTTCAACAAGGACCGGCCGCAGTAAAATTTGATTCAACTAAAGTAGGAGAAACAGACACCCGCCAGCCATCTTTATGCAAAACAAGTTGCATGTCTGTCGGTGGAACCGGTCTCATGTACGTGGACATGTAAGGTTGGTCCGGGCCGCTTCATCTTACAATACAGCCGAATCAAAATAAGATGTTGGTGGTAAGCAGTATGACGATCACCGCCCACAACTCTTTATGTTCTACTCGTGCATATCATCTACGCATAGACCTGGCTCATGATGCCACTGTTGGGGAACGTTGCATGGAAAACAAAAAAAATTCTACGCACACGCAAGATCTATCCATGGAGATGCATAGCTACGAGAGGGGGAGTGTGTCTACGTACCCTCGTAGACCGTAAGCGGAAGCGTTAGAACAACGCGGTTGATGTCATCGAACAACTTCACGATCCAACCGACCGAGTACCGAACGTACGGCACCTCCGCGTTCAGCACACGTTCAGCTCGGTGACGTCCTCGACTTCTTGATCCAGCAAGACGGCGAGGTAGTGGATGAGTTCCGGCAGCACGACGGCGTGGTGACGGTGATGGTGATGCTATCTCCGCAGGGCTTCGCCCAAGCACTGCGAAAATATGACCGAGGGACGGAACTGTGGAGGGGGGCGCCGCACACGGCTAAGACAATGTTGTGTCTTGTTTGGGGCGCCCCCTCTCCTCTATTTATATATGTGTAGGGGCTTGGAGTAGAAGGAATACTGCCACATGAATAGTACCACGTGAATAGTACCACATGAACAGTACCACGTGAATAGTACACACGTGGACTTGGACTCCAAAGTCCAATCCTATTCCTACTAGGACTCTCCTTTTTTCCTTCCCTAGCTGCGTGGGCTTTTGAGGACTTGGTGCGCCTGGCCCAATAAGGCCAGGGCGCCTCCCCTTAGCCCATGGCAGCCCTTGGGACGTGGTGGACCCACTTGTGGACTTCCGGACCCCTCCGGAATCCTCCGGAACCTTCTGGAAGCTTCCTGGTACAATACCGAAAAAACTGCAACTTTTTTCGGAACCCAAAATATGACTTCCCATATAAAAATCTTTACCTCTCGACCATTCCGAGACTCCTCGTGACGTCCGGGATCTCATCCGGGACTCCGAACAACATTCGGTCACCAATTCACATAACTCATATAACACTATATCGTCAACGAACGTTAAGCGTGCGGACCCTACGGGTTCAGGAATGATGTAGACATGACCGAGACGCCTCTCCTGTCAATAATCAATAGCGGAACCTGGATGCCCATATTGGTTCCTACATATTCCATGAAGATCTTATCGGTCGAACCGCAATGACAACATACGTAATTCCCTTTGTCCGTCGGTATGTTACTTGCCCGAGATTCGATCGTCGGTATCTCCATACCTAGTTCAATCTCGTTACCGGCAAGTCTCTTTACTCGTTCCGTAATACATCATCCCGTAACTAACTCCTTAGTCACTTTGCTTGCAAGCTTCTTATGATGTGCATTACCGAGAGGGCCCAGAGATACCTCTCCGAAACACGGAGTGACAAATCCCAGTCTTGATCCATGCCAACTCAACAGACACCTTCGGATATACCTGTAGAGCATCTTTATGATCACCCAGTTACGTTGTGACGTTTGATAGCACACAAGGTATTCCTCCGGTACCCGGCAGTTACATGATCTCATGGTCGGAGGAACATGTATTTGACATTCAAGAAAGCAGTAGAAATAAACAGAACGATCATATGCTAAGCTAACAGATGGGTCTTGTCCATCACATCATTCTCCTAATGATGTGATCCCGTTATCAAATGACAACTCATGTCTATGGTTAGGAAACCTTAACCATCTTTGATCAACGAGCTAGTCTAGTAGAGGCTCACTAGGGACACGGTATTTGTTTATGTATTCACACATGTATTTAAGTTTCCGGTCAATACAATTCTAGCATGAATAATAAACCTTTATCATGAACAAGGAAATATAAAATAATAACAACTTTATTATTGCCTCTAGGGCATATTTCCATCATGGACCGTGCCAGCCGGTCGATGCGGTGGCGGGCGACGGTTTCGTCGTAGGGCTCGCGGGGGCCCAGTCGGCTTGCGACGGGGCCGCGTGGCACCGCGCCGGCGGAAGCCGGCCGGGGTTGTCGAGGCGGCGGGAGAGGAGGTTCCGGCCGCTGGGTACGGCCGTCACCGGCAGTCTTGTTGGCAACGCCATCGCCAGTGGCCGCGACGCGGTTGTGCCGGCTCCGGCTTGCCCGGTGCCGGCCAGAGCCACGACTGGTCGAGCCAGCAGGGGAAGACGCCTGCTGCGTGTCCCGAAGAGCTCTCTCCGGGTCTCTGGTTTTGCCCGAGGTGGAGGCGGATGGCTGGGCCGGGTCGAAACGCTGCTGCTGCTCGTTCGCCGCGCTGATGAGGTCGCGGATGCGCTGCTGCTGCTGCAGCAGCTCCTCGCCCACCAGGAACTCGAGATCCGCCATGGCCGCCTGCACAGCGTGCATGTTCTTGACGGGGGTGTCGTAGACAGGCCGGTCTGCGCCTAGCGCGCGGCCGAATGCGCCCCCACGGATTCGCACCTCCGCAACCCGGCTGGGCTCAGCAGCGGCCGGTGTGAAACCGTGGGCGCTGTCGTACTCTCGCTGGTCGGACTCCAGCCGGCGCCGCGTTGCCGCGAGCTCCGTGGCCTCGAACAGCAAATGCTCGCGGTCCTCGTTGAGCTGAGCCGCCGCTGCCGCCGTGTCGGCGTCGGGCGTTATGGGGGCCCGCAGGCTCCGGATCGTCTCGTGGAGTGGGTCGGCGCGGCGATGAGGGGCCGCAGCCGCGGCAGCCTTCTCCTTGGCGCGCGGGGAGCCGGAACTGGTGCCGATGGTGAGCACCTCCGCGCGAACGCAGAGGTTCGCGCCGTCGTCGGAGGCGGCGCAGCTAACGGGGACGGGCGAATCCGTGAAGCTGTGTACCTTGCCGGGAAACACGTCGGGGATGAGCGCGACGAAGACGTGCAGCGTGCCGAAGGGGACGACAAGGCAGCCTGCGGGGCAGGCGGCGCTCGCGTCCGATACGGCGCCGCAGCCGGCCGGGTTGGCCGTGCGAGGCGCACGGACCAAACCGTGCACGATGCGCTCGCCGGAGCTGGTGAAGGGCCTCGTCCGGAACTTGACTCCGGTCGACACCGCGAGCAGCCCCACAGTGGGCGCCAACTATCGCGGTGAAATCACGGCAGATGCCATGAGATGGCTAAAAGTGGGGGGCTGCGTGAGGACGCCGGTGGGTTCCGGAAGCGAGGTTGGCACGCGCATGCGAGAGACACAAGGCGTACCCAGGTTCGGGGCCTTCCGGAGAGGTAACACCCCTAGTTCTGCCGAGTGGGTTAATAGGCTCAGAGGCCACAATGGTTACAATGGTGCTCCTGGAGCTGTTTGAGTGGAGGAGGCAGAAGGAGCTAGGTCTCCGTTCAGCCTCTCCTGTGTGTGTGTATGTGTCGGGGAAGAAGGAGTGAACCAAGTAGCCAACGATCGAAGAGGAGCGGACTGACTGAACTAAATCGAACCCCCCTGCATGGAGGCCTCCTGGGGGGTCTTATAGCTCGACCCCCGAGGGTTACATGGGTAAACTACGCCCGCCGGGACCCGGGTGTCGGCGTCTGGAGCCGGCCGCGGGCCCGCCGGCTGCGGCGCCCGAGGGCGGCGCGACACTGTGGCCCGTCGCTTCGAGCGTCACAGAGTGGACGGGGCGTGCGCGCTTCTGCAGAGGCGTACAGGAGTGGTCGGCACGTGCGCGCTCCTGCCGAGGCATGCATGAGTAGACGGCGCGTGCGCGCTCCGCAGAGGCGTGCCGGAGTAGGCGGCTTCGCGGGGGGCTGCACTGGCGCGCTGGTGCTGACATCGGTTGTCGCGTCAACAGGGTTGGCAGCTTTGCCGGCGCGCCCTCCCGAGACGTTTTGCACTGTAGCCATGTTCTCCCCTCGTGGGGGGCTGCCTTATCGCCGGACGAGATGGGATGGCCGCCGACCTATCGCCAGCCGGCTAGCGGCCAGCCGGACCCGGCCCAGGGCCAGGCCTAGCCGGCTAGCACCGAGGAGCCGGTAGGTTCGCCCGCCTTCGGGGAGGGGCACGGGCTGCCCCGATGTTTTTTGAAAAGGGGGCTCCGGGTTCGCTTGCCTACCCGGGGGTCATCCCCCCGACAAGGCCCGAAGAAAAGGTTGCGCCAGGATGAAAGGTTCATGATCGAAGAAGTCGGTCGAGTTGGCCAACCGATTGCTCCCAAGCGGAGTAGGGACACATTTATACATCAGTGCGGAGTGGTTGTTAGGGACAGCGTCCCGATCAGCATCCAAGAATGGAATAAGAAAAAGGACCCTGAAGTTTCTTATGTCCAGGATAGACAGAAAGATGATCTTTGGACCTCGCTGATGACAAATTTAAGCCTACCACCAGAGGCGGATCCGAATAAGGTCAAGGCGTTTGCTCTTAAGAAGATGGTAGAACTATTCAAGATCTGGAAGAAAGATTTGAACAAAAAGTTTGTCGAGAAAGACAAGACTCCAGATTTCACCGGTCCATATGAGAAGATAAAAGATCACTGGCCCGCAGTTGTGGCCTACAAGAAATCAGACAAGGGCAAGCAAAGGTCAGCGACAAATAAGCTAAATGCTGCAAAGAAGAAGTATCACCATGTTACGGGGTCAGGTGGCTACAGCAAAGCCCGGCCTACGTGGGACAAAGCTGAGCAAGACCTGCTTGCTAAAGGGGTCCAACCAGCGACATTGCACTGTCCAGATCGGTCAATCACTTGGTTCTTCGGGGTTGGGGGAACTTTGGACCCAGACACAGGGAAGTGTGTTTGGACGAAAGCTCAACTTGCAATACCCGTCAAGAAGCTTGAGGAAGCAATCCAGGCAGCGCAGGAAGGGAGGTTACATCCCGACAGAGAGAATGACGAGCTGACACAGGCCCTTGGGAATCTTGAACACCCTGGACGAACACGAGGCACATCAGGCTCCCTTCCGTGGGTGTATGGGTTTCCCGACAGCGGTGGTTATAGAAGCCGAGAGAGAAAGAAGAAAGCGGAAGCAAGCGAAATGCAGAAGATCAATGCAAGATTAGCGAAACTAGAGGAACTTGAGAGCCAGCGAGCTACCGGCCAACCATCTCAGCGGCACGAAGATCCTTCGTTCGACCCTGCCCCCGAAGCTACCCCACCATCTCAGCGGAGAAGCAGCGTGGCTTCCACAGAGCTAATTCAGCCTGATATCACGGCTCCTCGCTACCCCGTGGATAGTATCACGGAGAATGAACATTGTGTGCTAATGGCGAAATGCCATAACCTGACCTTGAAGGTGGCGCTCGGCTCTGTCTTACCTCCTCGAGCTGAGGGAACTTTCCATTGCCGTCCGATTCCACATGGCTTTGCTATTGTCGGGGTGGATGAAATAATGGAGGGATTTGAGGGGCTGGAGCTTGAGTACCCTACAGGTGAAGGGGAGATGGTTCTAGAAAATGCCTTAAGGAGTACCTACCTATGGAGAAAGGAGAACATCAAGCTTCCAAACTGGACGCCGCCTCAGCAGACTCAGCCGGAGGAGGCCCCTCAGCAGACTCTGCTGCCTCATTCGTCTCCGGCGCGTCAGCTGTCTCCGCCACCTCAGCTGTCTCCGTCGCGTCAGCCGACTTCGGCGGAGGAGGCCCCTCAGCAGAATCCTCCTTCGCCTCCTCCGCGGCGTCAGCGGACTCCGCCTCCTGCGCCGCGTCAGCGGACTCCGCCTCCTGCGCCGCGTCAGCGGACTCCGCCTCGTCAGCAACGATAGAAGAGAGCCGCCGCCGCTCTGGCGGCTAGCAGTACAAGAGGTGGTGGGAAGAAATTCAAATTTGGTCCAAGCCTCAAGCCTCTTGCCAAGTTACCATATGAGCTGACTGACAAGGAAACCGATGAGGTCGTGGCTGCCGATTTGAAACGCCAATTTGCACGGAAAGTTCCACCTCCGAAGGAAAAAATAGATCCGGTAAAGGCGAATCGCACTCTGGATGCCCTTACGCGACCACCTCCGCCTCCGCCGCTATCAAACTATGACCGCATTATTGCAAAGACATATGACGAAGCTATGAGTCGGTCGAGAAGTAGCAGTACTGGTGCAAGAAGTGGGAAAACAATTCCCCAGCTCGACGAACAGGAAAAGCAATCGTGCCCCCCGCTCAAGGTGTTTACCGATACCCCGGGGGTAGCGGCCGTTGCTCCTGGTTTCAATCCTGGTGATTACCTAGGCGATGATGTACATTTTGAAATCGCTAAGGTAGACACCTTTAAATACCAGCACGGGAAGCGTCTCGTCAGAAGTGATGATCTGGAACGAGATCTACCAACGATGATGCGAAGATTACATAAATGGTACTTGGAAACCTGCAAGGATGGGACGGGCAGTATCTTGGTGGGAATTAAGGATGAGCACGACTTCGTTGGAGTCGACTCGATCTACGTTGAATTTGATGAACTCTTTCAGTTATACAATCAAGCCGCCCTCGACAAAAGTCTCGTGGGTTGTTATTGTCTGTAAGTATTATTTCTGTAATTAGGTCTCTAGCTCAGCTCGTTCATTGCATGTATATAATTATCCTCACTATATTATGCAGATTGAAGATCGTCGAATTTAAAAGAGGACAAATCTATGACATTGGGTTCATTAACCCAAATATCGTAAATGAATGGTCGGTACAGAACATCCCCGAGGAGACTGAGAAAATCTTGCTAATGGCGTTCCTTCGACACCAAAACAAAAGGGAAATACTCTTTCCTTACAACTTCAAGTGAGTGTTACTGTCTTCTGCATATTCTGTTTCGCTGACTCGAGGTTAAGTGTAATTGATGAGTTATGCGCGCGCAGGTTCCACTTTATTCTGCTAGCCATTCAGCTTGACGAGGGAGCAGTAATTGTCTTGGACTCGAGACGTAAAGAGGCTACGGAGTATGCGGACATGATTGAAATGCTCCAGAAGTAAGTTCAATCATTATCGCACTATATCGGCAACTTTCGTTCATTTCCTGATATCAAGTAATCATTTTCTTTGCCGGGCAGGGTTTGGAAAAAGTTCATCACGCGGGTTAAGGGTGAATGGAGACCGGAGCTGCGATTTACACAACCCAGAGTAAGTAGTACTAGCTAGTTCCGCGCATCTCTCATTGATTCTAGTTTCAATACCATTATCATGGTTGATTATCATTTTGATTGAACTCTATTCTCGTAAAGTGCATGTGGCAACAACCCGGAAATGATTACCCGGAAATGATTTCTGTGGATACTACGTTTGCGAGTTCATTCACCAAAAGACCACTGAGAGGGGCTTCACTAAACAACAATTTGAAGTACGTAAACAATATTCATAATTTTATTTTATCACCATCAATTGTGTTGATTTCATTCATATATATATATTGACCCCCCTTCTTTAAATTAGACCTCGCAGAAGTGGGACGTACTCTTACCAGCTGATCGCCTACGCGCAATTCAAGAGGAGTTGGCGGGATTCTTTGTTGACCACGTCATTCCTAAAGACGAAAAATGCCATCGGGAATTGCAAACCGATTTTGGTCGTCGATGATGTTAGGGATCATAACAGATGTTATATTGTATATATATATATATGCATCAACGTGTACTATCTGTAGTAGCGTCGAATAGATATACGAAAACTTGTTGTTCGACCAACAAGCACGGAGAAAGAGAGGTCACTTCTCTCTATATATTGATCATGCATGACGATGTTGTGTAATTAATGGTTCCTTCATTGCTTACTAGCTAGCGTCGAGTTCTCTCTATATGTAGTAGCTAGCGTCGACCAAGCACGGAGAAAGAGAGGTCACTTCTCTCTATATGTAGTAGCTAGCTAACACAATATGAAACCCCTAAACCCTCCAAAACCCCTAACCCCCCCTCCCTTTCAAAAAAAAAACCAGCGCCTGGGAGCTGCTGACGCGTGGCTACCTTTTAGTCCCAGTTGGTGTTACCAACCGGGACTAAAGGTCCTCCTGCCTGGGCGCCCCACAGCGTCCACGTGGAGCACCTTTAGTCCCGGTTCGTAAGCCAACCGAGACTAAAAGTGATGGGCATTAGTCCCGATCGTTTTGTCCCGGTTCCAAAACCGGGACTAAAGGTCCTCCTGCCTGGGCGCCCCACAGCGTCCACGTGGAGCACCTTTAGTCCCGGTTCGTAAGCCAACCGAGACTAAAAGTGATGGGCATTAGTCCCGATCGTTTTGTCCCAGTTCCAAAACCGGGACTAAAGGCCCTCTGGAACCGGGACAAATGCCCTGTTTTCTACTAGTGTGTGGACGTTGCCAGTATGTCTTGGTCTTAGTTTTGGTTCCTTCTCCTTGTGGTTTTGCATTCAACATCAGTTCTGATGTCGTGTCATGCGCCCACCTGCAAGCTTGAATTAGATTAGTTGAGGAATCTCCATGAATTCTATTATTTCGTGATGTCCACACTGACCACACGGCACACAAAATATATCCTGCCTTTTCCGTTGCACATACATCATTATCTAGAATGTCTTGGGCCCAAGTTAGGTGATGTAATTTGGGAAGCTTAATGCCATAAAGTTTTTTAAAAAATTCCCAGAAAACTCGGGCATAAGAACATTCTATCAAAGCATGGAAGATAGTATCTTCATTTGCACCACATTCAACACAGTTACTTAATTTTTCGATGTGTCTTTTTTCGCATGTTTGGCAAGCAATTTTGAAGGGTAGAACAGTACTAAAATTGGGATTAATCAAAAGAATAGGTGATGGTCTATCAACCAACATATGGAAGGATCGGTGGATACTAAGGATTCCAGGAGGCAATCCAATATTTAGGAGCAAAGAAGTAACTGTGGAAAAAGTTTCAGAGCTCATTAATGATGATGGAAGAAGTTGGAACATTCAAAAAATTGAATAGTAATCTATCTCCTATGGAGGTAAATGAAATCCTTAAGATTCCTTTGGGAAGGTTAGACCAAGACCTATGGGCTTGGGGTGAAGAAAGACATGGCATCTACATTGTAAAATCAGCCTACAAAGTTTTAGCAAAGCAGTTCGGTGCTAAAAGTCAACATCATCAAGGAGTTGCACAAAGCTCAACTACTGAAGAGAATAAGTTATGGAAAATACTTTGGAGCTCGCCAATTCCCCGCAAGGTAAAAACTTTCTGGTGGCGTGTTATTAAAGGCTTCATGCATGTAAAGGCTATATTGAAAAAAAGTCATCTCCCTCCTGGTGGCCCCCGCCCGGTCCATCGAAAGCTCATTCCTTTCGGACGTCCATTGCTTTCCTTTCCCCCGGTCCAATTTGACCGCCGGCCTCTCGCCCCCGAAGATTCCTCCCACCAGCACTATTCACAAATTTATTTATTTATTTACACAGCCCCGTGAATGGCGACCGCCCGGCCCCAGATGCCGCCCTCGCCGGCTCGCCTTTACATGCCATCGCCCCTTCGTCTCCCGCAAGACACAGAGCTAGCCACTAGGCAGGCGGGCGGGCGGGCGGCCATGAGCGCAAAGAACAACCATAAGCAGCAGCAGATGGTGGCGGCGGCCATGGCGATTCCCTGCCCCACCAAGCCCCTGCTCGTCGCCATCCCCCTCGCCCTCGGCTTCGCGCTCGGCATCGTGGCCACGCTGTCCCTGATGGGCTCCACGGCGTCGTCGGCCCTCCCCGGCGCCGCCCTCGAGCTCTTCTTCCCGTCGCCCCCGGTCAACGTGTCCACCGAGGTGCGGCGCCGGCAGCCACATGCGGCACCAGCAACCAGCGCCTCGTCTCCGCCACCGGTGCCCGTGGCCGACGCCGGCATTAATAAGCATGCGGCTCTGCCAGTACAACGACGACAGGCGGCACCAGCAACCGGCGTCTCGTCTCCGCCGTCGCCGCCGGTGGCTGATGCCGTCAGCGACAACAAGCGTGCGGCTCCGCATGTGAATGCGAGCACTGATGAGGAGGGTGAACGGCGGCCGGCGGTCGACGACGACGACAAGCTGATGGCGCTGGCCGCGGCGGCGCCGAGGGCGGCGCGCGTGGCGGCGGGGGGCGCGCCCAAGGTGGCGTTCCTGTTCCTGGCCAAGTGGGACCTGCCGATGGCGCCGCTGTGGGAGCGGTTCTTCGAGGGCCACCGCGGGCTCTACTCCGTCTACATCCATACCGACCCGGCGTTCAACGCCTCCGCCGCCTCCCAGGACAGTGGCTCCGCCTTCCACCGCCGACACATCCCCAGCAAGGTACGTGCGTAACTTGCGTACGTGCACATCATCATCACGATCACACGCCCACTGCAGGATGGCATAGCTAGCTTATTTTCCAAAGCATTGACGCGACTTTTCCCATGGCGGGCTTTCAAAATGCATGCATGCATGCATGCACGGCTTGACCCGCTAATTCGGTCCTGATTTCACACGGAAAGTGAGACGTCTCGTTCTTGACGACGAGATCGATCGAGTGTCGTCGTTTTCCTTGGAGAAGGGTAGGAAAATCCATCTGATCGAGTGTCAGGAGACGATGGTTAACTTAAACTAGTCGTACTACTAGTAACCACTGTGGATGCTCCGTCCTGTCTTGGCTGGGTGCGCGCGAGATGTGCCAACAGTTGATTGTCTCCATCAACGCCATCACATGGGAAGCGCGGAGTTCCACACGGGGCGCGGGATCGCGCGATGCATCCGAAGAAACTGGAAAACGACGCTTTGGTTTCTGTTGATTTCAAATTACACGCTGCTTGTCTCCTTAACCCTTTTTTTCTACTAAAACCCGGGTTTTTTTCTACTTGAGGATGGAAAATGCACCTTTTTTTTTTGACATTGTACCACGTTATCGAACATCGATTGGTTACAACGGACACGCAAACACTCGCACCACATCACCACACACACTCACACAACGCCTCCTGAAGGCTGAAAAATTGACGAAATCACCATGAGCGTCTCGTATATTGTATGTTACTTGTTTGCGTACACCACGGTCAGAATGGTTAATATTCATTTTACTACCCAAGCTAAAACTTGTCTGCTGCTTTGCTTGATTATCTCGTTAGCTCCCAAAACCCCTCCACCATGCCACATCACGTGCACGATTCGACACGCCTCGGGCGCTTCGTCTGCCGACCTCGATCACCTAGCCAACAACAACAACAACACGTAAAGCACCACAGCAAACGCACGCAGCTGCCTCATGGCACTCACGTGGGCCTGACTTCCTCGCCATCAACCTCTCCGACAACCCCACAGTTGCACAGACAGAGCCACTTGGACGGATGGACATTTCTAATACTCCTATATGTTTTTTTTTTTGACAAGTTTCTTTCGCTTGTTCTCTGAGAACAAAAGTTTCTTACATTTTCAATGTGCACATGTCGCACTGGTACATTGGTTCCACAGTGGCCCATGCAGTATGACTCGATCATTTATGTAAACGAAGCCAAAATTGTAGGAAAGTGAGTGGTCGTTGTCCCAGTGCAGTGCTCTCCGTCGAAGCCATACCTTTCTTGCATGGCATGCCTCGTGATCATCGACCTTCCCTATTGCCAACCTCCCCCACCCTCACCCCACTGCCTGCGCGCGGCATGCACCTACACCACACAGCGCACCGGCCGCTTCACGGCAATTCACACCGGCCTTCCATGTTGTCATCATCGGACAAGGGCTCGTCAAAGGCAAAGCTGGAAGGCGATTGGTTGACAAGCTAGCTATGTAGTGAACTGATCCGAACATGCCCGACTTAGTACAAACCTGTAGTGAACATGCAACCCTAGACGCATAGCATGGATCCCGAGAGGAAATATCTTGGGCACTTTGCGTATGGGGACAGTGACCATGCGTACGTACCCTTTTTCTAATCAATCTTTCCTCATGAAAGAAAATAATATCTTGTGCACTTTGCGTATGCATGCATGCGTACTCGGGCCTTGAGAATCCTGTTAGTTAATTACTCTCATCCCCTGTCGCTCACGTATGCATGTGTACCCAAAAAAACGTATGCATGTGTACACGGGCCTAGAGTATATGCTGGACTTAAACACTGTCCACACTATGAAAAAGTTACTTTATCTTCACGTGAATGTGCCAATAAAATCTTGTGAAATTCCGATATTGTTAAAATATTACTACAAATATTGTGGTATTGATCTCACATGTTGAAGCATAGCAACAAAGTTTGATTGCGTGTATTCTAGGACATCATCTAGTATTTAGGATACAAGTGTTTTTTTTTAATTTTATAAAAAGAGCTAACTCTTCTATTTCATTTAACTGAAACCACTGTCTTTTTTGTGTGTGACTAAACTGAAACCATTGTCTTTGTCTACATTGCCACACAAAAAACTCTTTGCCTACAGAACCAGAAAAATAGAACCACCAAACTAGCTACAAATTACAAGAGTCATACATCATACCTTTTAAAAAAGAGTCATACATCATATAGTGTATGAAGTGATTTTGAGTACAGATCATCGTATCATGATATATTTAAAGAGAGCTTATAGTATCTGTAATCATACAAATTCATTAAACATGCTGCCATTGTTACACAAACAGGAGGTAAAATGGGGCCACATAAGCATGGTGGAAGCCGAACGGCGTCTCCTGGCGCACGCACTGTTGGACCACTCCAACGCCCGCTTCATCCTCCTGTCGGAGTCACACGTCCCACTCTTTGACTTCCCCACCGTCTACTCCTACCTCATCAATTCCACCAAGGTGTACATGGAGTCCTACGACGAGCCGGGTGGGACGGGCCGGGGCCGGTACAAGCACGGCATGGCACCCGCCATCACCCCTTGGCAGTGGCGCAAGGGCTCGCAGTGGTTCGAGCTGGACCGTGCGCTTGCCGTCGACGTCATTGCCGACGACGTCTACTTCCCGGTTTTCAAAAAGTTCTGCAAGCGCAACTGCTACGCCGACGAGCACTACCTGCCAACGTTCCTCCACATCCGGCACCCTGAGGCGGCCGCCGGACGAACCGTGACGTGGGTTGACTGGTCCCATGGCGGCCCCCACCCGTCGAGGTTCACGAGGATGGAGGTCACGGTGGACTTCCTGCGGTGGCTCAGGGGTGGGACGACGTGCGAGTACAATGGGAGGACCACCACCGTCTGCTTCCTGTTCGCGAGGAAGTTCCTACCCAACTCGCTCACCCGCTTCTTGAGATTCGCGCCGAAGGTGATGGGCTTTGGCTGAAGGATCGATGCATATACGGGACTAGACAAAGAACAATTCAACTTTTAAATTTTTATTAGTAGGATACATTATCACACAATTCTTTGACTGATGCTCACATTTCTGTAAAGCAGCTCTCTATACTACGTATACTTATGGATAGACGTTCATTTTCTCTGTTCCATCCTTTTAGAATTCATTTTGTAATAACCAATGTACATAACCGTCTCCACTAATTTGGGCCCTTGGGCGAAATGTAAAGTGGGGCTCTGAAAATTGAAAAAATTCACATGACTATAAATCATACCCTCTCTTAATAACATAACTTCAAAATGTGTTACTTCATACAATATATAATTATATCAAATATTAATGCTAAAACAGTAAAGGTAGTACTAAACCAATAAATCGACCTCCTGTTCTACCGGAAAGCATAATCCGTCTAGGTATTTCTGGAAATGAAATCTTCAATTATAGCTCCGTAATTATTCTTCTCCCATTGTCACCAATCCATTGAGTATTTCTTGTAGGTGGTGTGGTGGATATCGGTTTGAGGTTGTATATCTTCCTGTGATTTGTGTACTTTTTCTCCCATTAAACCCATTAAGGCGCGGTAGAATGGTGGTCAACCAGCTACGCCACATGGCGCATGCTGGTTGGTCACGGTGAGAAAGCTTTTGATTTTTTTTGAGAGTTTTTTTTAAATGGCAGTGAGACTTTATTCTTTTTCTTTTCGAGAAAAGTTTTTCTAGGTTTTTTCTTCTTCTTGAGATGGATGTGATGTCCACGTGATGCGTGAATGTTTTTTTCTTAATTTTGAGATGAAGATGAGGTGCGCATAGCTTCCTCTCAAGCGGCCCGCAATGGCGGGCCCCAACCACTAGTCTTAATGAAATGACGCACAATTCTCTTGCGCCTTCGGTAAAAAGTAGAACTTGCCATGACACGTCATAAGGGCATCTCCAACGGCAACCCGCAAATTTCCTCCCGCATCCGTCCGCGGACAGGGGGAACCAGTCCGCGTACACGGATGCAGGAGGACGGCATCCAACGCTAGCCGCATACATTTCAAACCGCATTTAAACTAACCGGACGAAATTCATGCAAACCGAACGATATTCATCAAAGTTCGGATAGAAAATAGCACAAATCATCCATACATAGCATACAAATTAAGTCTAGTGCAACAATGTCTCAAATTCGACTAGATCCCGGATGTCCAGCAAGTTTTTCATGAACGGATCATGCCGTTCCACACAAACTCCCCCTTCAGCTTCATCCAGCAGTGTGTGCACGTAAATGGCCGTCCGTCTGTCCTGTGGTACACCACGGCGACGCGTGCGGGCTACATATAATATGTAGACTAACATTGAGTGAATGAATCAATCAACAAGGTGAGAAAGAGGAAGTAAAACTTACGATCTGGTCCATGTCCGCGTGCAATGGCCACCTTGCCTCGAGCTGACTAACCAAGTTGCAAAACTTGATGATGCTGATCTGGATAGCGTGCCAGCGAGACGATAACGACCTCATGTTGAATTCTTGAATGATGTACATGTCGTAGGGCGCAATGTGCTTTCGTGCGTGAAACAATTCATGCACTTGCTCCCAGAAGGGCTCCCCTCTGCTCCTGCCTATGAAATCCGCGGATACAGCCAGCCACGCATCGCACAACAACTCATCCTCCATGGTCGAGTAGCTCACCATACTTCGTACTCTAAAAAACGACATAGCATTTGAAAATAAGCTCAATGGCATTTGACCGAACACCTGTCAGGCATGGTGTCCGCAATGGAGGTCGTTGATAGGGGGCGGAGTGTACCTGGGTACAAACGGCTTCAGGGTGGACAGCGCCGCCGTAGAGGCGAGCGGGTGCGTCGGTGCTGGTTGCGGACGTCCGGCAATGCCTCTGTGGCGGCCGGAGGCGTACATCAACGACGATGGAGGTGGATGGTGCGGATGCAGAGCAAGGGGAAGAAGGGGCAGAGCCGGGAGGGGGGATTGGGTGTGTCGGTACCAAAACCGGCAGATCTCGGGTAGGGGATCCGAACTGTGGGTCTAGGAATCGATGGGTAACAGGGAACGTAGAGACGGTGTTTTACCCAGGTTCGGGCCCTCTCGAAGAGGTAATACCCTACGTCCTGCTAGATTATATTGATGTGTTTGTATGAAATTACAGAGTTGATCTACCTCGAGATCATATGGGCTAAACCCTAGGCAATGAATATGATGATCCTCTACGGACTAAACCCTCTGGTTTATATAGACACCAGAGGGTCCTATGGTTGCACATGGTCGGTTACCATCAGGGGATGAACATGTCGGCCACGCCAACTAATCCTTGGAGGAGACGCCAAGTCTTCAGAGGTTTCCTTCTAATACACGTGGTCACCCACAATCCGGCCTTCCATCGACGAGTAGAGAGCGGCCCACCAGTCCAGCCCACGAGAGATAGGCCGGCGGTCCGAGTACCCCCTAGTCTAGGACACCCTCAGTAGCCCCCGAACTAGCCTCCAATGCCGAGGTTGACAGTCTTCGGCAGCTTCATGCTTCGCAAGTCTTCGGCTTGGGTGGCGAGTTCCCTTCCTTCCGCGATACCGGCGTCCGTCCTGTACTTCCTCCGAGTCAAGTTTCCAAACGTTGCTTAGCCGTACACGTCCCGAAATATGATTCGGTCGCCGATGTGTACCGATAACTTAGCCCCGAAGGCTAGTCACTTCGGTGTGAATAGTATCCTCCTCTGACAACTTTTACCGAAGGGTCACAGTATGCCACGACCGCGAGTTGTTTTATGAAAAAACTCGATCCGCGGTTCGAGGCAATTTTTCATTGGCACGTCCCATCGATATGGAGATCGTGCCCTGGTTTTAAGGGATATGATCAATAATCCATCTCATCCCACGCGCGCATAATGGCACGGTTACATGGGAAAATGGCGAGGACTGCGACGCAGTAAAGGGACCGTGGGTTTTACAGCCCATAAAAGGGGCACAGCCTTTGTTCCTTTCGCACGCTCTCATTTTCCCCCTTCGCCATTGCCTTCGCCATCTTCTGAGCTCCAGCGCCCAGATCCGCTCTCCCTTCCAAGGACCTTTCCAACCACCCGCTCGATCTAGCAATGGCGGGTGCTGGGTCCAAGGGCAAGTGGGAGGCCTCTAGCGTCACCAACAACGCCATCTTGGAGTTGAAAAGCGCGGGCTACCTCCCGGCCAACGTCGCCCACCGTGCTCCAGAGGCCGGCCAGGTCGTTCCCACACCGCGGCAAGGCGAGAGGGTGGTATTCCTTCCCCACTTCATCTGATGCCTGGGTTTTCCCCTCCATCCCTTCGCCAGGGGACTCATGTTCTTCTACGGGCTTGATTTCCACGATCTCGCACCGAACTCTTTCCTCCACATTTCGGCCTTCATCATCATCTGCGAGGCCTTTCTTCGGATCCGGCCACACTTCAGTCTGTGGCTGAAGATTTTCAACGTCAAGCTGAAGATAGTAGATGGCCAGCAGGCGGACTGCGGGGGTGCGATGGTCAGCAAGCTCCCCTGAGTGGAGTGGCCAGATGGCACCTTCATCGAGACCGTCAAGGTCTGGCAGAAGGAATGGTTCTACATCACCGAGCCAAGGAGCGCGAATTGGGGGGCGATTCCGGCCTTCCGATCCGGACCCCCTACGAGGTTGGTCTCATGGACCAAGAAGGGCCTCGACTGGGGAGTGAACAAGGAGGTGGCGCAGCTGCAGAGCCGGATCGCCAAGATGATAGAGCAGGGCGTCGAGCTGCCCAACGTGATCCAGATTATGCTCGGCCGCCAAATCCTCCCATGCCAGGACAGGGCCTCCCCCATGTGGGCCTACAAGTCCGAAGACCCGGCCACCATGCGCAACTTCTTCCGCACCTCCCACGCTCAACTGTGGAGGGCGCTATTCAAGCCGCAGAAGGACTGGCCGGCCGAGGAGGAAGACATCGGACTCGACGCCGCAAATCCCCCACGGGAGGTATGAATAATTTGGTACTTATATCCGAACCTTTCCCTTTTGATAAGGTACTTAGCCCTTTCACTTCCTGTCCGCAGAACTGGCTGAAGAAGGCCGAGCGGATCAACAGTCCGGCGCCGCTGCCAGAGGAACCCAGGACGCCCCTACTGATGGCCATGCTGGCCGTGGAGCCATACGAGGCGCCGGAGAGGAAAGAGAAGAAGAAGGACCAGCAGAGGGAGGCCAGAGAGGGCCTCCGCTCCTGAGGACCCCCGGGTGCTAGATCCGGGGACACCAATGCTCCCTCCGCGCAAGAGGAGGAGAAGGAGCAGGGAGAGGACGGGGAGGAAGACGATTCCTCCCGAACATGGAAGAGGGCGGCGTCCGAGAACGTCGAGGAAGAGCCGCCTCAACCCACTCCCAAAAGACCGCGCAAGGCCAAGGTAGCCTTGTCCGGCGATAGCTCGGCTTCTGCCGAGGACTCTGAGGCCTCCGAAGAGGTCCCTCGGAGGATCCCCAGGGCCAAGCCACAGGCTCAAAGGTACGCGCTCTAGTAACCGCTTGACCATCCTGAGTCCGATATTGATCATGTTTCCGTTTGTAATTTTGCAGCCCGCTACGCTATCTCCCCGCCGATCGAGTCTCGGAGGGGGATTCTCCACCGGCGGCGCTAGCGGAGAGCGGGACCGAATCCCGCGCCTCGCCTCTCCCAAACGTCGAGGAGGCCGAGGAGGTCCTGTCGAGGAGGACCCCTCCCATGCCGCACACAGGGGGAGGAGGCGATACTATCATGGCCGAGGTGAACACCCCGGTCGCCGAAGACCAAGAGGGGAGAGACCCTCTGGTGAACGAAGAGGAAGAGCCCGGACAAGCCGAGCTTTCTCCGAGGACGATTTCAGAGACGTCTAGGCGTCCAGAGTCTGGCGCCCTTGATTTTGAGAGGGAAGGAGGCGAAGCGCCGCCGCCACCCCCGCCCGCCCCAGAGCGGGCGTCAACCAGGTGGCCGGAAGAGATGGAGGATGCTCTAACCAGCTCCTCCATCGCCGAAGAGCACCATGCCCTTATGGGCGCGGTGTTGCAAAGTCTTCGGTCCATCGATAACGGACTGAAGGAGGCCTTCAATAGCCTTCTCACAGGCTTCAAGGTGAGCGAAGTAATGCTTTTTTCTTAGAAAAATTCTTTTGTGTAATTGTATAACCTCATACACAGTAGCCCCCGAGACTCTGACTGGTTTTGAACAAAGCCAGTCAGAGGATCGAAAATCAATATCTCGGATACTAACCTGCGTAGAATAATGCACATGCGTCATCTTCGGCCGCAACCGCCAACGCCGAGGAGTTGGCCGAGCTGAGTCGGAAGCTGAAGAGCTCCGAAGACGACCTGAGCCTGGTGAACAGGAGGTTCGACGATGCGCAAGGCAAGTCCGAGCTGTAGTCAAGATTACAGCCGCAGTTTTTTGGTTTTCCTTGTAAGTAGGTTTCAAAGTATCCTAACGGAGTTGACTAATTCTACTGCAGCTGCCGCCACGGAGGTGGAAAACCTCAAGGCCGCGCTAAGGACGGCTCAGCAGGAAGCGGCGGCGCAGAGGTCGGCAGCCGAACAGGCGGCTGCCGAGCTGGCTGCGGTGAGAACCGCTAGTGAGAAGCACAAGGCCAGGGTGCTGGAAGTGCAGCAAGAGCTCGGGGATGCCATCACAAGGTGTGAGGCCCTCGAGCAGAAGGATAAGGATCAGGCCGCCGAGCTGACCTCATTGGCGGCGGCGGCCAAGGAAGCGCGGATGGAGGCGCGCGGCTACCAAGAGGAGCTTCGCCAAGTCAGGATCATTGCGGACGGTAAGCCGTATTTGCTGCAAAGTATCTTTGGAGGTAACAGGTTCGCGTTGCTCACGCGTGTATGGCGTTCCCCAGGCGCCTTCGCGGACCTCCCGAAGAGTGCGGCGGACGCGGCCAAGTTCTTCGCCGCTCAGGAGGGTAGGGCCGAGCAGAGGCTGTTCTGGGCGCAATTTCAAGCGCCCGAACACCCTCCCCTCCTGAATAATCAGATGAAGCAGCTGATGGAGCTGCATCGGATGGCGGAGCCGATGATGAAGGACCTCTGCGTTAAGCTATGGCCGGCAGAGCCGCTGCCGAGCAGCTACTTTGGTCTGGTGCAGAGGCTGTACGACGCCAGTTCCCGGATCGACGCCTGGATGCGCTCCACATGCATCGAGGGGGCTCGGATGGCTTTTGGCAAAACAATGGTACATTGGCCAAAGATAAAGCCAGCCGAGATGGCCACCGGACCTCCGCCGCCAGGGAAGGAGCATAGGCGCCCCGAGCAATACTTCCCCATCGTGATGGATGGTGCTCGGGCAATAGAGGCCCAATGCTCAAAAGATGTAATATATGAATAGATTTATTTTCCTTGTAGCCAAGGAGTTGAAACTTTTGCTTTATTGTAATGCAAGTTGTTGGCTGGGAATATAGTGCCTGTTTTATGTTAATTTTGACTCCTGTGCGGCCGTTTCTTAACTGAAAGTTACTAGTCGTCGGCTTCAGCCCCCAGTGCAGATACTGCCTGGGGTGTTTCCTCGTTACAGCTTAACCCTTAGCCGACGTCTCGGTGCCCGGAGGCGGTTGTATGTACGGAAAACAAGGCAATCAGACTATGCGGTTTTAGTGCTTTCACTTAGCCATAGGAGCTTGACTGCGGGGGCTGGTGACTAGCCCCCAGTGTAAGTGATATTCGGACGAGCCACGGTTGACACCGTCATCACATGGTTTCTGTAACAGAGAACCCTTCGTTTAACATGGACTAACCTCCAACGATTTTTGGTTTGACACAAGTCATTGGATCGCCGACCAGTTCTCGCTTATTGTGACAGTCAGTTTTCGGCTTTCTCCACTGAGGCACTTAACCAGGCTAGCTAGAAGTGCAATCGCAGTGGTTCTCCCTTTACCCTCTTAGCCGAACAGTGCGAAACGTAAGAGGGTAAACACAGGAGCCGGGCAACCCAACTATTGACCAAAGACGCAATTCGGAACTGGTGCATATAGTGCAATATCCGCGACGCCGAGCACATAAAAAAGTAAGTGCTGGGATAAAGTTTGAGGCAAGACTTATGTTCGAGCCCCCGGTCTATTAGCCGGTTACCAAGAAGGGGTGTACCGTAATAGTTTACTTCGGCCTAAAAAACGGAAAGGAAGTATGCAACGTGAATGAATGCACAATTACCAGAGAAAACTCGGTCTTCATTTCCTTTGAATATGTGACGTCCAACCGTACAATCCGGATTGCCGAAGTAACTTTGATAGATACTTTTGAAGAAATGAATACATTAGAGTAAAGGTTTACACAGGGCCTTCATGAGTGGTTTGACGTCCCTACTACGCCCTGCTGCACGTCTGCGCCTTTGCTCTTTAAGAAGCTTCCGTGTGAGCGGAGCTGTCGACCGTATATTCGGCTGAAGTAGTAATGTTCGGCAGACGAGCCCTTGGGAAAGGGTTTTGAGAAGTCGCCGTGGTATATCAGCTTGACGTTGATCAGGCCCTAGATGGTGCCTGTTGTCGATGTTGATTCGAAGACATTTGTTGGCCATTGCTTGGTCGAACCGAGCTCTCGGCCTATGTGTCATGTGTCCCCACAACTGCCCATGGAATTTTAAGCGCGAAATTGTGCACTCGAGGTATGTATTTTGCGACTAGGTGGGACGTGCTGTGGGGCGCGTGCCCCTATTTGGGGTGAGCATAAGAGTGCCCCGGGACCGAGGCTATAGCTCGGGAGCGCTTGCGTGCGTCCAGTGTCTTGGCAGTAGGCTGGGCTTGCGACGCTTCTTCGGCGGCTAGAGCCGCCGTGTGTTCCTCTGTTCGGAGCGAGCGCTCGGTGTTACCGTTAATGGTAATAACGCCCTTAGGTCCTGGCATCTTGAGATTCAGGTATGCATAGTGCGGGACGGCGTTGAAGCGAGCGAACGCGGTCCGGCCGAGGAGTGCGTGGTAACCGCTGCGAAAGGGGACAATATCGAAGATCAAGTCCTCGCTGCGGAAGTTATCGGGTGAACCGAAGACAACTTCCAATGTCACGGATCCCGTGCAGTGTGCCTCGACACCTGGGATTACACCTTTAAAGGTGGTGTTGCTGGGTTTGATCCTTGAAGGGTCGATCCCCATTTTCCTCACAGTATCTGAGTAAATCAGGTTGAGGCTGCTACCTCCGTCCATAAGGACTTTGGTGAGGTGAAATCCGTCCACTATGGGGTCGAGCACCAGAGCCGCCATTCCTCCATGGCGTATACTGGTCGGATGGTCTCGACGGTCGAAAGTGATCGGGCAAGCCGACCATGGGTTGAATTTCGGGGCTACCGGCTCTAAGGCGTAGACATCCCGAAGTGCGCGTTTCCGCTCCTTTTTCGGTATATGCGTGACGTAAATCATGTTCACGGTTTTGACCTCTGGAGGGAACTGCTTTTGGCCTCCATTGTTCGGCCCACGAGGTTCGTCGTCATCCTCGCCGCGGGGGCCCTTGCCCTGTTCTTCGGCCGTAGCTTTGCCGACCTGTTTAATTACCCAACAATTACGGTTGGTATGGTTAGCAGGCTTGTCCAGGGTGCCGTGAATCTGGCAGGGCCTATCCAATATTCTATCCAGCGCAGACGGGCCGTCCCGGTTCCCTTTAGAGGGTTTCTTCCGCGGTCCCGATTTCGAGCCGCTGAACCCAGCATTTACTGCTGCGTCATCGGCTTCACCGCCGTTGTTCGAGTGCCGACGCTTATTATTCCTGTTGCGCCGGGGTTTCCCATTTCCGTCCCGGGCTTCTGAAGTGTCGGGGTCTTCGGGATGGTTGCTTCGATGAGCTAACCAGCTATCCTCACCCGCGCAAAAGTGGGTCATTAGGGAGGTAAGGGCCGACATCGTTCTCGGCTTGTCCTGGCCAAGCTGACGGGCGAGCCACTCGTCCCGAATACTGTGTTTGAATGCCGCAATTGCTTCGGCATCCGGACAGTCGACGATCTGGTTCTTCTTGGTCAAGAACCGGTTCCAGAATTGCCGGGCTGACTCTCCGGGCTGCTGAATGACATGGCTCAGGTCGTCGGCGTCCGGTGGCCGAACATAGGTTCCTTGAAAGTTAGCTCGGAATGCATCCTCGAGCTCTTCCCAGCTCCCGATGGAGTTTTTGGGTAGGCTGTTCAGCCAATGCCTTGCCGGTCCCTTGAGTTTCAACGGTAAGTACTTAATGGCGTGGAGGTCATCTCCTCGGGCCATATGAATGTGGAGAAGAAAATCTTCAATCCACACGGCTGGGTCGGTTGTCCCATCGTAGGATTCTATATTGACGGGTTTGAACCCTTCGGGGAACTGATGCTGCATCACCTCATCGGTGAAACACATTGGGTGTGCGGCGCCCCTAGCCCGGGCCACATCGCGCCGGAGATCGGTTGTCATCCAGGCGCGGTACTGCTCCCGAGCTCTGTCATTCCTGTCACGCCAGGCTTGGTATCCATCCCGTCCAGCAGGTGCGTGTCCTGTAGATCCGTAGATGGATCTGGACTGGATCCCTCAGGCGTTCAGGTCGTGGCGCAGATCGTATCGGTCATCCGGTTGAACCGGGTCTTTGCCTGCTCGGCGAGGGGGAGCGCGTGGGTATGCGGCTTCCCTGGCCGCCCTGTCCCGTCCTCGAGGGGGCGCGGGTGGGAGTTCGGCTTCTCCGGCCGCCCTATCCCGTCCTCGAGGGGGTGCGGGTGGGAGTTCAGTTTCCACAGCCGGCCTATCCCGTCCTCGAGGGGGTGCGGGTGGGAGTTCAGTTTCCACAGCCGGCCTATCTCGTCCTCGAGGGTGGCGGTCGGGCTGGTTTGCGTAAGTTTGTCTGGGAGGCATGGGCTCGAAGGCCTCATCCTCGAATTCTGGGAGTAGGCGCCGCCGTGGGTAACTCTTGTATTGGCCCTGACGTTGATCGTCGAGGCCTTCTTCGGCAGCTAAGACCATCGTCCATCTGTCGTTGAGCGTATCTTGCTCGGCTTTTAGCTGTTGTTGTTTCATCTTCAAGCTTCGGGCGGTGGCGGTGAGTTGCCGCTTGAATTTCTCTTGCTCCAGGGGATCCTCCGGGACGATGAAGTCTTCGGGTCCGAGGCTATCCTCTTCTTCGGATGGAGGGAGGTAATTACTGTCCTCGGAATCCTCGAGGTCCTCGAGGTCCTCGAGGTCACCCTGGCTCTCGTGCCCTTCAGGGGCATCGTGGTGCTGCTCGGGGGTGTTGTCGCCGAGCTCCTCCAAGTTGTCCGGAGTCTCGTTATCTCCGGTGCCGTTCGTGTCTGTGTGATCTTCCTTGCCCTTTCCCGGACCTCTGGCTCGCCGTCGTCGGCGTCTGGGCGGTTCTTCGGTGGGACCGTCGCCGTCCTTGGGGGTATCGACCATGTAAACGTCATAGGTGGAGGTGGCGGTCCACTTTCCGGTGTTGGAAGTGGCAAGGGAAGGAGCCGTATAGGGCGGGACGTCAATATCCTCGTCCATGTCGGCAGCCTCCTCGGAGGCGTAGTCCAGCATGCCGGTTAAATCTTCGACAGTGGCTACCAAGTGGGTGGTGGGTGGGACGCAAAATTCCCCGCGGCTGGCGTCCTGTCCAACCTGCTCCTGGTCCGAGGACGGGCCATCCGCACTACTCATCTTCTGGATCCGGTCTAACATCTCGTTTAAAATCGAGAGGTCCACCGGATCTATGTTCGGGCAGCCATCGGAGTTGAGCTCCGGCGTGCTGATAATGGGAGTGTGTTTGGCCAAGGGTGACCCTTGGTTTTCCGGCGCCGGGGTTGGATCTGAACTCAAGGCTAGATCCGAACTAAGGCCCGGCCCGGGGACGGGGAAGAAATCCGAGGTCAAGGCCTCGGGGTTGGTAGGTTCCTCGGGTAAAGCCGAGAACCCAGTGAAGACCAGATCGCCTCGAGCATCGGCGACGTACTCAAGGTTGCCGAACCTGATTTCCTGCTCGGGGGCGAAGCTGCCGACCTTGTCGAGGTGACCGGTCAGATCGGCGTGTAGCACAATGCTGCCGAACGCGAAGAGCTGTCCGGGGACGAAGATGTCCCCGCTACGGATTCCATCGCTGAAGAGAAGAGCTGTCCGAGGACGAAGATGTCCCCGCTGCAGATTCCATCGCCGAAAAGCTGTCCGGGGACGGCGAGCCATTGATCCTTGGCGACCCACGACGGAGATCTCAATGAAAGCACCAATGTCGGTACCAAAACCGGCAGATCTCGGGTAGGGGATCCGAACTGTGGGTCTAGGAATCGATGGGTAACAGGGAATGTAGAGACGGTGTTTTACCCAGGTTCGGGCCCTCTCGAAGAGGTAATACCCTACGTCCTGCTAGATTATATTGATGTGTTTGTATGAAGGTTACAGAGTTGATCTACCTCGAGATCGTATGGGCTAAACCCTAGGCAATGAATATGATGATCCTCTACGGACTAAACCCTCTGGTTTATATAGACACCAGAGGGTCCTAGGGTTACACATGGTCGGTTACCATCAGGGGATGAACATGTCGGCCACGCCAACTATTCCTTGGAGGAGACGCCAAGTCTTCAGAGGTTTCCTTCTGATACACGGGGTCGCCCACAATTCGGCCTTCCATCGACGAGTAGAGAGCGGCCCACCAGTCCGGCCCACGAGAGATAGGCCGGCGGTCCGAGTACCCCCTAGTCCAGGACACCCTTAGGGTGGGCCGGGGGTGTCGGAGTCCTACGTTTCGGGTGTCCGGACTCCCGTAAACCTCCCACACTTTTGTCTCCAATTTACGAGAGAAATCGCGTCCGGACCACCCCGCGGACCAATACATGTCGGCGTTGGATGGCTTCCGCGATCCGGACAGCGCGGTCCGGACGGTTGCGGGAGGTTTACGGGTCCGCCTTGGAGATGCCTGAATTAGGCATATGACCACCTCCTCCTCCGGCGGACCCTAACCTGGTAGAGCTTGGGTTCCTATGTCATACGGAATAAAGTAATAACTGAAGTTGTTATCAATTCATTTTGAGGCGGCCCTCCCTGCTAGGATGCTTAATGTGGATAACCGCGTAAGGCAAAGCAAAGTGATACGTTTTTATGTTTTGATTTCTCTTAATGTCAATGCTCAAGTCACGTGTGCATTATTTTCGTAGCAAGTTAAATGTCGAGTGCTTTTGGAGTTATGTTGTTTCTTCTAGTCATGTATCTCTAATTATGTTCCGACGCAATGCGAGCACAGTTTTTATCCTAAAATTCATGGCTTTGCGCTGTAATTTGGTAGTACGTAGTGCTGCGAAACAGCAAGTGCACATAAAGTTTATACTCTTTCCAGAAGAAGCCGATTTGTTGCTAGTATCGTGTATCACCATTTGGATATGCGAGACTCAATTGAACAACATATAAATCGTAGTTGAAAACATCAAAGATGTGTCTGCGCTAATAACATGGCAGTATTTTTCTCTCAAAATCTTGAGCTTACGGACCTCTGTCCAGTTGAGGTCTCGGCATGTTTCTTGTGGAGCTATGTTCAGTGTATACTCCATCCGTTTTTATTTACTCCGCATATCAGAGTTGACTGAAGTTAAACTTCGTAAAGTTTGACCGAGTTTATAGAAAACAATATACATTAACCATAACAAATCTATATCATGTGAAAGTACATTCAATAATAAATCTAATGGTATCGATTTGTTATTGTATATGTTAATATTTTTGTTTATAAGCTTGGTCAAAGTTTATAAAGCTTGACTTTGACCAAAAACTAATATGCGGACTAAATAAAAACGAAGGGAGTACTTGCGATTCAACAAGAACTAGCAAGAGTCCACTTAAAGGAAAGTCTGTTTTGCTTGACGGCCTGGAAAAGTCAGGCTGGTCATTGACGACTTCGTCAGGTCTCATGACGTGACAAAGTTGTGAATCTTTGTAATTATGATGATGGTAGCATTGCTACGTGATTAATACATTCCCGTAAAAAAAACATGACAGTATTTTTTTTATTATTCTAAGAAGAATTACATAATGCAATTTGGTGACAAAACCGACACAAGTAATAACAAAACCGAAATTGGCAGAGGGTGGACATGAAACAAAGCTATGGTTTCTTTTGCTGCTCTACAGATCGGTAGGAAGCACCCAGAATGCTCTATCTGACACAGGAGCTTCATCAAGTTTCTGCAACTCTATACTTCCATCCTTTATGTTAAAGACCTGGAATGTTTTCTGGTGACGGTCCGGTAAATAGACGCAATCTTGTCGCAAACCACACCTGCCGTCACCGGAGAACGAGGCGCCAAATTCATATATGGACAAGAGGAACGTGCAGCCGCCGAGGTCGTCTACTTCGCACCATTGTCGCTTCGAGAAATCCATACTGTGTACTGCTAGGGCGCTACAGCTAATGTTTAGCAGTAGCGCCGATTGAACCCCGTTACTGCTAATAAACCTAGCAGTACCGTTGGCGTGACCAGCACTACTGCTAACACTACATAGCAGTAGCGCCTGTCCAACCAGCGCTACTGATACATTTTTCCTTTTTTTTATTTTCTTCTGCGTATTTGCACTGTGTTTGTACATGTTTTATACAGTAGTCTCATCACATTATTTTATGATCATAATTAGTTCTTATATCAGTGGGTGAAAGAGACGTGAATTAGATTCAAGTGGAGGCAACATGGCGCAGATCCAAAGTACTACTAATCAAAGTGACTTTGTTTGGATTAGTAGTATTTTGGATCTGCACCATGTTACCTCCAATTGAATCTAATCCACGTTTTTTTCACCCACTGATATGATAGCTCATCATGCTCATAATGATATAACAACTAAGCATCATCATCATAATAATAACTCATCATTATCATAATAACACAAGTCATACTCATCATTATCATAGTCATCTAACAACTTCTACTCGTTATCATAGTCATAACCAACCCTAGTTAATTGTTCTTAGCACATGATCATGAGTATTAGCTAGGACCTGCTATGCTCTCTAAAGTAAAATAGCATAAAACAACATAGCCCCTGACTCCCCATTCTGAAGAATGAAGATTATCCTGTCTCCAATTCGTGCGCTTCGCACAATGTTGCTTCCAAGTAGCTCCCTTTGATTATTCATAACTTTTTTCCATTCTTTGATTGTGATGTCTTCATCGGTTTGAGAAATCTTGTATGAACAGCGGTGAACCCTAGGCGGACTTGGCCCCAATCTAATAACATCAATGCGACCTTTCGTAAACATCAGATGAGGCACACAATTCTTCGGGATTTTTTGTTGAAGAACATAATAATAACTTAGTTAGCAATGTAGTTTAGATTTAGAAGAATGTATGCAAAAGATGCACTGATGTCGTAATAGTAAAAAATCTTACCATGCCATCTCCATGGATGTTACCGTAGTTCAACACGTGCACTAGTGGCATGTATTGACCATA
The DNA here is from genome assembly GCA_039707655.1 of Elymus sibiricus. NCBI lineage: Eukaryota > Viridiplantae > Streptophyta > Magnoliopsida > Poales > Poaceae > Elymus > Elymus sibiricus. The sequence continues at coordinate 355,181,761 of CM077664.1, read as the reverse complement.
ATGTGGAGGAGTTTCATAATTGATATTGAAATTCTCAACATCAATAATAAATGAGATAAGATAATCTTTCTCCTCGTAACTTAGTTCAGAGCCATCAGTGTAGTAGGTTCTGTCTACTATCTTCCGTACATTTTTTGAAGAATGGAAATAAGCTGTCAATAGAAATAAGCCGTCAATGATTTTTAAATAAACAATATAAATTACTTAACAAATTTATTTGACAAACTCACAAAGAGGTAGAACTAGAAGCGTCTCGACATCCACCCAAATGTCGATATTATCGTCAATTCTATCTTCGGGCCGAAGATCGAAGGTAATTTGCATATCCTCCTTAAAATCATAGGCCTTGCAAAATCCTCTCCAAGTTGAGCAACCGAAATGCGAGCTATTTGGTGCATTAAATAGCTTAACCAAAAAAGTGAAACCATGCTTCGTCCTAAGGTGAGCACTCTTCGTTTCTGTTCTCTCCCTATCTTCAAAACCGAGCTTTTCCAAGACATACGGTCTTGCATGACATAGGATGAACTATTTCAATTGAAAAAAATGGAAAATTACACGTTGAAGCCAAAATTCACAAGTCATGCATAATTACGGAAAAATACTTGTCGTCATTACATACCGTAAAAACGTCGAAAGTCTCCTTCAGCACGATGGTGAAGTACCTACCGTTTTGCAGATAAGGCATCCTGTCGCACATACCCCGGTCGTCTTTGCAGTAGTCACACTCAGGAATCATATCGTCGTCAGACATTTCCTGTGTTCATAAGTCAAAGATTAAAAATCGACGGCAAATAACAGGAACTCAACACACAGATCATTATTACTCATCACGGGTTGACTTTCGGTCTGTCGAGTATTTCCTTGAAAACTCTCATCTCACGTGGTGTTCGCAGATATTCGACCGACGGTGATGGTCGCTACTCCTCCTCCCCCTAGTGCATAACAAAGGTCTAGCACAAGGAGAAGAAGGAGAAGCGACCCCCACGACAACATTCGGCATTCTTGTTCTCTCATATATGGTGGACACTCTCCCTCACTAATTTTCTGACTGTCATGTATTGAGCCCCGACAGAGTTAAAGTCAACCCGAAATGTCGTTTAATTCTCTTTTCGGCAAATCCAAGGCACTCGATATTTCCTACATACTAGCACAAGTCATGCTAAAATTCACGGAAAAATCCGGCATGACCTTTGCTAAAATAGGACATATCGAGCGCCTGAAATTTACCGGAACGGAAATGAATCAACATTCCGGCAAAACATAGGCCACTCGGATTTTCCATGCGATACAAAGATGTTCATAGACATACAATGGTTCAATATTGACAAAACCATTTCAATATATCTTATAACCCGAACATTTCATTTGGTTAAGAAGCATAACTAAATACCCTAGTTCTACTCTATTCAACACCGAGGAGTAGAGAAGGAGGAGGTGGACTTTTAGCTCACCGACTCGGGTGTAGAGGAAGTAGAGGTAGCTCCGACGAAGATCACTCCAGGGAGACGCGACACTACACAGTCTGCATATTCCACCGAGTGAAAATTTTAGATCATCAAATCTCATATAGCATACCGATACCTAAAAATTTCCATATTGAAAAAGAAAATTACTAAAAATTTCCATACCTAAATTTTCTTACTAAAAATTTCTATTACTAAATTTCTCATATGGCATTCCGATACAGTTCTATATTGAAAATTTTCTATACCTAAAAAATTTCTATTACTAAATTGTTTTACTAAAAATTTCTATTACTAAACTTTCTAATCAAAAGACCTAAAATTTCCTATTGTATTCAAAACACCTAAAATAGTCAAAAAAAACCTCATTTACTCAAATGACCTAAAAAAATTATTCTATTAAAAAACCTACATTCTACAATGTCTACATTCTAAAACCTACATTCAAATTACCTACATTCTACAAGAACAGAGAGAGAAGGGGGGAGGGAGGAGGGGGAGTAAGGAGGGAGGGAGGAAGGGGAAGGGAGGAGGGAGGGATCGAGGAGGAAGGAGGGGGGGGGAGGAGGGACGAGAGGAGGAGGGAGGTAGGAGGAGCTACCTCGGTGGCGGTGGCGCGCGTGCGACGGCGGTGAGCGACGGTGGCGGGCGGCGGCGGCTGGCGACGGTGACCGAGCGCTGCGCGAGAGAGATGGAGTGAGAGTGAGTGTGGTGAGGGAGAGGAAACCGACGGGTCGTGCGGGGTAGGATAAGGTGGGCTTAGCAGTAGCGCGAGCCAGGTGACCCACGCTACGGCTAAGGCCAGTACCAGTAGCGCGCGTCCGGCACCCTGCGCTACTGATAATTTGGGCCCACCACCTGCCCACGTGCAGTTTTAGTAGCAGCGTGGGCCGTGCACCCGACGCTACAGCTAACATATTAGTTGTAGCGCGGGTTACCCAGCCCACGCTGCTACTAAGGCTAGACCCGGGGCGGCCTTGTGGCCCACTTAGCAGCAGCGCTTGGGCCATGGGCCCGCGCTACTACTAAGTCTTACCTGTAGCGTTGGATTTACGCCCGCGCTGCTGCTAGTTAACAGCAGCGTGGGGCTTCTACCCCACGCTACTGTTAAGCTACTACCTATATGTAGGGTAACGCAGCAGAAAACAAAAAATTTCCGACCTACGCACCAGCCCAGGACCACTATGGAGACTGCATACAAGGTTTGATCATTTTCGTTACCGACTCGTAGCGCAGCGGAAGTAGAGTCGATGACGATCGGCGGTGCAGATCCCCGCAGCTAGGATTTACAACCTCCCAACCGCGAGGATGTATACCCTCATCCGTCCCCCGGACAGCCCTCCGGGAGGCGGTCGGACAGTCCCCCGGACGGTGTCGCGGACAGCCCTTCGGGAGGACCATCGAAACTCGGACAGTCACTCGGACAGCCCTTCGGGAGGACCATCGAAACTCGGACAGTCACTCGGACAGCCCTTCGGGAGGCACTCTCGAACTAAGACCGAAACTACGATCTCTCTACAGAGTTGCACACATACGGTGTCATCTATCCGGCAGGGCTTCGCCGTCCAGAACTAGTTCCCACCGGAACCCAGACAGCCTTTCGGCTCTACGAAACTATTTCGCTGGGAGGGAGAGAGAAGCCAGAAATGTCATGGCACTTGTATGTGAGAAGGAGTGAGTTTTGGGCTGCCCCTCCACCTCTATTTATAGGAGAAGGAGGGGTGGAGGGGCTGAAATTTCAGCCACATCCATCCATGTCATCTCCAAGATATTTTGGAGCAAAAGCCCAAAAAGGTGGCTTTCCAAAAAGTAATCCAAAAAGCACTTTCACTATTCACGACGACATATTTCAGCGTCCGTTCGAACTGAAAATATTCATGTGGGCTTAGAACATTTCCAGTACCCACTAAAATAATTTTCAACGCGATCCGAAACAATTCCGGTTTAGTGATTTTCATCTGCGAAAAGCATGTGAAGCGGTTCCGGCAGCTCCGGAACATTTCCGGTTTTCATCCCCGAAAATTCCAGAAAGTTTCCAGAACGATTCTGGCACCCTCCAAGAATTATCAGGCATGTGCTGAAACCATTTTGACTTTATGGTGTACTCCGAAACAACTTTTCGGTTTAGTGATTTTCATCTGTGAAAAGCAACTAAAGCGGTTCCGGCAGTCCGGAACATTTCCGGTTTTTGTCTCTGAAAAATCTCAGAAGTTACCGGAACAATTCTGGTACCTTCCAATAATTTCTAGGCATGTGCCGAAACCAATTTGACTTTATGGAATACCCTGAAACAACTTTTCAGTTTCACCGGAACTATTCCGATATCCTCTCCGCTACGTTTCCGTTTCGTCCGAAACTTTTTCGGTGATTTTCTCTCAGACTCCCCGTCTAGTATTCAGCAGATAGATGGCCCTTAAGCGTGTGACCCTATAGGTTCGGTGAAGTATAGACATGACCCGGAACCCCTTCCGATCAATAATCAACATCGGAGCCGTGGACACCCATATTGACCCCTATACCCACACGAATGAATATTCGAGTGAACCTCCAGTTGCCGTGTGCTATTCCTGTTGCTTCGCGATATGTTACAAATACCCGAGGTGAGACATTTTGGCATCCCCGTGGATCAACATCTTGTCCACTATACCAGTTACCTCGTTACCGGTATTGTTCTCTTTTCTCGTTCCCGTGTTCCGGCATCCCCGTGATCAAATCACAAAGTGTCTGGCCAGACGATGATGGATACCGTAACACCGAGAGGGCCCAGAGATATCTCTCCATCGTCGGAGGAGCAAATCCCAATCTTGAGCTATCAAGTTACTTGACATACTTTTCCATGAACCCGTAAGCCGCCGTAATAGCCACCCATTTACAGATGACGTTTAACAAACCCCAAAGTTCATGAAGCAAGCATGAAGAAACTCGATACTCTCATGGTCTAAGGAATCATGCAAACGTTAACCATCTCTGTGTTATAAACCATTAACTTATGACGAATGAATCTCATAGCATAACATCAATTCGGGTCGATTCAACACAAGTGTTCTACCAACATTGCGCCCTCAAAATTGCCGGCATAGCCATGCCCATGATCAGGAAAACAGGATCATCATGCAATACTTGAGCCAGTCTTAGAGGCCAGACTAGGAATACATTTTACCGTTTTATTATCCCACACGTGCATATGAGTCTTCCTCCGAGCCTCGTGGTTATTGTAGACTCGAGAACCATAGCAGTTATAGGATGGAATATAAACCTAATTATGAACAGGGAGATAATCAATAACATTTATTATTGCCTCTAGGGCATATCTCCTACACTATAAGGTATTTCCTAGTAGTGGTAGCGCCACGGTACGGCTCCGAGCCATTGACGCGGAACAGGCGTACCATATAGAGCTGGTCATTACATTCCACCAAGAAAACTTTCCCGTGTCACTCACCAATGGTATCCTCGACGGCGATCGAGCTGAAGACCGGAGTAGCAAGGACGCCGCAAAAGTCGATCACATCGAGGCTGGTCGGCGTGCTGTTGAAGTAGAACTTTCCACGGCACGCCACGATCGGGCATATGACCACCTTCTCCTCCGGCCGATCCCAGTCCGGAAGAGCCTGGGTTCCTATGTCGTACTCATACTTCTCCCACTGGCTATCCCCGACGTGACAGAACCATATGAGGGGGGCGTCGGGCTGGGCTAGTAGCACGACGCACCCGGGAGCGGTGGGCTTGTCCGACAGCAGGCAGTTGCACTGTATTAGCAGGTCGTCGTCGACGTCGAGTCCCAGGGGCGGGAGCTCCATCTTGACGCGGCTCTGGGAACTCCACAGGAAAGTGGACAGGGAGGTTGGGTCCCGGGCCAGCATGATTGCCACGGGCGGTCGGATAGATGATCATGTTCTCCAGCGCGCCGATGTCGCCGCCGGCGACCATGGGCTTCTTGTCCGACAAGCTGAAGAGCACCGTGGATCGATCATCCACGCTGTGGAAGGCGAGGCACGGCAGCGGACTCGTCGACATCATCGGCGCGATTCAAAGATGTATCGTCCTGCATGAGGAAATCTTTGTGGCTTTGGCGGGCATCGTCAGATTTGCTATTTCACATCTAGATGTGAAATAGCTATCTCACATCTAAGTACAGGACCGTTCGATCAAAGGCTTTAAGTTCATGTTTTTATGCGCACAGGCTTGTGTGGAGCGGTTGTTACGCTGCTTCCAGCTCGCCCGGTTCCTGTGTTGTTTGTCTGGTGTTGTCGTTTTGGTTATGTTCATTTTTGGGCTACAATTTTCTACGCATGTTGGGCTGCGGTGCTCAGTTTTTCTATTATTTCTTTTGGAAAGCAATTTGAAAGCAGATGCCAAGAGGTTCGATGTTTGAGCAGACCAATGATACTCTAATCACCTGTCTCATCCATTTTTTTATTTTATTTTTCAATTTTATTCTACTGCACACAAAAGTCCGGACCTTTTTTCGTCCTTGCAAGTCCATCCTAGACTCGCAACTGGGTCCGACTTTTTTTGTTACAGTTGCAAGTTCACGTTTGACATGCAACTAGGACCCGACTTTTTTTTTGTCCGAGTTACAAGTCCACCCTCGACTCGCAACTAGGGCCGGGTCTTTTTTTGTTGTCCCGGTTGCAAGTTCACCCTAGACTCGCAACTGGTTCTGATCTTTTTTGTTCTAATTGCAAGTTCACGCTCGACATGCAACTAGGACCCGACTTTTTTTGTCCCAGTTACAAGTCCACCCTCGACTCGCAACTGGGGCGGACCTTTTTTCGTCCCGGTTGCAAGTCCACCCTAGACTCGCAACTGGGTCTGACTTTTTTGTTCCAGTTGCAAGTTCACGCTCGACATGCAACTAGGACCCGACTTTTTTCTGTCCCAGTTGCAAGTCCACCCTCGATTCGCAACTGGGACCGGATATTTTTTTGATTTTCGTCCCGGTTGCAAGTTCACCCTAGACTCGCAACTGGGTCTGACCTTTTTTGTTCCAGTTGCAAGTTCACACTCGACATGCAACTAGGATCCGACTTTTTTTTGGTCCCAGTTGCAAGTCCATCCTCGACTCGCAACTGGAGCCCAACTTTTTTTGTGCCAGTTGCAAATCCACCTTCGACTCGCAACTGAAGCTCGACCTTTTTTCGTTCCAGTTGCAAGTCCACCCAAGACTCGCAACTAGGTCTGACCTTTTTTCGTTGCAGTTGCAAGTTCAAATCGAAAATCGCATGGAGAAATGGTGAAGACTGTATCGATGTAACATATTACAACGAACTCTTCATGATTTCCGCTTGCGAGAAAACATGTCATCAGTACTACTCTAGTACTCAATGACATCTTTCACCGTTGTCCCATGATCAGTACTTTGATCACTTTGGTATCTATACTCGCAACAACTTTGGAGTATTGGACATATCTGGTTGATTTACATACCATGGAATACATGATTAATCCAAACACAAGAGTGTGTGGAATCTCCATCATGTATTTTGCTCATCAGTGTTTTGAGACACCGAGTCTTGCAAAACTCTTTCCATGTGACTTCGGCAAGAATCACTCCTTGGCGTTTTTAAATGCTAAAAAGTTTTAGCATCTTGTCAATATGTATTCATAGCTTAGCCCTATTAGGTAAATCTATCTCCATAGATCATTATGCCTAATATGGAGGCTATTTAGCCTAAGCACTTCATCGAAAAACTATTTTCAAATGAAGTCCTAATTCGTGCCAAGAAATTTATTTCCAATTTAACAATGTGTCAAGTACACAAGCTTTTTAGAAATATTATCATGCTCCCACTTACTTTCTTGAATCACAAGCATCTTCGATACCCATTTGATGAAGTCAAACCCCTTTGACCATTCCATCAAAAACGAAGATTCCAACTCCACTTTGCTCTCTTCTGTTCATCGCTGGAACTCTGAAGTTTGCATACTTACTAGCATCCTCTGGATCGACAAATTACTTTGGACTGTATCACATACAAGTCCTAGGTTTCATTTCCATCAGATGGAAATCCTTTTGTCATCCATGTTTCATATCTCATGATTGAAATATGTATTAATTGCTAGTTCAACCCGAACCGACTTCAAGCATCGCTACGGTAAGACAATCTCATCGTAGTCAACTCCTTGAACTTGTTTATGGCAACAAGTCGAGCTTTATGGATAAAACATTTTATCCGTATCAGTTTTTAGTTCCATAAATATTCGTTAGACTCTAAGTCTTCCGAAAGGTGTATCAAGATTTTAATCTCGAATCACTTATATGGAAACTATCTCGGATTGTATTGGCATTTAGCCAATTCCGGAGTCAGGGCCCATCAACGCTTCCTTGTGTATTGTAGGTATACTGTTGTCTAACAACAATATCTCGTTTGCGCACCTGATAGGTTTGCACGAGCTTTGCCTACGTGGTTCAGCTGCAAGTTCGACCGAAGTCCATACATTTTATTGTAGAGACTTCTGTATCAGTCGCAGTAGGAAACTCCGGAATCACTTCCAAGGTTTCTTTCCTTTGATCTGATGACGAAGATATTGGTTATCTCGTCGAGTTGCACTGTCCTCCCACTCACCTTTTGAAAGAACTATTCTCTTTAAAAGCATACCGTTTTGCGGCAAAACCCTTTGCCTCGGTATAGTGGTGGGGGAATACCCAATGACTTGGGATAACCTTACAAAGTAGCACTTGTCTGATTTGGAATAGGTTTGTAACCTTTTACACAAGCCCCATATTCCAAATGTTAAGAAAAGATATAACATGGTTGGGCGTACCACACCATGGCGTCATTTCAACAGACCTGATGGAGCTCTTTTCAGTGTAAAAGCCGCAGTCTCTAAAGCATCACTCTATAAAAGGGATAATGGCAAATTTATTTATGTCATCTTTGATCTTACCATGTCATAAATGGTTCGATTACATCTTCACGGACTTTTCACTTGCAGTGGTGTTCCGGGAGGTGCAAGTTATGAAACCCCTTTCAGAACTCATCAGACATTCGCTAAACTTGTAACTCAAATATTCCTTTCTGCAATCGAATTGTAGAAACATAATTTTCTTGTTACAATAACTTCTACTTCATCTTTGAAAACCTTATGAATGAATTCAAAAGGTCCAGACTTTGTCTCAACAAGTAAATATCCATATATCTACTTGAGTTATTTCTGAAGATAGATAAATCCACTACTTGCAACAACATTTATTGGACTACACACATCACAATGTATGATCACCAATATGTTCTTTGCTCGTTCCTTATGGCCTGTGAACGGTATTTCAGTCACTTCACTTTTCAGAGGAAAGTGGCAAGTGTCAGATGATTCAAAATCAAACGACTTCAAAATCCATCATAATGGAATTTTCCATGCGGGTTTCTCCAATGTGACCAAATGCAGTGCCACACTTGTGTGGTATTCTTTTAGTCTAGCGACATTTAGCGTCAGTGTTATGGATGTATCATATTTCCATCAATATTCATAACATACATCCCATCTAGGATGGAAGCATGACCCTTCATGTTATTCATAATACTGAACAACAATTGTTGTTTTTATGAACAACTCTTTTGCAACAAATATTGTGCAATGGGCTAGAGTGTATGAAACTCTAAAATGAATTATGAAAGTAAACCCAGAGGTAATGTATTATTATCAATATTCATAACATACGTCTCATTCATAATGAAAGTATGGCCCTTATGTTATTCATAACACCGAACATCAAAAGTTCTCTTATGAACAACCTTCATGCAAGATACCTTATGCAAAGGGCTAGAGTGTGAAACTCTAAAATGAATTATGAAAGTAAATACATAGGGAATACACCGATGGAAGGCATAGTAACATTTACTATGTTCCCTGCGTGTATCTAAATCTCATTCCTGGCTAGTCTTTCAGGCCATAGTAGTTCTTACATCGAGTTGCAACAGAATGCAATCGAGCGGGTATCTTTGTGATTAACTCACAATACCCAAGAATTAGTGATTAACATATTTAACCATAATTCCCAAGAACTATATCTCTGACCAGCCTTCTATACATCAAAAAACTTGTATGACATTCATACATGAGCTGGATATTCCAGTCTTCTTTCCTTTTGCCTTTATACTTCTAACAGTTTAACTTCTAGTATTTCTCCTACTCTCAGAAGAAGCATCCAACTTAAGAGTGGCGTTAGCCCCGGACTTCCTAGGCGTGAAAGTCTCACTAACACCCTTCGGACACTTCCTTTCTCTTTAAGTTGTTGTTTTATTCACCTTTCATCATATGATAGGCGTTCTCCTGGATCCCTCTCTTATCAGTCTAATGCATAGTAAACTCCTTTACTAACAGTTTGCAAACAAACATTGCTTTGGATATCTCATATCTTTTAGCCTTTGTCTGTCTCTGAAAATGATTTTTAGATTCCATGAATATCACATAACTATCCAAACTTTCGAAGTTCGGGTCTCATGGAAGCAAACATATTGCACTTGACTGAAACGGAATTCTAGCTTTTGGATCGATGGACGAGAGTCACATGATCCATAGCATTAGCGGGAGAATACCGAAAGCATGCGATAGGACAAAGTCCTTCTCGGCACTCTAGAGGACAATCCTCACATTACGTTACCAACCGTAAAGTTTTAACCAGATATTTAACAGCTATTCAATTTTAACACGGAAGGTGGAAATGCGAGCCATTATTCTACAACTATTTTGCAAATCACACTTAGACAATGTTCAAAATTAATTGCACTGAGAATTAAAAGAAGTTAATTCAACAGTGCGCTCCCACTCAAATCAATATCCCTCATAATTGATTGTGAGTGATACAAGATCCGCATTTCAATTCGACGCCATTGACGGGTTCATCACTGATGACGTGAATTTCAATCGGTAGGCCAACTTGCCAATCACATCTCTATGTGACTCTTGTTCATCTTTCGATGCGTGTGTTCCGAGCTCAGGACTGTCCTGCCTGAACGTCAAGACAACCAAGTGATCTCGCTGCGAGGTCTGACCTCACCCGCCTCACACATCCCTAATCGTTCGTACTTATGTGTACATGTCGTACCCCGAAAAGTTAGGTGCCGTGACGGTGCTACACTTGGGAGAACACTAACTACTTGATATTTTTGTGAGAGATCACCCTAATAAAAAGCGACTACCGCGCAATCAAGAAGGGTGCATCATAAGGGATAAACATCTCAGGCAATTCATAATAGCATGATATGGTATAGCCCTTTCTGACGGAGAAGTCTTTCATTTCTTCGTCTTCGGCATTCGCGTTGGTGTTCACCTTCGCGAAGATTGCCACCACCTTGTCGATGCATCAGATAATATTGCTATCTCTATAGCTAATAAAATAAGTGCATTACATAAGGTTGACACGTAGGTCATTAAAGTGCAATCATATGGCTCCAGCCATCATGCCGAATCATGACACGCAGGTCATGTTAATTACATCATATAGTCATCTCATACATAATCAAATTAATATGAGACTTGCTATACCACATCACATGCAAACCATCCTGCAAAACCAAGTTAGACGTCTCTAATTGGTTCATGCAAAATTTTATTTTACGTGGCTTCTAAGGTTTTGAAACAAACCGAAGCTACCAACGTCCATCATCAAGTATGATAATTCAAGTTGCTAGATTAACTTTCCAGGGTGTATGAAACACGAGATAATAAAATCTCGAGCCCCATACTAAACTTTGTCATACGCGTGACCCCCGTGCAGATCACATCTGCATTGCCCTTTCGTCTGCGAAACATCCATCTTTCTCAACTATGGTGGAACCCAAAGAACTGTTAGCACTTCGTTGATCTGTCAATCAGCATACTCAGGAGCAGCATGAAAGGATCGCGGATTGCCAGAACTTTGTGAGATTCCACCATGCCGTCAAGATCAGGACTACCCAAATTCAGGGGAAGCAACAGGAACATCGGGTAACAGATTTCATCTGCTACCCGCACAAATAATTTTCAGCAATAGATCTCCTCTACTACCTAATTATATTGTGCAATACCCATACATCTCTATGTATTCTAGATCGCAACCTGCATCTACGCATAGCACGGCTCTTGATGCCACTGTAGGGTAACGCAGCAGAAAACAAAAAATTTCCGACCTACGCACCAGCCCAGGACCACTATGGAGACTGCATACAAGGTTTGATCATTTTCGTTACCGACTCGTAGCGCAGCGGAAGTAGAGTCGATGACGATCGGCGGTGCAGATCCCCGCAGCTAGGATTTACAACCTCCCAACCGCGAGGATGTATACCCTCATCCGTCCCCCGGACAGCCCTCCGGGAGGCGGTCGGACAGTCCCCCGGACGGTGTCGCGGACAGCTCTTCGGGAGGACCATCGAAACTCGGACAGTCACTCGGACAGCCCTTCGGGAGGACCATCGAAACTCGGACAGTCACTCGGACAGCCCTTCGGGAGGCACTCTCGAACTAAGACCGAAACTACGATCTCTCTACAGAGTTGCACACATACGGTGTCATCTATCCGGCAGGGCTTCGCCGTCCAGAACTAGTTCCCACCAGAACCCAGACAGCCTTTCGGCTCTACGAAACTATTTCGCTGGGAGGGAGAGAGAAGCCAGAAATGTCATGGCACTTGTATGTGAGAAGGAGTGAGTTTTGGGCTGCCCCCTCCACCTCTATTTATAGGAGAAGGAGGGGTGGAGGGGCTGAAATTTCAGCCACATCCATCCATGTCATCTCCAAGATATTTTGGAGCAAAAGCCCAAAAAGGTGGCTTTCCAAAAAGTAATCCAAAAAGCACTTTCACTATTCACGACGACATATTTCAGCGTCCGTTCGAACTGAAAATATTCATGTGGGCTTAGAACATTTCCAGTACCCACTAAAATAATTTTCAATGCGATCCGAAACAATTCCGGTTTAGTGATTTTCATCTGCGAAAAGCATGTGAAGCGGTTCCGGCAGCTCCGGAACATTTCCGGTTTTCATCCCCGAAAATTCCAGAAAGTTTCCAGAACGATTCTGGCACCCTCCAAGAATTATCAGGCATGTGCCGAAACCATTTTGACTTTATGGTGTACTCCGAAACAACTTTTCGGTTTAGTGATTTACATCTGTGAAAAGCAACTAAAGCGGTTCCGGCAGTCCGGAACATTTCCGGTTTTTGTCTCTGAAAAATCTCAGAAGTTACCGGAACAATTCTGGTACCTTCCAATAATTTCTAGGCATGTGCAGAAACCAATTTGACTTTATGGAATACCCTGAAACAACTTTTCAGTTTCACCGGAACTATTCCGATATCCTCTCCGCTACGTTTCCGTTTCATCCGAAACTTTTTCGGTGATTTTCTCTCAGACTCCCCGTCTAGTATTCAGCAGATAGATGACCCTTAAGCGTGTGACCCTATAGTTTCGGTGAAGTATAGACATGACCCGGAACCCCTTCCGATCAATGATCAACATCGGAGCCGTGGACACCCATATTGACCCCTATACCGCACGAATGAATATTCGAGTGAACCTCCAGTTGCCGTGTGCTATTCCTGTTGCTTTGTGATATGTTACAAATACCCGAGGTGAGACATGTTGGCATCCCCGTGGATCAACATCTTGTCCACTATACCAGTTACCTCGTTACCGGTATTGTTCTCTTTTCTCGTTCCCGTGTTCCGGCATCCCCGTGATCAAATCACAAAGTGTCTGGCCAGACGATGATGGATACCGTAACACCGAGAGGGCCCAGAGATATCTCTCCATCGCCGGAGGAGCAAATCCCAATCTTGAGCTATCAAGTTACTTGACATACTTTTCCATGAACCCGTAAGCCGCCGTAATAGCCACCCATTTACAGATGACGTTTAACAAACCCCAAAGTTCATGAAGCAAGCATGAAGAAACTCGATACTCTCATGGTCTAAGGAATCATGCAAACGTTAACCATCTCTGTGTTATAAACCATTAACTTATGACGAATGAATCTCATAGCATAACATCAATTCGGGTCGATTCAACACAAGTGTTCTACCAACATTGCGCCCTCAAAATTGCCGGCATAGCCATGCCCATGATCAGGAAAACAGGATCATCATGCAATACTTGAGCCAGTCTTAGAGGCCAGACTAGGAATACATTTTACCGTTTTATTATCCCACACGTGCATATGAGTCTTCCTCCGAGCCTCGTGGTTATTGTAGACTCGAGAACCATAGCAGTTATAGCATGGAACATAAACCTAATTATGAACAGGGAGATAATCAATAACATTTATTATTGCCTCTAGGGCATATCTCCTACACTATAAGGTATTTCCTAGTAGTGGTAGCGCCACGGTACGGCTCCGAGACATTGACGCGGAACAGGCGTACCATATAGAGCTGGTCATTACATTCCACCAAGAAAACTTTCCCGTGTCACTCACCAATGGTATCCTCGACGGCGATCGAGCTGAAGACCGGAGCAGCAAGGACGCCGCAAAAGTCGATCACATCGAGGCTGGTCGGCGTGCTGTTGAAGTAGAACTTTCCACGGCACGCCACGATCGGGCATATGACCACCTTCTCCTCCGGCCGATCCCAGTCCGGAAGAGCCTGGGTTCCTATGTCGTACTCATACTTCTCCCACTGGCTATCCCCGACGTGACAGAACCATATGAGGGGGGCGTCGGGCTGGGCTAGTAGCACGACGCACCCGGGAGCGGTGGGCTTGTCCGACAGCAGGCAGTTGCACTGTATTAGCAGGTCGTCGTCGACGTCGAGTCCCAGGGGCGGGAGCTCCATCTTGACGCGGCTCTGGGAACTCCACAGGAAAGTGGACAGGGAGGTTGGGTCCCGGGCCAGCATGATTGCCACGGGCGGTCGGATAGATGATCATGTTCTCCAGCGCGCCGATGTCGCCGCCGGCGACCATGGGCTTCTTGTCCGACAAGCTGAAGAGCACCGTGGATCGATCATCCACGCTGTGGAAGGCGAGGCACGGCAGCGGACTCGTCGACATCATCGGCGCGATTCAAAGATGTATCGTCCTGCGTGAGGAAATCTTTGTGGCTTTGGCGGGCATCGTCAGATTTGCTATTTCACATCTAAATGTGAAATAGCTATCTCACATCTAAGTACAGGACCGTTCGATCAAAGGCTTTAAGTTCGTGTTTTTATGCGCACAGGCTTGTGTGGAGCGGTTGTTACGCTGGTTCCAGCTCGCCCGGTTCCTGTGTTGTTTGTCTGGTGTTGTCGTTTTGGTTATGTTCATTTTTGGGCTACAATTTTCTACGCATGTTGGGCTGCGGTGCTCAGTTTTTCTATTATTTCTTTTGGAAAGCAATTTGAAAGCAGATGCCAAGAGGTTCGATGTTTGAGCAGACCAATGATACTCTAATCACCTGTCTCATCCATTTTTTCTTTTATTTTTCAATTTTATTCTACTGCACACAAAAGTCCGGACCTTTTTTCGTCCTTGCAAGTCCATCCTAGACTCGCAACTGGGTCCGACTTTTTTTGTTACAGTTGCAAGTTCACGTTTGACATGCAACTAGGACCCGAATTTTTTTTGTCCGAGTTACAAGTCCACCCTCGACTCGCAACTAGGGCCGGGTCTTTTTTTTTTTGTCCCGGTTGCAAGTTCACCCTAGACTCGCAACTGGTTCTGACCTTTTTTGTTCTAATTGCAAGTTCACGCTCGACATGCAACTAGGACCCGACTTTTTTTGTCCCAGTTACAAGTCCACCCTCGACTCGCAACTGGGGCGGACCTTTTTTCGTCCCGGTTGCAAGTCCACCCTAGACTCGCAACTGGGTCTGACTTTTTTGTTCCAGTTGCAAGTTCACGCTCGACATGCAACTAGGACCCGACTTTTTTCTGTCCCAGTTGCAAGTCCACCCTCGACTCGCAACTGGGACCGGATATTTTTTTGATTTTCGTCCCGGTTGCAAGTTCACCCTAGACTCGCAACTGGGTCTGACCTTTTTTGTTCCAGTTGCAAGTTCACACTCGACATGCAACTAGGATCCGACTTTTTTTTGGTCCCAGTTGCAAGTCCATCCTCGACTCGCAACTGGAGCCCAACTTTTTTTGTGCCAGTTGCAAATCCACCTTCGACTCGCAACTGAAGCTCGACCTTTTTTCGTTCCAGTTGCAAGTCCACCCAAGACTCGCAACTAGGTCTGACTTTGACTAACCAACCTTACTTCCTTTGATGTGTACTGTACTCTAAAACGCCCATGTAAACACGGTGCTTTGCCATCTACTTGCTAGACATAATTAATTGCTTGAGTAATCGTTCCATGCCACGACCAGGCTCTTGCCAGGGGCGATCGATCATCATTTCTCTATTGGCGTTTTTGCATGTAGCGAGCTGGACAAGCCAAACACAAAAAAAAACAACAAGAGAGAAAAAGAAATAAAAAGGGCCACAAAACTTAGATATGACATAACTACGTTGTGGGCCTTTTATTTATCTGCTGATGTGGGATGACGTCATATTAGATATCTAGATGTGATATATTATCTCACATCTAGATGTGATATAGTCAGACCCATCGTCAGATTTGCTATAATCGTGGTCTCTATGGCGGAGAGAGAAGAGGCGGGGCACGCGAGTCATGATCCAGATCGAAATAGGAATTCACGTTGGTCACGCCAATCCTCCTCATAGCCTCCTATTCTAGCGTGATAATGGTCTTCAGGCGGTACACACAGTGGCCGGGTTAATTTGGGACACGGGCCTAAAGCAGGAGCAAGCACACAGAATAAACGGGCCAGTGGTCCACTAAACTATTCAGCTCCCTTTTTTTTGCTGTCAAGTAAATACAAAATAATGTCTGAAAAAAAAGTAAATACAAAATAAAAAAGTAAATACAACATGATTTATAAAATCACAATTTTTAGTAACAGAATTTCCAGAAAACCTTTTGAAAATAAGTGAAATACAGTATGTTTCGACATGTACAAGTCTGTGACAACTGATCTTCACCGGTGCTAAATAAAATGTACGTGTGTATCAAATAAAATCCCCACACGACTCCTAAAAGTCATTTCAACAGAAAAAACATCGTGTAAGGAATTTTTTATTTTTATATGTTTCACCTCATATTTGAAAATTTCACGTATGTCAAATAAATTGTTCACATATGTTAAAAATATGTTTGATCAACTGTTAGACTATGTCCTCCCAAAGGAAAACTTATAAATATGTCTTGTAGATAAAAAGAAGTTATGGATAAATACATTATTGGTCCACATAATATATTTAGTACAAATACAGAAGATAAATAACTCCGTTACATTTTATTTTACATTCCTTCAAGGGAAATTGGTAAATTTGTAAACTAAAAGAATGACTTAAATGAATATTTTTTGTAAAATGCCATCAATAAATAATATACTAACAATAAAAAGGAATATAATAAGAAAATAGTGGGAAAATATGACAAGATATAATAAAAATAAAGGTCAAATGAAAAACGTGGAAATGAAAGAAACCTCTATCTCTATCTCTACTTCTCTTCTCTATCTCTATCTCTGTCTCTACTACTTAAAAAGAATGTAAGGTTCCATGTTTCACTTTTTCCCAACCACCTCTACGTCCAATCTTCCCCGTATGATAATCAATAGCCTTAATTTATTTACCTGCTGAATCAATTCTAGTTTAATTTACTTACCAAAATTCTCATCAAACTATAAGGTAAATCACGGGCAGGATTTAATAAACGTTCATTTACACAATCGCATTATTGTGGGCATGCTTTTTTATGTTTAGTTAAACCTAAAATATATTGGCAAGAAGCACCCAACAAGCTTTATCGGACACCGGAGCTTCACCAAGTTTGTACAATTATGTCTTACTTTACATTGAAGACATGCAACATTTTCGCGGGGCGGGGGGGGGGGGGGGGGGGGGGGGATAGAAGCAACTATGTCGCAAACCACACCTGCCGCCGGAAATCGATGGGCCAAATCTATACGGTTAGCTACCAAGGTCGTCCGCTTTGAACCATTGTCGCTTTGAGAAATCCATCTTGCGAACGGTGGCACCGTGGTACGTTGCCCTCATATACATCACCTCCATGTCGCCGCCCTCATTGACCCCTTCTTTATTCTCATATACTCTTTCTGACATAAAAAACTATCATTTTATTTGTTTCTCAAACGCAACCAGGGTTATTCGATCCTACATTTTGGTCCACGTCTTGAGTGTTCAAGTGCTCTGAAAGGAGATGCCAAGTCATAGTGCGTGACGTCTTAGGGCTGCCCGACACCCTGAACGACTCTTGTGAGTTAAGTATGTATTATGGTCTTGGCAACAAGGTACTCTCCACCACACTTGGGCAGTTCTTGTCTGACAAGATTCACTTGGAGGCACATCCTCCTCTCCCATCCGTATTATTTTTAGGTAACTACTATCAAATAATTGGAACGACTACCATCACGCCAAGTCCCTTGCCTAAAAATTATCCTGTTAATCATTCCTATATAATGATATCGTGTGATGTTACAATATATGATGACAGATTGGCAGTACATGAAAATTATAGGATATGACACACCTACATTAATAAAACGCCAATAGAGGTACGTGCATACTAGGGGGCATATGCCCCCCCCTTCCCCGCGCCTATGTGCATGCTGTGGTAGAAGAGGAGCATAGATTAGAGCGTTCACTTCATCTATTGATTTGTTCACTGACCTTACTATTGTCATGGTTGAACGGGAACTCAAAAGCATGTGGCTTGGGAGGGGAACGTTTGGTTCCTGGGTACATATGTACCCTATATGGAAAAAAAATAGTAATTCAACAAAAAGTCAAAAAATTCTGAAAATATTTTTGAAAAAAACTTGACCTTCCATTGTACTAGTGAGAAAAGTTCCAAAAAAAGAAAATTCCTCTTTGACTTCTTTTCAAAAAAAGACAAATTTTCAGTCAAAATAGCGTGAATAGTGACCTATAATAGGAAAAAAAATTGTCTTTTTCGCTGTGAAGTCAACGTAGTTTTTTTATTTGCAAATTTATATACTAGTGCGCAAGTAAGTCAAGTTTATTCTAAAAATAGTTTCTTAACTATTTTGACTTTTTGTTAAATTATTAAAAAAAATCCCCATATAGGGTACATATGTACCCAGGAACCATTGGGTATTTCCCATGTGGCTTGCCGCTATTATGGTGCTCTTCCTCTACATATGTTGAGGGGAAGGCGGAGCAGGGAGGCTCTCTCACGGACGTACCTACCTACGCGGTAACCCAACTGATCGATCTCTAGGCTGGTGCTGGGGAAGCTTCTCCATGCTTGCAGTGACAGCGGCCGGCCAGGAAGAGAGAGCACAACAGTCGGAGAAGACGAGAGATAGCCTTGCTCGCCGGATTTCTGGAATTTAGGTGTAGTAGGCGTGAGGCGAGCTAGCTGCGGAGTCAACGATAAGGTCGTGGTCCTGCCGCCTACACCGTTGTCCCCCTCCCCTTGCGTCCTTATCGCTGCGAGAGTGGTTTTTTAGCTAATCTTCACGGGTGCTAAATAAAATGTATGTGTGTATCAAATAAAATTCTCACACGACTCCTAAAAATCATTTCAACAGAAAAAACATCGTGTGAAGAAAAAAATATTTTTTATATGTTTCACCTCATATTTGAAAATTTCACGTATGTCAAATAAATTGTTCACATATCTTAAAAAATGTTTGATCAACTCTTAAACTATGTCCTCCTAAGGGAAAACTTATAAAATATGTCTCCTAGATAAAAAAAGTTATGGATAAACATTATTGGTCCACATAATATGTTTAGTACAAATATAGAAGATAAATAACTCCATTATATTTTATTTTACATTTCTTCAAGGGAAATTGGTATCAAAACATATTACATAGATTCGTAAACTAAAAGAATGACTTACAAGAATATTTTTGTAAAATGCCATGAATAAATAATATACTAACAATAAAAAGGAATATCATAAGAAAATAGTGAAAAAAGGAAATATGACATGATATAATAAAAATAAAGGACAAATGGAAAAGGCGGAAATGAAAAAAATCTCTGTCTCTATTTCTACTTCTCTATCTCTATCTCTATCTCTACTACTTAAAAAGAATGTAAGGTTCCATATTTCACTTTTTTACCACCACCCCTTCGTCCATCCTTTCCCGTATGATAATCAATAACCTTAATTCATTTACATTCTAAATCAAGTTCAATTTAATTTACTTACCAAACTTCTCATCAAACTATAAGGTAAATCACATGAAGGATTTTATAAACATTTATTTACACAATCACATTATTGTGGGCAGGTAAATCATAAGCTAACATAATAGAATATTTATTTCCTGTTGCAATGCACGGGATTTGTCCTAGTTACCTAAAAAGACATAAGGTTCCCGTCTCACCCTTTCTTTCGTCCATCCTTTTTATGTATGTTCCCCTATCTCCTCTTTTTGATTTGTTCCTCTCATCTCTGATTTTCTCCCATCTGTTTCCCTAAAATCGACTCAACTATCCCAATTTACCAAATTTACATAAAAAAAATTGCACATAAAATAAAATTTTCTTTGGTAAGTCAATAAGTTGTTACCAACTAAGTACTTGACAATAAGGTGCCAGATAAATCATGATGATTTATTTCCGTTTGTAAGTTAATAAGTTCTTACCAAGTAAGTGCTTGACAAGAAGATGACAGGTAAACCATGGTGATTGCGTACAAAACTTGCTAAGATTTTAGCACACAAATGTAATAATAGACGTGCAATCATTGGCTAATCTACTACAATGTTTATACTCCCATTGCTACATGTCGACAATTAATAAATTATAAAATTAGTAAGAAACAAAAGAAAATTCATTCTTGATATGCTTGGAACAAGACCCATCTACTCCCCGCTCTGATATTTTGGGGAGTGGACGAGGACGAAGGTTTCAAAAACGCCCCAAACATTGATGAAGCAACAGAGGAAGACACAACGAATTTTGCACCCGCATGCCCGCGAATGTCCATAGCCTAGTTCTAGTACTATGCGAGAGGGGGAAATCATCGCCGTCTTCATCAACATCGATCTCCGCTGCTCCGATGGTGATGTGTGAGTAGTCCACCCCTTGTCTACGAGTTCATAGCAGTAGCCATGATATAATCTCTATTGTTTTTCAATACAATGACCGCATGAGCTGCCTTACATGACTCTGGCTCATCTAATGTATTTTTAGCAGTGATGTTGATCATGTGATAAATTATCCCTTTATGTTCGGATTGTATTTTGAGCCTTTGCATGAGTTACATATGCATATTTCTCTTCGATACGTCCTAGACATATCTATAATTTCTGCTTGTTTCATGCTACATTAATATCATTTTGGCATTACTTTGGCCCAATTTTTTATTATTGTTCTAGACTAACCTATTAATTCACTGACCAGTGCCAATTACTTTTCTATTGTTTTTGGACATTTCAAAAAAAAAATTAGCTCAAAATAATCGGGAAAAAATATAGGAATTTTTTTTGAACTCAAGACCAGTGTGGAATCGTCATGATCATGGAGAGAGAGAAATATAAAGGCTTATGGGGGCGTTAGAGGAGCATGACCGGGGACTTCCAACACTGGTCTCAGACATAATTTGGCTCGGTTAAAAGGGAGATCAACAGGCCGCGAGATCAGCTGGAGCTATTGAGAGCTTGCGAGAGGAATCCGGTAACCTCACTGGAGGTCCATGAGATCGAGGCAAAACTGAATGAACTGTACGATCGGGAAGAAGTGATGTATGAACAGAGATCACGGATAGACCGGTTACAGGTAGGGGACCGTAACACCAATTATTCTCAGAATAGAGCGTCTCACGGGAGGTGGAAAAATACGATTGTGAAGTTCAAGAACACCGACGACACCCGGGCTTCCACTGATGAGGAGATGAGAGCGCTGGCTAAAGAATTTTGTAGGGATTTTGACGGGTCCGAAGGAGCAACAAATATCGAAATCATTTTAGAGAGCGTACAACAGCTGGTCACACAGAAGATGAGCACCAAGCTGACAACAGCTTGGTCAGACTCTGAGATTGAGGGCGCTCTCTTCCAAATGAGCCCTACCAAGGCCCCGTGGCCGGACGGTCTTCCTGCCCTATTTTATCAAAGACATTGGTCTTTCATTAAGCATGAAGTGTGTAGGGCGGTTAAGCAATTTTTGAATTCTTATGAGTTCCCAGAAGGTTTTAATAATACAGTTCTGGTGTTGATCCCAAAGGTAAAATCGCCGGAGCTATTGACAAAATTCCGCCGTATTAGCCTTTGTAGTGTGTTTTACAAAATTGTTCCTAATTAAAGTGGTTGCTAATAGGCTGAAATTGATCCTCCCAATTCTCATCTCTAAGGAGCAAAGTGCCTTTGTTTCGGGAAGGCTCATTACGGATAACGTGCTCGTTTCTTATGAATGTACCCACTCCAGTAGAACGAGGAAGAGGAAGAAGACCTTGTGTGATGTTAAGCTGGATATGATGAAGGCCTATGACCGGGTTGAATGGGTCTTTTTGGAGAACATGATGCGACATATGGGGTTTTCTGAAGCTTGGATAGCTATCATCATCCGCTGTGTGACATCGCTGAAATGCTCGGTCAAGCTTAATAATGGAGTGTCAGAAGCTTTTATCCCGTCCCGAGGACTATGCCATGGAGATCCGTTACCACCTTATTTATTTCTCTTTTGTGTAGAAGGATTTTCAGCGTTTTTTAAGGAAAGCACAAGAGGAATAGAGAATCAAGGGGGTTGTGTTCGGGGGGGACGACCCTCACATAACACACCTCTTGTTCGCGGATGATAGCATTGTCTTTCTCGAGGCCGATGAAGAGAGCCCCAAGATCAATTCGGTGAGGAATTCACAAAGCTTGGCAGCGAAAATGGCCCCGGGATTAGGCATCGCCACACCGGCTACAAGAATATCCTCGCCCACAGGAACCATGAGCCCGATGGGCTCTGACGAGTGCATGGAACTAGCATCAAGATAACTCCTCTCTTCATATGTAGATGCTTGGCTAGGCCTCGGGGTGGTTGAAGCGGGGGCCAAAGCCACAACCGACCCCCCCCCCCCCCCCCCCCCCCACATCTAGATGCTCCCCTAATAGTGGCGAAATAGACTCGCACATATGTTGAAGCCCGGGCATAATCTGCATCGCTGGAGTCATGACCACGGCTGTGGTGTCGCTCATGGAAGCAGCACCCACAGAGGGCAGGGCAGACAATGGCGATGAACGTGCCCCAATGCGAGTGGAGAAGCGGCTGTAGAGCTCCACAACCCTCTCGTCAGCAAATTCAACATCAGGTTCCATCATAGCAGTGGGGGTTTGCTTCACATCCAGAGCAAAAGAAATCTTGTCTAGAGCAACCTCAGCACGCTCCAGAAAGCTCTCAAACCAAAGCAGACAACCTTGCATACATTCAGTGACATCAAACAGAGGTTGGGCCACCTCCTTCAGTTGAATCAACGCCAAGCTTTACAGTTTAGAGGGCAACATATTGGCCTGCACAGCAAGACAACACCGCATGGCCATATTATTCAGGGTTGACGGGCATGTAGGAGCAAAAACAACCGATGCCCAAGAATCTCACCGAACCGCCTTGGAATGGACCTGGAGCGGAGCTGGAGCTTGACGATGCTCATTGATGTGGACATGAGGCGACGGTGTGGCAAGCTTTGCTAGCAAGCTGAGCGGACGCCAAACATTGTGACACTCACGTGCCCGATGACCTTTCTCGAGGCAACGGGAGCACCGAAATGGATCTTCGCACATCGCAGCCCGGTGCCCAGAAATGAGGCATCTACAACATCTCCCCCGAAGCCAAGCAGGGATGACACGGGGAGCAAAAGCCGGGGTTGACGATGTCGGACGACGCGGACCGCGCCGCGATAGCACCTCCTGCCAACCCCCTACAGTGTCCGCCTCTTGCTGCACGCACAACCTGCCAGAGTCGACGATCTTGGTGGCCGCCAACGGCGTCTCGGGGGCCCAGCTCCTCTTCACTATCCTCATCGGTGTCCTCGTCGGCCATGGAGGCCCACGAAAGATGGCGTGGATCATGGGCCAACTCATCCTCGATGCCATTGACTGAGGCGAGCAGACTTGGGCACTCCAGGAGCTCTGGCATCGCAGCCAGCAGGAGCACGGGAGGGGCCACATGGATGGCCTCGTCAAGGCGCGGAGGTGAAGGCTTTGGCGTTGGAGTCCGGAGCTGCAGAGGAGGTGGCGGCAACGGCTGGAGCTGTGGAGATGGAGGCGCCGGGAGCTTCAGATCGGAGCCCATGTTTGAGGGGAGGACGAGCAGCGGTGGTCGGAGGAGCAACCGGGGCTGGTGGGAAGACGAGGAAGCAGCGAGTGTTGGTGGCGCCGTCGGTGGAGGCATCACACAGAGCCAGGAGCTCATTTCCGCATCTCACACCGCTCCCAATGGCGGAGGACACCATGTGCAGGGGAGAAGGAAAGAGTAGGGCCAGGGCTGGATCCTGGCACGACGGGCGCGTAGATGGACAGATCCGGGTGCCACAGACGAGGTGGCCGGAGCAGACAGATCCGGCCGGTGGCGGCAGCGCGCTCACGCGGCGACGGGCGCAGATGCGAGAGCCCCCTTATCCATGCTCCTCCCTTTTTTTTTTTGCACTTTTTAGTGTCGCCTCTTTGGTTTACTATAAATACAGTACTCCCTCCGTTCAGGTGTATAAGTCATCTTAGATTGTGCACCACAACCAAGGTGAGAGAAAAACGAGAGAACTTGATGTTTATTTGCTAATTAATGTCATTACATGCAGAGAATTGACCACTGCATGTTGTGTTAAGTCGTCTCAAGTAATTGAATGCATACACGCCCCACGTCTCCTATTGGCTAATTTCTTTTTTCGTGGCAAAAAACAGAAAACGAGGTGGGTAGTTTTTTTTTTCCGGGAATAATAATTGTATTACTCAATGATCAAGTTCTTACAATCATCATGGACAATCCTCAACACGTCCTCAGTTCCCGAACCAACCCACGAAACGAGGTGGGTAGTTAATGCACTGTGCCTTAGAGTTTTGAGATTATTTGGTTTTCTTAATGTGACTTATGCACCGGTACGGAGGGAGTACGAAACTAGTTCGTGTAATGCTCTCAACAAGACGGCATGTTAAATTCTAGTGGAAAAAACATATGAATTATTACAAGAAATGTTCTGATGTTGCACATGAAAATACATGAATTTTTAGATCAGGTATTACTTGCTTAGATAGAACTGGGAGAGGAAATGTGTAACACCCCGATTTTTGGCCCTTTCTTTTTCTTTTGGATTTCTTCGAATTTTTATTTGGAGTTCTTTTTCCGTGGCTATGTGGTCTTAAAACCTGGGAAAATCTTCTCTCCTGCCACTTCCTAGTGGCTTGTCATTCTCAACTCCATCTCAAGACCATGTCATTTCCATCTTAGCCCAACCCCAATATTTATTTTTTGGGAATATTCCTTTTTCTATTAAAGGAATAACCCTGTTTGCTCTAGGTTGTGAAGCAACCTATATTTCTGCCATTCCAAAAATTCCCACAAAATTCTCATAAATTCTTTGGATCATATATTCCACAAATATGCCAAAATCCATCCTTGCCTAGTTCAAAAATAATTCAGGAATATTCATTTCCTATTCTGTCCAGAATGGCACTTTGTGAAGGAAGTGCTATTTATCTTTTCTTCATTGCCCTCAAACTTTTTGGGCACTCTATCATATCCAAATTATTGCCACATGCCAAAATTCAGCTTAATTTTCCTAGTAAATGTTCCTCAGAAAATTCCCAAAGTTTCTGTCCAGAGAGAAGCTTTGTGAAGGAAGTACTAGCTAGGCTTATCCAAATGAGTTGAAATTTTGGTATATCATTCATATGATCAAATAATGAGTCTCCACCAAATTTGATCTCCATCCAACAATCTATGTGAGCACACCATCCAATCTTGGTTTCTGTTCACAATTTCAGTTTGTAAAGCAACTATATTTTATATTGCTTTAAAAATTATGAAATTAATCCAGGACCTAAATGTCCCTATATAATTTGAGCATGCCAAAATTCACATTATTTTGCCAAGCCATTTTATCCACAAAATTCCCCCAAATTTCTGTCCAGTAGAAAGCATTGTGAAGCAAGTACCATTTTGGTGTATCCAAATGGGATGAATTTTTTATGGTACCTTAATATGCCCAAATGATCATACTCCATAAATTTTCAGCTCAACCCAAGCAACCATGTGAGTGCTACTTCTTGATCTTCTTTCTGGACCAGAATATGTGGTTGTGAAGCAACTATATTAAATACTGGTCCAAATCATTTCATTTTTCTCAGGATCATAGTCCTTCCTACCCTAAGCCTCTGTGACACCCTGGTTAATCCTTATCCCATCCCTTTTGATCACTATTTCTTGACAAAGTTGGCTACAACAAACTTCCATCGACTACTCCCATCAAATCGCAGTGTCTTTAGCCTAACCATTGCATCATTAGGACTGTAGGTTGGAGGGACAACACGGTAGACATATTTTTGCAGGCCATCGTGCCCTCTCCTCGCCATGCCACGCGGTGACCATGCCGTTGGCATGCGTTTGGCGCGCTCTGCGCGTCGGCTAGCCCCAAGCACTGTCCTCCCGGCCGCTCTCGCTCGTCTCACCGTGTCTACCGCGTCGCCCACTATCCCCCGCGTCCGCTCGTGTCCGGACCCCCTCCTCCTTTGCTCTCCTCGCGCCACGGCAACCTTGCCCGCGTGAGCACAGTGTCTCGGTGGCCGACCGGACACCGCACCGCCCGCGTCTGCCACCCCACTAGCTCTCTACCGTTGCCCTCCACCCCTCCACGCGTGCGCACGCGTACGCGGACGTCGTCAGAGCACGCTCCATCCGGCCGCGGCGACATCCGGGGACGGCTCCTTCGCCTTGGCTATTTAGCCCCTCCCCGAGGCCTCCCGAGCTATCCATCCGCCTCTCCACTCTCATAGGACCCCGCCCAGCCTCTCCATCGAGCTTGAGGATGCCCCTGCCCTCCCATTGCCGCCATGGCCGTCGCCGTCCTCGGCCTAAATTCGCACAATGACGGCCTCTTCTCTCCCTCCTGACCTCACCCGCACTCCCTCCGGACCACCCCGAAGCCTCCCTGTCCTCCCACTCCTCCTATCCTCGGCTGAGCCGAGCTCGCCAACATGCCCGAAGCCGCCGTCCACCCTGCCCATGGTGGCCCTCACTCCCGTCGCCCCGGCGCCTGTGCGCTACATGGATGGAGGCGCCGTGCTCCCCTGAGCATTCCGGTGGCCAGACCTCGGCCGGAGGTGGTCCGTGCCGCCGGGAATTGTCGCCGGCGCGCGGCATCGCTCTGTTCTACGGGCAGCCATTGGGAGGTTGAAGAAGGAACGAGGAGGGGAGAGAGAGAGTCTGCGGGGCCCGCCTGTAAGTGGCTCACAGCCCGGGCCCGCGCAGAGTAAGTGGAGGCGCCCTCTGGTAATACGTTTTCTGGTTCTAAAAGCGTAATCAGGCGCAGTTCTAATTGAAAGTACGCATTCCCGCAGCGAAGACGTATGCACAGAAATACGCTTTCTCTTTTTCAGCCCGGCGCCGAAACCCCTAATTTGCGGGCGTTCGCCCGTTAGCAGCAGAAAAGCTCACTTTTTATTTGTTTCTCTGCCTAACGAATGAACGGCCGTAACTCCGCAACCGAGACTCTGAGTCAGGTGATTCCAAAGCCCACGATCTCAGTTCATCGAGCCCGTTCCGATGGTATCATTTTCATGAGGTTGTCACACTGTGAAAATGACCATTTTGCCCTTGCCCTTAAAACAGCTCCGCCGAGAGGGAAACTTTTCCGGTGATTCTTTCCGCGAGTTCATCGCACCTCTCCCCGATGGTTCCTCCATCCCCAGGCAAGCCACAATAGCCACTTGCATGATGGCATTGCAGTAGCCATGGTTCCCACTTGAATATTTAATAATTGTTTCCTCATTTAATTATTTTGTGAATACTTCGAATATGCTTGTGAGTCCATGTCTATGCTTATGCCATGCTCATCTAGTAAGTGAAATAATTGATTACTAATGTTGTTCTTATCATGTTTTATGCTTGTAATCTTTTCTGATGTTAGTAATAATGATATGCTCACATGAGTATTTATGGTTTGATATGAACATACTTGTGATATTCATGACCATCGCTATGCCATGTTCATTTGCATCTAGTATATTAAATGATTTATTGTTGTTGATACCATGATCCATAGGTTAAATGGTTTTGTTCCCATCCATGCTCATGTTGATATCATGTTCATATTCATTATCATTATGACTCAGCTCATCACCATTCAAGTTAAACCTGACATTAATCGAACTTGAACAAATCGAGCTCACCAGTGCAACCACACTTGCCTGGATGGGGAGGCCCTAATGCGGTCTATTGTCATGCCTCTTGCCGGTGCCTCCAACTAGGGAAGGTTATGTGCGCGCGCTACCCTGATCAGGTAGGCGGCCATAAGCCTTGTGCCCGAGTTGTGTTGTACCCGGGTGTCCCCGTTTGGGACGGGTTTGTTTTGGCAACGACGTTGGCGGCCACGAAGGTGGCGGATGTCACGAGTTGACATCGGGGCGACCCAGGACATAGCCCAAAGGGGAGTTTGTCGGGAGTGGCCGGGAGAGTGTCATGCAATAGACTGGTTTTGTCGGAACGTCGTTGGTCCACCCGAATGGGAGCACGAGGCCATGAGTTCCGTAGTGTGGGTACAGTGTACTAACCTCTGCAGAGTGTATAATCTATCGATAGCCGCGTCCTCGGTCATGGACACAGTTCGTAGTTGGTCACACTATGGGTCAACAGAAATAATAATCTGAATAATAACAACCCCGGTTCAATGTGAAAAGAAGTTGGTTGATCTTTATGTGATCATGAGAGGATCAAGATGGTATCGTGGATACCGATGTTGGTTGATTATGAGGTGACCACGTGGTGGTCCCGATGGTAAGTAAGTTGATATTCATGGTGGTTACGAGTTAACCTCCGAGCAGAGTAAGTTGGTCCATGAGACCTTAAATATCGACCCTCGTGCATGCTAGTGCTAGTATCATTATGTTCATATCATGAAGTATATGCACCTGTCATGCTCATGTTGTTGCCATGCTCATGTTGTTGCCATGCCCATGTTGTTGCCATGCTCATGTTGTTCTAGTAGTATCGTGTTCATCTTTGATGATTAACCTGTAAATGCCATGCTGTTGTATGTCTTGATTGCTTTGGTTGCTGTGAGCTTGCGAGTACACTCAAAGTACTCACCTGGCGTGTCATGCCAGATTGCAGGTGATGCCGTGATTGCTTGTTTGTCGAGGACCCCGAGGTTGCGCTCTACGATACGTCACAGCCAGAGTCCCTGTGGAGTGGAGTTCATTATCGTCGCCGTTGTTCCGCTGCTAGAAGTTATTCCGCTACGAGTTGTTCCGCTGCTAGCATAGAACTAGCTGAGCAGGCGTAGTGTCGCCGTGCCCCTATAACCTTTGTAATATCAGACCCTTGTACCCCGTTTATTCGTAATAAAGAGCTGATTTGTTCTATGCCAAGTAGTGCCGTATTTCAGAAGACTTGATCTCTGGGATGGAATACGGGGTGTTCCGGTCTCTCTGAGCCGGGGTGCCACAAAATGGGACATATAAATAGTTTTTTTTCCATGAGGTTGGGGCTTATATTTTGGTTTCTCCAAACTTTGTTGATGTCCTATCTTAGAAAAAAAACACTTTTGGTGCAATTCTATGATCTGAAGGATAGGAATAGATTTTTTCTTTCAA
This sequence comes from Elymus sibiricus, assembly GCA_039707655.1. Classification (NCBI taxonomy): domain Eukaryota; kingdom Viridiplantae; phylum Streptophyta; class Magnoliopsida; order Poales; family Poaceae; genus Elymus; species Elymus sibiricus. The sequence continues at coordinate 355,152,549 of CM077664.1, read as the reverse complement.
ATGATTGTACTCATATGTTTTCATTTTAAGATTCTTTGATCCAAAAATACCATGAACTGATACATTTTTCTAGTTTCAATTAATATATCAAATTGGTTCTTTGCCCTTAATTAAGTGAAAAACAATAAAAATCATACATTCCAAGGGTGCCTGAGATTTTCTTAGAACTACCTTTTAATCGGAAGGTGTAGAACTTTATCAAGTCCGCAACCCAAGTTAGGAATGAAATATCCACAAACTAAAGGCAACGAGATATGCGTACCATAAGCTTGTAGGTGTGAGGTCTACACGCCTAAGATATAGGCGAGGTAGCGATGATGCCAACTCCTATTCCGCGCCTTAAGCGCCGATTTTAGTTATGTATGCAACCTGACGCACACCCCCCTCCTCCACTTGGACTCTGCCCATTTAACTCTTGTTTTCCTTCTTCGACCCACATTCCTATTCTAAGCCGTTTCGTTTTCTCCGGAAGCGAACCCAGCCGGTATTGTGAAGCTTCCAGAAGCTTTTGACCGTTTTTTTCTTTTTTTCTTTTTATGGTTTTCTGGATGGTTTTTATTCGGGTTTTCCTTTTCTAAATGCATGAACTTTTTCAAATTCGAAAACATTCTTCAAATTCATGAACTTTTTCCCAAATTTGTGATTTATTTTTCAAAACACGTGACCTTTTTTAAATTGGTGAATTTTTTTTCGAATCCACAATTTTGTTTTCAAATTCTTAAACTTTTTTTTTTCAAAATCAATGAGCTATTTCCAAATCGGCGAACTTTTTTTCAACATCGGCAAATTTTCCAATTCATGAACTTTTGTTTTCAAAATCAATGAACTTTTTTCAAATTTGCACTTTTTCCAAATTCACAAGTTTTTAAATTAGTGAACCTTTTCAAATTCATGATTTTTAAATATTTAGTGAACTTTTTCATTTTCGTGATTTGTTTAAAAAAATAATGAACTTAATTCAAATCTTCTAAATGTTTTCCAATTTTGTGAACTTTTTAAAAATTTAGTAACCTTTTCAAATTTATGAAATTTTTCCAAAAGTCAACATTCAGCGTCAATGGTCAATGGTTAATGAAGAATTGGTTAGCCTAAAGAAAATCAATGGTCCCGTCTCATGGGCCGCCTCCCATCTAGCATGCTCGTGAGCGCTAACTCTCAGGGATGACGTGATGATGGTTGGATTCAGGAGCAACTAGTTGACGAGTGCTCCTTCGGGAGCCTCCCAACGATCATTTGGGGTGGGCTGAGAGCGCGGCGCACTCTCAGCCGCTGCCATGTGTCGCGTTCTGGGCGCTTTCTTCGGATTTTGTTTTTTTTTTCGCACGCGTTTTTGGCTTTTAAAACGGGTTTTTCCTGATTTTTTCGGTTTTTTGGTTTTCCACCGGTCTTCCTTAGCTTTTGGACCAAAAAATAAATTTCGATTTTTTGTTGTGTGCAAAAACGCGTTTTTTTGCTTCTGCGAAAGGCGTGGTTTTGCTTCCGCGAGAGGCACGGTTTTGCTTTCGCGAGAGGCACGACCATGCCTCTCGAAAACGAAAAAAAACGCGTTTTCTATTTTTTTCCTTCCGCGAGAAGCACGACCGTGCCTCTCGAAAACGAAAAAAACGCATTTTTTTTGTTTTTTTCTTCTGTGAGAGGCACGGTTTTGCTTTTGCGAGAGGCACGGCCGTGCCTCTCGGAAACGAAAAAAAAACCGCGTTTTCTGTTTGTTTCCTTCCACAAGAGGCACGGCCGTGCCTCTTTCGGAAAAGGGAAAAAAACGTGATTCCGGTTCGTTTTTTCGTCCGGTTTTTTCGTGAAAAAAAAGTTTGTCAGAATCTATCAACATGGGATCTAGTTTTGAAGATCTTGATGCGAGGAATCCAATGGTGAAAATGGTTCGAGATTTGGACACACGGTTTAAGAGATAAACCGTTTTGAATAAACAGATCTACAAAAAAAGAGAAAATTCTCAGGTTACGACAAGTGGTGCGCATGCAGTGCACCACTTATCGCAACCCGAGGAGGTGAAAGTGATCAACTAGTGATTTCGAGTTCCAAGGTAATAATAATGTCGGGACCGATTCGTCAAATAGGCCCCTTTTGGCCCAGGGCCCACTAACGGCCTCCCCTTGTTTGGCCTTAGACTACTCATAGTGGGGTGTAACTTAGACTAGTAACATGCAAATGTAACTAGTCTATGTTACTACCTCTATAGTGGGGAGTAACATATGTGTAGTGTCATGCAACTCTTCATTTATTAGGTTGTAGACTCATCTTGTCTTGGTATGTGTGATGGTGTCTAGCTCATAGACGTTCTGCTTTCTTTTCAGTTTTGTCATGTCGGTCTTTACGTGACTTATACTTTGATCTTTATGATATGAATGAGACACGTATTACCATGCAAAAAAAGATGATGTGTTATGGCAATATGAAGATATAATTTGTTAATTAAATATGAGTTGTATTTATCATGGAAATAGTATCATGTTCTGAATGTAAACGTAGGAACAATTTGTGAGATTTTGTATTCTTATGGAAATAACAGTGTCTTTGAAGCAGAAGGACACCAATAAATTTGCCAAATTTAGGAATAATTAAATATTTCATGTGAATTGTCTCCATGATATGAAAATTGTAAATGTAGGAATAGTTTGTCGCAAAGTAATGAATATTCAAGATGTATTCTAAACTAGGTGTATGAAGTTGTGAATCAATCGTTAAATATTCATATTCACATCAATTGCATTGCATAAAAAAAAGAGTGGACAGTTTTCTTAAAAACCTAATCTTATGGATGAGAGAACGGGAATTGTACGAAGATACCATGCGATATACGAAGTTTTGTGGAAGGGTAAGATTGAAGGCGTCTCTGGACGAGGCCGTGCTACTCGCGTTGGAGTTGTTGGATTTCCTCGAAGAGGAATGGTGATGCAGTATAGTAGCAGATAGTATTTTCCTCAGTTAAGAACCAAATTTTATCAAACCAGTAGGAGACAACACACGAACAACTTTAGCAGCACCTACACACAAACAAAATAATAGGTTGCACCCAACGAAGGCAAGGTGGTTGTCACTCCCCTTGTTCTTACCAGTTACAAGATTAAAATTAAACAGAGATAATGATATCATATAAGTAGCAATGATAGAAGCTCGCAAATTAGTTGAGAATGGACCGGGGGCCATAGGTTCATGCTACTTGTGAGCTGCGTTGGGATTTCCTCGAAGAGGAGAGGATGATGCAGTATAGTAGAGATAAGTATTTCCCTCAGTTAAGAACCAAGGTTATCAATCTAGTAGGAGAACCACACAGAACCTCGTTAGCAGCACCTACACACACAAAAGCAAATACTTGCACCCAATGCGAACAAGAGGGTTGTCAATCCCCTTGGTAGTTACTTGCAAGGATTAATTCTGATTGTGATAGATAGATAAATAAATTGCAAAGCAAAATAAAGGAAATAAAATTGCAGCAAGGTATTTTTGGATTTTATATATGATGGATAAATGACCCGGGGGCATAGTTTTCACTAGAGGCTTCTCTCTCAAACACATAGCATAAGGTGGGTAAACAAATTACTGTTGGGCAATTGATAGAAAAGCGCTTAGTTATGGCGATATTCAAGGCAATGATCATGTATATAGGAATCACGTCTGAGAGAAGTAGACCGACTCCTGCCTGCATCTACTACTATTACTCCACCCATCGACCGCTATCCAGCATGCATCTAGGGTATTAAGTTAATGAAAACAGAGTAACGCCTTAAGCAAGATGACATGATGTAGACAAAGTAAACTCAAGCAATATGAATAAAACCCATCGTTCTATCCTTAATGGAAACAATACAAATACATGTCTTGTCCCTTTCTGTCACTGGGATAGAGCACCGCAAGATTGAACCCATTACAAAGCACCTCTCCCATAGCAAGATAAATCAATCTAGTTGGCCAAACCAAACGGATAGATCGGAGAGAAATACAAAGCTATAACAATCATGCATAAAAGAATTAGGAAAAGACTCAAATATTTCTCATGAATAATCTGATCATAAAACCCACAATTCATCGGATCCCAACAAACACACCGTAAAAGAAGATTACATCGAATAGAACTCCAAGAACATCGAGGAGAACATTGTATTGAAGATCAAAGAGAGAGAAGAAGCCATCTAGCTACTAGCTATGGACCGGTGGGTCTGTGGTAAACTACTCACACATCATCGGAAGGGCAACAAGGTTGATGTAGAAGCCCTCCGTGATCGATTCCCCCTCTGGCAGATCGCCGGAAAAGGCCTCCAGATGGGATCGTGGAAGAACAGAAGCTTGCGGCGGTGGAAAAGTTATTCGAGGTGGCTCTCTGGTATATGGGGAATATTTGAGAATTTATAGGCTTGGAATTAGGTCAAGTGGTGCCACGAGGAGCCCACAAGCCTGGGGGGCGCGCCTACCCCCCTGGGCGTGCCTCCCGAGCTTGTCGCTCCCTCGTGACTCGTCTGGTCTTCTCCCGAACCTTCTAGGGTCTCTCTTGGTCCAGAAAAAAATAATCCAAAGTTTTTTCTTTGTTTGGACTCCGTTTGATATTGATTTTCCGAAAAGCCAAAAACAAGCAAAAAACAGCAAATGGCACTGGGCACTAGGTTATTAGGTTAGTCCCAAAAAATGATATATAATTGCATATAAAACATCCAAGATTGATACTATAATGGCATGGAACAATAAAAAATTATAGATACGTTGGAGACGTATCAAGCATCCCCAGGCTTAATTCCTGCTCGTCCTCGAGTAGGTAAATGATAAAAACAGAATTTTTGATGTGGAATGCTACCTAACATGTTCATCATGTAATTCTCTTTTACGGTATGAATATTAAGATCCTAATGATTCAAAGCAATAGTCTATAATTTGATATAAAGACATCAATACTCAGGCATACTAACAAACAATCATGTCTTTCAAAATAAAAATGCTAAAGAAAGTTATCCCTACAAAATCATATAATCCTATCATGCTCCATCTTCTTAACATAAAGTATTTATCATGCACAACCCCGGCGACAATCAAGCAATTGGTTCATACTTTTTAACGCGCTTAAGCTTTTTCAACCCCCACGCAATACATGAGCGCTAGCCATGGACATAGCACTATGGGTGGAATATAATATGATGATAGAGATTAATAAGGGGAAGTCAAAAAAGGAAGATAATCTCACATCGACACGGCTAATCAATGGGCTATGGAGATGCCCATCAATTGATGTCAATGAGAGGAGTAGGGATTGCCATGCAACGGATGCACTAGGAGCTAGAAGTGTATGAAAGCTCAAAATAAAAACTAAGTGGGTGTGCATCCAACTTGCTTGCTCATGAAGACCTCAGGCATTTGAGGAAGCCCGTCATTGGAATATACAAGCCAAGTTCTATAATGAAAAATTCTCACTAGTATATGAAAGTGACAACATAGGAGACTCTCTATATGAAAAACATGGTGCTACTCTGAAGCACAAGTGTGGAAAAGGATAGTAACGCTGCCCCTTCTCTCTTTTTCTCTCATTTCATTTTTTTCTCATTTTATTTTTTGTGGGCTCTATTTGGCCTCTTTTCTCTTTTTTTATTTCCTCACTGGGACAATGCTCTAATAATGATGATCATCACACTTCTATTTACGTACAAGTCAAAATTACAACTCGATACAAGAACAAATATGACTCTATATGAATGCCTCTGGCAGTGTACCAGGATGTGCAATGATGCTAGCGTAACATGTATGAAAATGATGAACAGTGGCTGAGCCACAAATACTATGTCAGCTATATGATCATGCAAAGCAATATGACAATGATGATGTGTGTCATATAAATGGAACAGTGGAAGTTGCATGGCAATATATCTCGGAATGACTATGGACATGCCATAATAGGTAGGTATGGTGGCTGTTTTGAGGAAGATATAAAGAGGCTTAAGTGTGATAGAGCATATCATATCACAGGGTTTGGATGCACCGGCGAAGTTTGCACCGACTCTCGAGGTGAGAAAGGGCAATGCACAGTACCGAAGAGGCTAGCAAATTGCGGAAAGGTGAGAGTGTGTATAATCCATGGACTCACATTAGTTATAAAGAACTCACATACTTATTGCAAAAGTTTATTAGCCCTCAAAGCAAAGTACTAATACGCATGCCACTACGGGGGAGGTTGGTAGGAGTTAACCATCGCCCCCCCCCCCCCGACCGCCACACAAAGGAAGACAATCAATAATAAATCATGCTCCAACTTCTTAGGATAACGACAGACCATACGTGCATGCTTCGGGAATCACAAACCTTAACACCAATATTCTTACTAAACCACAATTATCTACTAGTACCTCCCACATATTACCATCTTAATATCACAAAACTATTGCAAGGAATCAAATTTATCATATTCAGTGATCTACATTAAAGTTTTTATTATATCCTTCTTGAATACCTATCATATTAGGACCAAATTCATAAGCCATGCATATTACAATTACTATTTATTAGACTCTCAAAAAGATATAAGTGAAGCATGAGAGTGCAACTATTTCTTTAAAATATAACCACCGCCGTGCTCTAAAAGATATAAGTGAAGCACTAGAGCAACTGCCTAGCTCAAAAGGTATAAGTGAAGCACATAGAGTATTCTAAAAAATCACGAATAATGTGTGTCCCTCTCAAAAAGGTGTGTTCAGCAAAGATGATTGTGGCAAACTAAAAAGCAAACAAAGAAAATAAACTATGGCACAAGACACTCCAAGTAAAACACATATCATGTGATGAATAAAAATATAGCTCCAAGTGATATACCGATAAATTGTAGACGAAAGAGGGGATGCCATCCGGGGCATCCCCAAGCTTAGACGCTTGGGTCTTCCTTGAATATTACCTTGGGGTGCCTTGGTCATCCCCAAGCTTAGGGTCTTGCCGCTCCTTATTCCTTCATCCATCGTGGTCTCACCCAAAACATGAAAACTTCAGCACACAAAACTCAACAGAAACCTCGTGAGATCCGTTAGTATAACAAACAAATCTTAAACTTTAGGTACTGTTATAAATTGATTCATATTTAATATTGGCATAATGCTAATGTACTACAACTTCCCCATGGCTTATACCCCCCGATACAATCCATAGATTCATCGAAATAAGCAAACTATGCAACAAAAACAGAATCTGTCTAAAACAGAATAGTCTGTAAAGATCTATTTAAAAGCTATACTTCTGTAACTCCAAAAATTCTGAGAAAGTAGGAAAACGTAAAAAATTCATATACCAATACTGTGTAAAAAATTCAGAATTTTATCACACTCCATTACAGAAACAAAAATCCAGCACCGGACTCAAAACTTTCTGTTTTGAAACAGCATCAATATTACTATCATCCAAATCATTCCAAAGGCATTACTTGGCACAAACACTAATTAAAAGATAAAAACACAATCAACAGAATCTAAAATTGTGTGACACAAGAAAAATAAAAAAATTGCAATAAAGATAAATATTGGGTTGCCTCCCAACAAGCGCTATTGTTTTATGCCCACAGCTAGGCAAAATGCATTGTTTCAAGTATCATGATCCTTAAAATTAATTCCATAGGTGGCCCTCATAATAGATTCATAGGGTGGCTTAATTATCTTTCTAGGAAAGTGTTTCATCCTTTTCTTTAATGGGAATTGGAATCTTATATTACCTTCTTTCATATCAATAATAGCACCTATGGTTCGTAGGAAAGGCATACCAAGTATTATAGGACAAGACGGATTGCATTCAATATCAAGTACAATAAAATCCACGGGTACATAATTCCTATTTGCAAGTATGAGAACATCATTTATTCTACCCAATGGTTTTTTAATAGTTGAATCCGCTAAATGCAAATTAAGGGAAAAAGCATCCATATCGGTGAGACCTAGCACGTCACACAATGATTTTGGTATAGTAGAGACGCTAGCACCTAGATCACACAAAGCATTACATTCATAATCTTTAATTTTTAACTTTAATAATAGGTTCCCATTCATCATGTAATTTTCTAGGTATTGAAACTTCCAACTCAAGCTTTTCTTCATGAGCTTTTATCATAGCTTCTACAATATGTTTAGTAAAAGCTTTATTTTGTTCATAAGCATTAGGTGAATTAATCATGGATTGAAACAAGGAAATACATTCAAATAAATAGAAATTATTATAATTAAATTCCTTGTAATCCAAAGTTGTGAGCACATCACTATTTAAAGTTTTGACATCTCCAAACCCACTTTTATCATTTTTATCATTAAAATCATCACCCTCCAAATAATTGGGACACCTTCTAGCTAAAGTTGACTCATCTCCAGTCCCTTTTTCATCAATTTTTATATTACTAAATAAAGACTCAATAGGTGAGACATCAATCATTTTAATATCTTCATCATTACTATGATAAAAACCGGGTGGAATAGCTTTTTCTAAGAATTCTCGCTTAGTTTTCAACCTAGCGGTTCTTTCTTTACTTTCATTAATGGAGACATGGATAGCTTTAATAGACTCATTTATATCATGCTTGGGTGGCAAAATTTTAATTTTAAGATTTTCTATATCATGAGCAATTCTATCCATGTTCCTAGCCATGTCGTCAACTTTATTCAATTTTTCTTCTACCATAGCATTAAAAATCTTTTGACAATTAATAAATTCTTTAATATTGTTTTCAAGATCAGTAGGTATCCTATTATTATTACTATAGGAATTACCATAAGAATTACCATAATTATTAGAGGAATTTCTAGGAAACGGTCTAGGATTGAAATTACCCCTATAAGCATTGTTGTTGAAATTATTTCTAGAGAAAAAATTCACATCAATAGCATCATTATTTTGCTCAATCAAAGTAGATAATGGCACATCATTAGGATCAACATGAGCACTTTTACTAGCAACTATTTTCATAAGAGCATCCATCTTTTCACTCAAAGTATTAATTTCTGTGACATAATTTACCTTCTTACCAGTTGGAGTTCTTTCGGTGTGCCATTGAGAATAATTTGTCATAATATTATCAAGGAGTTTTGTAGCTTCTCCCAATGTAATTTCCATAAAAGTACCACCTGTGGCAGAGTCTAGAAGATTTCTAGAAACAAAGTTTAGTCCCGCATAATTTTTTTGTATGATCATCCATAAGCTTAAACCATGAGTGGGACAATTTCTAATCATTAATTTCATTCTCTCCCAAGATTGTGCAACACGTTCATGATCAAGTTGCTTAAAATTCATTATTTGATTTCTTAGAGAAACAATCTTAGTAGGAGGAAAATACTTGGCAATAAAAGCATCCTTACACTTATCCCAAGAATTAATACTATTTTGAGGCAAGGATGAAAACACAGTTTTAGCACGATCTCGTATTGAGAATGGAAATAATTTCAATTTGAAAATATCATTATACACATCTTTCTTCTTTTGCATCTCACAAAGTTCAACGAAAGTATTAAGATGGGATGCAACATCTTCATTAGGACTACCAGAAAATTGTTCTTTCATAACAAGATTCAGCAAAGCAGCATTAATATCACATGACTCCGCACTAGTGGCGGGAGGAGCAATTGGAGTACTAATAAAATCATTATTATTAGTGTTAGAAAAATCACACAATTTGGTGTTTTCTTGAGACATAGTGACAAAGCAAGCAAACGAGCAAATGAAATATTTTTGTGTTTTTGTAAATTTGTTTTAGAAGTGGGGGAGATGAAAATGAGAGGCAAATGCAAATAAAAAGGAAAATGAAAATAAGAGCAAGTAGATGATAGTTTATGCGAAGGTACTTGATAGGTTTTGGTGATGTCTCCCCGGCAACGGCGCCAGAAATTCTTCCTGCTACTTGTGAGCTACGTTGAGATTTCCGCGAAGAGGAGAGGATGATGCAGTACAGTAGAGATAAGTATTTCCCTCAGTTAAGAACCAAGGTTATCAATCCAGTAGGAGAACCACACAGAACCTCGTTAGCAGCACTGGTACGTCTCCAACGTATCTATAATTTTTTATTGTTCCATGCTATTATATTATCAATCTTGGATGTTTTTATATACATTTACAGCAATTATATATCATTTTTTGGGACTAACCTATTAACTTACTGCCCAGTGCCAGTTGCTGTTTTTTGCCTGTTTTTGGTTTTCCAGAATATCAGTACCAAACGAAGTCCAAATGCCACGAAACTTTTTGGAGATTTTTTTCTGGACATAACAAGTACTGGAAGCTTCGGGAGAGGGCCAGAAGATGAAGCAGTGGCCCACGAGGCACCTGGGCATGCCCCGGGGGGGTGGCGCGCCCTGGTGGCTTGTGGGGCCCACACAGCTCCGTTTGACCTAATTCCACCACTATAAATTCTCTAAAATCAGGAAACCAACAGAGGAGTCCACGAAATACTTTTTTCGCCGCCGCAATCTTCTGTTCTCGAGAGATCCCATCTGGAGGCCTTTTCCGGTACTCCACTGGAGGGGGAATCGATCACGGAGGGGCTCTCCATCAACCTTGCTGCCCTTCCGATGATGCGTGAGTAGTTTACCACAGACCTTTGGGTCCATAGTTAGTAGCTAGATGGATTCTTCTCTCTTTTTGATCTTCAATACAATGTTCTCCTCGATGTTCTTGGAGTTCTATCCGATGTAATCACTTTTTGCGGTGTGTTTGTTGGGATCCGATGAATTGTGAGTTTATGATCAGATTATCCATGAATATTATTTGAGTCTTTTCTGAACTCTTTTATGCATGATTATAATAGCTTCGTATTTCTTCTCCGATCTATTGATTTGGTTTGGCCAACTAGATTGATTTATCTTGCCATGGGAAGAGGTGCTTTGTAATGGGTTCGATCTTGCGGTGCTCAATCCTGGTGATAGAAAGGGACATGACACGTATGTATCGTTGCTATTAAGGGTAAAAAGATGGTGTTTATTCATGCATGAGTTTACTTTGTCTACATCATGCCATCTTGCTTAAGGCATTACTCCATTCTTTATGGACTTAATACACTAGATGCATGCTGGATAGCGGTCGATGTGTGGAGTAATAGTAGTAGATGCAGGCACGAGTCGGTCTACTTGTCTCAGATGTGATGCCTATATACATGATCATTGCCTTGGATATCGTCATGATTATTTGCTTTTCTATCAATTGCCCAACAGTAATTTGTTTACCCACCGTATACTATTTTCTTGAGAGAAGCCTCTAGTGAAAACTATGGCCCCCGGGTCTATCCAAATCATTTACTAAAACCCTAAAAATACTTGCAGCACCTTTTTATTTATTTATTTTATTTTATATTTTATTTCAATCTATCTATCTATCACATACAATTTAATCTTGCAATTTACTGCCGAGGGATTGACAACCCCTTGTTTGCGTTGGGTGCAAGGATTTGTTATTTTGTGTGCAGGTGCTGCTAACGAGGTGTTGCGTGATTCTCCTACTGGATTGATAATCTTGGTTTCATAACTGAGGGAAATACTTATCTCTACTGTACTGCATCTCCCTTCCTCTTCAGGGAATTACCAACGCAGCTCACAAGTAACAGGAAGAATTTCTGGCGCCGTTGTCGGGGAGACATCATCAACATCTATCAAGTACCTACGCATAAAAATTACATCTCCTTGCATTTATTTTATTTGCCTTTGCCTTTCGTTTTCATCTCCCCCACTTCGAATTTTTTTTTTACAAAAATACAAAAAATATTTTTCGTTTGCCTTTTTCTTGTTTGCTTGTTTGCTTGCTTGTTATCTTGTTTGCGTAGCCACGATGTCTCAAGAAAATACAAAATTGTGTGATTTTTCTAATACTAATAATAATGATTTTATTAGTACTCCGATTGCTCCTCCCGCCACTAGTGCGGAGACTTGTGATATTAATGCCGCTTTGTTAAATCTTGTCGTGAAAGAACAATTTTCTAGTAGTCCTAATGAAGATGCTGCATCCCATCTTAACACTTTCGTAGAATTGTGTGATATGCAAAAGAATAAAGATGTGGATAATGATATTGTGAAATTAAAATTATTCCCGTTCTCATTGCGGGATCGTGCAAAAATTTGGTTTTCATCTTTGCCACGAAATAGTATCGATTCTTGGGATAGGTGTAAAGTTGCTTTTATTACCAACGAAAATTATTTCCCTTAGAAACCAAATTATGAATTTCAAGCAACTTGATCATGAACATGTTGCCCAATCTTGGGAAAGGATGAAATTAATGATAAGAAATTGCCCTACTCATGGTTTAAATTTGTGGATGATCATACAATTTTTTTATGTGGGATTAAATTTTGTTTCTAGAAATCTTTTAGATTCCGCCGCGGGTGGTACTTTTATGGAGATTACATTGGGAGAAGCTACTAAATTTCTTGATAATATTATGGCAAATTATTCACAATGGCATACTGAAAGAGTTCCTACTAGAAAAAAGTGAATTCTGTTGAAGAAATTAGTACTTTGAGTGATAAAGTTGATGCACTTATGAAATTGGTTGCTAGCAAAAACACTCCTATTGATCCTAATGATGTGCCTTTATCCACCTTGATTGAGCAAAATAATGATCCCGTAGATGTGAATTTTGTCTCGCGAAACAATTTTAATAGTAATGCTTATAGAGGTCATTTTAATCCTAGGCCGTTTCCTAGAAATTCCTCTAATAATTATGGCAATTCCTACGGTAATCCTTATAATAATAATAATAGGATGCCCTCTGATCTTAAAAGTAATATTAAAGAATTTATTAATGCTCAAAACGTTTTCAACACTACGATAGAAGAAAAATTAAGTAAACTTGATGATACGTCTAGGAGCATTGATAGAATCATTCATGATGTGGAAAATCTTAAGACTAAAATTTTGCCACCCAAAATTGATATTAATGAATCAATTAAAGCTTTATATGTCTCCATGGATGATAGTAAGAAAAGAACCGCTATGCTAAAAGCTAAACGAGAATTTTTAGAAAAAGCGATTGCTCCCGGTTTCTATCGTAGTAATGATGAGGATATTAAAATGATTGGTGTTTCATCTATTGATTCCTTGTTTAGCAATATAAAACTTGATGAAAAGGGAACTGAAGAAGAGTCAACTTTAGCAAGAAGGCGTCCCCATAATTCAGAGGGTGAAAATCTTGATGAAAAAATTGATAAAAGTGGGTTTGGAGAGGTAAAAACTTTAACTAGTGATATGCCCACTCTCTTGGATTACAAAGACTTTAATTATGATAGTTGTTCTTTGATTGAGTGTATTTCTTTGTTACAATCCATGCTAAATTCACCCAACGCTTATGAACAAAATAAGGCTTTTACTAAACACATCGTAGAAGCGTTGATGAAAGCGTAGAAGAAAAGCTAGAACTAGAAATTTCAATTCCTAGAAAATTATATGATGAGTGGGAACCCACCATTAAAGTTAAAATAAAAAATTATGAGTGCAATGCTTTATGTGATTTGGGTGCTAGCGTTTCCACAATTCCAAAATCTCTATGTGATGTGCTAAGTTTTACCAATATAGATGAATGTTCTCTTAATTTGCATCTTGCGGATTCCACTATTAAAAGGCCATTGGGAAGAATAAATGATGTGCTTATTCTTGCAGATAGAAATTATGTGCCCATGGACTTTATTGTACTTGACATTGAATGCAATCCTTCTTGGCCCATAATACTTGGTAGGCCTTTTCTTCGAAGTATTGGTGCTATTATTGATATGAAAGAAGGTAATATAAGATTTCAATTTCCACTAAAGAAAGGGATGGAACACTTCCCTAGAAAAAGAATTAAAGCACCCTATGAATCCATTATGAGGGCCACTTATGGAATCAACTTGAAGGATGATAATACTTGAATCTATGCATTAGGCCTAGCTAGGGGCATAAAACAATAGTGCTTGTTGGGAGGCAACCCAATGAATAAAATAGATCTTTGCTTTTTATTTCTGTTCTTGTGTGTTTACACAATTATGCTACTGTTATGATTGTGTTTTTATGTTTTAATTAGTGTTTGTGCCAAGTAATGCCTTTGGGATGATTTGGAAGATAGTATAATTGATGCTGTTTGGAAAACAGAAAGTTTTGCGCCCAGTGATGGAATTTTAATTCTGTACTGGAGCGTCAGAAAAATCTCAAATTTTTACACAGTATTGGTATATGAATTTCCCACGCTTTCCTAATTTTTCAGAATTTTTGGAGTTACAGAAGTATAGCTTTTAAATTGATCTTTACAGACTGTTCTGTTTTAGACAGATTCTGTTTTTGTTGCATAGTTTGCATATTTTGATGAATCTATGGATCGTATCGGGGGGTATGAGTCATGGAGAAGTTGGAGTACAGTAGCATTATGCCAATTTTAAATATGAATCAATTTACTACAGTACTTAAAGTTAAAGATTTATTTGTTATACTAACGGATCTCACGAAGGTTTGTTGAGTTTTGTGTGATTGAAGTTTTCAAGTTTTGAGTGAGATCACGATAGATGAAGGAATAAGGAGTGGCAAGAGCCTAAGCTAGGGGATGCCCAAGGCACCCCAAGGTAATATTCAAGGAAGACTCAAGCATCTAAGCTTGGGGATGCCTCGGAAGGCATCCCCTCTTTCCTCTACCAACTATCGGTAATTTTACTTGGAGCTATATTTTTATTCATCACATGATATGTGTTTTACTTGGAGCGTCGTGTATTATATGAGTTTTGCTTTGTTTGCTTTTTAGTTTGTCACAATCATCTTTGCTGGACACACCTATGTAACATCCCCATGTAATAGCTACAGTGATCACCCTCTGATAATGCCAAGTCACCATGCTTAACAGTGCTTGATCATCATTTGCATCATATCTCATTTAAAATTCCAAATCCAAATTGAAATTCAAATTTAAAGTGAAAAATAAAAGTTGTTTAAATTCGAAACAAAAATGTTCATTAAATAGCAAATAATCTATTTCTAATTATGTTAAGAAAAACAACATCACCATCAACTTAAAAATGAGTCTAACATTCTAAAACAGTAGTAAAACAGCAACATTTAACACCCTTTTATTTAATTGAATTGCAAATGAAATCATAATATCTTCAAATCAATTTCTGGTGGTGGGTAATATTGCATTGTAATATTTGAACCAAATCACATATTTTACAAAAGTCATTAAGTGGCCTAACAATTTACAAAACAGAAGAAAAGACAGAAAGCAGAAAAAGAAAAAGAAAAGGAAAAAAGGACCACTGTCCACTTGGGCCGCAAGTGCACAGTAGCCAGCCCAGCCTGCCACCCCAATCGTCGTCCTCCTCGGCAGCTGTCGCCTGGCGCGCGCGCCTGAGCGTGGATGGCCTCGCTGTCGGCCATCCCGCGGCTCCCTGGCGCCGCTAAAGCCTTCCCGTGCGCCTCTCCCTTCCCCCGAAACCATAGAGCCCCCAGTTTCCCCCCTCGTTCTCTCCATCGCCCCATTCGAGCTCGGCCGAAAACGGCCGCCGTCGCCGTCATCGATCCCGCGTTCTCTGACGTCCCCAAGCTCCACCAAGATGCCGTAGAGGATCGCCGTCGTCCTCCACATCGTCCGGTGCAAGTCATCGGGGCCGGGGAGCACCACATCGAGCTCCTCGAGCTCATCTTCCTCCTCGGGTCATCGGCGACCATCGCCGATTCCGGCGCCCATCGCCGATTCCGGCGCCACCTGCAGCTACTAAACCCTCGCTGGCTTTTCGTAGCCTCCCGGTGAGCCTCCCCTCCTTTCCCCTCTCTCTTCCGCGCGTTTCGTTCGTCGTAGTCGCCGCATTGGAGATGGCCGAACTCCACGCCGCCGATGAGCTCGTCGCCGTCCGTTTAGTCGCCGTCAAGCTCGTCTAAGCTCGGCAACGCGCTCAGTGCAGCCGTAGGACTCCAACGCGCCCAACCCCGTAGCTCGCCGTGCCCTACGGCGACTAAACCGAGCTCGCCCGAAACACCTCGCCGCCGGCGAGGTCATAGCGCTCGACTCCGGCCGTCTCAGCCGCTCTGACCACCACCATTCGCCGTGGCATCGTCTTGTCATTCGAAAGATCCCAGCCGCGCATCAAACGGTGGCCTGTGGCCGTTTTCCGACCACACCCGAAGCCGCGCCGCCGCGAAACGAGCTCGCCGGCGTGATTCCGGCGAGTCTCCGGCCGCCGTCCGACGTGGACTGGCGCGTGGCCCCCCTGTGACATTGACGGGTGGGTTCCGTTGACCGGTTGACTAAGTCAACCGCTGACGTGGCACCCACTGGCACTGACTTGTGGGTCCCGTAGCTTATTAACCCGGTTTAAATTTAAATAAAATTTAATTAGCTAATCACTCACTGATAGGTGGGTCCCGCTAGTTAATTAGGTTAATTAACTAAATAAAACTCTGTTTAATTAGTCCAGTCACTGACCAGTGGGACCCACTGGTCAGGTTTGACTGTTCAACCGGTCAGCCGACTGCTGACGTCCTCAAAACGTCATGTTGACGTTATACAATACTGTTCTGGATAATTTGGATTTATTTAATTAAAATAATTCCAGAAAATCAATAAAACTTTGACAAATCATATAAATTAAACCGTAAGTCAGATGAAAATAATTTATATATGAAAAATGATCAGAAAAATATGAAGAATCCGAATATCCTACCCACATACCTGCCACACCCCTCTAACATACCGAACATGGAACTTTTTGCCCGTATTCGATAGATGAATAGTGCATAACTTTAATAAAATAAATCCAAATAAATTCCTAAATTAACTAAATCAATTATATAGGCAATATATCACATCTGCACATCGTTTAGGCATGTCATGCATCACTGTTGCATTTGTTGCCATGAATTTATTGTTTCTTCCCCCTCCTTCTCTCCCGATAGACGCCGAGACCGACGCCGACGCAGCTGAGTATGACCACGCTCCCGACGAGCAGCCGTCAGACGACCAGCCTCTCTCAGCAGAGCTTCCAGGCAAGCAAACCCCCTTGACGCATGCCTATATCACCTATTCCTTCTCCCTCCTGCTTGCATTAGAAATTGCTATTGTTTTGTTTTATCCTATTCTGATGCATAGCCTATTCTTGTAACCGTTATTGATGCCTTCCTGTTATCCTAAACTGCTTAGTATAGGTTGGATGGAAAACCATCTGTGGCCCCTCTTCCTTGCTATAGTTTCCCCGCCTTAGTACCCGTGCCCCGGTCGATGTGATCGAACGGGTTGAGAAGAACACATCACCGCACATTCCCCCTTAAGTTGCTCAACTCTACAAAGCTACCATCGAGTGCCGAGGGTGATACCTCTTATCTCACTTCCGATGATACCTCTGTAGAATAGCTATCCGGTTGTGGGAAACCGAGGGTGATTCCCCTTTCATCACCTCCGATAAAGCTCCTATCGTGCAACTCCTCGAGTGGGAATCCTTCGAGGGTGATTCCTCGGATCCCTTCTCGATACTTGGACACACGGTTACTTTGACCTTTATTACAGGCGGGTCGACCCCGAGGGGTACCCGCGGGGAAATGTGAAGTCGGGTTTGCCAGGAGGGCACCCGCGAGTGATACTGTGGCGGAACGACAGGGCAGGCGGAGACCTCCCTGATATATATCCGTGTGTTACCAAGTCGGAGCGACAGGTAGTCTGATCGCCTCTGCGAGTTACTAAATACGCCTAACGGATTTGGGTATTTGATCTGAGTGGGTCGTTGGCCCTATACGCACTACCACCACGTGGGATAATGGTTTATGGGACCCTCTGCATCGTTGTTTCTCCCGAAAGCTCTTCAGATGTCACAGTTCAGAGATGCGGGCTGATTGCTGGGGTGGGCTGGATACGTCACTGTGTATACAGTGTCGCGCCTGGGCCCCGGCGAGTCACGCAACGTGCAGGAGTGCAAAGGGCGATGGGCCCAAGACCCCTTCGCACTTAGGATTTAGACCGGCATGTTGACCTCTCTGCTGAGCCTAGGTAGGACTGCGTCATGTCGATTACCCGAGGCCGGGCATTACCCAGCAAGTGTGTCCGACCAGATGTAATCGAGCGTGCTGGGTAACAGTAGTGCACCCCTGCAGGGCAGTTATCTATTCGAATAGCCGTGTGCACGGTAACAGGACGCTCAGAGTTGTATCTTGATCTGCTACAACTACAAATGGATACTGTCACAATGCTAAACTATTACTACTACTCTCGGAATCACTTTCTCGCAGGGAGTCAAGAAAGGATCTCAGGGAGTTACTAAAATATGTTTGATTATATATTAACTTGCTCTACTCTCTTCTGATGCTGCAAGAAATGCTTCAAGATGCTAGTCTTCGATAGCCTAGGCTTCTCCCTCTATATTCTGGCATTCTGCAGTTTAGTCCAGGATATAGCCCCATTCCTTTGATAACGATGCATATTTACTATAGTTCTGATGTCAGTCTTGCGAGTACTTTGGATGAGTACTCACGGTTGCTCTGCTATCTTTTTCCCCATACCCAATTGATGAAATCAGACGATGGAGTCCCGGAGCCAGAAGACACCACAGGAGCCTACTACCAGGAGAGTCCCGGAGGCCACTTCTACTGGGTTGAGCTGACCGACCAGGAGTAGTTCGGAGGCCCTAGGCAGGAGGCCTTCGCCTTTCGATCTAGAGTCGCTGTTTGTGCTAGCCTTCTTAAGGCAGACTTGACTAACTATGTCTGTACCCAGATATTATTTGTGTGTATGACTTATGTATTCAGGTCCTCGTGACCCCTGGTATGTAATATGAAGATTTATGTTTTAATTTGAGTTTAGAGTTGTGTTGTGATATCTTCCCGTGAGTCCCTGATCTTGATCGTACACATTTGCGTGTACGATTAGTGTACGGTCGAGCAGGGGCGTCACAAGTTGGTATCAGAGCCGACTGCCTGTAGGAAGCCCCTTTTCCAACTCCTCGGCCGAAGTTGAGTCTAGACTTTGAAAACTGTTTTACTAACATGGCTGTGTGGTTACGGGCCCACGTCGCCAATGGTTGGTATTAGGATCTTTTATTCCTCTTCCTTACTCTGGGACTCTGAATCCTCTTCTATTCGGGTTAAATGATTTTACTAACTCCGACCCTAGGTTCTCGTATTCACGTCCACCCGGAGAGCTGGATTATCTGCACTTGTTCCTTCACATTGATCTGATAATCACATTTTATTTTCCATCGGTTTGTTTAACCTTTCTCTCCAAGTTATATTATACTTCTCACACTGTCATGTGACAATCTTGAAATTTCCTCTGTTTCAGATGGATCGCTTGTTTCCGCCGCGCCCTGCGCACAGCTTGTGCTTCGCACTTGGGCTCGTGATGCGACTGGTTTTCCAGCTGTCCTGATCGCCCTCCAGACCAGACTGGGATACCACTGGTACCCCGAGTACATGGTCTATGAGGATTTCCGCGAGTTCAACCAGGAGTAGTACCATGCTGATGTTCGTATCTTTGATCAGAGGGACAACTCCGACACCGAGTTGCACATTTTTCACGGTATCGGCGTGACGATTGAGATGGCAGTCCATGATGCTGCCTACTCTGCTGTCGCACGTCTTCGTGGCGAGCATAATCGCTTGGATGCCTCAGAGTTCCGATACATCCCGTATGCCCCTGCTGGAGATGCTACCGGATACTACACAGCTATCTGTGCCCCTTACGAGCGACGCCGATATGACCCGCATGTTTTGATTCAGTGCACTCAGGCTCTGGATCACACTGCCCGGGCTCTTGCCGTCGAGTTGTTTGCCACTCTAGCACGTCTCTACAATGCTATGACACAGTTGCCACCAGCTGTTCGTGCAGGGATACATCCAGAGTATATCCTTTACCCGCGCAGGACTCATATGCCGACAGGTATTGATTGGCCTGCTGTTGGAGGTCACACTCCCGTGTGTGGACCTCTTCTTCCAGTTCGAGACCGGGTTCTGCATCAGAGTGCACACGGAGAGCAGGTTTTTTCTGCCATAGACACTCATCGTCCGCACTTGCAGCTACCCCGTTTCAGTGGGTTTCCCCGACGTTGATGTAGCCTTTGCTATGTCTCGTTGTGTATTCCTCACCACGTGCCTGCACGCCGCCTAGTATGTATAGCTTTTTAAATTTGCGCCGTTATGCTATCCGCGTGTAACCGACTCTGTGTATGGATCTGTATGTCTTAATTGACTACTATTATGCATCTATTGCACTATTTATGTATTGTCGTGTTACATCATGTTCGTCGCTAAACACTTCCAGTTGTTTTTACTGAACTACCCCCTGTTGAAATGTAGCAGGATGGTTAGACCAGGTGCTCGTGGTCGTGGTCGTGGCCGTGCTCCCGAAAACCCACCACCGCCAGACTATATGGCAGCTATGATGTAGCAATTCGAGCTGAACCGTCAGTTCATGACTAATATCATGGCTCAGTTTCCGCACCAGAACAACCAGAATCAGAACCCGGCTTCAATAACTCTGCAGGAGTTTGTGCGTCTCAACCCCACTATTTATCGCAATTCTGAACAGCCACTAGATGCCGATGACTGGCTTCGCAACATCACCCACGAGATGGAATCTGCCGATGTCGCCCCTGCCAACCTTGTCACCTTCGCGTCCTACTTCCTGAAAGGACCCGCTGCACAATGGTGGTCCACCCACAGGCGTTCACTACCTGAGGGGACAATCATCACCTGGATCGAGTTTCAGGCTGCCTTCCGTGCTCGTTACATTCCACAGGGAATCATGGACCGGAAGAAGACAGAGTTTCGTAACCTCACTCAGGGCAATAAGACTGTCGAAGCTTACCAGCGGGAGTTTCTTAACCTGTCCCGCTATGCCGAAGAAGACATTCCAACTGATGCTCGTAGGCAGGAGAAATTCCGTAGTGGACTCCACCAAGACCTCAAGCTTGCACTTGCAGTTCATGACTTCGCCGACTTTGCCACTCTGGTGAACAAGGCTATTCAGGTTGAGACCGCTTAGATCGAGCACAAGGAGTCACAGAAGCGCCACCGTGACAATGGCTCATCTTCGAGCTCAGGACAAAGGCGTAAGATCTGGATTCCAAACAGCATGTACCGTCCAACTGCTCCCGCGCCAAGGCCCTCCTATGCTGCACCCCGTCTGCCTCCTCCACCACCGAGGCAGCCGAGAACTCAAGCTGCTCCTCTTCGTCCTGAAGATGGTATGTGCTTCAAGTGTCGCAAACCAGGTCACCTTGCCAAGGTTTTCCGCCAGAATCAGAATCAGTTGGCATTTCCTCGTAATGGCCGTGGCAATGGACGTGGCAACAATCAGACCCGCAACTATAATACTGGGTCTTCTGCTTATGGTCGTGGACATGCTTACAACATTGACATTGAAGAAGTTCAGGATCAACCTGCTACTGTGATGGGTACCCTTCTCGTTAACTCAGTACCCGCTTCTGTTTTATTTGATTCAGGAGCATCGCATTCATTCATGTCAGAAGCATTTGCGTTATCCCATGACATTGCATTTCAAGAGATGAACCTGCCCATGGTTGTCCGCGCCCCTGGAGGCCATTGTCACACCTCTATGATGGCACCTAACGTCACCGTCGAAATTGAAGGATTAGAATTCCTTGCCTCCCCCATTGTTCTGAAGTCTTCCACCATAGATCTCATTCTGGGAATGGATTGGTTGAAAGCTCACATTGCTTCGATCAATTGTGCCACCAAAGTCATCCAACTTCTTCACCCTTCCGATGAGATAGTGAACTACACCGCCCGAATTACCCGGAATGCCGAAGCTCAGATATATACTCTGAATGCTTTGAACGCCTCACCTCTTGAAGGAATTGAGAACGTTCTAGTCGTTCGCAATTTTCCGGACGTCTTTCCGGAAGAGCTTCCAGGAATACCCCCGGCTAGAGCTGTCGAGTTCGTCATAGACTTGAAACCTGGCACTACCCCTATTGCGAAGCATCCCTATAAGATGCCTCCGCATGAACTTCTCGAGTTTAAGGAAGAAATTGACAAGTCGCTTAAAAAGGGTTTCATCCGTCCCAGTTCCTCTACCTGGGGAGCACCTTCTCTCTTTGTTAAGAAGAAGGATGGAACTAACCGATTGGTCCAGGACTATCGGCCTATTAACCAAGCAACAATCCAGAACAAATATCCACTTCCCCGGATCTACGATCTTTATGATCAACTTGCTGGATCCTCTGTGTTCTCTAAACTCAACTTAAGGTTGGGTTATCATCAGATCCGAGTTCGTAAGGAGGATATTCCGAAGACCGCTTTCGTTACTCGTTATGGATCATACGAGTACACCGTCATGTCCTTCGGATTAACTCATGCTTCAGCAACCTTCTCTCGCTTGATGAACTATATCTTCATGGACTACCTCGACAAGTTCGTCGTGGTTTATTTGGATGATATCCTTATATTTTCCAAGAACGAAGAAGAACACGCCGTACATCTTCGGTTGGTATTGGAGAAACTTCGAGAACACCAGCTATATGCCAAATACTCTAAGTGTGAATTCTGGTTATCTGAGGTGACCTATCTTGGTCATGTGATTTCCAAGGATGGCATTGCTGTCAACCCAGAACGAGTTCAGGCTATTCTTGACTGGACTCCCCCGAAGAATGTCAAGCAAGTCAGGAGTTTTCTTGGCCTTGCAAGCTATTGCCGCCGATTCGTCGAGAACTTCTCCAAGATTGCTAAGCCGTTGACTGATCTGCTCCATAAAGGTGTTAAATTTGAGTGGACAGAAAAATGTCAGGAAAGCTTTCAGACACTCAAAGATAAGTTGACATCTGCTCCAGTGCTAGCACCCCCGGATTCCCAAAAGGACTTTGTGATATATTGCGACGCATCCCGTCAAGGATTAGGATGTGTCCTAATGCAAGAGCGCAAAGTAATTGCTTATGGCTCTCGTCAATTGCGTCCTCACGAGGAAAATTATCCAGTACATGATCTCGAGCTTGCTACAGTTATTTATGCCTTGAAGCTGTGGCGACATTACCTTCTCGGTAATCGTTGCGAGATGTACATGGACCACCAGAGTTTGAAGTACCTGTACACCCAACCAGATCTGAACCTTCGTCAACAGAGATGGCTCGAGACAATAGCCGATTATGACATGAATATTTCTTATACCCCTAGCAAGGCTAATGTAATGGCCGATGCCTTGAGTCGCAAGGCTTATTGCAACAATCTCATGGTTCAGGAAGCGCAACCTATGCTTTATGAAGAACTTCGCAAGTTGAACCTTCACATTGTTCCACAGGGTCATCTCAATACCCTGGTTGTTGAATCAGAGCTCGATGACCTCATCAAGCATATACAGAAGGCTGACTCTGAGGTCGAGAAAATTAAGCGAGATATCAAAAGGGGAAAGCCCTTATTCTTCACCATTGCTACTGATGGCGTCTTGTACTTCAAAAACCGCTTAGTGGTTCCTAGAATGGGACACCTGAATCTGACCCCGCGTGTCATGAAAGAAGCTCATGATACGCCTCTTTCAATTCACCCTGGTAGTACCAAGATGTACCAAGACATCCGACAGAGATATTGGTGGCCTGATATGAAGCGAGATATTGCTTAGTATGTCGCTGAGTGTGACGTTTGCCGTCGCATCAAAGCAGAACATCAAAGGCCTGCTGGAACTCTGCAACCCCTTGAAATTCCTGAATGGAAATGGGACAAAGTCAAAATGGATTTCATTACTAGTTTTCCCAGATCACAGAAGGGTCATGATGCTATCTTCGTCGTCATTGACCGATTCTCAAAGGTTGCTCACTTTCTGCCAGTCAAGGAGACAATCACTGCTAGTCAGTTAGCAGACTTGTATGTTTCCAGAATCGTGTCACTCCACGGTGTTCCGTTGGAGATCAGTTTAGATCGTGGCAGCCTCTTTACTTCAAGGTTTTGGAACAGTTTCCAAGAAGCTATGGGAACTCATCTGTCCTTCAGCACCGCTTTTCACCCCCAGTTCCAGGGACAAGTGGAACGAGTCAATCAAGTGCTTGAAGATATGCTTCGAGCTTGTGTCATCTCATTCGGTAAGAAATGGGAAGAATCTCTCCCGTATGCCGAATTCTCTTACAACAATAGCTATCAAGCTAGTCTGAAGATGGCACCCTTTGAAGTTCTTTATGGACGTAAATGCCGAACCCCTCTGAATTGGTCAGAAACTGGGGAACGATCACTCGTCGGACCGGACATTATTCAACAAGCAGAAGAGCAAGTCCGCATTGTCCGTGAACATTTGAAAGCTGCTCAGTCTCGTCAAAAGAGCAACTATGACCGAAGCACAAGGTAATGGTCTATCAGCCTGGCGAGCAAGCTTACCTTCGTGTCACTCCAATGAAGGGCACTCATCGATTTGGAATCAAAGGCAAGTTAGCTCCTCGCTACATTGGCCCGTTCCGTATCCTCTCCCGTCGAGGAGAAGTGGCATATCAATTGGAATTGCCGCCAAACCTTTCTCAAGTGCATGATGTCTTTCATGTGTCGCAACTCCGACGCTGCTTCAAGGATCCTATCCGAGCAGTGGATCATGAAGTGCTTGAGTTACGAGAAGATCTATCTTATCAAGAGTATCCGATCCGCATTCTCGATCAAGCTGAATGACGAACTCGTCAGAAGTCGATCATGTTCCTTAAAGTTCGGTGGTCGAATCATTCTGAAGATGAAGCCACTTGGGAACGCGAGGATCGTCTTCGTGAAGAATACCCTACTTTCTTTCAGACTACCTCTTAATTCTCGGGACGAGAATTTCTTTTAGAGGAGGAGAATTGTAACATCCCCATGTAATAGCTATAGTGATCACCCTCTGACAATGCCAAGTCACCATGCTTAACAGTGCTTGATCATCATTTGCATCATATCTCATTTCAAATTCCAAATCCAAATTGAAATTCAAATTTAAAGTGAAAAATAAAAGTTGTTTAAATTGGAAACAAAAATGTTCATTAAATAGAAAATAATCTATTTCTAATTATGTTAAGAAAAACAACATCACCATCAACTTAAAAATGAGTCTAACATTCTAAAACAGTAGTAAAACAACAACATTTAACACCCTTTTATTTAATTGAATTGCAAATGAAATCATAATATCTTCAAATCAATTTCTGGTGGTAGGTAATATTGCATTGTAATATTTGAACCAAATCACATATTTTACAAAAGTCATTAAGTGGCCTAACAATTTACAAAACAGAAGAAAAGACAGAAAGCAGAAAAAGAAAAAGAAAAGGAACAAAGGACCACTGTGCACTTGGGCCGCAAGTGCACAGTAGCCAGCCCAGCCCGCCACCCCGGTCGTCGTCCTCCTCGGCAGCTGTCGCCTGGCGCGCGCGCCCGAGCGCGGATGGCCTCGCTGTCGGCCATCCTGCGGCTCCCCGACGCCGCTAAAGCCTCCCCGTGCGCCTCTCCCTTCCCCCGAAACCCTAGAGCCCCCAGTTTCCCCCCTCGTTCTCTCCATCGCCCCATTCGAGCTCGCCCGAAAACGGCCGCCATCGCCGTCGTCGATCCCGCGTTCTCCGACGTCCCCAAGCTCCGCCAAGATGCCGTAGAGGATCGCCGTCGTCCTCCACGTCGTCCGGTGCAAGTCATCGGGGCCGGGGAGCACCACATCGAGCTCCTCGAGCTCATCTTCCTCCTCGGGTCACCGGCGACCATCGCCGATTCCGGCGCCACCTGTAGCTACTAAACCCTCGCCGGCTCTCCGTAGCCTCCCGGTGAGCCTCCCCTCATTTCCCGTCTGCATTGGAGATGGCCGAACTCCATGCCGCCGATGAGCTCGTCGCCGTCCATTTAGTCGCCGTCAAGCTCGTCTAAGCTCGGCAACGCGCTCAGTGCAGCCGTAGGACTCCAACGCGCCCAACCCCGTAGCTCGCCGTGCCCTACGGCGACTAAACCGAGCTCGCCCGAAACACCGCGTCGCCGGCGAGGTCGTAGCGCTCGACTCCGGCCGTCTCAGCCGCTCCGACCACCGCCATTCGCCATGGCATCGTCTTGTCATTCGAAAGAGCCCAGCCGCGCATCAAACGCTGGCCTGTGGCCGTTTTTCGACCACACCCGAAGCCGCGCCGCCGCGAAACGAGCTCGCCGGCGTTATTCCGGCGAGTCTCCGGCCGCCGTCCGACGTGGACTGGCGGGTGGGCCCCCTGTGACGCTGACGGGTGGGTCCCGTTGACCAGTTGACTAAGTCAACTGCTGACGTGGCACCCACTGGCACTGACTTGTGGGTCCAGCAGCTAATTAACCCGGTTTAAGTTTAAATAAAATTTAATTAGCTAATCACTCAGTGACAGGTGGGTCCTGCTAGTTAATTAGGTTAATTAACTAAATAAAACTCTGTTTAAATAAAACTAGTTAAACCGTAAGTTAGTTGAAAATAATTTATATATGAAAAATGATCAGAAAAATATGAAGAATCCGAATATCCTACCCACGTACCTGCCACACCCCTCTAACATACCGAACATGGAACTTTTTGCCCGTATTCGATAGATGAATAGTGCATAAATTTAATAAAATAAATCCAAATAAATTCCTAAATTAACTAAAACAATTATATAGGCAATATATCAGATCTGCACATCGTTTAGGCATGTCATGCATCACTGTTGCATTTGTTGCCATGAATTTATTGTTTCTCCCCCTCCTTCTCTCCCGATAGACGCCGAGACCGACGGTGACGCAACTGAGTATGACCACACTCCCGACGAGCAGCCGTCAGACGACCAACCTCTCTCAGCAGAGCTTCCAGGCAAGCAAACCCCCTTGACGCATGCCTATATCACCTATTCCTTCTCCCTCCTGCTTGCATTAGAAATTGCTACTGTTTTGTTTTATCCTATTCTGATGCATAGCCTGTTCTTGTAACCGTTATTGATGCCTGCCTGTTATCCTAAACTGCTTAGTATAGGTTGGATGGAAAACCATCTGTGGCCCCTCTTCCTTGCTATAGTTTCCCCGCCTTAGTACCCGTGCCCCGGTCGATGTGATCGAACGGGTTGAGAACAGCACATCACCGCACATTCCCCCTTAAGTTGCTCGACTCTACAAAGCTACCATCGAGTGCCGAGGGTTATACCTCTTATCTCACTTCCGATGATACCTCTGTAGAATAGCTATCCGGTTGTGGGAAACCAAGGGTGATTCCTCTTTCATCACCTCCGATAAAGTTCCTATCGTGCAACTCCTCGAGTGGGAATCCTTCGAGGGTGATTCCTCGGATCCCTTCTCGATACTTGGACACATGGTTACTTTGACCTTTATTACAGGCGGGTCGACCCCGAGGGGTACCCGCGGGGAAATGTGAAGTCGGGTTTGCCAGGAGGGCACCCGCGAGTGATACTGTGGCGGAACGATAGGGCAGGCGGAGACCTCCCTGATCGATATCCGTGTGTTACCAAGTCGGAGCGAGAGGTAGTCTGATCGCCTCTGCGAGTTACTAAATACGCCTAACGGATTTGGGTATTTGATCTGAGTGGGTCGTTGGCCCTATACGCACTACCACCACGTGGGATAATGGTTTTTGGGACCCTCTGCGTCATTGTTTCTCCTGAAAGCTCTTCAGATGTCACAGTTCAGAGATGCGGGCTGATTGCTGGGGTGGGCTGGATACGTCACTGTGTATACAGTGTCGTGCCTGGGCCCCAGCCGGTCACGCAACTGTAGGAGATATGCCCTAGAGGCAATAATAAATGTTATTGATTATCTCCCTGTTCATAATTAGGTTTATGTTCCATGCTATAACTGCTATGGTTCTCGAGTCTGCAATAACCACGAGGCTCGGAGGAAGACTCATATGCACGTGTGGGATAATAAACGGTAAAATGTATTCCTAGTCAAGCCTCTATGACTGGCTCAAGTATTGCATGATGATCCTGTTTTCCTGATCATGGGCATGGCTATGCCGGCAATTTTGAGGGCACAATTGTTGGTAGAACACTTGTGTTGAATCGACCCGATTGATGTTATGCTATGAGATACATTCGTCATAAGTTTATGGTTAATAACACAGAGAAGTTAATGTTTGCATAATTCCTTAGACCATGAGAGTGTCGAGTTTCTTCATGCTTGCTTCATGAACTTTGGGGTTTGTTAAGCGTCATCCGTAAATGGGTGGCTATTACGGCGGCTTACGGGTTCATGGAAAAGTATGTCAAGGGACTTGATAGCTCAAGATTGGGATTTGCTCCTCCGACGATGGAGAGATATCTCTGGGCCCTCTCGGTGTTACGGTATGCATCATCGTCTGGCCAGACACAGGGTGATTTGATCACAGGGATGCCGGAACACGGGAACGAGAAAAGAGAACAATACCGGCAACGAGGTAACTGGCATTGTGGACAAGTGTTGATCCACGAGGATGCCGATGTTTCTCACCTCGGGTAATTGTAACATATCGCGAAGCAACAGGAATAGCACACGGCAACTGGAGGTTCACTCGAATATTCATTCGTGTGGGTATAGGGGTCAATATGGGTGTCCACGGCTCCGATGTTGATCATTGATCGGAAAGTGTTCCGGGTCATGTCTATACTTCACCGAACCTATAGGGTCACACGCTTAAGGGTCATCTATCTGCTGAATACTAGACGGGGAGTCTGAGAGAAATTCACCGAAAAAGTTTCGGACAAAACGGAAACGTTCCGGAGAGGATATCGGAATAATTCCGGTAAAACTGAAAAGTTGTTTCAGAGGATACCATAAAGTCAGATTGGTTTCGGCACATGCCTGATAATTCTTGGAGGGTGCCAGAATCGTTCTGGAAACTTTCTGGAATTTTCCGGGATGAAAACCGGAAATGTTCCGGAGCTGCCGGAACCGCTTCAGATGCTTTTCGCAGATGAAAATCACTAAACCGGAATTGTTCCGGATCGCATTGAAACTTATTTTAGTGGGTACTGGAATTGTTCTAAGCCCACATAAATATTTTCAGTTCGACCGGACGCTGAAAAATGTCGTCGTGAATAGTGAAATCAGATTTATGGATATGGTTGGAAGTTGGCTTTCCACAAATATCTTCCCAAGATATTTTGGGATGACATGGCATTTTGGATATGCCCATGCTACCCCTTGTTTTTCCTATAAATAGAGGGGGTGAGGGCTGCCATATTTCCAATCCTTGCTCTCACATACACATGCCATGACATTTCTGGCTTCTCTCTCCCTCCCAGCGAAATAGTTTCGTAGAGCCGAAAGGCTGTCTGGGTTCCGGTGGGAACTAGTTCTGGACGGCGAAGCCCTGCCGGATAGATGACACCGTATGTGTGCAACTCTGTAGAGAGATCGTAGTTTCGGTCTTAGTTCGAGAGTGCCTCCCGAAGGGCTGTCCGAGTTACAGTTTGTGTTTCGGGTGTCCTCCCGAAGGGCTGTCCGAGTGACCCGCCCGAAGGGCTGTCCGTGAGGCCTCCCGGAGGGCTGTCCGAGGATCCGTCCGGTGGGACTATCCGAGGGACTGTCCAGAGGCCTCCCGGAGGGCTGTCCGAGGATCCGTCCGGTGGGACTATCCGAGGGACTGTCCAGGGACCTCCCGAAGGGCTGTCCGAGGATCCGTCCGGTGGGACTATCCGAGGGACTGTCCAGGGACCTCCCGAAGGGCTGTCCGAGGATCCGTCCGGTGGGACTATCCGAGGGACTGTCCCGATGCCTCCCGAAGGGCTGCCCGGAGATCCGCCCGGTGAGCTGACGTGGGAGTACATCCTCGCGGTTGGGAGGTTGTAAATCCTAGCTGCGGGGATCTGCACCGCCGATCGTCATCGACTCTACTTCCGCTGCGCTACGAGTCGGTAACGAAACAGATCAAACCTTGTATGCAGTCTCCATAGTGATCCTGGGCTGGTACGTAGGTCGGAAATTTTTTGTTTTCTGCTGCGTTACCCAACAGTGGCATCAAGAGCCGTGCTATGCGAAGATGCAGGTTACGATCTAGAATACATGAGATGTATGGGTGTTGCACAATATAATTAGGTAGTAGATGAGTTCTATTGCTGAAAATTATTTGTGCGGGTGACAGATGAAGTCTGTTACCCGATGTTCTTGTTGCTTCCCTAGAATTTGCGTTTGCTCAATCTCGAGACAGTATGGTGGAATTTCACAAAGTTCTGGCAATCCGCGATCCTGATTGATCAACGAAGTGCTTCAGTTCTTTGGGTTCCGCCATAGTCAAAAGAAAGATGAAATTCGCAGATGAAAGGGCATTGCAGATATGATCTGCACGGGGGTCATGCGTATGACGAAGTTTAGTATGGGGCTCGAGATTTAATTATCTCGTGTTTCATACACCCCGCGATGTTAATCTAGCGACTTGAATTATCATACTTGATGATAATACGTAGGTAGCTTCGGTTTGTTCGAAACCTTAGAAGCCACGTAAAATGAAATTTGCATAAACCAACTAGAGGCGTCTAACTTGGTTTTGCAGGATGGTTTGCATGTGCATATGATGTGGTATAGCAGTGCTCATATTAATTCGATTATGTATGAGATGACTATATGATGTAAATTAACATGACCTGCGTGTCATGATTCGGCATGATGGCTGGAGCCATATGATTGTCACTTTAATGACCTGCGTGTCAACCTTAAGTAATGCACTTATTTTATTAGCTATAGAGATAGCAATATTATCTGGTGCATCGACAAGGTGGTGGCAATCTTCGCGAAGGTGAACACCGACGCGAATGCCGGAGACGAAGAAATACAAGAGTTCTCCGTCAGAAAGGGCTATACCATATCTTGCTATTATGAATTGCCTGAGATGTTTATCCCTTATGATGCACCCTTTTGATTGCGCGGTAGTCGCTTTTATTAGGGTGATCTCTCACAAAAATATCAAGTAGTTAGTGTTCTCCCAAGTGTAGCACCGTCACGGCACCTAACTTTTCGGGGTATCACATGGATACATGGGTACGAACGATTAGGGATGTGTGAGGCGGGTGAGTTGAGACCTCGCAGCGAGATCACTTGGTTGTCTTGACGTTCAGGCATGAAAGTCATGAGCTCGGAACACACGCATCGAAAGATGAACAAGAGTCACATAGAGATGTGATTGGCAAGTTGGCCTACCGATTGCAATTCTCGTCACTTGAGATGGATACATCCTTGGCGTTGAATTGTAATTTGGATCTTGAATCGCTCACAATCAATTATGAGAGATATTGATTTGAGTGGGAGCGCATTATAGAATTAACTTGTTTAATTCTCAGTGCAATTAATTTTGAACACTGTCTAAGTGTGGTTTGCATAATAGTTGTAGAATAATGGCTCGCGTTTCCACCTTCCCTATTAAAATTGAATAGCTGTTAAATATCTGGTTAAAACTTTACGGCTGGTAACGTAATGTGAGGATTGTCCTCTAGATTGCCGAGAAGGACTTTGTCCTATCGCATACTTTCGGTATTCTCCCGCTAATGCTATGGATCATGTGACTCTCGTCCTTCGATCCAAAAGCTAGAATTCTGTTTTAGTCAAGTGCAATGCGTTTGCTTCCATAAGACCCGAACTTCAAAAGTTTGGATAGTTATGTGATATTCATGGAATCTGAAAATCATTTTCAGAGACAGACAAAAGCTAAAAGATATGAGATATCCAAAGCAATATTTGTTTGCAAACTGTTAGTAAAGGAGTTTACTATGCATTAGACTGATAAGAGAGGGATCCAGAAGAACGCCAGTCATATGATGATGGTGAATAAAACAACAACTTAAAGAGAAAGGAAGTGTCCGAAGGGTGTTAGTGAAACTTTCACGCCTAGGAAGTCCGGGGCTATCGCCACTCTTAAGTTGGGTGCTTCTTCTGAGAGTAGGAGAAATACTGAAAGTTAAACTGTTAGAAGTATAATGGCAAAAGGAAAGAAGACTGGAATATCCAGCTCATGTATGAATGTCATACAAGTTTTTGATG
Source organism: Elymus sibiricus (assembly GCA_039707655.1). Lineage (NCBI taxonomy): Eukaryota > Viridiplantae > Streptophyta > Magnoliopsida > Poales > Poaceae > Elymus > Elymus sibiricus. The sequence continues at coordinate 355,120,722 of CM077664.1, read as the reverse complement.
TAAAGAAGGCTGGTCAAAGATATAGTTCTTAGGAATTATGGTTAAACATGTTAATCACTAATTCTTGGGTATTGTGAGTAAATCACAAAGATACCCGCTCGATTGCATTCTGTTGCAGCTCGATTGAAGAACTACTATGGCCTGAAAGACTAGCCAGGAATGAGGTTTAGATACACGCAGGGAACATAGTAAATGTTACTATACCTTCCAACGGTGTATTCCCTATGTATTTACTTTCATAATTCATTTTAGAGTTTTACACTCTAGCCCATTGCATAAAGTATCTTGCAAGAAGGTTATTCATAAGAGAACTTTTGATGTTCGATGTTATGAATAACATAAGGGCCATATTTTCATTATGAATGAGATGTATGTTATGAATATTGATATTAATACATTACCTCTGGGTTTACTTTCATAATTCATTTTAGAGTTTCACACTCTAGCCCTTTGCATAAGGTATCTTGCAAGAAGGTTGTTCATAAGAGAACTTATGATGTTCGGTGTTATGAATAACATGAAGGGCCATGCTTCCATACAGGATGGGATGTATGCTATGAATATTGATGGTAATATGATACATCCATAAACACTGACGCTAAATGTCGCAAGACTAAAAGAATACCACACAAGTGTGGCACTGCATTTGGTCACATTGGAGAAACCCGCATGGAAATTCCATTATGATGGATTTTGAAGTCGTTTGATTTTGAATCATCTGACACTTGCAAATTTCCTCTGAAAAGTGAAGTGACTGAAATACCGTTCCCAGGCCATAAGGAACGAGCATAGAACATATTGGTGATCATACATTATGATGTGTAGTCCAATAAATGTTGTTGCAAGTAGTGGATTTATCTATCTTCAGAAATGACTCAAGTAGATATATGGATATTTACTTGATGAGACATGAGTCTGGATCTTTTGAAATCATTCGAAAGGTTTTCAAAATGAAGAAGAAAATATTGTAACAAGAAAATTATGTTTCTACAATTCGATTGCAGAAAGGAATATTTGAGTTACAAGTTTAGCGAATGTCTGATGAGTTGTGAAAAGAGTTTCATAACTTACACCTCCCAGAACACCACTGCAAGTGGAAAGTCCGTGAAGATGTAATCGAACCATTTATGACATGGTAAGATCAAAGATGACATAAATAAAATTGCCATTATCCCTTTTAAAGTAATGCTTTAGAGACTGCGGTTTTTACACTGAAAAGAGATCCATCAGGTCAGTTGAAATGACGTCATGGTATGGTACGCCCAACCATGTTAAAACTTTTCTTAACATTTGGAATATGGGGCTTGTGTAAAAGGTTACAAACCTATTCCAAATCAGACAAGTGCTACTTTGTAAGGTTATCCCAAGTCATTGGGTATTTCCCCACCACTATACCGAGGCAAAGGATTTTTGCCGCAAAACGGTATGCTTTTAAAGAGAATAGTTCTTACAAAAGGTGAGTGGGAGGACAGTGCAACTCGACGAGATAACCAGTATCTTCGTCATCAGGTCAAAGGAAAGGAAACTTGGAAGTGATTCCGGAGTTTCCTACTGCGACTGATACGGAAGCCTCTACATGAGATGTATGTACTTCGGTCGAACTTGCAGCTGAACCACGTAGGCAAAGCTCGTGCAAACCTATCAGGTGCGCAAACGAGATATTGTTGTTAGACAACAGTATACCTACAAATACACAAGGAAGCGTTGATGGGCCCTGACTCCGGAATTGGCTAAATGCCAATACAATCCGAGATAGTTTCCATATAAGTGATTCGAGATTAAAATCTTAATACACCTTTCGGAAGACTTAGAGTCTAACGAATATTTATGGAACTAAAAACTGATACGGATAAAATGTTTTATCCATAAAGCTCGACTTGTTGCCATAACAAGTTCAAGGAGTTGACTACGATGAGATTGTCTCACCGTAGCGATGCTTGAAGTCGGTTCGGGTTGAACTAGCAATTAATACATATTTCAATCATGAGATATGAAACATGGATGACAAAAAGATTTCCATCTGATGGAAATGAAACCTAGGACTTGTATGTGATACAGTCCAAAGTAATTTGTCGATCCAGAGGATGCTAGTAAGTATGCAAACTTCAGAGTTCCAGCGATGGACAGAAGAGAGCAAAGTGGAGTTGGAATCTTCGTTTTTGATGAAATGGTCAAGGGGGTTTGACTTCATCAAATGGGTATCGAAGATGCTTGTGATTCAAGAAAGTAAGTGGGAGCATAATAATATTTCTAAAAACCTTGTGTACTTAACACATTGTTAATTGGAAATAAATTTCTTGACACGAATTAGGACTTCATTTGAAAATAGTTTTTCAATGAAGTGCTTAGGCTAAATAGCCTCAATATTAGGCATGATGATCTATGGAGATAGATTTACCTAATGGGGCTAAGCAATGAATACATATTGACAAGATGCTAAAACCTTTTAGCATTTAAAACGCCAAGGAGTGATTCTTGCCGAAGTCACATGGAAAGAGTTTTTGCAAGACTCGGTGTCCCAAAACACTGATGAGTAAAATACATGATGGAGATTCCACACACTCTTGTGTTTGGATTAACCATGTATTCCATGGTATGTAAAAACAAACAGATATGTCCAATACTCCAAAGTTGTTGCGAGTATAGATACCATAGTGATCAAAGTACTGATCATGGGACAACAGTGAAAGATGTCATTAAGTGCTAAGAGTAGTGCTGATGACATGTTTTCTCGCAAGTAGAGATTATGAAGTGCTCGTTGTAAGTGATTACATCGATACAGTCTTCATCAATGCTCCATGCGATTTTCGATTTAAATTGAGGGTTTTGTGTGATACACAATATGGTGGCACGGTAGTTGGAAATTGTTCCAAACAAGATACTGTGGCGAATTCTATAACAAAGGCTAAGTATGTTGATGCTTAAGAAGCGACAAAGAAGTTGTTGAATCATATAGTTCATTCATGAACTTAGTATGGTTCCAAGATGGCTTTGGTCTATGGGACACTATTGCAGATAGTTGCTCCATAGCTCAGTCTGAGGAATCAGGTTTCGACCAATGATTAACACATATGCAAGGCCAAGTCCAGACAAAATATGAATTTTGTGAAAGCGTGAAAACGCAAGGATATGCAAAGTAACACACGGAGCTGAAGTCGTCAGATCCGTTGGATATCAGGCTATACCACATGCGAAGCATATTTTACACCAGTATGCCATAGGTGTAAAGTGCATTAGCATTGACTAGATTATTGACTCTAGTGCAAGTGGGAGTCTGTAGGAGATATGCCCTAGAGGCAATAATAAATGTTATTGATTATCTCCCTGTTCATAATTAGGTTTATGTTCCATGCTATAACTGCTATGGTTCTCGAGTCTGCAATAACCACGAGGCTCGGAGGAAGACTCATATGCACGTGTGGGATAATAAACGGTAAAATGTATTCCTAGTCAAGCCTCTATGACTGGCTCAAGTATTGCATGATGATCCTGTTTTCCTGATCATGGGCATGGCTATGCCGGCAATTTTGAGGGCACAATTGTTGGTAGAACACTTGTGTTGAATCGACCCGATTGATGTTATGCTATGAGATACATTCGTCATAAGTTTATGGTTAATAACACAGAGAAGTTAATGTTTGCATAATTCCTTAGACCATGAGAGTGTCGAGTTTCTTCATGCTTGCTTCATGAACTTTGGGGTTTGTTAAACGTCATCCGTAAATGGGTGGCTATTACGGCGGCTTACGGGTTCATGGAAAAGTATGTCAAGGGACTTGATAGCTCAAGATTGGGATTTGCTCCTCCGACGATGGAGAGATATCTCTGGGCCCTCTCGGTGTTACGGTATCCATCATCGTCTGGCCAGACACAGGGTGATTTGATCACAGGGATGCCGGAACACGGGAACAAGAAAAGAGAACAATACCGGCAACGAGGTAACTGGCATTGTGGACAAGTGTTGATCCACGAGGATGCCGATGTTTCTCACCTCGGGTAATTGTAACATATCGTGAAGCAACAGGAATAGCACACGGCAACTGGAGGTTCACTCGAATATTCATTCGTGTGGGTATAGGGGTCAATATGGGTGTCCACGGCTCCGATGTTGATCATTGATCGGAAAGTGTTCCGGGTCATGTCTATACTTCACCGAACCTATAGGGTCACACGCTTAAGGGTCATCTATCTGCTGAATACTAGACGGGGAGTCTGAGAGAAATTCACCGAAAAAGTTTCGGACAAAACGGAAACGTTCCGGAGAGGATATCGGAATAATTCCGGTAAAACTGAAAAGTTGTTTCAGAGGATACCATAAAGTCAGATTGGTTTCGGCACATGCCTGATAATTCTTGGAGGGTGCCAGAATCGTTCTGGAAACTTTCTGGAATTTTCCGGGATGAAAACCGGAAATGTTCCGGAGCTGCCGGAACCGCTTCAGATGCTTTTCGCAGATGAAAATCACTAAACCGGAATCGTTCCGGATCGCATTGAAACTTATTTTAGTGGGTACTGGAATTGTTCTAAGCCCACATAAATATTTTCAGTTCGACCGGACGCTGAAAAATGTCGTCGTGAATAGTGAAATCAGATTTATGGATATGGTTGGAAGTTGGCTTTCCACAAATATCTTCCCAAGATATTTTGGGATGACATGGCATTTTGGATATGCCCATCCTACCCCTTGTTTTTCCTATAAATAGAGGGGGTGAGGGCTGCCATATTTCCAATCCTTGCTCTCACATACACATGCCATGACATTTCTGGCTTCTCTCTCCCTCCCAGCGAAATAGTTTCGTAGAGCCGAAAGGCTGTCTGGGTTCCGGTGGGAACTAGTTCTGGACGGCGAAGCCCTGCCGGATAGATGACACCGTATGTGTGCAACTCTGTAGAGAGATCGTAGTTTCGGTCTTAGTTCGAGAGTGCCTCCAGAAGGGCTGTCCGAGTTACAGTTTGTGTTTCGGGTGTCCTCCCGAAGGGCTGTCCGAGTGACCCGCCCGAAGGGCTGTCCGTGAGGCCTCCCGGAGGGCTGTCCGAGGATCCGTCCAGTGGGACTATCCGAGAGACTGTCCAGAGGCCTCCCGGAGGGCTGTCCGAGGATCCGTCCGGTGGGACTATCCGAGGGACTGTCCAGGGACCTCCCGAAGGGCTGTCCGAGGATCCGTCCGGTGGGACTATCCGAGGGACTGTCCAGGGACCTCCCGAAGGGCTGTCTGAGGATCCGTCCAGTGGGACTATCCGAGGGATTGTCCCGATGCCTCCCGAAGGGCTGCCCGGAGATCCGTCCGGTGAGCTGACGTGGGAGTACATCCTCGCGGTTGGGAGGTTGTAAATCCTAGCTGCGGGGATCTGCACCGCCGATCGTCATCGACTCTACTTCCGCTGCGCTACGAGTCGGTAACGAAACAGATCAAACCTTGTATGCAGTCTCCATAGTGATCCTGGGCTGGTACGTAGGTCGGAAAATTTTTGTTTTCTGCTGCGTTACCCAACAGCAACGTGCAGGAGTGCAAAGGGCGATGGGCCCAAGACCCCTTCGCACTTAGGATTTAGACCGGCGTGTTGACCTCTCTGCTGAGCCTAGGTAGGACTGCGTCGTGTCGATTACCCGAGGCCGGGCATTACCCAGCAAGTGTGTCCGGCCAGATGTAATCGAGCGTGCTGGGTAACAGTAGTGCACCCCTGCAGGGAAGTTATCTATTCGAATAGCCGTGTCCACGGTAACAGGACGCTCAGAGTTGTATCTTGATCTGCTACAACTACAAATGGATATTGTCACAATGCTAAACTTTTACTACTACTCTCGGAATCACTTTCTCACAGGGAGTCGAGAAAGGATCTCAGGGAGTTACTAAAATATGTTTGATTATATATTAACCTGCTCTACTCTCTTCTGATGCTGCAAGAAATGCTTCAAGATAATAGTCTTCGATAGGCTAGGCGTCTCCCCCTATATTCTGGCATTCTGCAGTTTAGTCCAAGATATAGCCCCATTCCTTTGATAACGATGCATATTTACTATAGTTCTGATGTCAGTCTTGCGAGTACTTTGGATGAGTACTCACAGTTGCTCTGCTATCTTTTTTCCGATACCCAATTGATGAAATCAGACGATGGAGTCCAGGAGCCAGAAGACACCACAGGAGCCTACTACCAGGAGAGTCCCGGAGGCCAGTACTACTGGGTTGAGCCGACCGACCAAGAGTAGTTCGGAGGCCCTAGGCAGGAGGCCTTCGCCTTTCGATCTATAGTCGCTGTTTGTGCTAGCCTTCTTAAGGCAGACTTGACTAACTATGTCTGTACCCAGATATTATTTGTGTGTATGACTTTTGTATTCGGGTCCTCATGACCCCTGGTATGTAATATGAAGATTTATGTTTTAATTTGAGTTTAGAGTTGTGTTGTGATATCTTCCTGTGAGTCCCTGATCTTGATCGTACACATTTGCGTGTATGATTTGTGTACGGTCGAGCAGGGGCGTCACAACCTATTTGAGAGAGCCACACGTTTATCATGATTTGTTAGAATACTCTATGTGCTTCACTTAAATCTTTTGAGCTAGGCAGTTGCTCTAGTACTTCACTTAAATCTTTTTGAGCACGGCGGTGGCTATATTTTGAAGAAAGATTTGAACTCTCATGCTTCACTTATATTATTTTGAGAGTTGATAAGATTAAATTTTGAAGAAATGTTTGCACTCTCATGCTACACTTATTTCTTTTTGAGAGTTGATAATAGTAATGGTAATTTGCACAAGATATGAATTTGGTCCCAAAGTGATGAATATTCAAGAGGGATATAATAAAAACTTTCATGAAAGATCATTGGATATGATAAGTTTGATTCCTTGCAAGAGTTTTGCGATATGGAGATGATAATATGTGAGTCATGTTAGTGAGTAATTGTAATTTAGTAAGAAAATTGGTGTTAAGGTTTGTGATTCCCTATGCATGCACATAAAGTCAATAGTTATGCAACGAAATTATATCCTACTTATGGTGCATTATTCAGTGTTAGTTATGATCAATGCATGTTTATGACCATTTTCGCTTTTTGGTTGGTCGCTTCTCAATCTATTTGCTAGCCTTCATTTGTACTAAGCGGGAATACTGCTTGTGCATCCAACTCCTTAAACCCAAGTTGTGCCAAATGAGTCCACCATACCTACCTATATGCGGTATTTCCATGTCGTTCCAAGTAAATATGCATGTGCCAACTCTAAATTTTCAAAATAATTTTCCGTCTTGTGTGCCCATACCGCTCATGAAGCGGCAGGGGGTGGCCAATATTTTCCATGCTAGGTGTGTTATTCTCACGATGAGTGTTTATTCACTTGTCATTGCACGAGAGAGTGGCAGGTAATAGGGATGCCAAGTCCCGAAATGAAATTTTTTAATATGATGGTAATAATAAATTCGTTGAAAAGTGTTGGTATGGAGGGCACACGTGGATACGGCTAGCCATGGATTGTGAAAGAATGGTGGAAAGGAAATAAACTTTATTTTTTGTTTGGGAACCGCCTATAATGTGTCTAGCATGGAAGATATTGGGAATTCTCGGTCGTTTTCGTTGACAGGAAAAGCATGCCTCTCAAAATAATTTTATCTCTCTAATTTAAGCCTTGAGCTCTGGCACTTTTGCAAATCTCTGCTTCCCTCTGCGAAGGGCCTATCTATTTACTTTTATGCAATTTTTATTTTTACTTTGAGTCTCCATCTTCTCTTACAAAGCACCAACTAGAGGGCACTATTGTCATACTTGTGCATTGGGTGTAGCTAATATTGAGTGTGTTTCATGAATGGATCAATGATTGAGCATAATGGGCTAGGGATAACTTTCTTTAGTGTTGATATTTTGAAAGACATGGTTGCTTGTTAGTATGCTTGAGTATTTATGTCTTCATATCAAACTATAGACTATTTCTTTGAATCATTCAAGTCCAAATATCCATGCTACAAAAGAAAAGAGTATATGATGAATATGATAGGTAGCATTCCACATCAAAAATTCTGTTTTTATCATTTACATACTCGAGGACGAACATGAATTAAGCTTGGGGATGCTTGATACGTCTCCAACGTATCTATAATTTTTGATTGTTCCATGCTATTATAGTATCAATCTTGGATATTTTATATACACTTACAAGCAATTATATATCATTTTTTGGGACTAACCTATTAACTTAGTGCCCAGTGCCAGTTGCTGTTTTTTTGCCTGTTTTTGGTTTTTCAGAATATCAGTAGCAAACGAATTCCAAATGCCACGAAACTTTTTGGAGATTTTTTTCTGGACATAAGAGACACTAGAAGCTTCGGGAGAGGGCCAGAAGACAGAGGAGGTGGCCACGAGCCACCAGGGCACGCCCCAGGGGGGTGGCGTGCCCCGGTGCCTCATGGGCCCACCTCTGCTCCGTTTGACCTAATTCCACCTCTTAAATTCTCTAAAATCGGGAAACCAATAGAGGAGTCCATGAAATACTTTTTTCACCACTGCAAGTTCCTGTTCTCGAGAGATCCCATCTGGAGGCCTTTTCCAGCACTCTGCCGGAGGGGGCTCTCCATCAACCTTGCTGCCCTTCCGATGATGCATGAGTAGTTTGCCATAGACCTTCAGGTCCATAGTTAGTAGCTAGATGGCTTCTTCTCTCTTTTTGATCTTCAATACAATGTTCTCCTCGATGTTCTTGGAGTTCTATCCGATGTAATCACTTTTTGCGGTGTGTTTGTTTGGATCTGATGAATTGTGAGTTTATGATCAGATTATCCATTAATATTATTTGAGTTTTCTCTTAACTCTTTTATGGATGATTGTTATAGCTTCGTATTTCTCTCCGATCTATTGATTTGGTTTGGCCAACTAGATTGATTTATCTTGCAATGGGAGAGGTGCTTTGTAATGGGTTCGATCTTGCAGTGCTCAATCCTAGTGACAGAAAGGGACATGACACGTTTGTATCGTTGCTATTAAGGGTAAAAAGATGGGGTTGATTCATGCATGAGTTTACTTTGTCTACATCAGTACATCTTGCTTAAGGCGTTACTCCGTTCTTTATGAACTTAATACTCTAGATGCATGCTGGATAGCGGTCGATGTGTGGAGTAATAGTAGTAGATGTAGAATCGTTTCGGTCTACTTGTCTCGGACGTGATGCTGACGACCCACAAGTATAGGGGATCAATCATAGTCCTTTCGATAAGTAAGAGTGTCGAACCCAACGAGGAGCAGAAGGAAATGACAAGCGGTTTTCAGCAAGGTATTTTCTGCAGGCACTGAAATTATCGGTAACGAGTAGTTCGATAGCAAGATAATTTGTAACAAGTGACAAGTAGCAATAGTAACAAAGAGTGCAGTAAGGTGGCCCAATCCTTTTTATAGCAAAGGACAAGCTAGAACAATCTCTTATAGTAAAGAAAGCGTTCTCGAGGACACATGAGAATTTCATCTAGTCACTTTCATCATGTTTGTTTGATTCGCCTTCGCTACTTTGATAATTTGATATGTGGGTGGACCGGTGCTTGGGTGCTGCCCTTACTTGGACAAGCCTCCCACTTATGATTACCCCCTCTCACAAGCATCCGCAACTACGAAAGAAGAATTAAGATAACTCTAACCATAGCATTAAACATATGGATCCAAATCAGCCCCTTACTGAATAGCGCATAAACTGGGGTTTAAGATTCTGTCACTCTAGCAACCCATCATCTAATTACTACTCCACAATGCATTCTCTTAGGCCCAAAGATGGTGAAGTGTCATGTAGTCGACGTTCACATAACACCACTAAGAGAATCAACAACATACATATCATCAAAATATCGAACGAATACCAAATTCACATGATTACTTATGACAAGACTTCTCCCATGTCCTCAAGAACAAAAGTAACTACTCACAAACCATATTCATGCCCAAGATCAGAGGAGTATTGAATAGCATATTGGATCTGAACATATAATCTTCCACCAAATAAACCAACAAGCATCAACTACAAGATGTAATCAACACTACTAGCAACCCACAGGTACCAATCTGAGGTTTTGAGAAAAAGATTGAATACAAGAGATGAACTAGGGTTTGAGATGAGTTGGTGCTGGTGAAGATGTTGATGAAGATTGGTCCTCCCACGATGAGAGGATCGTTGGTGTTGTCGATGGCGATGATTTCCCCCTCCCGGAGGGAAGTATCCCCGGCAGAATCTCTCCGGCGGAGAGCAAAATTGCTCCTGCCCTGGTTCCGCCTCGAGACGGCGGTGCACCGTCCCAAAAGTCTTCTTCTTATTTTTTCAAGGGAAAATGGGCTTATATACCAGAAAATGGGGGCCAGAGGCTGGACAGGGGCCCCACGAGGTACCAGGGCGCGCCTGGGGGGGGGGGGGGTGGCGCGCCATTTCTTGTTTCCAGTATTTTTTATTTATTCCAAAATAATTCTCCATGAAATTTCAGCTCATTTGGATATGTGCAGAATAGGTATCTCTGATATAGCTTTTTTAGGTCTAGAATTCCAGCTGCCGGCTTTCCCCCTCTTTGTGTAAATCTTGCATATTAAGAGAGAAAAGGCATTAGAATTGCTCCACAAAGTGTTATATTGATCAAAAACACTATAAATAACAGTAGCAAAACATGATGCAAAATGGACGTATCATATGCCTATATACATGATCATTGCCTTGGATATCGTCATGATTATTTGCTTTTCTATCAATTGCCCAATAGTATTTTGTTCACCCACCGTATGCTATTTTCAAGAGAGAAGCCTCTAGTGAAAACTATGGCACCCGGGTCTACCTTTATCATATATTGAAAATCCTAAAAATTGCAGCAAGGTATTTTTGGATTTTATATATGATGGATAAATGACCCGGGGGCCATAGTTTTCACTAGAGGCTTCTCTCTCGAACAACATAGCATACGGTGGGTAAACAAATTACTGTTGGGCAATTGATAGAAAAGCGCATAGTTATGACGATATTCAAGGCAATGATCATGTATATAGGCATCACGTCCAAGACAAGTAGACCGACTCCTGCCTGCATGTACTACTATTACTCCACCCATCGACCGCTATCCAGCATGCATCTAGGGTATTAAGTTAATGAAAACAGAGTAACGCCTTAAGCAAGATGACATGATGTAGACAAAGTAAACTCAAGCAATATGAATAAACCCCATCGTTTTATCCTTAATGGCAACAATACAAATACGTGTCTTGTCCCTTTCTGTCACTGGGATAGAGCACCGCAAGATTGAACCCATTACAAAGCACCTCTCCCATTGCAAGATAAATCAATCTAGTTGGCCAAACAAAACGGATAGATCGGAGAGAAATACAAAGCTATAACAATCATGCATAAAAGAATTCAGAAAAGACTCAAATATTTCTCATGAATAATCTGATCATAAACCCACAATTCATCGGATCCCAACAAACACACCGAAAAAGAAGATTACATTGAATAGAACTCCAAGAACATCGAGGAGAACATTATATTGAATATCAAAGATAGAGAAAAAGCCATCTAGCTACTAGCTATGGACCCGTGGGTCTATGGTAAACTACTCACACACCATCGAAAGGGCAGCAAGGTTGATGTAGAAGCCCTCCGTGATCGATCCCCCCTCTGGCAGATCGCTGGAAAAGGCCTCCAGATGGGATCGCGGAAGAACAGAAGCTTGCGGCGGCGGAAAAGTTATTCGAGGTGGCTCTCTGGTATATGGGGAATATTTGAGAATTTATAGGCTTGGAAATAGGTTAAGAGGTGCCACGAGGGGCCCACAAGCCTGGGGGGCACGCCTCCCGAGCTTGTCGCTCCCTCGTGACTCGTATGGCCTTCTCCCGAACCTTCTAGGGTCTCTCTTGGTCCAGAAAAAAATAATCCAAAGTTTTTTCTTCGTTTGGACTCCGTTTGATATTGATTTTTCAAAAAGCCAAAAACAAGCAAAAAATAGCAAATGGCACTGGGCACTAGGTTAAGAGGTTAATCCCAAAAATGATATATAATTGCATACAAAACATCCAAGATTGATACTATAATAGCATGAAACAATCAAAAATTATAGATATGTTGGAGACGTATCAGTTCACTTGTGTCATCTCTCTCGAAAGCAAGGTGTCGAAGGGTAAATAAATTACTGTTGGGCAATTGATAGAATTGAGCATAGGTATGATGATCATCCATGGCATAATCTCACATAGGCATTACGTTCGTGACAAGTAGACCGTTAAACTTACTGACGTGTACTACTATTACTCCACCCCAAGACCGCTATCCAGCATGCATCTCAAAGTATTAAGTTCATAACAAATAGAGTAATGCAATATGATGATATAATGTAGACAGAATAAGATCAATCAATATGACCAAACCCCGTCATTTTATCATTAGTGGCAACAACACAATACGTGCCTTGCCCCTTTTGTCACTGGGCAGGATCACCGCACAATTTAACCCACTACTATGCACCACTCCCTCTAAAGATCTACTCATCTAATTGGCCAAAGAAGACTGATAAATCGGAAAGAGTACATAGCTATAAAATTACACAAGAGAGAAACTTCAAGAGATTCAAAATAGTTCAATGGATAATCTGGTCATAAACCCAAAATTCATCGGATCCCAACAAACACATATCGCAAAAGATTACATCAGATTGATATTAGAGAAGATCATTGTATTGAATCAAAAGAGAGAGAGAGAAAGTCATCTAGCTACTACTATGGACCCGTATGTCCTAAAGGAACTACTCATGCACACATCATCATGGAGGCATCAAGGTTGATGAAGACGACCTCCCAAATGATTCCTACCTCCGGTAGAGTACCGGAACATGGCTCCAGATGGAATCACTTCGCAACAGTGGTTTGCGGCAGCAATAAAATTGTCTCTAGTCTCGCTTGAGAGGTTTCTGTATCTATAGGGATTTAGGGCGGTGGAATTAGGGCAAACAGAGCTACGAGGGGGCCACAAGTCAGGGTGGCGCACTTACCCCCTAGGGGTGCCCCTGGCTTGTGGGTCCCTCGTAAGTCTTCTGGCCCTCCCCCGAAGCTTCTAGGGTCTCTTATGTTTCAGAAAAAATCCATGTAAAATTTCATCGTGTTTGGACTTCTATAGGTATGGTTTTTCTGCGAAGCAAAAAACATGCAAAAAACAGGAACCGGCACTGGCCACTAAGTTAATAGGTTAGTCCATAAAAATAATATAAAATGATATATAAAGCATACAAAAGTAATAATATAATAGCATGAAATAATCAAAAATTATAGATACGTTGGAGACGTATCAGGTCGCACAGGCATTTTGAGTCCTTGCACATTGGGCATTATGAATGAGAACCCTAATATTAGAACAAGAAAAAAATGCATGCCCCACTATTCTGGGGTGCGGATTACGAATATGAATATAACACCGAGCACAAAAGAAGCAGACCACCATGTTTTGAAGGAGATTAAGTTAGATACATGCAAATTTACCTGGATCTCATGCCTTGCACTCACCTCATTGGGGTTTTCTTGCCTACAGTGAGTGCGAATGGTAACAACAGACGAACGGCGACAGTAGCTATCATTGGTGCCTACTTCCTCGACGGCCTCCTGAAATGGTGAAGGACCATAATCAAGAAGTTGAAGGAGCAGAAGAGGCAGAGGAGTCTATGTTTAATAGCATGACCTAAAAACGACCACCTTGTCCACCATGGCCACCTGACATCCTGACCACGACAGCGCTGCCGTGTCGGCCCTCGTGCTCGCCGCTGTGATGTTGCCTGCTCACGCTTGCATGCCATTCTCGTTTCTGTGTCCCCCCGGCTCAGAGGAACCGGAACACCCCGTATTCCAGCCCAGAGATCAAGTCTTCTGGAATACGGCACTGCTTGGCATAGAACAGAACAACTCTATATTACAAATAATATGAGTACAAAGGGTCTGATGTCACAAAAGATTACATCGGAACAGCGACACTATGCCTGCTAAGGTAGCTCTATGCTAGCAGCGGAACATCTCATAGCGGAATAACTTCTAGCAGCGGAACAACGACGACGGTGATGGACGCCACTCCGCAGGGACTCTGGCTGGAGCACATCCTAGCTCGCAACTCAAGCAATCAATCATGGCATCACCTGCAATCTGGCATGACACGCTAGGTGAGTACTTTGAATGTACTCGCAAGCTCACAGCAACCAAAGCAATCAAGACAAACAACAGCATGGCATTTACAGGTTAATTGAAGAGCATGATACAACTAGAACAGTATGAGATGAGCATGGCATGTACATGTTAATCCGGATATGAACATGATGATACTAGCACTAGCATGAGAGGGGGGGGGGTTGATGTTTAAGGTCCCTTGGACGAACTTACTCTTCTCGGAGGTTATCTCGTAACCACCATATGTAACAAACTTACTGTCGTGAACATCACACGATCACCTCAGGATCAACCAAGCTCGGTATCAACTATACCATCTTGATCATCACATGACCACACGGAGCTTGATCTCTACCTGTGATCATCGCATGACCACATAAAGATCAACCAACTTCTTTTCTCATGGAACTAGGGTTGTTTATTATTTAGGTTAATATTACTGTTGACTGCTACTTGCAGCTTGCGTTGGTATTATCCCCGAAGAGGAAGGGATGATGCAGCATAGCAGAGGTAAGTATTTCCCTTAGTTATGAAACCAAGGTTATCAATCCAGTAGGAGAACCACGCAACACCTCGTTAGCAGTACCTGCACACAAACAACAAATCCTTGCACCCAACGCAAACGAGGGGTTGTCAATCCCTCGGCGGTAAGTTGCAAGATTAAATTTTATGTGATAGATAGATAGATTGAAACAAAAATACAAAATAAAATAAGTAAAATAAAATTGCAGCAATATTTTTAGTGTTTTAGTAATATGATTTAGATAGACCCGGGGGCCATAGTTTTCACTAGAGGCTTCTCTCATAGAAAATAGCATACGGTGGGTAGACAAATTACTGTTGGGCAGTTGATAGAAAAGAAAATAATCATGACGATATCCAAGGCAATGATCATGTATATAGGCATCACGTCCGAGACAAGTAGACCGACTCTTGCCTGCATCTACTACTATTACTCCAAACATCGACCGCTATCAGCATGCATCTAGCGTATTAAGTCCATAAAGAACGGAGTAACGCCTTAAGAACGATGACATGATGTAGACAAGATAAACTCACGTATGAATAAACCCCATCTTTTTACCCTTAATAGCAATGATACATACGTGTCATGTCCCTTTCTGTCACTGGGATTGAGCACCGCAAGATTGAACCCATTACAAAGCACCTCTTCCCATCGCAAGATAAATCAATCTAGTTGGCCAAACCAAATCAATAGATCGGAGAAGAAATACGAAGCTATAATAATCATGCATAAAAGAGATCAGAGAAGACTCAAATAATATTCATGGATAATCTGATCATAAACTCACAATTCATCGGATCCCAACAAACACACCGCAAATAGTGATTACATCGCATAGAACTCCAAGAACATCGAGGAGAACATTGTATTGAAGATCAAAAAGGGAGAAGAAGCCATCTAGCTACTAACTATGGACCCGAAGGTCTGTGGTAAACTACTCACGCATCATCGGATAGGCAGCAAGGTTGATGTCGAGCCCCTCCGTGATCGATTCCCCCTCCGGCGTGGTACCGGAGAAGGACCCCAGATGGGATCTCTCGAGAACAGAAACTTGCGGCAGCGGCAAAAGTATTTCGTGGACTCCCCTGAGAGTTTCTGATTTTTTTTGAATTTATAGTAGAGGAATTAGGTTAAACGGAGCTGGGATGGGCCCATGAGGCACCAGGGCCCGCCCTGGTGGCTCGTGGCCACCTCCTCTGGCGTCTGGTATTCTCCCGAAACTTCTAGTGTTGTATATGTCCAGAAAAAAAATCTCCAAAAAGTTTCGTGGCATTTGGACTTCGTTTGGTATTGATTTTCTGTAAAACAAAAACAGGGCAGAAAATAGCAACTGGCACTGGGCACTAAGTTAATAGGTTAGTCCCAAAAAATGATATATAATTGCTGTAAATGCTTATAAAAACATCCAAGATTTATAATATAACAGCATGGAACAATCAAAAATTATAGATACGTTGGAGACGTATCAGCATCCCCAAGCTTAATTCCTGCTCGTCCTCGAGTAGGTAAATGATAAAAACAGAATTTTTGATGTGGAATGCTGCCTAACATATTCATCATATATTCTTTTCTTTTGTAGCATGGACATTGGACTTGAATGATTCAAAGCAATAGTCTATAATTTGACATGAAGATATAAATACTCAAGCATGCTAACAAGCAACCATGTCTTTCAAAATATCAACACTAAAGAAAGTTATCCCTAGCCCATTATGCTCAATCATTGATCCATTCATGAAACACACTCAATATTAGCTACACCCAATGCACAAGTATGACAATAGTGCTCTCTAGTTGGTGCTTTGTAAGAGAAGATGGAGACTCAAAGTAAAAATAAAAATTGCATAAAAGTAAATAGATAGGCCCTTCGCAGAGGGAAGCAGAGATTTGCAAAAGTGCCAGAGCTCAAGGCTTAAATTAGAGAGATAAAATTATTTTGAGAGGCATGCTTTTCCTGTCAACGAAAACGACCGAGAATTCCCAATATCTTCCATGCTAGACACATTATAGGCGGTTCCAAAACGAATACGAAGCTATAACAGTCATCCATAAAAGAGTTAAGAGAAAACTCAAATAATATTAATGGATAATCTGATCATAAACTCACAATTCATCAGATCCAAACAAACACACCGCAAAAAGTGATTACATCGGATAGAACTCCAAGAACATCGAGGAGAACATTGTATTGAAGATCAAAAAGAGAGAAGAAGCCATCTAGCTACTAACTATGGACCTGAAGGTCTATGGCAAACTACTCATGCATCATCGGAAGGGCAGCAAGGTTGATGGAGAGCCCCCTCCGGCAAAGTGCTGGAAAAGGCCTCCAGATGGGATCTCTCGAGAACAGGAACTTGCAGTGGTGAAAAAAGTATTTCGTGGACTCCTCTATTGGTTTCCCGATTTTAGAGAATTTAAGAGGTGGAATTAGGTCAAACGGAGCAGAGGTGGGCCCATGAGGCACCAGGGCACGCCACCCCCCTGGGGCGCGCCCTGGTGGCTCGTGGCCACCTCCTCTGTCTTCTGGCCCTCTCCCGAAGCTTCTAGTGTCTCTTATGTCCAGAAAAAAATCTCCAAAAAGTTTCGTGGCATTTGGAATTCGTTTGCTACTGATATTCTGAAAAACCAAAAACAGGCAAAAAAACAGCAACTGGCACTGGGCACTAAGTTAATAGGTTAGTCCCAAAAAATGATATATAATTGCTTGTAAGTGTATATAAAATATCCAAGATTGATACTATAATAGCATGGAACAATCAAAAATTATAGATACGTTGGAGACGTATCAAGCATCCCCAAGCTTAATTCCTGTTCGTCCTCGAGTATGTAAATGATAAAAACAGAATTTTTGATGTGGAATGCTACCTATCATATTCATCATATACTCTTTTCTTTTGTAGCATGGATATTTGGACTTGAATGATTCAAAGCAATAGTCTATAGTTTGATATGAAGACATAAATACTCAAGCATACTAACAAGCAACCATGTCTTTCAAAATATCAACACTAAAGAAAGTTATCCCTAGCCCGTTATGCTCAATCATTGATCCATTCATGAAACACACTCAAATATTAGCTACACACAATGCACAAGTATGACAATAGTGCTCTCTAGTTGGTGCTTTTGTAAGAGAAGATGGAGACTCAAATAAAAATAAAAATTGGATAAAAGTAAATAGACAGGCCCTTCGCAAAGGGAAGCAGAGATTTGTCAAATGTGCCAGAGCTCAAAGCTTTAAATTTAGAGAGATAAAAAAATTTGGGAGGCATGCTTTTCCTGTCAACGAAAACAACTGAGAATTCCCAATATTTTCCATGCTAGATACATCATAGGCAGTTCCCAAACAGAAAGTAAAGTTTATTTCCTTTCCACCATTCTTTCACAATCTATGGCTAGCTGTATCCATGGGTGCCCTCCATACCATCACTTTCCAAGGAATTTTGTTATTATTAATTTTTGATTTCAATGTGGGACTGGGCATCCCTATTACCAACCACACTCTCGTGCAATGACAAGTGAATAAACACTCATCGTGAGAATAACACACCTAGCATGGAAAATATTGGCCACTCCCTTCCGCATCGTGAGCGGTACGGGCACACAAAACGGAAAATTATTTTGAAAATTAGAGTTGGCACACGCAAATTTACTTGGAACGACATGGAAATACCGCATATAGGTAGATATGGTGTACTCATTTGGCACAACTTGGGTTTAAGGAGTTTGGATGCACAAGCAGTATTTCCGCTTAGTACAAATGAAGGCTAGCAAATAGATTGAGAAGCATCCAACCAAAAAACGAAAACGGTCATAAACATGCATTGAACATAACTAACACCGAATAATGTACCATAAGTAGGATATAATTTCTTTGCATAACTATTGACTTAATGTGCATGCATAGGGAATCACAAAAATTAACACTAATATTCTTACTAAATCACAATTACTCACTAACATGACTCACATATTATCATCTCCATATCGCAAAACTATTGCAAGGAATCACACTCATCATATCCAATGATCTATATGAAAGTTTTTATTATATCCCTCTTGAATATTCATCACTTTGGGACCAAATTCATATCTTGTGCAAATTACCGTTACTTTCATCAACTCTCAAAAAGATTTAAGTGAAGCATGAGAGTGCAAATATTTCTTCAAAAAATTTCAATCTTATCAATTCTCAAAATAATATAAGTGAAGCATGAGAATTTATTTTTTCAAAATATCAACTCTCAAAATAATATAAGTGAAGCATGAGAGTTCATTTCTTCAAAAAAATTATCAACTCTCAAAATAATATAAGTGAAGCATGAGAGTTTATTTCTTCAAAATTTAGCCACCACCGTGCTCAAAAAGATTTAAGTGAAGCACTAGAGCAACTGCCTAGCCCAAAAAATTTAAGTGAAGCACATAGAGTATTCTTACAAATTATGATGAATGTGTGGCTCTCTCAAAATAGGTGTGTCCATAAAAGATGATTGTGACAAACTAAAAAGCAAACAAAGCAAAGACTCATATAATACAAGACGCTCCAAGCAAAACACATATCATGTGACGAATAAAAATATAGCTCCAAGTAAAATTACCGATGGTTGTTAGAAGAAAGAGGGGATGCCTTCCGGGGCATCCCCAAGCTTAGACGCTTGAGTCTTCCTAGAATATTACCTTGGCGTGCCTCGGGCATCCCCAAGCTTAGGCTTTTGCTACTCGTTATTCCTTCATCCATCGTGATCTCACCCAAAACTTGAAAACTTCAATCACACAAAACTCAACAAAACCTTCGTGAGATCCGTTAGTATAACAAAATAAATCACTACTATAAGTACTGTTTCAAACCCATTCATATTTTATTTTTGCATTATACCTACTGTATTCTAACTTCTCCATGGCTTATACCCCCCGATACAATCCATAGTTTCATCAAAACAAGCAAGCAATACATCAAAAAACAGAATCTGTCAAAAATAGAACAGTCTGTAGCAATCTATTTAAAAGCCATACTTCTGTAACACCAAAACTTCTGAAAAATTAGGAAAACTTGGGCAATTCATGTACAAATACTGTGTAAAAATTTGAGATTTTTTTCATGCTCCAGTACAGAAACAAAATTCCTGCACTGGACACAAAACTTTCTGTTTTCCAAACAGCATCAATTATACTATCTTCCAAATCATCCCAAAGGTTCTACTTGGCACAAACACTAATTAAAAACACAAAAACACACTCATAACAGTAGAATAAACATGAAAACACATAATAACAGAAAAAAATTATTTTATTCATTGGGTTGCCTCAAAACAAGCGCTAGTGTTTTATGCCCCTAGCAAGGCATATTGCATAGTTTCAAGTATTATTATCCTTCTTCTTCTTAACCAAAGATGTACTTTCATCAGGAGGTTTTTCAAAAGTAATATGAAACACATCATCCATAGAAATTTTAGCATTAGCAAGTTGTCCATCTGCATATCCCTCCTGATTACCGGCTACAATCCAAGAGTATTGTCTATTAACACTATTGAAAACTTGTTGGATTATATGGGTCTATGGGTCGCCCCATTTTCTGGGTTAAGACAAGATGGTAAGTAGGAATCCAGGGCCCAGCGACGAGACCCGGAAGGAGGCCGGCTTGACAGGAGCCCAATGTGCCGACTCACGGAGATGGTCCAAGAAGAGGAAAGTTCCCTGACAAGGTAAGCAAGACCCGGACTAGGATCCGACTTGTAGTAGAAAAGAGACTAGTTGTAGTCCTACTAGGACTCTACATGTAAGCCGGCCCCTTCAACTTATATAAGGAGGGGCAAGGCACCCCAAGAGGGACAGGGGGAGATAGACATACAAACTAGTAGCTCTCGAGATAGAGGTAGCAAAACAGCACCCTTGTAATCGAGATCATCATCATCAATGGCAATCAAGCAGGATGTAGGCTTTTACCTCCACCGTGAGGGGCCGAACCTAGGTAAAACTTGCGTCTCTTGATTCCAACCAACCCCGTTCAAGTTACCACGTAGTTGCGATGGCCTCACCACTAAGTCCTTTTCACGAGGACATCTGCCGTGACAAAACCACGACAGTTGGCGCCCACCGTGGGGCAGCGCACGGTGGTGTTGTGTTCTTGAAGGGAGCTCTTCAGGGATCGAGAAGCTTGCGTTTGAAGAAGAATCGGCATGGAACAATCGTGCAGGATAACCTGGCATGAGACAACCTTGCGGCATCCTGTGCATGGATTCAGATTTTAATGGGTCCGATCTTCATCAACAGATACGTTGATCCCGTCTATGATGGTATCCGAAAAGGAAAAATAACTTGATGATGTTCCGTTCACCGATCTTGGCAAGGATCGGGATAAAGAAGAAAATTCGGCGATGTCATATTGGCTGTCGTGGGCGATCTGTCCTAGAGGAATCTCTGTATGCGGCCTCCTAATCACAGCCACTTTGACGCAGATCAAAACAGTTAGGGGCTCTCAGGGGATCAAGCTCGGCGGCCATGAAGTAGCAATCACAATTATCAGAGACCAAGTCCCGATGTGCTATGGTGGCAACACGTAAATCCCGTTCGCAGGTCAATTAGCACTCCGGGTCAAAGTCAAATCCATCAAAGGGAACCTCCCTGGAGTAGTACTTGCAGACTACCGCGTAAAAAGGCAAATCAGCGTCAGACTAAAAAAAAATTGGCCGTGCGAACGCTAGGTACTAGATCAAGAGAGGTGGAGTCAGGCACAACCTAATGGCATCTACCAGACCAATAAGTAGGTCACAGCTACGGTTGGTGAAGAATAAGAAGAAAAAAAGGGATGCGAGTCGTAGACATGCGTACATCAAGTCACATGGACAAAGTTTGAAGTTACAAGGTCATGTGGATGGATGTAGGGAGCATCAACCTGGCTTAATTATTTTATTCACCCATATGCCGGCTCACCGTGTGTGTTAGTTGGATGAAGGAAGAGTGCTATTCAAAGATGTACACAAGCAACTAGTGCATGGATTTTCTAGCCAGGTTAGAGTAAATCACATACTGCCGGCATAAGGAAAATTGAGCAGAAGTATGGGGCACTGAGCGTTCCAGGTTTTTCCAAGGCGGGTTCATCGACTCAACTTACCAAGCCTTATTTGCACCGGTTCATCAAGCATGGCACCGGGGAAATTAGAAATTTTCGTTACTGGAAGCAGCAAAAATGCAAAATATGGCATTAAGTTTTCGACCCTGCCATGTCTAATCAGTTCTTTATTTGGACCAGACCACATGACCTTGTCCCTGGCAAAGACAATATGAGTTACCTTACTGAGCGTGCAGCAGAAGAAGACCAAAAAGAAATGATCTGAGTTGTTGCTGCTGCTCGCTTCAAGTCCAGAGGAGATTTTCAGCGGTGCACTGCCCATCGAATCTACAAAACCAGCAGAAATCAACTAGTACTACTACCCACAATTGCAAATTTATCTACCGAGTACTAGTTGCGTACAGTCCACATGAAGACCAAGGCAAACCCAATCATCTAGTACTACATCACATCATGAGAAGCTACACTTTAGGTCTTCGGTTACTACATCCACCCGGGGACTATACCAGGTGCTATTCATCTTATTTATGTTTTCTGCACATATTAATTCATCCGAAATAACTACACTGGTCTGCAATATCTTTTATGTAGCACAATTGGTCGCTGCAAAGGTGACAGTCGTTACCATGGATACAAAGCACGCGCCTGCAACGACCCTGCATTGGGCTACCCGTCAAAGGCGCACAGGTTCACCGCCCTGCTACATCTATTTACATCCGAAAATATTATATCAGGCCACCGTCCGCGATCCAGTCTACAAACGACAAAACTAAGAGGCCGCGTCAAGCACCCGCCCCCGCGCGAAGCTGCCAGACGGACAGGCGCACATGCCATCATCCTAGCGGACCCTGCACACGGATCATCTGTCGTCCAAATAAATCAGAAAAAGTGTTCACTATAAAAGTGATGCCATACCGCGGATACAGAGCACGTGCCAACATCATCATGCGCCAGTGTCCGTCCGTGCCACGCTGCTCGACGGAGACGCACGCAAACCGCCGCCCCCGGCCCGGTCTACATCAACACACCAGGGCTGCGCCGCTCGCCCGAGCTGCCCAATGGACGTGCGCAAGCCGCCGTCCCCGCGGTCCGATCTACATTAACACACCGGATCCGCGCCCGGCCGTATGAGCTGCCCAACAGATGTGTGCAAGCCGCCGCCCCTGCGGCCCGGTCTACTCCAACAACGCTGGAGCAAAAAGAAAAAAAAATTATCAGTCTTGCGCGACGTCGCCGGAGCCGGCGCCAGCCTCCACCCGCGCCGGGTTGGCCAATGGATAGGCGCATTGGCCGACCATCCCCACGGTCTGGTCTGCTTCAGCACATCGAGTAAACAGGAGAGTCAGCATGGAGGAACCATCCCTAGCGAGGCTAGGTGAGCCGACCACCGTTGAGCCGGCAATTCAAAGCCAGCAAAGAAAAAAAATGGCCCTGGAGAAAACAGGAGAGCCGGACCAAGAGAGAATAGCAAGGAATGGGATGACATACAACGAGTATCGCAAAGATCATCAACTCGCCACATTGCTTACGGCTTCAATAAATTCCAGCTCTCAGCTGTCGACTATACGTCAGTTTGTGCTATAGCCAAGTATAAAGAATCTCAAGCCGGCTCCTCGAGTCGACTTAAGACTCGGGGGCTACACAGATATGACTCGGCGGATTTAGCCGGTTTTAACAAATACAAGAGCCCCGGGTCATTGAAGGGAAGACAACCCGGTCCCGGGGACTGCTGCTTTATTTGCGAAATGGTAAAGGTGTCCAAAGTGGACTAGCTGCCATGATGCGCAGTTCAAACATAGGTATCCTGCCTTATTAGCAAAAAAGTAAAGGTTGCCCAAGAGAACTAGCTGCCACGATGCGCAGTTCAAACATGGGTACCCTGCCATATTGGCGAAAAGAAAGAAGACTAGTTGCCATGAGGCGCAGTCTAAACATGGGTATCCTGCTCAATAATGATCAATGGAATAAAGCCGGCTAATCTGGACCCCAAATGTTTTGCAGTAGTAGCATTGTCTCCTGTATATCCTATGCTGAGCTTTTCCATGGTCATATGGTTACTTGGGGGCTTCCAACTCATCGAGTTTAGCTTACAAAACCCTTTAACCCGGCAAGATGCCATAAGTTGGTTAAACCTGCCTGTTAGCAAGATGCTACTCCCTAAAGGCGACCCGACATACGCCTGATGAGTCAATCACACAGGTGACCCTGAATTCATCAGAGTTAAAACGCTCGATTGGTTGCGTGAGAGCCGGCTTTTGGAAAGCGAGGATAAACCAACAAGCCAAAATATACTTGGTTAAACCTGCCTGTTAGCAAGATGCTACTCCGAAAAGGTGACCCGGCGTACGCCTGATGAGTCAATCACAAAGGTGAACCTGAATTCATCAGAGTTAAAACGTCAGTTGGTCACGTGAGAGCCGGCTTTTAGAGAGCTAGGACAAACCAAAAGAGGCCAAAAAGCCTGCTTCCATAGGAAGTGAAACCAAGAATCGAGCCTCGAAAGCCGGTCTTATGTCGTGCCTCGAAAGCTGACATTTTTATACTCTGTTACCATACCCATACATCATCATACATGCATCATCATGTATTGCATCATCATACAATGCATCATCATCCAATGCATATCTATATTCGTTTATGTTGCAGGAACCGGTCTTCAAAACCGGGTTACAATGTAACTATGCAGGAACAAACAAATCCTTTATGGCCAAAATGGCTGGGTCTTCATCATTGTTTATCAAAACCAGTATTAAATGATTGACGTTTTCAAAGCCGGCTCAGAGAGATGACTATTCTTTTTAAATCCAAAATGCCGACTTACAGTAAGGAGCAGGGTTTAATAAATTACCAGTGGCAATTCACAATTTGGATTATTCTGATGCTGCAAAGGAGAACAAAATTCAAACAAGAATATCATGGCAACCGGATTTATTAAAGGCAATGAAATATGAAGTGTTATGCAAGGCAGCTCTCTTGATGAATTTAGCAACAAATTCAGCATTGATATGCAAAGCACTAAACAACATCTTCCGGACTGTCTCTTAATCTCAGAAGAAAAAGTAAGTCCCGAGTCGCCGCAGGCACACGACCCGGCACTTGGGGGCTACAGTGGATCTGATGTTATTCTACAATGGAAGGAATAGTCCCGAGTCGCCGCAGGCACACGACCCGGCACTTGGGGGCTACATTATTCAAATCAAGATTACATTAAGTATGAAAGTCCCATGTCGCTGCAAGCATGCACCACAACACTTGGGGGCTAATGCATTGTCATTTTAAACTACTTTCATTGAAGACCCGGCTCACTATTAATAGTAACCCGGCCCTTGGGGATACAGTCATTGACTACAGATAGTTCAAGTTTTGGATTAATGAGGACAGCTAACCCGACCCTTGGGGGCTACACTATTTGCAGCTATACATCTACAAACATCAAAAGCTAAGTTCAAGTCCCAGCTTGCTGTAGGCAAGACAACCCGGCAATTGGGGGCTACAACATTCAGTTATTTAAACAGATCATAAGGTCCAATTGGAAGACCCGGCCCATCACATACTGATGAGCCGGCCCTTGGGGGCTACACATGTGAAATGCAAACATTCAGTTTATGATTGGTGACTCAGATGAACAACCCAGATTTCTCGAAAGTTGCAACATTTATATTTAGGCAAGTCTTAAGCTATCACTATGTTCTACTCTTAAGGCTTGGGGGCTACAGGTAATATGGATATAAGGGAGGAACACCTTCAAGTTCTCATTTTTGAGCAAGCCGGGTCTCATATCCTTGGTGAAGAAAAACAAATTCAAGTGCTGGCTCAATATCATACGGATTTCTTATTCCTAATATTTTCATCAAGTCTGAAGCATTGAAAGTTGGCTCAACATCAGATGGATTTCTTTTTTCCAATAATTTTATCAAGCCAAAGCATTGGAAGACAAATCAAAATGTCATATGGGTTATTTTTCCAATATTTTTCTGCGTGGAACCAGCGTCAGCAAATTGATTCTGAAGCCAGCATGCTGATATGACAGAGACTCGGACTTTTAGGAGCTGGTCAATTGAGCGAGCCGGTCCCTTAACATATTCTTATTTTAGGAGCTTAGCATGAATAAATTCAAGCTAACCTGGGGGCTAATGTTGGGGATATTCCCCACGGTTATAACCTGGCTAAAGGCTTGACTCGGCCTAGAGCTTGAAGGCTGTATGGGTCGCCCCGTTTTCTGGGTTAAGACAAGATGGTAAGGTGGAATCCAGGGCCCAGCGACGAGACCCGGCAGGAGGCCGGCTTGACAGGAGCCCAATGTGCCGACTCACAGAGATGGTCCAAGAAGAGGAAAGTTCCCTGACAAGCGAAGCAAGACCCATACTAGGATCCGACTTGTAGTAGAAAAGAGACTAGTTGTAGTCCTACTAGGATTCTACATGTAAGCCGGCCCCTTCAACTTATATAAGGAGGGGCAAGGCACCCCAAGAGGGACAGGGGGAGATAGACAGACAAACTAGTAGCTCTCGAGATAGAGGTAGCAAAACAGCACCCTTGTAATCGAGATCATCATTCATCAATGGCAATCAAGCAGGATGTAGGCTTTTACATCCACCGTGAGGGGCCGAACCTAGGTAAAACTTGCGTCTCTCGATTCCAACCAACCCCGTTCAAGTTACCACGTAGTTGCGATGGCCTCACCACTAAGTCCTTTTCACGAGGACATCTGCCGTGACAAAACCACGACAGTTGGCGCCCATCGTGGGGCAGCGCACGGTGGTGTTGTGTTCTTGAAGAGAGCTCTTCAGGGATCGAGAAGCTTGCGTTTGAAGAAGAATCGGCATGGAACAATCGTGCAGGATAACCTGGCATGAGACAACCTTGCGGCATCGTGTGCATGGATTCAGATTCTAATGGGTCCGATCTTCATCAACAGATACGTTGATCCCGTCTATGATGTTATCCGAAAAGGAAAAATAACTTGATGATGTTCCGTTCACCGATCTTGGCATGGATCGGGATAAAGAAGAAAATTCGGCGATGTCATATTGGCTGTCGTGGGCGATCTGTCCTAGAGGAATCTCTGTATGCGGCCTCCTAATCACAGCCACTTTGACGCAGATCAAAACAGTTAGGGGCTCTCAGGGGATCAAGCTCGGCGGCCATGAAGTAGCAATCACAATTATCAGAGACCAAGTCCCGATGTGCTATGGTGGCAACACGTAAATCCCGTTCGCAGGTCAATTAGCACTCCGGGTCAAAGTCAAATCCATCAAAGGGAACCTCCCTGGAGTAGTACTTGCAGACTACCCCGTAAAAAGGCAAATCAGCGTCAGACTAAAATTTTTTTGGCCGTGCGAACGCTAGGTACTAGATCAAGAGAGGTGGAGTCAGGCACAACCTAATGGCATCTACCAGACCAATAAGTAGGTCACAGCTACGGTTGGTGAAGAATAAGAAGAAAAAAAGGAGTTTCAATTTTAGGAGTCTTTCCATCCTCACTTTTTTCCATACCAAAATCAGCCATAATAGCAATTTCAAGCAAAGGAACAAGAAAACACGCAAAAAGTGGGGGAGATGAAAATGAGAGGCAAATAAAGTAAATGCAAGGAGATGAGAGTTTATGCAAAGGTACTTGATAGATGTTGATGATGTCTCCCCGGCCACGGCGCCAGAAATTCTTCCTGCTACTTGTTGCTTGCGTTGGTATTATCTCCGAAGAGGAAGGGATGATGCAGCATAGCAGAGGTAAGTATTTCCCTCAGTTATGAAACCAAGGTTATCAATATAGTAGGAGAACCACGCAACACCTCGTTAGCAGTACCTGCACACAAACAACAAATCCTTGCACCCAACGCAAACGAGGGGTTGTCAATCCCTCGGCGGTAGGTTGCAAGATTAAATTGTATATGATAGATAGATAGATTGAAACAAAAATACAAAATAAAATAAGTAAAATAAAATTGTAGCAATATTTTTAGGGTTTTAGTAATATGATTTAGATAGACCCGGGGGGCATAGTTTTCACTAGAGGCTTCTCTCATAGAAAATAGCATACGGTGGGTAGACAAATTACTGTTGGGCAATTGATAGAAAAGCAAATAATCATGACGATATCCAAGGCAATGATCATGTATATAGTTATCACGTCCGAGACAAGTAGACCGACTCCTGCCTGCATCTACTACTATTACTCCACACATCGACCGCTATCCAGCATGCATCTAGTGTATTAAGTCCATAAAGAACGGAGTAACGCCTTATGAACGATGACATGATGTAGACAAGATAAACTCGTGTATGAATAAACCCCATCTTTTTACCCTTAATAGCAACAATACATACGTGTCATGTCCCTTTCTGTCACTGGGATTGAGCACCGCAAGATCGAACCCATTACAAAGCTTCTCTTCCCATGGCAAGATAAATCAATCTAGTTGGCCAAACCAAATCAATAGATCGGATAAGAAATACGAAGCTATAATAATCATGCATAAAAGAGATCAGAGAAGACTCAAATAATGTTCATGGATAATCTGATCATAAACTCACAATTCATCGGATCCCAACAAACACACCACAAAAAGTGATTACATCGTATAGAACTCCAAGAACATCGAGGAGAACATTGTATTGAAGATCAAAAGAGAGAAGAAGCCATCTAGCTACTAACTATGGACCCGAAGGTCTGTGGTAAACTACTCACGCATCATCGGAGAGACAACAAGGTTGAGGTAGAGCCCCTCCGTGATCGATTCCCCCTCCGGCGTGGTACCGGAGAAGGACCCCAGATGGGATCTCTCGAGAACAGAAACTTGCGCCGGCAGAAAAAGTATTTCATGGACTCCCCTGAGGGTTTCTAATTTTTTGGGAATTTATAGTGGAGGAATTAGGTCAAACGGAGCTGGGATGGGCCCACGAGGCACCAGGGCGCGCCTGCCCCCCCCCCCCCCAGGCGCGCCCTGTTGGCTCGTGGCCACCTCCTCTAGCGTCTGGTATTCTCCCGAAGCTTCTAGTGTTGTATATGTCCAGAAAAAAATCTCCAAAAAGTTTCATGGCAATTGGACTTCGTTTGGTATTGATTTTCTGTAAAACAAAAACAGGGCAGAAAACAGCAAATGGCACTGGGCACTAAGTTAATAGGTTAGTCCCAAAAAATGATATATAATTGCTGTAAATGCTGATAAAAACATCCAAGATTGATAATATAACAACATGGAGCAATAAAAAATTATAGATACGTCGGAGACGTATCATTGACCCATAGTGTCACCTACTACGAACTGTGTCCATGACCGAGGATGCGGCTATCGATAGATTATACACTCTGCAGAGGTTAGTACACTGTATCCGCACCACAGAACTCATGGCCTCATGGTCCCATTCGGGTGGACCAACGACATTCCGACAAAACCAATCTATCGCATGACACTCTCCCGGCCACTCCGACAAACTCCCCTTTGGGCTATGTCATGGGTGGCCCCGATATCAACTCATGACATCCGCCACCTTCGTGGCCGGCCACCGTCGTGGCAAAATGAAACAAACAGTCCCAAACGAGGACAATGGTACCATACAACTCGGGCACACAAGATTATGGCCACCTACCTGATCAGGGTAGCGCGCGCACATGACCTTCCCTAGTTGGAGGCACCGGTGAGAGGCATGACAATAGACCGAATTAGGGCCTCCCCATCCAGGCAAGTGTGGCTGCACTGGTGAGAATGATTCGGTGGCACTATGACTCAGCCAACAGATTTGTTCAAGTTCAATTAACGTCAGGTTTAACTTGAATGGTGATGAGCTGAGCCATAACAAAATAACATGATGAAATAATATTGCATATGAGCATGATGTCAACATAAGCATGGATGTGCAATATAACAAATTTATCATAACATCAACAACAATAAATCATTTAGTCTACGGGATGCACATGAGCATGGCATAAAGATGATCATGAATATCACAAGTATTTGCATAACAAACCATAATGTGAGCATATCATTATCACTAGCATCAGAAATGATTACAAGAATAAAGCATGATAATAATAACAATAACACTATCAATGGAGAAGAATCATATATGCACAAGAACATAGCATAAGCATGGACATGGATTCATAAGCATATTCGAAGCATTAACAAAATCATTAAATGAGCAAACAATTATTTAAATATTCAAGTGGAAACCATGGCTACTGCAAGACCATCATGCAAATGGCTATTGTGGCTTGCCCGAGGATGAAGGATTCATCGGGAAGAAGTGCGATGAGCTTGCGGAAAGATTTGCCGGAAACATTTCTCTCTCGGCGGAGCTGATTAGAGGGCAGGGGCAAAATGGTCATTTTCATAGTGTGAAAATATTATGAGAATGATACCAACAGAACGGGCTCGACGAATAGAGAACGTGGGCTTTTGAATCACCTGAATCGGAGTTACGATTGCGGAGATATGGCCGTTCATTCGTTAGGCAGAAAACAAATAAAAAATTGTTCATTTCTGTGCTTAACGGATGAATGCCCGCTATTTAACAATTTCGGCGCCGGCTGAATAACAGAAATCACATTTCTGAAAGTACGCTTTCACTACAGAGGAAACGTATTTCTGGCTGAAGCTATAGCAGATTACGTTTTCGATAGAAGAAATCATATTCGCGAGGAATACGTTTCCACTTACTCCCGCGCGGGCCCGGGGTCAACGCCCGGTCTGGCTGATGGGTGGGGCCGAGGGGATGGCTGGGCCCACCGAACTGGGTCGTCTTCCTCCTCCCGCGTACGTGCTCTTGGCCGAGAGAGGAGCTCACCCCGACGAGGTTTGCCGGCGACTCCGGCCGTCTCCCACGTCGCTCGGCCTACCGGTGTGCTCAGGAGACCAAGCCGCATCCATCCCGGGGGTACATGGACCTCGAGGAAGACTAGGGCGACGGCGGCTTGGGCGTCCGTGGAGGTGGCCGTCAGCCGTTGTCGTGGTTTTGTCGTGACAGATGCCATCGCACTAACGTGGAATCTTAGCGGGGTTGAACGGGAACGGAAAGACGCTGGGTTACCCAGGTTCGGCCCCTCACGGTGGAGGTAAAAGCCTACGTCCTGCTTGTCTATATTGCTGTGGATCTCGATTACAAGGATGCGGAATCGCTAACCTAGCTCTCGAGGAGATTGCAACTTAGTCTTTTTTGCATAGGTGCTCCCCTTTATATATACAGATGGAACCCTAGATTACATGAGAGTCCGGGTCGTAAACCCGACCCGTCTCCTACTTGTTCTCCAAGACGGTCTTCTTGCCATCTACCTTCTCATGAGCCGGCATACTGTTTAAGCCGGCTTATCCTTGCCAGGCCTGGTTAAGCCGGCCCACACAGAGTCTTCGGCCCGCAGTGAGTTGACCTGCCAAGCTCGCATTACGGCCGGGTTAACATCCTGCCAGGTCTCCGCGCTGGTAAATATCCCCAACATTAGCCCTTAGTTTGACTTGAATTTATTCACGTTAAACTTCATGCTAAAAAAGCAAAACATTAGTAATACTGGTCTTTTAAGTCGCCATTTTGGGCTGGCTCAATCTGCCGGGTTAAGTAGTTCAACGAGTTCTCCTCTTCAGATTCAAACTTAGCATCTTCAACTCTTGTCCCCCATGACGTTACAATCCACTTCCGCAAAATCTGGGATGACGTCGCCTCAAATCTTGAGTGGGTACGTATCGTCTTGTCTGGCGCGAAAATCGAGGAACCACGCCGTCGAAAATTACTGCGCCTCCTGGGGTATGGTATGGGCTCTTGAGGTTAACCACCTCAAAGGACAAGAACTCAAAACACCAGTTATCCTCCGAGCCAAAAGCCACCTCAAGGGAGATTCTTCCCATGGGATAGGCCGACTTGCCAGGAACAATGCCGTGGAAGACTGTAGATGACGGAGTCAACTGCTTATCAGACAAATTCATCCGCCTGAACGTGTCATAATACAGGATGTTGATGTTGCTGCCTCCGTCCATGAGCACCTTAGTTAGCGTATAACCGCCGACTTGTGACGCGACCACCAAGGCCAGGTGGCCAGGGTGGTCGACAAGGATAGGATGATCCGCTCTGCTCCAGGTAACCGGCTGTTCGGACCAGTTGAGATAGTAGGGAGCTGCCGGCTCGACCACATGGGCGGCTCGCCGTTGCACCTTCCGGTCCCGCTTGCAGGTACTGGTGGTGAAAACATGATACTGTCCGCTATTTAACTGCTTCGGGTTGCTCTGGAATCCTGCCGCACCAGCCTGATGCTGATTTCCCAGGTTGTTTCTCTGATTGCCACCAGTATTACCAGCCCCCTGAAAGCCGCCGCCCTGGCCACTATTTCCCTGGAAGCCGGGCACAGCGAAGGGTCCCTTCAAGCCGGCTCCTGAGAAGCCGGGTCCTGGGTTGGTGGGTTGTCCGCCGTTGCCTCCCCCGTGATGATGATTCTGGAAGATGCGCTTGGCAAACTCTTGCATCACGTAGCAATTTTCCCAGGAGTGAGTGGCCGGTTTACCATTATAACTGTGCTTCGGACAAGGAGCTTTGAGGGCTTCCTCGTAAGTGAGAGGGCGACTTCCAGACTGCTTCCTCGAACCGTCATTCTGCCACTGACCTTTATTCTCCGTGCTTGTGTTTGCCACCAGATCAGAGCCACCGTCGTGACCCTTGCGTTTACCGCCGTTGTTGTTCTGACCATTACCGTTGCTCTGCTGCTAACCCTTGCCGCCAGCTTTCTTGCCCTTATCAGATTTCTCCTCGTCCGAGGGCGTATCCTTGGTATTATTCGACTCCGCGTACCGGGTTAAGACATCCATGAGATCTCCAATGTCCTGGACCTTTCGCTTGAGCCGTCCAAGCTTCTGGACCAGGAGGGGCTGGAACTTACATGTTTGTTCCAGAACAAGCACTGCCTGAGCCGCTGAGATGCTATCAGAACTGTGTATAACTTCTGCAACCCGACGAGCCCAATGGTGCGCCGACTCGTCCTCGCGCTGGACACAACGCTCCAGATCGACGATTGTAGTCGGCCTTTTACAGGTCCCCTGGAAATTCTTGATGAAACGCTCCTTTAGCTCCTGCCAGCTGTTGATAGAATTCACCGGTAGGTTTTTCATCCAAGTGCGCGCAGGGCCCTCCAACATCAGAGGCAGGTACCGCGCACATACCGACTCACTTGCCCCCAACAAGTCCATTTCCAGCTCATAGCTCTCGATTCATTCAGTGGGTTCCAAATTCGCCGTGTAATTAGGAACCTTGCGGGGCCCTTTGAAATCAGGGGTTATGCGCGCCTCTCGCAGCGTTGGTACCAAGCAAGGGGTCCCAATCATGCGGTTTGACGAGCCCCCTAGCCGGCCGTCTGTCGGGCTTGCGACGGGTGAGTGTTGCACTTCTGGCGGGTTAACATGTGGCAGCGGGATGACTCGAGCCGGCGTATTGACGTGCGTCGGCGGGTCACGCCCTGCCCGTGCGTTTTCCTCTTCCCACGCTCGAAGGACTCGAGCCGCATCTGCAACGTCTTGCAGGATCCTAGGCTGGCGCTACTCCACCAGCGGCTGGGCGGCTCTCCTGCGATGGGCGCTGCTGGAGACCGCTGGCGACTCCGGGTGCTGGCTCCTGGTCCGGCTCTGGTGAGGGGTTGAGTGAAGACGGTGTTGGCTGTGCGAGTAATTGGCATGCTGCACTACCGCGCGGTCTTAAGCATCGCAATAGCGTTTCGGGCTTCTGTCTGAATCGGGCCGTCCCCCTCGATCGGAATAGCTGCCAAGTTGTGGGTTGCCGCCAACACGTTATCAATCGGATTAGAGTAGTGTCCAATTGGGGTCTGGAACCTGTGAGACGGCGGTTGTTGTTGATCTGGCATGCGAAATCGAGCCGGCTCTCGCTGCTGAGCAGGTTGCTGTAGCAGCGGCTCTCCCGTGGGGATAACTCCAGCCCCCGGGTTCGTCGGAGCCGGCGGCGTGGTGAATAGCTGAGTCGGCTCGAGATTAGCCGGAAGCCGGCTCTGACGACGCCTCCGGTGAACAAGCTCTGACTCGGCCTGCCGGCAGCTCAAGTATAGTGTTTCCTCGTCAAGGCGCTGCCTCTCCGCGGCGATCTGTTCCTGCTCCTGCATCATGCGGGCGTTCTCCGCGTTGATGTCTTCTTGGATCTTGGCCATCTCCTCGCGACACTTCGTGATCTCCGTGTTGCGTGCCGCTGCGTTCTCCGCAGTGACCAGCTCGGCCAATAGGGCCGCCAGCGTAGCCATCAAGTCCGCGAGTGCCTGAACCCCAGTCCTCTGAGAGCCGGAGGCCGAGGCGCCGGCCCCTCCTGAGCCGGCCAGGAGGTTGTTCTGTCCCGCCGTCGGATTGGCCGGGTCTAGTGCTGGATCTTGCCTACCCGCCATGTAAACCGCCGCGAAGCCAGGCGGATCTGGGCCTTCTGGGAAAACGTCGTCTGTGTGCCCCAGCCCTCCATCATGCAGTGGAAGTATTGACTCAGTTTCCCCCATCCAGGACTCGCCGTCAGATTGGACAAGCGTGTCGTCCTGAGACAGGGAGTTCTCTGACAGGGCCACCCCTTGGGTAAAGCCCACGAAGACGTGATCTGGGCCGGCTTGACTCGGGCCGGGTCTCGCCGGGAGCTGACCAACATGGCGCGCCGACTCGATGCCGGCGATGTTCTCCAACCCGGCAGCCGGCTCGCCGAGCACGCCGATGAAGGTGTGGATCTTGCCAAAGGGGACCCGGTACCCGTACTCGATTGAGTCGGCGTCGGGGCCCCAGTATGAATCGTCGATGTAGAACTTCCCGCGGCGGCTCTTGGACATCATGCCACCCACGTACTTCCCGAACCCTGGAAGAGATCCCCCTAAGAACTCAACTCCACCGTGCGTGAGCCCCACGGTGGGCACCAACTGTCGTGGTTTTTTCGCGACAGATGTCCTGGTAAAAGGGCTTAGAGATGAAGCCATCGCACTAACGTGGAAGCTTAGCGGGGTTGAACGGGAACGGAAAGACGCCGGGTTACCCAGGTTCGGCCCCTCACGGTGGCGGTAAAAGCCTACGTCCTGCTTGTCTATATTGCTGTGGATCTCGATTACAAGGATGGGGAATCGCTAACCTAGCTCTCGAGGAGATTGCAACTTAGTCTTTTTCGCATAGGTGCTCCCCTTTATATATATAGGTGGAACCCTAGATTACATGAGAGTCCGGGTCGTAAACCCGACCCGTCTCCTACTTGTTCTCCAAGACGGTCTTCTTGCCATCTACCTTCTCGTGAGCCGGCCTACTGTTTAAGCCGGCTTATCCTTGCCAGGCCTCGTTAAGCCGGCCCACACAGAGTCTTCGGCCCGCAGTGAGTTGACCCGCCAAGCTCGCATTACGGCCGGGTTAACATCCTACCGGGTCTCCGCGCTGGTAAATATCCCCAACAACCGTGATCGTGGCCATTGCTTCGGTCGACCCGGAGATGAACTGGAGATATGGGGAGCTCCGTGGTGCTTCGGTGGTTGCTTTCGTGTGGGGAGGAGGGAGAGAAGAGCTCGGACTTGCCCGAATTTAGGCGGAGGCCGAGGGTGACCATGGCGGCTGTGGGGAAGAATGGGGGCTCCTTGAGCTCGATTGGGTGGCCGAGGTAGGTACTAGGAGGGAGGAGATGAGGTTGGTGAGGAGAACCGAGGCCGGGGAGGGCATATATAGCCGTGGCGATGATGCCCTCGCTGGATGCCACCACGGACATGCAAGCGATGCCACGGACGCGTGGGCTTGTGAGAGGGCTCGGATGGTGATGGGAGAGAGGTAGTGGAGTGGCCAGGCACGCGGGCAAAGCTGCAGCGCACCGTGTGGGGCAGGGGGCACCTTTCTGCCACTGTTCCCACGCGGGCACGCTGTGTCCGCGTCCGACCGGCGTCGGGAGGGGCAGGAAGGAGGCTACATGGATGCAGGGGAGTGTGGGCGACGCTGTGGCGAGCGGAGGTGGTGCAATCACGGCATTTGGGCGGCGGCAGAGGGGTCCCAGCGTCCAGAGCACGCCTAACGCACGCCAAACACCTTTAGGCCACGCGGTCACCGCGTGCACTGGCACATGTGGGGCTTTTGGGCCGCCCAAACCATGTCTAGCGTATGGTCCATCCCAAATGGGACCTCTCTGAAGTGATGGTTCGAAGAAAGCAACTATGTGCTGATGGGAGGGATCATCTAAAGTTTGCTGTAGCAAACTTGGGCATGAAGTTGTGGTCAAATGACTTGACCAATGGGCCAAGAAAGATGTCACAGGGGTTTAGGGTAGGAAGGACTATGATCTGGTGTAATTTGAGATGATTTGGACAAATATTTATCATAGTTGCGTCACAACTGACAATCTGGTCCAGGAAATGGAATTTGAAGCTGCACTCACATAGAGTGCTGGATAGATCTGAAATTTGGTGGAGGATGATGATTTGGACATAGGAAGGCACTGTATAAATTTCATACCATTTGGATAAATAAAAATGGTACTTCCTTTACAATGCTTTCCTCTGGACAGAAACTTGGGGGAATTATAGTGAAAAATTGGATAGATAAAATGAGCCCAAATTTGGTGGAGGGAGGTTACATAGGTAGGAGAATGTTCTGGTAAACTTTTAGAATTTATGAAGCCATATAAAATATAGTTGCTTCACAAACTAAAATTATGACCAGAAGCAAACATTGGATGGTGTGCTCACCATGAGCATGGAATCTTGAATATTTTTACATATCCAAGGTCCATATGGTCCAAAGGAATTATGAGAATTTTCTAGGAATTTTAGGAAAGACAAAAATATAGGTTGCTTTACAACCTAGGGCAAACAGGGTTATTCCTTTAATAGAAAAAGGAATATTCCCAAGAAATAAAAATTGGGGTTGGGCTAAGATGGAAATGACATGGCCATGAGAATGATTTGGGAGTGACAAGCCACTTGGGAGAGGAAGAAGAGATGATCTTCCCAGGTTTTAAGACCACAGAGCCACAGAAACGGAATTCCAAATAAAAATCCAAAGAAATCCAAAAGAAAAAAGAAAGGGCCAAAAATCGGGGTGTCACAAACCTACCCCCCTTACAAAAATCTCGTCCTTGAGATTTGGTTGCTAAGGGAACAAGTATGAATATTTTGACTTAAGGAAAGCGTTTCCAACTCGGGAATCTAATTCCTTTATATAATTTTCCCACTGAATTTCATAGGACCTAACTGCCTTGCTCTGGGGTGGTTTGCTTCGCCGTATCCACATTCTGACGGGTCTTACCATATATGTTCAATCTTACGCTGACTCCAATTCCTTTATATCTGCTGGCTTATCTGATATATTATCATGACTGGAATATGTCATCTTTCCATAAGTTCGGGAGTGATTTCCCCATTGGCGTGACATTCTTCTATCCAGCACTGACAGTATTCAATGGAGTTGTGAACGAATTCCTCGGTGGACATGAAACCTTTTAATCCTTGCATCGGGTTACTCAAATAGATGCATGCCCTCTGGGTTCAAAACCATACTGGGAATCATAACCCTTGTCTTGGCGGAATCTGACTACTTGTAGGGAGTTCTGAATCATCTTGGCTGGCTCCACTATCTCGAGTATCAAAATCATACCAAAGATTTGACTGTCGCCTGTCGTGACCAGTATAAAGGAGTAATACCTTATAGCAATAGCTTCTAGAGACTTGACTGACGGTGGTTCGGGCGGAAGAATCTTGTTCATGACAGGCTATCATTTCACTGGGTGCCATATGTGAGAGCACATGATCCGAGACTGTTGTTCCGCATTTTGATTGCTCATTCTGTTGGTATACCCATATGTGGGTAGTAGGTTGTGCGATGATTTAACCCGGTCATTGAAGTCAAGCTGCTGAGCTGGCCTTTGGTCTGACATGACAGACTTGGATATTCGATACTGACAATTATGAGCATATACAAATGGGGCAAGCGGGTTACCTTGATATGAGGTCCTTACAAATAGAGTAGACCCCTTGGGTGTGTCTTCATGGTGATCGATACAGAATCAGACTGTCTTGGGTATCTGTACCATGTTGTTCATGCTACAATTATCCTACCTGTATTGCCGGTCTTGCGCCTTCATTATTGTTTTCTTTGTCCGGATCCTTTGCTGAAAGAACTTGGCCATATAAATTCTTCGTGTGACCACAGGTGCTGTCAGGTGCAATATTCCGGCAATCATGCCTTATCCTTGTTCATGACTCGTGTCATAGGAAATATACCAGGTTCACATGTAGTTGTATAGAGCTCATTGTTGTCGTCAATCATACAAGACAGTGACAATGGTTAATGATATCACTTTGTCGGGTGTGAGGAAGCTGGCCTTGAAATCCACTGTCAAGATTGTTGTCCCAAAGTTGTCTTACTTTATAGCTTGTCGGTCCTTGCATCATACTGGGATGTATAACTGGCTTTTCTTCCTCTTGCATAACTCATGTGGTTGTCGGATTCTTGCCGTGCATGCATCATCGTACGAGTGATTGGCATGACCTGGGTGGCATGCTCACAATATATATGGAAGTATGTATAGCTTAGCATTTGATTCCCGAGGTAGACACTTGTGTCCTGACTAGTTTGTGCTTCTGACCCAACTGTTGCGGATCTGATTCTTGAGGTGCACTGCCATATACTACCAACTCACTGGGTAACATATTGTACCAATGTCGATGACTGTTGGTAGTGCCGTACTGACGAAGACTGGATAGCTTGTGTTGGAAGCTATCTGAGAGTAGCGTGCTGAAGAATGCTGGATAGCTTATGCTCGAAGCTTTTGCTGGGATAGCTTGCTGAAAAAAGACTGGGTACCGTGCTTCAGAAACTTTTCACTTGGTTGCTTACTGAGGAAGATTTGCTGACTTATGCCAGAAGCTTTCTGTGGTGGCTTACTGAAGAAGACTGAGTATCTTATACTGGAAGCTATCCACATATCGTACTGAGGAAGACTACGGAACCTTGCGTCGTAAGCTTCCCTGGTAGCATGCAGAGGAAGACTGGGTTGCTTATACCAGAAGCTTCTCTCTGTGATATGCAGACTGAATGCCATATATATATATATATATATATATATATATATATATATATATATATATATATATATATATATATATATATACCCTTGATATTCCTTTAACTGGAAATGTATTGTTGTCTTGCACACAAATTGTCTTCCAGCTGGTTCATTACGATTGTGATGGTTGCACACTGATGTAAACTTGATGCTGATAATCAATCTAGGATATCATTTGCATTCAGATCAGATATTCCCAATACAATGCAGCCGGCTGAGAATTCCATAATGTTTAGCTGAGCTTCCAAATATTTGAAATCCTCATTGATTCTTCGAGTCCGGTTGCAGTTGATGAGCAACTTTTATAAGGGGAAACAAGATAACACCGAAGGCCCAAAGAAAGAAGCAAAAGAAATGACTTAAACAAAAGCACACAAGGCATTAAGATTACATACAAGCAACATCACATTTTACTGCTATTCACCACAGTATGTATGCCTACTTAAGCACACAAATCTCACGGGAACTCTGGTACTACGATCTAATATGCTGTGATGGTGTGCACGATGGTGGATCAACGTGTGGATAGGTTGGTGTAAACAGAGCTACACCAAACGCTGGCTTAACACCGGTTGCATCTGGACGGGCTCCGAGGTGAGGACGAACTCGGTGATCATGTAGCGGAACACGGATGTCACGGCCACATCATCATCAAGTGGATGGAAGGGAACCATACTCGTCCAGGGAATGGGTGATACGGTAGGATATCGGTGGAAAGCAGGGTCTACTGGCATTACCCTTTTCTGGTAACAAAGACTAGTAAGGGTTGCCAAAGCGGCAGGTTAGATGGCAAGATCCGGGGTAGAAACATGTCTACGACCGAAACGATAGGTGTGGCTGAAGAGAATATATTGGTGCGATATCTGTGCATCAATCCTGCAAGTGATCGACACAACTAGGTACCTCGGCATCACTCTGCTGGGACAGAGATGACACCAAACACCAAAGAGCAAGTATGCAAAACTGGAGGGTGCATGTAGTGGATCGAAACAGATGCCACCTACACTCACAAGATCAACCATTAGCGACAAGATAATAGGTCTATATGCTTGCTATGCAGCAAACAAATGCAACAATCAAATGCAGCAAACCGACTAGACTCTATACTAACGGTTTCTAACGCTAGCACGGACTAGGGCGTCCTACAGCCAAACCTGGCTCTGATACCAAGTGTTGTGGCACCCCGGCTCAGAGGAACCAGAACACCCCGTATTCCAGCCCAGAGATCAAGTCTTCTGGAATACGGCACTGCTTGGCATAGAACAGAACAGCTCTATATTACAAATAATATGAGTACAAAGGGTCTGATGTCACAAAAGATTACATCGGCACGGCGACACTACGCCTGCTAAGGTAGCTCTATGCTAGCAGCGGAACATCTCATAGCGGAATAACTTCTAGCAGTGGAACAACAACGACGGTGATGGACTCCACTCCGCAGAGACTCTGGCTGGGGCACATCCTAGCTCGCAACTCAAGCAATCAATCATGGCATCACCTTCAATCTGGCATGACACGCTAGGTGAGTACTTTGAATGTACTCACAAGCTCACAGCA
This sequence comes from Elymus sibiricus, assembly GCA_039707655.1. Classification (NCBI taxonomy): domain Eukaryota; kingdom Viridiplantae; phylum Streptophyta; class Magnoliopsida; order Poales; family Poaceae; genus Elymus; species Elymus sibiricus. The sequence goes on along the minus strand of CM077664.1, from coordinate 355,080,385 downwards.
ACCAAAGCAATCAAGACAAACAACAACACGACATTTACAGGTTAATTGATGAGCATGATACAACTAGAACAGTATGAGATGAGCATGGCATGTACATGTTAATCAGGATATGAACATGATGATGCTAGCACTAGCATGAGAGGGGGTCGATGTTTAAGGTCCCTTGGACCAACTTACTCTTCTCGGAGATTATCTCGTAACCACCATATGTAACAAACTTACTGTCGTGAACATCACACGATCACCTCAGGATCAACCAAGCTCGTATCAACTATACAATCGTGATCATCACATGACCACATGGAGCTTGATCTCTACCTGTGATCATCGCATGACCACAAAAAGATCAACCAACTTCTTTTCTCATGGAACCGGGGTTGTTTATTATTCAGGTTAATATTACTGTTGACCCATAGTGTGACCTACTACGAACTGTGTCCATGACCGAGGACGCGGCTATCGATAGATTATACACTCTACAGAGGTTAATACACTGTACCCACACCATGGAACTCATGGCCTCGTGCTCCCATTCGGGTGGACCAACGACATTCCGACAAAACCAATCTATCGCATGACACTCTCCCGGCCACTCCGACAAACTCCCCTTTGGGCTATGTCATGGGTGGTCCCGATGTCAACTCGTGACATCTGCCACCTTCGTGGCCGGCCACCGTCGTGGCAAAACGAAACAAATGGTCCCAAACGGGGACAATGGTACCATAAAACTCGGGCACACAAGATTATGGCCGCCTACCTGATCAGGGTAGCGCGCACATAACCTTCCCTAGTTGGAGGCACTAGCAAGAGGCATGACAACAGACCGAATTAGGGCCTCCCCATCCAGGCAAGTGTGGCTCCACTGTTGAGCTCGATTCGGTGGCAGTATGACTCAGCCAACAGATTTGTTCAAGTTCAATTAACATCAGGTTTAACTTGAATGGCGATGAGCTGAGCCATAACAAAATAACATGATGAAATAATATTGCATATGAGCATGATGTCAACATAAGCATGGATGTGCAATATAACCATTTATCATAACATCAACCACAATAAATCATTTAGTCTACGGGATGCACATGGCTATTGCAAGACCATCATGCACTACAAGAACAAACAATTATTTAAATATTCAAGTGGAAACCATGGCTATTGCAAGACCATCATGCAAGTGGCTGTTGTGGCTTGCCTGGGGATGAAGGATTCATCGGAAAGAAGTGCGATGAGCTCGCAGAAAGATTTGCCGGAAACATTTCTCTTTCGGCGGAGCTGATTAGAGGGCAGGGGCAAAATGGTCATTTTCACAATGTGAAAACATTATGAAAATGATACCAACGGAATGGGCTCGACGAATAGAGAACGTGGGCTTTTGAATCACATGAATCGGACTTACGGTTGCGGAGATATGGCCGTTCATTCGTTAGGCAGAAAACAAATAAAAACTTGTTCATTTCTGCGCTTAACGGACGAACGCCCGCTATTTAACAGTTTCGGCGCCGGCTGAATAACAGAAAGCGCATTTCTAATAGTACGCTTTCACTACAGAGGAAACGTATTTCTGGCTGAAGCTATAGCAGATTACGTTTTCGATAGAGGAAAGCGTATTCGCGAGGAATACGTTTCCAGTTACTCCCGCGCGGGCCCGGGGTCAACGCCCGGTCTGGCTGACGGGTGGGGCCGAGGGGATGGCGAGGCCCGCCGAGCTGGGTCGTCTTCCTCCTCCCGCGTACGTGCTCCTGGCCGAGAGAGGAGCTCACCCCGACGAGGTTTGACGGCGACTCCGGCCTTCTCCCGCGGCGCTCGGCCTACCGGCGTGCTCGGGAGACCAAGCCGCATCCATCCCGGGGGTACATGGACCTCGAGGAAGACCAGGGCGACGACGGCTTGGGCGTCCATGGAGGAGGCTGTCGGCCGTGATCGTGGCCATTGCTTCGGTCGTCCCGGAGATGAACTGGAGATATGGGGAGCTCCGTGGTGCTTCGGTGGTTTGTTTCGTGTGGGGAGGAGGGAGAGAAGAGCTCGGACTTGCCCGAATTTAGGCGGAGGCCGAGGGTGACCATGGCGGCCGTGGGGAAGAATGGGGGCTCCTTGAGCTCGATTGGGTGGCCAAGGTAGGTACTAGGAGGGAGGAGATGAGGTTGGTGAGGAGAACCGAGGCCGGGGAGGGCATATATTGCCGTGGCGATGATGCCCTCGCCGGATGCCACCACGGACATGCAAGCGATGCCACGGACGCGTGGGCTTGTGAGAGGGCTCGGATGGTGATGGGAGAGAGGTTGTGGAGTGGCCAGGCACGCGGGCAAAGCTGCGGCACACCGTGTGGGGCAGGGGGCACCTTTGTGCCACTATTCCCACGCGGGCACGCCGTGTCTACGTCCGGCCGGCGTCGGGAGGGGCAGGGAGGAGGCTATGTGGATGCAGGGGAGTGTGGGCGACGCTGTGGCGAGCGGAGGTGGCGCAAGCACGGTATTTGGGCGGCGGCAGAGGGGTCCCGGCGTCCAGAGCACGCCAGACGCACGCCAAACACCTTTAGGCCACGCGGTCACCGCGTGCACTGGCACATGTGGGGCTTTTGGGCCACCCAAACCATGTCTAGCGTATAGTCCATCCCAAATGGGACCTCTCTGAAGTGATGGTTCGAAGAAAGCAACTATGTGCTGATGGGAGGGATCATCTAAAGTTTGCTGTAGCAAACTTGGGCATGAAGTTGTGGTCAAATGACTTGACCAATGGGCCAAGAAAGATGTCACAGGGGTTTAGGGTAGGAAGGACTATGATCTGGTGTAATTTGAGATGATTTGGACAAATATTTATCATAGTTGCGTCACAACTGACAATCTGGTCCAGGGAATGGAATTTGAAGCTGCACTCACATAGAGTGTTGGATAGATCTGAAATTTGGTGGAGGATGATGATTTGGACATAGGAAGGCACTGTAAAAATTTCATACCATTTGGATAAATAAAAATGGTACTTCCTTCACAATGCTTTCCTCTGGACAGAAACTTGGGGGAATTATAGTGAAAAATTGGATAGATAAAATGAGCCCAAATTTGGTGGAGGGAGTTTACATAGGTAGGAGAATGTTCTGGTAAAATTTTAGAATTTATGAAGCCATATAAAATATAGTTGCTTCACAAACTGAAATTATGACCAGAAGCAAAGATTGGACGGTGTGCTCACCATGATCATGGAATCTTGAATATTTTTACATATCCAAGGTCCATATGGTCCAAAGGACTTATGAGAATTTTCTGGGAATTTTAGGAAAGACAAAAATATAGGTTGCTTTACAACCTAGGGCAAACAGGGTTATTCCTTTAATAGAAAAAGGAATATTCCCAGGAAATAAAAATTGGGGTTGGGCTAAGATGGAAATGACATGGCCATGAGAATGATTTGGGAGTGACAAGCCACTTGGGAGAGGAAGAAGAGATGATCTTCCCAGGTTTTAAGACCACAGAGCCACAGAAACGGAATTCCAAATAAAAATCCAAAGAAATCCAAAAGAAAAAAGAAAGGGCCAAAAATCGGGGTGTCACAAACCTACCCCCCTTACAAAAATCTCGTCCTTGAGATTTGGGTGCTAAGGGAATAAGTATGAATATTTTGACTTAAGGAAAGCGTTTCCAACTCGGGTATCTAATTCCTTTATATAATTTTCCCACTGAATTTCATAGGACCTGACTGCCTTGCTCTGGGGTGGTTTGCTTCGCCGTATCCACATTCTGACGGGTCTTACCATATATGTTCAATCTTACGCTGACTCCAATTCCTTTATATCTGCTGGCTTATCTGATATATTATCATGACTGGAATATGTCATCTTTCCATAAGTTCGGGAGTGATTTCCCCATTGGCGTGACATTCTTCTATCCAGCACTGACAGTATTCAATGGAGTTGTGAACGAATTCCTCGGTGGACATGAAACCTTTTAATCCTTGCATCGGGTTACTCAAATAGATGCATGCCCTCTGGGTTCAAAACCATACTGGGAATCATAACCCTTGTCTTGGCGGAATCTGACTACTTGTAGGGAGTTCTGAATCATCTTGGCTGGCTCCACTATCTCGAGTATCAAAATCATACCAAAGATTTGACTGTCGCCTGTCGTGACCAGTATAAAGGAGTAATACCTTATAGCAATAGCTTCTAGAGACTTGACTGACGGTGGTTCCGGCGGAAGAATCTTGTTCATGACAGGCTATCATTTCACTGGGTGCCATATGTGAGAGCACATGATCCGAGACTGTTGTTCCGCATTTTGATTGCTCATTCTGTCGGTATACCCATATGTGGGTAGTAGGTTGTGCGATGATTTAACCCGGTCGTTGAAGTCAAGCTGCTGAGCTGGCCTTTGGTCTGACATGACAGACTTGGATATTCGATACTGACAATTATGAGCATATACAAATGGGGCAAGCGGGTTACCTTGATATGAGGTCCTTACAAATAGAGTAGACCCCTTGGGTGTGTCTTCATGGTGATCGATATAGAATCAGACTGTCTTGGGTATCCGTACCATGTTGTTCATGCAACAATTATCCTACCTGTATTGCCGGTCTTGCGCCTTCATTATTGTTTTCTTTGTCCGGATCCTTTGCTGAAAGAACTTGGCCATATAAATTCTTCGTGTGACCACAGGTGCTGTCAGGTGCAATATTCCGGCAATCATGCCTTATCCTTGTTCATGACTCGTGTCATAGGAAATATACCAGGTTCACATGTAGTTGTATAGAGCTCATTGTTGTCGTCAATCATACAAGACAGTGACAATGGTTAATGATATCACTTTGTCGAGTGTGAGGAAGCTGGCCTTGAAATCCACTGTCAAGATTGTTGTCCCAAAGTTGTCTTACTTTATAGCTTGTCGGTCCTTGCATCATATTGGGATGTATAACTGGCTTTTCTTCCTCTTGCATAACTCATGTGGTTGTCGGATTCTTGCCGTGCATGCATCATCGTACGAGTGATTGGCATGACCTGGGTGGCATGCTCACAATATATATGGAAGTATGTATAGCTTAGCATTTGATTCCCGAGGTAGACACTTGTGTCCTAACTAGTTCGTGCTTCTGACCCAACTGTTGCGGATCTGATTCTTGAGGTGCACTGCCATATACTACCAACTCACTGGGTAACATATTGTACCAATGTCGATGACTGTTGGTAGTGCCGTACTGACGAAGACTGGATAGCTTGTGTTGGAAGCTATCTGAGAGTAGCGTGCTGAAGAATGCTGGATAGCTTATGCTCGAAGCTTTTGCTGGGATAGCTTGCTGAAAAAAGACTGGGTACCGTGCTTCAGAAACTTTTCACTTGGTTGCTTACTGAGGAAGATTTGCTGACTTATGCCAGAAGCTTTCTGTGGTGGCTTACTGAAGAAGACTGAGTATCTTATACTGGAAGCTATCCACATATCGTACTGAGGAAGACTACGGAACCTTGCGTCGTAAGCTTCCCTGGTAGCATGCAGAGGAAGACTGGGTTGCTTATACCAGAAGCTTCTCTCTGTGATATGTAGACTGAATGCCATATATATATATATATATATATATATATATATATATATATATATATATATATATATATATATATATATATATATATATATACCCTTGATATTCCTTTAACTGGAAATGTATTGTTGTCTTGCACACAAATTGTCTTCCAGCTGGTTCATTACGATTGTGATGGTTGCACACTGATGTAAACTTGATGCTGATAATCAATCTAGGATATCATTTGCATTCAGATCAGATATTCCCAATACAATGCAGCCGGCTGAGAATTCCATAATGTTTAGCTGAGCTTCCAAATATTTGAAATCCTCATTGATTCTTCGAGTCCGGTGGCAGTTGATGAGCAACTTTTATAAGGGGAAACAAGATAACACCGAAGGCCCAAAGAAAGAAGCAAAAGAAATGACTTAAACAAAAGCACACAAGAAATTAAGATTACATACAAGCAACATCACATTTTACTGCTATTCACCACAGTATGTATGCCTACTTAAGCACACAAATCTCACGGGAACTCCGGTACTACGATCTAATATGCTGTGATGGTGTGCACGATGGTGGATCAACGTGTGGATAGGTTGGTGTAAACAAAGCTACACCAAACGCTGGCTTAACACTGGTTGCATCTGGACGGGCTCCGAGGTGAGGACGAACTCGGTGATCATGTAGCGGAACACGGATGTCATGGCCACATCATCATCAAGTGGACGGAAGGGAACCATACTCGTCCAGGGAATGGGTGATACGGTAGAATGTCGGTGGAAAGCAGGGTCAACTGGCATTGCCCTTTTCTGGTAACAAAGACTAGTAAGGGTTGCCAAAGCGGCAGGTTAGATGGCAAGATCCGGGGTAGAAACATGTCTACCACCGAAACGATAGGTGTGGCTGAAGAGAATATATTGGTGCGATACCTGTGCATCAATCCTGCAAGTGATCGACACAACTAGGTACCTCGGCATCACTCTGTTGGGACAGAGATGACACCAAACACCAAAGAGCAAGTATGCAAAACTGGAGGGTGCATGTAGTGGATCGAAACAGATGCCACCTACACTCACAAGATCAACCATTAGCGACAAGATAATAGGTCTATATGCTTGCTATGCAGCAAACAAATGCAACAATCAAATGCAGCAAACCGACTAGACTCTATACTAACGGTTTCTAACGCTAGCGTGGACTAGGGCATCCTACAGCCAAACCTGGCTCTGATACCAAGTGTTGTGGCACCCCGGCTCAGAGGAACCAGAACACCCCGTATTCCAGCCCAGAGATCAAGTCTTCTGGAATACGGCACTGCTTGGCATAGAACAGAACAGCTCTATATTACAAATAATATGAGTACAAAGGGTCTGATGTCACAAAAGATTACATCGGCACGACGACACTACGCCTGCTAAGGTAGCTCTATGCTAGCAGCGGAACATCTCATAGCGGAATAACTTCTAGCAGTGGAACAACAACGACGGTGATGGACTCCACTCCGCAGAGACTCTGGCTGGGGCACATCCTAGCTCGCAACTCAAGCAATCAATCATGGCATCACCTTCAATCTGGCATGACACGCTAGGTGAGTACTTTGAATGTACTCACAAGCTCACAGCAACCAAAGCAATCAAGACAAACAACAGCACGACATTTACAGGTTAATTGATGAGCATGATACAACTAGAACAGTATGAGATGAGCATGGCATGTACATGTTAATCAGGATATGAACATGATGATGCTAGCACTAGCATGAGAGGGGGTCGATGTTTAAGGTCCCTTGGACCAACTTACTCTTCTCGGAGATTATCTCGTAACCACCATATGTAACAAACTTACTGTCGTGAACATCACACGATCACCTCAGGATCAACCAAGCTCGTATCAACTATACAATCGTGATCATCACATGACCACATGGAGCTTGATCTCTACCTGTGATCATCGCATGACCACAAAAAGATCAACCAACTTCTTTTCTCATGGAACCGGGGTTGTTTATTATTCAGGTTAATATTACTGTTGACCCATAGTGTGACCTACTACGAACTGTGTCCATGACCGAGGACGCAGCTATCGATAGATTATACACTCTACAGAGGTTAATACACTGTACCCACACCATGGAACTCATGGCCTCGTGCTCCCATTCGGGTGGACCAACGACATTCCGACAAAACCAATCTATCGCATGACACTCTCCCGGCCACTCCGACAAACTCCCCTTTGGGCTATGTCATGGGTGGTCCCGATGTCAACTCGTGACATCTGCCACCTTCGTGGCCGGCCACCGTCGTGGCAAAACGAAACAAATGGTCCCAAACGGGGACAATGGTACCATAAAACTCGGGCACACAAGATTATGGACGCCTACCTGATCAGGGTAGCGCGCGCACATAACCTTCCCTAGTTGGAGGCACTAGCAAGAGGCATGACAACAGACCGAATTAGGGCCTCCCCATCCAGGCAAGTGTGGCTCCACTGTTGAGCTCGATTCGGTGGCAGTATGACTCAGCCAACAGATTTGTTCAAGTTCAATTAACATCAGGTTTAACTTGAATGGCGATGAGCTGAGCCATAACAAAATAACATGATGAAATAATATTGCATATGAGCATGATGTCAACATAAGCATGGATGTGCAATATAACCATTTATCATAACATCAACCACAATAAATCATTTAGTCTACGGGATGCACATGGCTATTGCAAGACCATCATGCACTACAAGAACAAACAATTATTTAAATATTCAAGTGGAAACCATGGCTATTGCAAGACCATCATGCAAGTGGCTGTTGTGGCTTGCCTGGGGATGAAGGATTCATCGGAAAGAAGTGCGATGAGCTCGCGGAAAGATTTGCCGGAAACATTTCTCTTTCGGCGGAGCTGATTAGAGGGCAGGGGCAAAATGGTCATTTTCACAATGTGAAAACATTATGAAAATGATACCAACGGAATGGGCTCGACGAATAGAGAACGTGGGCTTTTGAATCACATGAATCGGACTTACGGTTGCGGAGATATGGCCGTTCATTCGTTAGGCAGAAAACAAATAAAAACTTGTTCATTTCTGCGCTTAACGGACGAACGCCTGCTATTTAACAGTTTCGGTGCCGGCTGAATAACAGAAAGCGCATTTCTAATAGTACGCTTTCACTACAGAGGAAACGTATTTCTGGCTGAAGCTATAGCAGATTACGTTTTCGATAGACGAAAGCGTATTCGCGAGGAATACGTTTCCAGTTACTCCCGCGCGGGCCCGGGGTCAACGCCCGGTCTGGCTGACGGGTGGGGCCGAGGGGATGGCGAGGCCCGCCGAGCTGGGTCGTCTTCCTCCTCCCGCGTACGTGCTCCTGGCCGAGAGAGGAGCTCACCCCGACGAGGTTTGACGGCGACTCCGGCCTTCTCCCGCGGCGCTCGGCCTACCGGCGTGCTCGGGAGACCAAGCCGCATCCATCCCGGGGGTACATGGACCTCGAGGAAGACCAGGGCGACGACGGCTTGGGCGTCCATGGAGGAGGCTGTCGGCCGTGATCGTGGCCATTGCTCCGGTCGTCCCGGAGATGAACTGGAGATATGGGGAGCTCCGTGGTGCTTCGGTGGTTTGTTTCGTGTGGGGAGGAGGGAGAGAAGAGCTCGGACTTGCCCGAATTTAGGCGGAGGCCGAGGGTGACCATGGCGGCCGTGGGGAAGAATGGGGGCTCCTTGAGCTCGATTGGGTGGCCAAGGTAGGTACTAGGAGGGAGGAGATGAGGTTGGTGAGGAGAACCGAGGCTGGGGAGGGCATATATAGCCGTGGCGATGATGCCCTCGCCGGATGCCACCACGGACATGCAAGCGATGCCACGGACGCGTGGGCTTGTGAGAGGGCTCGGATGGTGATGGGAGAGAGGTAGTGGAGTGGCCAGGCACGCGGGCAAAGCTGCGGCGCACCGTGTGGGGCAGGGGGCACCTTTGTGCCACTATTCCCACGCGGGCACGCCGTGTCTACGTCCGGCCGACGTCGGGAGGGGCAGGGAGGAGGCTATGTGGATGCAGGGGAGTGTGGGCGACGCTGTGGCGAGCGGAGGTGGCGCAAGCACGGCATTTGGGCGGCGGCAGAGGGGTCCCGGCGTCCAGAGCACGCCAGACGCACGCCAAACACCTTTAGGACATGCGGTCACCGCGTGCACTGGCACACGCGGGGCTTTTGGGCCGCCCGGACCAAGTCTAGCGTATAGTCCATCCCAAATGGCACCTCTCTGAAGTGATGGTTCGATGAAAGCAACTATGTGCTGATGGGAGGGATCATCTAAAGTTTGCTGTAGCAAACTTGGGCATGAAGTTGTGGTCAAATGACTTGACCAATGGGCCAAGAAAGATGTCACAGGGGTTTAGGGTAGGAAGGACTATGATCTGGTGTAATTTGAGAGGATTTGGACAAATTTTTATCATAATTGCTTCACAATGACAATCTGGTCCAGGAAATGGAATTTGAAGCTGCACTCACATAGAGTGTTGGATAGATCTGAAATTTGGTGGAGGATGATGATTTGCACATAGGAAGGCACTGTAAAAATTTCATACCATTTGGATAAATAAAAATGGTACTCCCTTCACAATGCTTTCCTCTGGACAGAAACTTGGGGGAATTATAGTGAAAAATTGGATAGATAAAATGAGCCCAAATTTGGTGGAGGGAGGTTACATAGGTAGGAGAATGTTCTGGTAAAATTTCAGAATTTAGGAAGCCATATAAAATATAGTTGCTTCACAAACTGAAATTATGACCGGAAGCAAAGATTGGATGGTGTGCTCACCATGAGCATGGAATCTTGAATATTTTTACATATCCAAGCCATATGGTCCAAAGGAATTATGAGAATTTTGTGGGAATTTTAGGAGAGACAGAAATATAGGTTGCTTCACAACCTAGGGCAAACATGGTTATTCCTTTAATAGAAAAAGGAATATTCCCAAGAAATAAAAATTGGGGTTGGGCTAAGATGGAAATGACATGGCCTTGAGAAAGATTTGGGAGTGACAAGCCACTTGGGAGAGGAAGAAGAGATGATCTTCCCAGGTTTTAAGACCACAGAGCCACAGAAACGGAATTCCAAATAAAAATCCAAACAAATCCAAAAGAAAAAGAAAGGGCCAAAAATCGGGGTGTCACAGTTTGCCTGATCCCCTGCATGCGCTACTCCACTACTGCAGGGTACGCTGATGACATCACCGACTCGCCGAGGATGCTAGGTTCATCGGTAAGGGGCACACACTGTGATTGTATTAATGCGGTGAATGAGAATCTCACATTTAGTTTGTGTTTCTTTCTTGGACCTAGGGCCATTCTAAAAATTGTTTGGGAAAATCCAACAATTATGCCTGATACGTATTGCACATTAGCCTAGTCACAGTGGGAAGTATCATATACTAGTATCATGCATACGATATTAGTGTATGATACTATTTTCATAGTGCATAATATTATAGATTGGTATCATAGTGACCTCATTTATTGTCATGAGTGACACATACTAGTACATCATTTAATATGCTATGAAATCATATCATAATACTCAATCCTCTCTTTTCTCATTTAATCGTGTGCCACCTTAGCAAAAATACTCTCTCTCTCTCTCTCTCTCCGCGCCAGGGTCAAAGATAGTCTCTTTCTAAGAAAAAGTTCCTAACAATCTGTTGGAAAAACCCCATTTTCTAGTTCGCTATGTTTTCAACATACTTCAAGGGAAGTCGAAGATTCCCCTAACTGCCACCATGAACATTTCCTAATACATATGAGACTAATCCCTACACCCCCCCTAGCAAAAACTTAGCTTTTCTGGAAATGAATCACCTCATGAAGAATCAAAATACCCCATGTCGTATTTTTCACAAAGGCAGTTGATAGCCTGCAAGTGCACAAGGTTTAATTGTAGCCTTTTCGAAGTAAGAGTATCGATCCCACAGTGAGCACATGAATCGAACATTTGCCTCTTGTAATGGATTATGGATTTTTGCCTACGAGTAATTGTAGACTACAAACAAAGTGAGTGCGGAAGTAGATAGTTGTTGTAATGCGGAGCAAACTTGAAAGTAAATCACATAAAAGTAACAGGAAAACAGTAGCTTGAGTGATTAATGAACTAGCAGAGGAGTAAGGCGTTCGCAGGGAGTCCGGAATCCCCATTGGTATGTTTCTAACGCAACCTATGCGTGGGCATACTATGAGCTGGATACTTGAGACACTCTTAACGATTATGCTGGGCGGAGCCGGGTACAGAACACGTTCTACTTTGGGTAGATTTCGTGCCACACACGCCACTACCGAAGTCTGCCCCTGCGGGTTACAACTGAGGTAATTAAGGGTTACCCCGTGGACGCGGCCTCTCTAAGGGTTCTCCGTTAATCCCCTATCAATTGTAAAAGCTAGGAGTAAAGGCTTTTACTATCACCTCGAATTACCTTCACATCCTACCCTTTACAACAACAGTGATATACTTTGTGGACAAATGGCGGTAATGCTGAGTGGGGCCACTTCACAACATTCACAAAGTTATTAAACTAAGCATTCTACAGAGGATCTCATATCCAATATAACGATTCAAATCCTATACATACCAAGGTTCATCCATATCCCCGAGAACTAGGGGTCTACTCACACATGGAGACAACAAACATCAATGGAGTGGTGATGGTAAACATGAATGGATCACACAAGTAACACACAAGGCGATCAACTGGGTTCCTGATGTTACAATGATAAGGATGATGATGACAGTGGTGATGATGTTGTAGCCTCCCTTGTGCTTCATGGTGAAGATGGCAGCCTCCTCCTTGCCAATCCCCCTCTGGATGATCTCCGGAGGCTTGGGTTCTGCCTTCTGGACGAGTTTTTGGTCTCTCTACGCATCTGATCCACCATCCGATTTCGCGGGGTGAAAATAGTGGACGAGGCGGCGGCGCTGGCACTTCATACGACCGCCCATATACAAGAGGCCTCGCGTGTATGATGCGCCGGAGAAGCTCCTCCTTTGCTCCTTTTGCTTCATTATTTTTATGGTAGTTGATTATCACATTAAATACGTGATTTCACTACCATTTCCTGGGATTCCTTTCATAAAGTATTATTTGGTCCAAAAAGCGTTACCTGAGGAATATCAACAAAAAGAGGTGCGCGAATGCGATAAAATTCCACAAAGCCTACTGTGTAGGCACAAAATAACTATCAAAATCATCACATAAATTGGACTCATCAGCAGTCGGTTCTATCAATTATTATTTTCTGCCACTTCAGGAGATCAAGTATTAACATATGTAGTCATTGTTTTTCAAGCTACTATTCAAAGGACAAATAGGCCTAAACTAAATTTCTGAATGATGATACCATGCTTATCCAATGTATATACTATATATAAATGTAGACATTGTCTGATGTAGAGGCATCCACACAACAGTAGAAGATGGCAAAAACTGCACATAAGCGGCACGAACAATGAAAAGTCTACACATAGTTTAGAGTTGATCAACAGAACCTAAAGCATGACGTAGCAACATATACATTGCATCATAAGCTTTGAGCCTCTTTTTTTATGCTTCAATGGAGGGCTTTTGCTGGCCTGAACCATATAATAAACCAAACAAACCAGTCATTTATAGGGAAGGTTTTGGAGATATACATCAGGGAGGATAGGGGAGGATGAAGCATAGGCTAGATTCTCCCATCTAGGTGAAACAACATGACGCTCCAGTCATTGAGCATGGCCTTTTTTGATTCATTTCACGCATCTATTAGACCAAAGCATTAGATCATCAGTAGCGGCATGCACAAGGATATTAAGTCCCTGAGTTTCATCACAGAAAACCTTCATGTTGCGCCTTTTCTACATGATCCAAAGATTCACCATGATGACGGTAGATCTCGGCATGTTGAGGATGTCTTGACACCATAGAGGTGAAAGGTTTACCGGAGGGTCTGTGGTCAGGCAGTTGATCATCCCAAAGAGGCTTGATGTAGGAGCAAAAGAATAGCTTGTGATTGGTAGTCTCTGACAATGGACAGAAGGGGCAGCGGTCATCTATAGCAATCCCCATCTTAATCTTCTTTCATTAGTGTAAAGGCAATCTTTCTTAGCCATCCAATGGAATAATTTGCATTTGTTTGGGTGTAGTTCTTCCAGATTGCCTTAGCTATAGGATCCATCTGCTGCCCCGCTCATATAGCCTTGTAAGCCAATTTCGTGGAGTGATTTTTCCAGAGTCTGTTGTTCCTTCAATCTGCGATCTGCGAGTTCAAAGAAAACGTAGCAAGCATAGCACACAAAGTTCGAAGCTCTTTCCGCTAGGTGGGATAGCCGAGGGGCGAGATCAAGCTCGAGCATAGGGTTGTTCATTAGAATGGACGCATTTTGTCTGTTGGAATGAGAGAACAGAGCCGGGAATCTGGAGGCTAGCATGGAGCAAGATTCTGGGAAGCTTTGAGCCATTTAGTGTAGAACTAACTAATACAATAGCTATGCATGTACAAATGGCTTTTATAACACTATAACTTGAGTAACTCACCGTCAGCGGCTGGAAGGACCAAGAGCATACCTTATGCCATCATGTTAATCATGCTAGCTGTTGAAAAGAGAAATACATGAAAGCACAGTCCATCATATCATTGAGTTAGCATACTACAACATCAGTTAGTACCAGAAATCTGACATGTTCAGTTGCATAGCAAGAGGACACTGAAACATGAAACTATATGGAAGACATATATCCACTTGCAAACTGTTGCCGTGGATGCCATTTCAAAAAGCTCGTTCGGGTAGAATAACCATGTTCACTCTTAGTTTGCCGAAACTAGACCCACAGTGGCACGGGTCTACAACTACTTCAAATTAATCTACACATCATAGAAAATAAGAAGCAAAGATTTTCAATACTATGAAGTAACAATTTTTCATCCTCTATTTCTTGTGCGAGTAATGTCAACCTACCTTGTATTATATATAAGGCCAACTATAAGCTACTCACAGCTAAACATGTTACCGAGAGACACTCATAGCTACATGCTCATTATGTTTGATGTTTCTATAGGCCCTATCTGACCCAAGTTAACCTTGGTAACCCACCAAGAGCTTTAAGGGTCCTCATTCACACCGGCAGTAATCCGGCATGGGTGAATTGCCAAGCTGGACCTAGTGTGAGTCATCACCCCTTACAAAACTATGTTTATTCCCGTGAAATCTGTGCTATCCGTCGACGTTAAGATTGGTGATGAGCCACACATTTCTTTTTGTATATACACCAGGGGGCATATGCCCCCCCTATGTGCATGGTGTGGTAGAAGAGAAGCATGGATCAATCACTTCATCTAGTGATTTGTTCACTGGCCCCTTTCAACCCGGCTATCCGGAGCCGCAGGCAGCCTGGCATTTCGCAGATGCAAAACCATGTCGCTGATGGAGCTCTCAGGCTTGTGTTGACCGGCACAGGAGTAGATGAACTCGTCGGCGTTGTTCTCTCTCTCTCGTCGGATAAATGAAGTCTTTTTTCTTAGAGATCCATTTAGATATGAGACTTAGGTCAATAAGTATATATCAATCATTGCTTGTTTGGGCTTCCTGCCACACATTTGGGTAGAACTTTCCCAACATTTCTCTTGGTCTTCATTCAAGCATTTCAAAGAATACCATAAAAATACGGTAATAAAGATCATTATACCAATGTTTATGTGAAGGCCAGCCGCCGAGTTATCTTGTCCACCTTATTGCTATGATCTTCGGTCCTCTTGTTTTTACCCGCATAAAAAATTCATTAGTGGCCTAAGCGGTGGGCTTTGATCTGGCCTTACCTATGTCAGCGAGACTAAGCATCGACTCTTGTGAAATATGGAATACACCATGATCAACATAGTAGTCAGATGCTTGTTGCACCAACTCATTTTCTCTCAATTTTTCGTGTTTGGATATATGAACAATACTAAAGAAATCCAAGGTGGAAATTAGATCTAGGCATGTATAGAAATAATAAATGATTCGTTGAAACATTGATAATCCTTGGATATTTGTGTTGCGCTGCTATCAATGAATCATCGAAAGCCTCAATCTCTGTAGCACCTATAACACCCAAAAGCTTCAATTAAAATAAAAATGCATATTCTGGTTGATTGCTTGTGCAAAAATATTCCAAGCAACACGAGGCTTCAATAACAGTACCGTAAGGAGACATATAAACAACATGAACACCTTGACCATTGCCACAAAGTGATCTATCAAAATATAATATCCATGGCACTAAAGATATAATGGTTATATCAATGTTATGAACTTGCCGGTGGTTGAAAAGCCAATTCTAGCTATCCTTATGAACTATGGCAATCAGACAGTAATTGTCAAGGCAAAGAGTTCAAATGACAACATGTAATCCACAAATAATATATGAAGGATACTAAAATATGTCACACATTCAAGAAACTCCGGAGTAATAGCATTGGATTACATCCAATCGGCTAAGAATTTGGCAGATCCCTTCTCAAAAGGGCTATCACGAACTGTGAAAAAAAATTCATCGAGGGAGATGGGTATGAGACCGACATGAGTTGCCATGGTGGTTAACTAACCTATGTGATTGGAGATCTATGAAATAGGACCTGGGAAACAATCTACTGGCTAACTAAGAATAGTAACCCTATTAACTCACTCCGTTGGAGGTGCACTACTTTCACAACCTGTATGGCACATTGGCTTTTCTCTTAATGTATCCCACAAAGCGATCTTTGGAGGAACACACCTTTATGAGCCCGTCTGCTGGTCACATCCTATGAGATATGGTAATCTCTAGGAAGCTCATGAACAGGTTAGGAGTGTGACTATTATGCTCCACTCGTGGGGTTTCAACAGCCTAGTACCGGTAAGACAACTGGTGAAACTTCTTTACGCCAAACTGACAATTCAAGGCATAGTCCATTGTTAGTTGAGATGAAGTGTAACCCTTTGCTCTAGGTGGACGTTCAATCTTGACCGGTGTCCACTAAAAATACCAATATATCAAAATAGTGTTTTGGAACAGAGGCCAACATAATGTGCCTCCGACATCTGGTGGGGCATTGTTGAATTATAGATGGGATTTGGTCCCATATAAACAATAATTCATGGTTAATCTCCAAGGCCCATGTGCGAAGTTCAGTACCCTACTGCTAGTGGAAGAGAGTTGAGACCTCTTTACAAGGTATTCTCTTCCATATGCTATTGCAGCTTGGGAAGAGGAGTGATGCACGTACGCTCCTCCTCCACCGCCCGCCTCGCCATGCCACACATCGTACGCGCTTCGTGTTTCGTGAACGAGCCGAGCTTGCGCTTTATTTTTGACGGTCAGGAACAGATAATTAATTAGAGATATCCGAGAGGTTGGACCATGAGTAGTTGCCGACTCGGTCGTGGGCCTAAGCCCAGGCCCATGACACCCTACCCGACGGCCTATATAAAGAAGGCGTTGGCAACCCTAGCCGACACACACTCTCTGCCTCCTCGCGCATAACCCTAGCCGCTACTGTTGTTCCATTCACTGTTGATGGTTCCGGCAATGCCATCCCGTCGATCGCGTGCACGACCATTCAGGAGAGCAGGCCTCCGGAACCCCATCCTTTATGATCCTGCACCGGGAGAAGGGCGATGAAGTTTTTGGGGAGCGTCTCGGCGCAACTGCTCCCTGTTCGTCTTCGTCCTCTGCTTCGGCTACTTCCTCTACATCGATGCCATGGTTGACGACGCTGCCAAGAAGAAGTACGACGAGGAAGCCACTTCCGCCGCGGCTTTGACCTGGCCTACTGGAGGGTATGATCTCTTCATCCCCTTTTTTACTTGTTCATGTGCTAGCCGTATATAATGTCTTCATAGATGTGTCTGTTCTATGTTAAGTACATGCTCACATGCTTAGATATTGGTATGAAATTCATACTGATAATGCCATATTCATGATCTATTTATGGATTAAATCACTCGAAAAAAAATGCTAATATACCCGACAACCAATATTGCCAAAGTTAGTATATTCTATAAACTTAGGCATATACTACAGACTCCAGAAGATAACGATGCCCCCCCCCCCCCCCTCTCTCCATGCAGAAGGCTGATGGGATGATGCACATTTTTTAGACATTTGTTTTAAGGCTTAGTGGTAAGCCTTGTTGTCGATGTAATACATTGTGACAAAATTAAAGTTGTCCTTACCTTATGGGTGGCCGTAATGGGCTGCCACAAGCTATAACAACTAGTTCTCTCTCTCTCTCTCTCTCTCTCTCTCTCTCTCTCTATATATATATATATATATATATATATATATATATATATATATATCTTTTTTCTATTTCGACAAACAATGTGGGTCCTAGCTTATGCAAAAGGACTGGATAGTTTTATAAGTTGTGTGGGTCCAAACGTATGGCTAATTGTAGCATTATATAGCAGAGATGGCCTAACGGCATCTCCAACGGCAACC
This sequence comes from Elymus sibiricus, assembly GCA_039707655.1. NCBI lineage: Eukaryota > Viridiplantae > Streptophyta > Magnoliopsida > Poales > Poaceae > Elymus > Elymus sibiricus. The sequence continues at coordinate 355,062,401 of CM077664.1, read as the reverse complement.
CGCAAATTTCCTCCCGTATTCGTCCGCGGACAGGGGACCAGTCCGCGGACACGGATGCGGGAGGACGACATCCAACGCTAGACGCATATATTGGGCCAACAATTCGAATCAACCTCAAGAAATTCGATCAAACCGGACGGATTTCATTCAAGTTCGGATATAATTTACAAAAAAGGTCGATATTTCGACCGTTTAACTAAAAAACTAGAAAAAAAATCTAAACCCTATACCGGACGACCACCTCGTACACGTGGCCGCCCTGCCCTGCCGCACCGACGTCTCCGTCGGTGCCGTCGTCGTCGTCGTCGTGGTGGTCCCTCCAGCGGCGAAACGGCGCTGGAGGGCCGCGACAACCTTGTCCGGCGGCTGCCTGCCGCTCGCGGAGGAGCCGCTCCGCCTCCTGTTGAGCCGTGTGGAGTGCCACCGTGGCCAATGCCGACGTGGCCTTCGGAGCCCTGACGACGGCCTTGCCGTGACCGACGTTGGTGGAGCAGTCGCTAAGCGACCACTCCTCGCCGATCTTGGCGAACTCGCCATCAAGGCCGCGGTGACGCTTGGCGGCCGTCTCCACGGTGGCCACGGAGCGGTCGAGCACCCAAGCGGCCGCGAGGTCTGGGTCGTTGCAGATCCAGTCCGGCGCCACGTCGCTCTTGGCGAACGCGGAGCGGCGACTGGCATTGCGCCGGTCGTACCGCTCCTGCTGCCGAGCCGCGCGCTCCACCTCAGACACGACGGCCCTCGAGCCCAAGGAACCACCGAGGTAGTGGAGGAGGCGGCCCCGCACCTTCTTGATTGCGGGCGGCAGCTCCTCCTTGACGGCGAGGCGGTCGCGGCGCGGCGGCGAGAACGGCGCGTCGATGCGGTCGTACCGGCTGCGTGGTGGGGACGCAGGCTCCTCCTTGACCCGGCGCCCGATCTGGATGCTGGGGTGGTGTGGGGGCGAGGCCGGCTCCTCCTTCACGCGGCGTTCGATCTAGACGCCGCGGTTGTGCCGGGGCGAGGCCGGCTCCTCCTTCATCGGCAGGAGCGTGGACGTCGGCTCGGGCTTGACGCGATGGAGCGGCGGGGACGGCGGCTCCTCCTTCACGCGCGCCGGCGATGGCGGCGACGACCCCATGTAACGGAGCGACCGCTCCGTCATTATCTCGGTCTGACGGACAAAATCTTTGTCCGTCAGAGCGGCCTCCTTGAGGAGTCGGGGCGGCTCCTGCGGCGGCGCCTGGTCCTCCTCGTCATCGGAGGAGATGACGATCTCCTCCTTGGTGGAGGAACCGGCCGCCGTGGACGCTGACGGGCCCGGAGAGCGTCTGTGGCGGCGCCAAGAACCACCGAAGAAGGAGCTTCCCCTACTCTGCCTGCCGGCGCGGAGCACCACGACTTCGGCATTGCCGGAGCTTGGGTCGAAGAGGGGGAGGGAGGGGCTCGGGCACGGAGACGGGGGAGGGGAGGGGGCCGGTGCTCGGGGATGGGGGTGCGGCTCTGTGCATCGCCGACGCACGGTTTAAATAGCCGCGGCGAGGCCCAGGCGAAGGAGCGGTCTGCTTCAATGCGGCGCAGCGGCCGGAGTTGGTTCCTCGGGAACTTGTGTCCGCATTGAAGGGGCGGCTGCCGAGAGGTCGTGTCGGTCAGCGCCGCCCTCCCTCCCCCCGGTCACATCTTGGCATCAATGCCGGCCGCTGCGTGCTCGGAAGCGGCGTGTGCATCGGAAGGAAAGCGCGGGAGGGGCGGGTGAGGGTTTTGGGTGGGCCAGGGCGGTCAGAATGGGGCGTGACAGCGATCCAGACTCACGCAAAGCTCCCCACGTTTGTCTCCGGTTTGCGTGGTCCGGACAGCGCGGTCCGGAAGGTTACGGGAGGTTTACTGGTCGACGTTGGAGATGCCCTGAAACAGCTGAAGCGAAGCTCGAATGTGTATTGACTTGGAAAAGCTAGTAGGTGCCAGATTCTACAAATATCTGTATTTAGTGCTTGGTGCTTGCTGGGGTACGGTATATCTTGTTGACTCTTGAATCTTAACGATTCTGTCATTTTTTTCACAGAAACAAGAGACTAGGACTTGTTTGGACCCGGGGGCCTTTCCCCTTTTTTGAGGAAAAAACTCGTTTGTACTCCCACTGACTCCAAAAGGAAGGCATAGTTTTTTTTTTTTTTTTTTTGCGGGGGAAAAGGAAGGCATAGTTGACGTCAAAAAAAAAAAGGAAGGCATAGTTTGACTGCCCAATTCACGCTTGGACCGTAAATCTCACACAATACAGTATTTAGGCGGCTGCTACGGATCAATCGACTGATAACAGCCAATCTTAAGCCGCCTCGACCACCGTTTGATCTGACCAGATCTGACGTCTCCCAGCAGCTTCGGTGGGCAGAGCGCGGAGCAGTCAGATGTGATGTTTGACATCTTTCCGCGTCAGGTGGGGCGTTTGGGGCCACTCAAATTGCTGCTCACACACGTACACGGCACCTTGCATGTGATTCTAAAAGCAACATGCGAGGGTCACGTGGCTAGGCCCCATCGCGTAGAAACAACTCCCCAACAAAAGTGTTAAAATGAACAATCTTATGCAACAAAAATAGGATCATGACAAAGCAATCTGTTCATACAATTTTTTTTAGAAGATTGCAATGAGGTATACACCACAGAAATATAGGAAAAACACCCCTCAAAAAGAATATATAGGAAAAAGCATCAAAAAAATGCAAAGGATGTAGCAAGTATTTACAAAGGTCGTGATAAACGAGTTATAACTCACACGTAAGACGAAGTTTGTTACAGTTGGGTCATCTGGCTTTGTTGCACTGGCAAAGCTAACGTCGACCGGCTTGGAGCTGGGTGCCGGAGCTTTTCAGTTGTGGCTGCCGACCCCTGTAGCATGTCACGCCCTTCTTGCAGCAACAGTAACTGTCCCTTGCAGCAGTGGAGGTCGTCTCTTGCATCATCCCGCCTTTGCTCGTAGCAACGATGATCGACCATTGCAGCGTCACATATCTCGATCACAACAACGATGACTGGCCATTGCAGCGCCGTGCACCTACAGTAACGACTACCGGCCATTGCAGCGTCATGCGTCTGCAGCAATGACAACCGGCCATTGCATCGTCGTGCGTCCAATCGCAGCGACGACGACCGATCCTCTTAGCGTCGTGCGTTCTAATCGCAACAACGATGACCGGTCCTTGCAGCGCCGCACGTCCGCAGCATTGACAACAACCATTGCAGCGTCGTGCGTCCGCAACAATGACAACCGGCCATTGCAGCGTCGTGCGTCCGATCGTAGCGACGACGACCAGTCCTTGCAGCATCACGCGTTCCGATCGCAACAACGATGACGGGTCCTTTCAGCGTCGTGCGTTCCGATCATAACAACGACAACCAGTCCTTGCAATGCCGCGCGTCCCACTCGCAATAACGATGACCAAACCATTGCAGCGTCACGTGTATCGATCACAGCAATGACGACTGACCATTGCAGCGCCGCGTGTTCCATTCGTAGCAACTATGACTGGCTATTGCAGCGTCGCGCATCCCGATCACGGTAAGGACGACCACCATTGCAGCGTCACCCCTCCCGCTTGCAGTAGCGATGACCAGCCTTTGCAGCATTGCCCATCCCACTCGCCGCAGCGAGGGTTGGCCATTCCAGATGCCCACAATAATTATTTTTGCTAGTAGAGGACACACCCAGTCGCCCACTCTGAAGAATGGCCACAATAATTATTCCGCAACTGACGGTAAGCTGAAAATAAGCCAATACTACTACACTTGCTTCCATCACGGGTCTGTGGCGAGGCGACAGGTACATGGTAGCAGTTGTTGTCCTCTAGTGTGCTAGTATCATACTCCGTGGAGTGGAGTAGCAAACATCATCACGTCATGCGTAGCAGCAAAAAGTGCACTAGGTGTTGAAAATAAAATGTACGGTAGTATACATGCGTAGTAGTAGTAGTGGGGACCCCGCATCATACACAGAAGCCTGCATGCGGCGCTCTCATCACGGAACGCACGCGAGTGGAATCAAACGGCGGAGCGAGCGGCTGATGCCACGTAAGAAATCAGTCGGTTGATTATAGCCTTTTCCCCAATATTTAGCCACTGGTTACGAAATCATAATCTTTTGAAAGTATTTTTGAGTACAAAATATTATTAATATACGATAAAAATATTTAAATATGTAATAAACATATTTAAACAAAAGTAAAACATTTTTTGAATACACAATGTGCATTGTTTTAATACTTGATGAGAAAAGAACCGAGAAAAAAGGGAAAAGGAGGAAAATGAGATAAGAAAAGGAAAAGAGAAACGAGACAGGGACGAAAAAAGGTAGAAAAGAAAAGAGAGAAAACAAAGCCAAAAGAAAATGGAAAACGCTAAAACTAGGCATAAACCAACATACTCAAACTAGGCATAAGCCAAAAGAAAATGGAAAACGCTAAAACTAGGCATAAGCCAAAAGAAAAGAAAACTCAAGAAAACCGCGCTCTCCCTGCGCTACTGGGCTGGCGCAGATCGGAGGCTCTGTGAGCGAGCGTTCACTATAACTCACTGTAAGTTTTTTTTTTAGAGGTACCTCACAGTAAGTGAGACATAGATTTACGCTCTTGGCCTCCAAAGCACAATTTTATTCGATTTCCGGTCAGTAGCTCTACGGCAAACTAATACAAACCTTGCAGGCTTGGATATTGGAAAGTTCCTATAGAGAGGACGTATCCGGTGCATCGGACATGAAAAAGACATGTTAATCTACTAAGTACAATAGAACTAGATTCAAATTCAAGCCACAACTCGCGAAACAAAAACAACAATTCAACTTGCATTGCTAATGAGCTCAATTCACGGCCCAATTTCAAATAACTATTGTTCATTACATGATTTGACTTTTTTGTTTCTAGAGTCGTGGATTTAATTTAGACTTGAAATTTCATGACATGGTAAATATATGTTTGTACCTCCGTACTAAACTAAATTTTACCTAAGAAAAAAATCAATAGTTTTTATATTTTTAAACGTGTGTTTTCCATCTTAGGCCGGTGGTCCATTAAACTTGTCAACTTGCAATTTATCTCTTCCAGTAAATGCAAAATAATTTATAAATTGAATATAGTTAATAACAATATTATCAAGAATTTTTCAATCTCTACTCCTAAAGGGGAGCTGGTAGCGCCGCCTCACCACCCACCAATCGTATATTACGCCTCCCAGCGTCTTATAGGCGATCTTTGGCTCAAGCGCAGCCAATTTAGGCCGGCCCATTTGACGCGTGCATTAACTCAATCAAATTGGCACTTTCCTAAAACAACGTCATGCATTAAGTCAATCAAATCAAATCTTAAGAAAATCTAAACTAAATCCAAATTTTCCTTGCCTTTCACTACTCATACCTAAATCAAATCAAGTCTTACCGAAACAACAACTATAATCAAAGTTGGCCAGCCCATTTTGACGCGTGCGCGCATTTTTATTTTTTGTTTTTTCTATGTTCTGTTTTTTTGGTTTCCATTTTTTATGACCAACCTATTATTTTGTACTCGACATATTATCAGAATCGACACAGACATGTGCGCCATGGTGAGTTGATATCGTTGCCTCCATTCCGTTAAACAGAGTGAGAATCAATTTACAAATCAAGCCATTAATGCAATTAGTGAAAATCGATTCATTAACATGGAGGTTGTTAATTAGGCCTACATATAATTAAAAGTAGCTATTTTTTCAGTTAGGAAGGCAATTAAATTAATTAGGAAGAAATTTAATCACGCAGTCATTTATGCAAAAACAATTTGAAAATATAGAGCCGAATCCATTTGAAAATCAAGCCATTAATACAAATAATTAGCTAGACGGTTAATTACATGTGCAATTAATTAGGTCCATTTAATTAGAGATTTTTTCATGCCAAATCAATTTATCATTAATGCAACTAATTAATTAGGCCGGTAGATAATTAAAAGTAGGGATGTTTTTAGTTAGTCAGAGAACTAATCAATTAAACACACAGTTAATGGTGCGGAATCAGTTTGAAAGCGTTCGCGGGTAAGGACGGCCAGCAGGCTCTCGCTGACGTTGGTGACTACCAGCAGACTCTCAACACATGGTCGACCAACGCTTGCCAATATGGCCAACAACCAACAAGCACTCGCGACATGGGCGACCAAGCGTTCGCCAAGATGGACAACGACCATGCTCTGTAGGACGTCCACACGTTGTCGATTGCCGAACCGTTCCCGAGCAAGGTCGACGGTCGCTCGCTCATGTACGACCAAGCGCTAACGGTCGAGGGCTCCGACCATGCCGTCGAGGAAAATGGTGACGACCGGGGACAATCGGTCACATGATACCGAGGACAATCAAATACTAGGAAATTTCCCATGCGCTGTAATGGGGATACACTATTAAAACCCTATCATTACAACAAATATGATTTGTCCGCGACAGAAAAATCATACCGTTACAATGCATCTCGAGCCCCGTGGAAGAAAACGCTAGCCTATGAAAATTCTATCATGAAAACGAGTTGCTTTGCAATGTGAGCATACATGACAACGCTAGGGGTCGGCCATCCAATTATCGGCCGTTTCTTGATCCCCCTTTGCGAGGACATCGCTTCCGCATAGCTACCATTCCCATGTGTGACTCGTGCATCTGCCCAGGACCTCGTAGAACCTATAGCGACGACACAACATCACCACTTCCTCTTGCTCACGCACGAGAACACACATGTAACTGTGGCGTGCAACTCTAACAAGCAGGCTCGCGGGACCCCTCCACACAACTCGAGAAAGAGGGTGTTAGTCGCTGACTTCTAGCATCGGTGGCGTTCCTTTCAGCATCGCCGCGGCTCCACGCATCGCTGCTCGCCCGCTCGTAATGGTGGCTACATTAGCTTCCAAATGCTATCTGATTGAATCATTGTTATTTGATGAAATTAGCTAATTGATTGATCCTCTCATACAGATAAACATTTGTATCATCGGCTAAACGGAGTGAGTATTTTTTTTTGGCACGGTGACCAAGTCACGTAATTGAACAGAAGTTGAGACAAAAGTATCTGTAAAAAACAGAAACGCATGCTGCATGCCCGCTCCACTTGGAAACAAATGATTCGATGGCCCATGCCCAACTAAGAGCAAGTCTAATATATTTTTTTTTTTTGAGGATAGAGCAGGTCTCATAAGGCCTAGTCAGCAGGCTATAAGACTTGCCATGTCATCAAAATCCTATTTGGAGGAGTGGGAAGAGAGGAGAGAGAGTGAAGCGGGCTCTTATTCTACAGCCCGGCTATAGCACATAGATCAAGAAAAAGTAGTATGCATGCAACTCTCTTCCAATCATATACATTGCTCATGCAAGTATTAAATGCTTAGAGCCAACCTAATAGCCAATCTAAGAGCCAACCTATTATATGAGTATTTTTTATGAAGGTTTTAAGTGAGGTGACATCTCCTTATAGCCAACAGCCGGCTACACTATTAACCATGCTCTAATTGCATGCGCACGTACAAGATCTCTTGCTCATTTATTTTCTTTCTAACAACCAATCAAGAGATTTTACTAACGGAAATCAATCAGTAGGTTAGCACGTACCAAAAAGAGATCAAACCCTTATCTGTACTATACTAGTAGAACGCCCGTGCGTTGCTACGGGCTACAATGCATACTTCACATCGCAGATCTATTGTACACTTCAACAATTTCATTGGCCAATGAGTGAATAATTATTTGATATCACAATGCTACAATTTCATCTATATGTGATGGTCCACATGAAGCATGAAGTTCGATGGGGCAGGGTCATGTTTCTTCGTTGGAATAAAATAACACAAAAGTCTAATTTGATATGAGGAAGTAGACACCTGTAGGCTGTATTAAGTTGAAGAAAAGCAATCTTATTTCTCATTTGCGATAAAGATTATTTCTTTGAATTAACTGTTCACCACATATCAATCCGATTAAATAAATTATACAACAAGCTTCTACAGCGCACCATGTCCTGTCATGAAGTGAATTCTTCAAATGAAGTAAATAGCTACATAGAGATTGCAGCTTTTGTGACAAAGTCTTATGCATATCTGCCATATTTTGTACTTTATATTACTCTGACATTGGTTGATCATACTTCCTGCATATATTATAGAGTATGAATCTGAGCTAGAAAAAAATGGAGGAATGCCTCTGTATCACCCCTATCTTTGTGACCAAGTTCAAACTGTAAGCAATGAAATTGAACGGGAAAAAGAAATAAAGAAAGCACACCTGCAAGCAAAATGAAGTGATATAGATGAGCAAGCATACGTTTGCAACAAAATAAAATGGAATAATAATCAGGCAAATATCTCTACTCCTAATGGAGCAGTTGGTAGTCTCCGTCCGGTTTTTTTTCGTCCCACCTCCCCCCTTCGTCTGGTTTTTTTCATCTCTCTCCCACCACACCGTATGGTTTTTTATCTCTCCCCCTCGCACGTAACAAAAACTCCCTCGATCTGTTTCCTATTTGTTTCCAAGGAGAAATAGGAAACAGATCGATCCCTCCCGTGCACCCCGCTCGATCTAGATCTGATCGATCCCTCCCTCCTCCCGGCTCTCCTCTCCAATCGAGCGTCAGATCGGAGAGAGATAGGAGAGCCGAAGAGCTGCAAGGTGCGCTCGCCGGCCGGCACATCGGTGCTATCGAATCTTTGGCCAGGGTGAGGAGGGGGAGGACATGCCCGCAAGCAACCAGAACATCGCTGCACCTCGTCAGATGCATCAGAACAGAGGTGGGCATACGGACCCTGGCGTCCTCTTCTTTTCTCTTTCTTTTGGCGTAGTGTTCCGGGGGTGGATTCTTCTTGATTGGTTCCTGGTTATAATCTTTGGGTGAATACTTGCTTCGGGAAGAGATATATTCTTGGGGAGAGAAGATGGGGGTTTCGGGGGTGTTCGGCCCTGTCTGATTGGGCCGAGGCTGGATTATTGATGCGTTTTTGGTTTGTTTTGGCCGATTTCCTGTACCGCGATAGGATTTTGCTTTGAGTCCCCATTCGCCCATAGGTTTCCATTCGATTAATTGTTCAAGATTCCTCGTTCTTGGCCTGGATCGATTTTTTGGAGCTGCTTCCGTGTAGGAATTCTGACAAAAGATTCCAATTTGATAACGATTTGATGTGCTTTGATCCACCTCCTCGCGACGAATCCAACTTCTCTTTTTTTTTGATGTGCAGTGTAGTGGTGTCCCCGCTCTGGGAAACAGAAGGCCGGCATGTCCGACCCCAAGAAGCGCTCTGTGCGACAGTGGAACAATCGTCGTCCAGAACGCGTACGAGGCCAACAATCGTCGTTAAGAACGCGTATGTCGACATTTGATGTTGGGTGCCCAGCTCCTCAAGAACACGTACACACACATCATACCCAACACACCTCATCTGGTCTGGTGATAATCAGAGCATCGCTTTTCACTGGTTGCTGCAGAATCCGGCCGCTGGGAGGTCTCATGCCAAGCACTCAAGGAAGAAGGTGACCACGTGATCGAGTCATCTTGGACCCGGACATGACCAAGTCGGAGGCGAGCAGCGTCAGCTCCGTCCGCTAGCACTCGAGGAAGAAGGTGACCACCACCCTCCAAGGTGCGCTGTCTATCAGTCAAACACTCATTTCTTACATTCCAGTACATTAGACCTATGCAATGACTGTTTGATCTGATCAACAATAGCAATGCCACTACGGTTGCTTTATCTGAACGGCGATAGTTTGTTTTTTCTAATCTTATCCCGTGTGAGGCAACTGCAGTTTGCTTCCTACCAACTACGGTTTGCCATGTAAATAGAGACGGAAGTAGTAGTTATTAGCTTTCACAATTAGTGGTAATTCTTTTAAGAATTGATGCGCACACGTTCTAAAACATAAAATAAAAGGATGGGGGCAGCAGTTTATTGGGAAGTACTACAATGCGACCAACACTGGAAATTTGAGTGGATAGTCTTGTACTCTGTTATATATAGTCTTCACATGGAAAGTCCATACAGTTTTGAATATATTGATGGCCACTTTTAAAACTTGGACTGTGAGTATTCTAAAATATCAGACAAAAGATGGGTATAATTAACACAAATGGAGCAACAGTAAAGTTTGATTTGATGATATAACTCATTCACAAAAATAGGTGCCCTCTCTGAAAACGAAAGTACGTTTGCTGATTGATTGCTGTAATTGATCCACATTCTGTGCTTGTAGCTGCAAACCTGCATAAGTATTTTTGATGCAACTGAAACATCACCAATGTTGCTGATTTCATTTGATTTTGTGTAGTTTCTCCTTGTGGGGTACGGTTTTGGTGCGTCATTTGTTGCCCTTTTTGCCCAGCTGGGTGGTGGAATATACACCAAAGCTCCCGATGTTGTAGTTGATCTTGTTGAAAAAGTTGAGCAGTGGATACCACAAGATGATCCTCGTAATCCTGCTGTCATTGCTGACTTAGTAATGGCGTTTATTTAATAAGGATTTGGAATGTATTTCTTCATGTTTTTATTTGCAATGACTGGTAGTTTGTTCAATGGATATACCTGGATGCCTGGATATAAGGATATTCGGTTTAGATGAGCTTCATAAGTTTTATCAGGGATACTGTGACATTTACCGCCTGCGTTCCTTCTGAAGCACGCACAAATTATTCTATTCTGTAAAGCATGGACTAGCATTGTTGCCCAAGGCTTTGTAGAATTCCAAAGTTAAGAATGCATTTTCAATAATTAGAAATTTGTGGCTTGTTGTAATTCAAGATATGGTTTTTTCTCTACAGCTAATCATCTGCTTGCCACCAGCATGTATATATTTCATCTGTTGCGTTACGACAAAGGGATCATGGGCATAGAGCGGGGAGGTTGGCGGGAGGATCCTCCTTGGCAGTCCGTGGGGAAGTATGATGTGAAGGAGAGAGAGCGTCATGACGAAGGTGAGGTGGGCGTCATCCGTAAAGGAGAGGGCTCCAGTGAGAAATGTCCCGCTATGGCGGGAAACCGAGTAGGAAGGGGAGAGTCCGACAGAAAAAGGGAAGGGTGCGTCATGGGGTGTGGTTTTTGTGTTGGGACTGCGTGTTGAAGATAACATGGCTGGTAGTCCGGACAACCACATTTCCTCCCCATATATGGGTTGGATTTGGAAGAGCTCGGACTATCCAGACCGTTGGGCACGCCCTTTGATGTCCGGATATGTCCAAACGTACGAGAGAGAAATGAGTTTCGACCTGAAATTGACCTTAATTATCTATTTGATTCATTTAGATGTACCGTAGCCCATAGCAACGCACGAACGTTCTACTAGGTCGATCTATATGAGAGTACTAGTAGAACGCCCGTGCGTTGCTACGGGCTACAATGCATACTTCACATCGCAGATCTATTGTACACTTCAGCAATTTCATTGGCCAATGAGTGAATAATTATTTGATATCACAATGCTACAATTTCATCTATATGTGATGGTCCACATGAAGCATGAAGTTCGATGGGGCAGGGTCATGTTTCTTCGTTGGAATAAAATAACACAAAAGTCTAATTTGATATGAGGAAGTAGACACCTGTAGGCTGTATTAAGTTGAAGAAAAGCAATCTTATTTCTCATTTGCGATAAAGATTATTTCTTTGAATTAACTGTTCACCACATATCAATCCGATTAAATAAATTATACAACAAGCTTCTACAGCGCACCATGTCCTGTCATGAAGTGAATTCTTCAAATGAAGTAAATAGCTACATAGAGATTGCAGCTTTTGTGACAAAGTCTTATGCATATCTGCCATATTTTGTACTTTATATTACTCTGACATTGGTTGATCATACTTCCTGCATATATTATAGAGTATGAATCTGAGCTAGAAAAAATGGAGGAATGCCTCTGTATCACCCCTATCTTTGTGACCAAGTTCAAACTGTAAGCAATGAAATTGAACGGGAAAAAGAAATAAAGAAAGCACACCTGCAAGCAAAATGAAGTGATATAGATGAGCAAGCATACGTTTGCAACAAAATAAAATGGAATAATAATCAGGCAAATATACTCTCATATAGATCGACCTAGTAGAACGTTCGTGCGTTGCTATGGGCTACGGTACATCTAAATGAATCAAATAGATAATTAAGGTCAATTTCAGGTCGAAACTCATTTCTCTCTCGTACGTTTGGACATATCCGGACATCAAAGGGCGTGCCCAACGGTCTGGATAGTCCGAGCTCTTCCAAATCCAACCCATATATGGGGAGGAAATGTGGTTGTCCGGACTACCAGCCATGTTATCTTCAACACGCAGTCCCAACACAAAAACCACACCCCATGACGCACCCTTCCCTTTTTCTGTCGGACTCTCCCCTTCCTACTCGGTTTCCCGCCATAGCGGGACATTTCTCACTGGAGCCCTCTCCTTTACGGATGACGCCCACCTCACCTTCGTCATGACGCTCTCTCTCCTTCACATCATACTTCCCCACGGACTGCCAAGGAGGATCCTCCCGCCAACCTCCCCGCTCTATGCCCATGATCCCTTTGTCGTAACGCAACAGATGAAATATATACATGCTGGTGGCAAGCAGATGATTAGCTGTAGAGAAAAAACCATATCTTGAATTACAACAAGCCACAAATTTCTAATTATTGAAAATGCATTCTTAACTTTGGAATTCTACAAAGCCTTGGGCAACAATGCTAGTCCATGCTTTACAGAATAGAATAATTTGTGCGTGCTTCAGAAGGAACGCAGGCGGTAAATGTCACAGTATCCCTGATAAAACTTATGAAGCTCATCTAAACCGAATATCCTTATATCCAGGCATCCAGGTATATCCATTGAACAAACTACCAGTCATTGCAAATAAAAACATGAAGAAATACATTCCAAATCCTTATTAAATAAACGCCATTACTAAGTCAGCAATGACAGCAGGATTACGAGGATCATCTTGTGGTATCCACTGCTCAACTTTTTCAACAAGATCAACTACAACATCGGGAGCTTTGGTGTATATTCCACCACCCAGCTGGGCAAAAAGGGCAACAAATGACGCACCAAAACCGTACCCCACAAGGAGAAACTACACAAAATCAAATGAAATCAGCAACATTGGTGATGTTTCAGTTGCATCAAAAATACTTATGCAGGTTTGCAGCTACAAGCACAGAATGTGGATCAATTACAGCAATCAATCAGCAAACGTACTTTCGTTTTCAGAGAGGGCACCTATTTTTGTGAATGAGTTATATCATCAAATCAAACTTTACTGTTGCTCCATTTGTGTTAATTATACCCATCTTTTGTCTGATATTTTAGAATGCTCACAGTCCAAGTTTTAAAAGTGGCCATCAATATATTCAAAACTGTATGGACTTTCCATGTGAAGACTATATATAACAGAGTACAAGACTATCCACTCAAATTTCCAGTGTTGGTCGCATTGTAGTACTTCCCAATAAACTGCTGCCCCCATCCTTTTATTTTATGTTTTAGAACGTGTGCGCATCAATTCTTAAAAGAATTACCACTAATTGTGAAAGCTAATAACTACTACTTCCGTCTCTATTTACATGGCAAACCGTAGTTGGTAGGAAGCAAACTGCAGTTGCCTCACACGGGATAAGATTAGAAAAAACAAACTATCGCCGTTCAGATAAAGCAACCGTAGTGGCATTGCTATTGTTGATCAGATCAAACAGTCATTGCATAGGTCTAATGTACTGGAATGTAAGAAATGAGTGTTTGACTGATAGACAGCGCACCTTGGAGGGTGGTGGTCACCTTCTTCCTCGAGTGCTAGCGGACGGAGCTGACGCTGCTCGCCTCCGACTTGGTCATGTCCGGGTCCAAGATGACTCGATCACGTGGTCACCTTCTTCCTTGAGTGCTTGGCATGAGACCTCCCAGCGGCCGGATTCTGCAGCAACCAGTGAAAAGCGATGCTCTGATTATCACCAGACCAGATGAGGTGTGTTGGGTATGATGTGTGTGTACGTGTTCTTGAGGAGCTGGGCACCCAACATCAAATGTCGACATACGCGTTCTTAACGACGATTGTTGGCCTCGTACGCGTTCTGGACGACGATTGTTCCACTGTCGCACAGAGCGCTTCTTGGGGTCGGACATGCCGGCCTTCTGTTTCCCAGAGCGGGGACACCACTACACTGCACATAAAAAAAAAAGAGAAGTTGGATTCGTCGCGAGGAGGTGGATCAAAGCACATCAAATTGTTATCAAATTGGAATCTTTTGTCAGAATTCCTACACGGAAGCAGCTCCAAAAAATCGATCCAGGCCAAGAACGAGGAATCTTGAACAATTAATCGAATGGAAACCTATGGGCGAATGGGGACTCAAAGCAAAATCCTATCGCGGTACAGGAAATCGGCCAAAACAAACCAAAAACGCATCAATAATCCAGCCTCGGCCCAATCAGACAGGGCCGAACACCCCCGAAACCCCCATCTTCTCTCCCCAAGAATATATCTCTTCCCGAAGCAAGTATTCACCCAAAGATTATAACCAGGAACCAATCAAGAAGAATCCACCCCCGGAACACTACGCCAAAAGAAAGAGAAAAGAAGAGGACGCCAGGGTCCGTATGCCCACCTCTGTTCTGATGCATCTGACGAGGTGCAGCGATGTTCTGGTTGCTTGCGGGCATGTCCTCCCCCTCCTCACCCTGGCCAAAGATTCGATAGCACCGATGTGCCGGCCGGCGAGCGCACCTTGCAGCTCTTCGGCTCTCCTATCTCTCTCCGATCTGATGCTCGATTGGAGAGGAGAGCCGGGAGGAGGGAGGGATCGATCAGATCTAGATCGAGTGGGGTGCACGGGAGGGATCGATCTGTTTCCTATTTCTCCTTGGAAACAAATAGGAAACAGATCGAGGGAGTTTTCGTTACGTGCGAGGGGGAGAGATAAAAAAACCATACGGTGTGGTGGGAGAGAGATGAAAAAAACCAGACGAAGGGGGGAGGTGGGACGAAAAAAAACCGGACGGAGACTACCAACTGCTCCATTAGGAGTAGAGATAAAACAATGGAGGGAGTAATTGCCAATTGTATCCGTACTTATTTGGTAGTCCAATAAAGCAAGAATAATCCTACACCTACGAAAGGTGCTACGTAGGCTTACTTAACCTTCCATAAAATTCTCTTCTCTCCCCCTAATTTTAACCGGGGTGGGCCCCAGCTGCTAATCCTGGCCCAATTAACAACCCCCACATAAGCTTCTGCGTAAAATCTGAACATAAGATTACGTATGTGTAGCATTGCTCATAAAGCAAATAAGGCAGAACAAAAAGAGGTGATGGGAAACAAATTAGGTCGGGGAGGAGGGGGTGGTACGTAAGGGGGGAGGTTCGACGAACGTAAGACGGGAGAGGAGAGACGGAACCTTACATATTTTTTATTTTTTATAATAAATATTGTTCCATCCCGTAGCAACACACATGTATTTATCTAGTAAATGAAATACATCCTACCGTGTATGAAAATGTCCATCTTTGTCAAATAATGTTCCATTGCGTTAAATTTTATTTTTATTCAGAACAAATTTGTATTTTTTATATAGGTTTGTAAGAAAAGAATATCTTACATGGGTATTTTTTTAAACGACATCAATAAGGTATGTTTAGGACTATAAAAAATAATAATAAAAGAGTGAACAGGAAAAATGAAATATGACATTGTGTTGTGTGTAAGATGTACTAGATGACCCGTTGCGCCGATGGCGCAAAGGGCGAGAGCAAGCCAAGTATTCAAATGGTGCACATAAAAATATTCAGACACAAATTGAAACATATGGAAATAAATACCTACTGCTGGTAGATAGATACTTAGTGATGATACATAGTGTTCTAAGAAGCTTACAATCGATTATTTACAATGTTATTAGCAAGGAAAGTAGATAGGCAGAGATACATCATATAGCCGATTGTGGTTATGAAGTGATGAACATTAGATAGAGCCATCGCTACATGTTCCATCGGTATTGAAAATGACTTTGTCGTCCAGGCAACTCTTCATAGTGGTTGTGATTGGTGGCTGTCATTGCCCAGAGAAGAGCCAGCCTGCCAAATAACTCCTGTATCCAAGAGAGAAAATAATGAAAAGAAACCCTCATGAACAATTTGTAATCCAGTAATGTAACATGTTCCTGTGCGGCTTGCTGTAGGTTACCTGTTGGGACATACTGTAGTAGATCGAATCTTCTTAGCTATGTGCATTTAAACAGTGATGTTACTTTGCTCCAACAGACATACTATATGAAACAATTCGTTTGAAGTAAAGTATAAACATAGAACTACAACATTCACCAATAATCCCTCTATGACAGAATACCGCGAGCTGCACTACTTTCAAGTCCTACCGTAAGACTCAAAACTTGTAATAACTGGAAAACTGAATGATCACTACGCTTCCCTAACTCTGTAATTTGCAATTATACTAAACTACACAAATAAATGAAACTTCACTTATCAACTTTGCAGTATCAGAATAATATATCCTGGTATTTCCAGTTCAAAAAAAAAGAACGTTCACAGTTTTAGAACATTAAGTTGTGATGTCAATCTTATTAAGGACAACATCAAAATGATGATTCAGTGGTATGCTTTTGGATTAACTTTCATTTGATGATAACATATTACTTCAATGTAAGAAATCAGACTGATGTATAAGAGCTACTCACCGGCTGAATTGGACCTAGAGGGCTCAGCATAAAGTTGGACCTAGGTGTCCTTAGGTACTGAGGATGATCGTATTTACATGCGGATCCAAATTTACAGGTCCCTGTCTTCATGTAGTGGTGGCATTCAGGCTGCCCAGGCTGCTCTGGAACGACAATTTCTTGTTTGTCACTTGAAGGCCATGTTGAAGAATACAACGATGCATAATTACCGCCATAAGCAACTACGGATGGAGGCCCTCGGTGTGATAAGCCATACAATGGTCCTGACTGAACAGTTTGCTGTCCCCCAGCTGGCACAACTTGGTTCTTAGGTGACTAAGAAAATAAAGGAGAATGAAGTCATCAGGGCAGTTTTTATTTTACTGACAGTGCATCACAATCTTCATAACACAAAAGAACAAATCATGTTTTGGGTCACTTTTGTAATCTTCTTTTACAGCACAATGCCCCTCCTACATATTTTTTTTCAAGAGTACGCAAAATGCGTACCATATTATTATAGAAGGGAGCAAATAGATTACAAGAGTCCTAATAACGATGCGAATAGGAGCACCCACAACACACCAAATTAAGTCACCAAACGCTACTCTCTCACAAAGCGATGAAATCCACCAACTCCGTTCTCCTCCTACATAATGAGTTTTTGAAATTAGACAGTAAAGATTGTATCATTAATAAGATACCTTACAAATTTATTTTCTGGAAACTCAACTTGCGACTCTTTGTTATCTGATTTCAGTTAACAGTAAACTATGTACCTAGCAGCGAAGAGCTTATAAGCTGAAAGATTTAAGCCTACTGGCCATAAAGGTACGGGCAAAGACTGGAACAGCTAATTGAACCTCTTTCCGGCAGGCATAGCACAACACACATTTGTTCACTACTTCATAACTGAAACCGAAGAAGAAAATAAACTGGCATTGTTTTTTACGTATGACATTTCCTCTCAGCGAATCCCCTGGTTTAGAGGTTGTCAAGAAAGGATTAGCATTGCTAGGAACCTTGCAATGCAATGCAATAAAAAAGATCAAATTAGTAGAAAACCAATAACAGAAACTTCAATGATCCGTCATATAAACAAAACGGTTTATATAATTTGGCATCCCCTAGATTATTGGAGTACTAAACAGTACAAAGCAGGACACTAAGAATTGCATAGACTCGAAAAGTGAAACTCATAACGATAGGCTTGCACTTACATAATATGTCTCCAATGCCACCTGACTGTGAATCTTGTAGAGATTCAAACCTTAGCCACATGTGTGCATAACAGAAATGAAGATAAGACCAAATATGTAGGAGGACTCCAGGTCAAGGTTCTGGATGGCTGAGCATGAGTCTACAATACTACATGATCTAAATTAACTTTAGATCGATGAAGCATAAACTTGATCAAGAAAAATAAATGATTAAATTATCTATCTGAACCATATCATCATTGCCACTTACACACTGATGGATACATGACTATTGAGTCATTGGCACTGAACATGGAGCATAGCCGATGAAAATAGAATACAAAAACTTGATTAATAATTGGTTGTTGAGTTTCTGCAGCTCAGACGCCCATCCATGCCCATGCACAAAAATAAACAAATGTATATGTACCTTAATCATAGAAAAAACAAATGTATATGGAGCCTAACCAAACATAAGCTTAACAAGAATGGTAATTGGACAAAGTCGCAATATTAAAAATTTAGGCACACCGATCACTGAGAAAGTGATTTCTCAAACATAATTACTTATGTCTGGTTCCAAAGCTCTAAAAACATTAAGAACTCATCTCTGATGGGTGTGTGATAAAAGAAATATCCATGAATATGTACATGTAAGCTTGTTGGCTTCCTCAAGACACAAATCCACCCTTACTAAAAGCACAAGTATACAATTCATATTCTCCCTTCTTCGAGCCTAGTAGATGACTCGACATTTTGCTGTAGGAAAGAAAGAAGGAAAGAGTACATGTAGCTGCTAAGAATATCACCTTCATATCATCTGAAACAAGTCATTCTCTCAATTTTTTTGGCAGTGGTGATCTTCCATAAAAATTCATAACAACATTGCCACCTATGTGCATACCTATAAAATTATATCAAATTTCAAAAGTTTCTCAACAACAAACTCAGAAAACAAAATACAAAGAAAAGTGTGTTTTTCCATTTCTACATAGAAAAGGCACATAACTAAAAAGAGTGCATAGCATGCAATTGACAATGAGGGAAGCTGGGTAAAGAATTCTCCCATCTAAGCAGATATCCAGTAAAAATCAGGAGAAAGATATCGGATAATCAACTTCTTTCACAAAATCAGTCAACACTTCGTACTCTCAATCCAATATGATTCATCATTTGCCCCTGTTAATATATCTGAATCATACAACAAATAATGCACCCAAATTATCATAACCGTGCAATTAGGCAGAAGAGAGAAGAAATAGAACATGTACCTCTTTTGATGTGCCTTGTCCATATAATCATCTCAATGAATCAGCTGACATTAGCCGCCGGGGGCTCTTCTTCCTTCCCGCCCTCCCTCCGCCGCCGCCGAAGGACGCCGCCAGCCTATAGCCCCGGGGCCGACGGTGGTGGCGGGGGCCTCCCTCTCTCCTGCGACATGGGGATGGTGCGGAGCCCCGCGGCGTGAGGAGGCGCGGCCGATCTGGCCTTGGCGGCGCGGCGGGCGTCCCTGCCTTGACCGGCGGCGGCGTGTCGGCCGGCTCTGCCTCGGGCGGCGATGGCTGCGGGAGTGGCGGACCTTGCGGCGTTGGCTGCGTTCGGCGGCGGCGACCGGATCTGCGGCGACGGGCCATCTGACCTCAGATCGGCGGCAGCGGCATGGAGGGCCTGGTGTACGGGTCGGCAACATGAGTGGTCTGGCCTCCGGACAGATCTGATCTGGCCGGTGCGGCCTGCTCGCTGCGCGGCGGCTCAGATCGGTGGCGACCCTGCACACGGTGCTTGATGGAGGTTCGTCGAGCGGATCCGGGTGAAAACCTCGTTCTCGGCTTGTTGCCAAGACCGGCGATGGTGGCACTCTTTTGTGTCGTTACCTTCTTGAAGGCATCGCCATGAAGAAGCTCCAGACCTCTATCTGCTACCTCCAGGGGAAACCCTAGACCAGTAGATCGGATGACGGCGGCGCTCTGGTGTCATTTCCCCCTTGGGGGGCGTCATTCTTGGTGGTGTACACGGGATCAAGGGACCAGTGGACGGCTTCTTTGGTGGAGCGGTGCTTCATCTTACTCATTGATGGCGGCGGATCTCGGCGGCGTGGCACAGTGGTGATTCGGCGTCCGATGTGCGGAGATGGACTCGTGCAGGAGGAGGACGCTGTCTGGCGTCATGGTGGCGTCGATGGCAGAGAGGCCTGGCAAGGTCGGTGCGTTAGTTTCTGCTCTGAAGATGGATTGGTGGAAGATGGCGGCGACGACACATGAGAGTGCGTCATACCGGTTTGTACCCCAAACCCAGTATGTGGCTCGGTTGGGGCCTCCGGCTTTAGATGTTAGGCTTTGGTGCGATGTCTGTTTGGTATTAGGCTTGGACTATCGGCACCCCTTCATCAAGTGGATAGGAGTAGCGACAGTTGTTGCTAAGATGGTGGCTTTAGACTACCTGATGTACTACTTTGTAAGGTCTTTGTGAATAATTAATAAAATGGCTGCATGCATCTCCCAGATGCAGAGGCCGGGGGTAATCCTCCTTTTCTAAAAAAAGCTAACATTAACATTAACAATCACATCAGGCCCCCCGCATCGCCCCTGCTCGGGCGACTCGGGCGGGGACGAAACCCTAGCCGCCGGGGGTTCTTCTTCCTTCCCTCCCTCCCCCCGCCGCCGCCGAAGGACGCCACCGGCCTATAGCCCGGGGGCCAACGGTGGTGGCGGGGGCCTCCCTCTCTCCTGCGCCATGGGGATGGTGCGGAGCCAGCGGCGTGAGGAGGCGCGGCCGATCTGTCCTTGGTGGCGTGGCGGGCGTCCCTGCCTTGACCGGCGGCGGAGTGTCGGCCGGCTCTACCTTGGGAGGCGATGGCTACAAGAGCGGCGGCCGACCTTGCGGCATTGGCTGCGTTCGGCGGCGGTGACCGGATCTGTGGCGACGGGCCATCTGACCTTAGATCAGCGGCGGCGGCACGGAGGGCCTGGTGGACGGGTCGGCGCCATGAGTGGCCTGGCCTCCAGACAGATCTGTTCTGGCCGGTGCGGCCTGCTCTCTGCGCGGCGGCTCAGATCGGTGGTGACCCATGCACACGATGCTTGATGGAGGTTCGTCAAGCGGATCCGGGTGAAAACCTCGTTCTCGGCTTGTTGCCAACACTGGCGATGGCGGCACTCTTTTGTGTCGTTACCTTCTTGAAGGCATCGCCATGGAGAAGCTGCAGACCTCTATCCGCTACCTCCGGGGGAAACCCTAGATCAGTAGATCGGATGACGGCGGCACTCTGGTGTCGTTTCCCCCTTGGGGGCGTCATTCTTGGAGGTGTACACAGGCTCGAGGGACCAGTGGACGGCTTCTTTGGTGGAGCGGTGCTTCATCTTACTCATTGATGGCGGCGGATCTCGGCGGCGTGGCGCAGTGGAGACTCGGCGTCCGATGCGCAGAGATGGACTCACGCAGGAGGAAGACGCTGTCTGGCATCATGGTGGCGTCGATGGCAGAGAGGCCTGGCAAGGTCGGTGCGTTAGTTTCTGCTCTGAAGATGGATTGGTGGAAGACGGCAGCGACGTCACATGAGAGTGCGTCGGACCGGTTTGTACCCCAAACCCGGTATGTGGCTCTGTTGGGGCCTCCGGCTTTAGATGTTAGGCTTTGGTGCGATGTCTGTTTGGTATTATGCTCGGACTATCGGCACCCCTTCATCAAGTAAATAGGAGTAGCGACAGTTGTTGCTAAGATGGTGGTTTCAGACTACCTGATGTACTACTTTGTAAGGTCTTCATGAATAATTAATAAAATGGCTACATGCATCATCCAGATGCAGAGGCCAGGGGTAATCCTCCTTTTCTAAAAAATATATATATAATCATCTCAATCCAAGTCTGAGGCCCTCTCTCTTGTCATATGAATCCTAGAGGACACTTCGCTGACTCTAATTAGCACGCAAAGGCATGTATTAGTCTCTAACATAACTCGTATTTTTAACGAAATGAGTAGGTGAATATAATTAAAGGTGCTTCACGTAAATTATTGGTGACCAATTAAATGCAAAAGTGGACTTAAGCTAAAAAAATGAGGGAAGTCCAAATTTTGGAATTAACAATTGAGAACCAGTAAAATCAAGGAATTAACATCACCTGGAGCATGGGCCTTAGCAATCCAGCATGAACAAGCCTTTTCTGCCTAACAAAAATCTGTGATTTTTTAAGCATTTTTTCCTTGTTGGCCACAAAATCTTCACCTAGACACTGGAAATAAAAGTTATGTGCATAAGGATGAAGGTAAGATCACCCTAAGCAAGATGAGCACGACAAAAAACTAAGAACCAGAATGACCTTTATTAAACTAATAAACAGTACCTAAGAAACTGAGGATTAGGGACAACCTTTATTGATCAAATTGGGCATTAAAAATTCCTAGATAGTTTGAGCAGCAGAGGTCAGATCTATTTCAAACCAAAACTCAACCTTAACATGTTAGCATCAGAACCTAATATAGGGAAGAACAACCATGTGAGGCAACTGCAATTTCGCCAAGAAAACATACCTAATATGAATTGGGTGGCGGCTGTTATGAAAGGTGTTGCTGTCCCTCTTCTGTCCAAGGTAAAAGCAGTAATTAATAACCCAAGAACAAACCCTAGCCTACCAAACAATGCTTCAGCTAGAAATCATACCTCTGAACTGGACAGCAACAGCCAGCGGCACTCCTTCCGGTGATCCTCTCCCGTCCGCCGCCGCCGCACCTCCCTCTCCTCTTTCCTCTCTCTTTCTCCCTCCTCCCCTTTCTTTCCTTCTCTCTCTCCCTCTCATCTTCTCTCTCCCGCAGATCAAATCGAGCGGCGCCATCGTCGTCCATTGCCTGCCGGTCATCGCCGCCGCCAGAGACAAAAGTGGGCGCTCCTTCCGGTGACCCTCTCTCATCCGCCGCCACAACTCCCTCTCCTCTTTCCTCTCTCTTTCTCCCTCCTCTCCTCTCCTCCCCTTCCTTGTCTCTCCCTCTCATCTTCTCTCTTCCGCAGATCGAATCGAGCGCCGCCGTCGTCTCCCTTTGCCTGCCGCTGGAGAGAACATTGATGGGGAGGAGGAGGTGGCGTGGTGGAGAGCATGGTAGAAGGGGAGGAGCCGGCGGCGCAGTTGAGAGGGAGGGGAGCGGGGCTGGATTGGCTGCTCGAAGACGCACGGGGTTGGTAGCGCTAGATTTTCAGCTCGCAGCACGATCCACCCCCACGTCTCTCCCTTCTCTCACCCAGGACGCACACAGGACGCACCAGAACGACGGGCCCGACAACACTTGAGGCCCACCTGTCATGCACAAAAAAGCAAAATGAAGGAGTCAAGAAGAACCAACGGCCAGGACTTTGACAGCATTGTAAAAATCTCTGTGGCTGTGAAATTGCTCGAACGAAAACGACCGCGCGACTCAATTGCTCCAGGGAGGCGGGTAGCCACAAAATCTTCACCTAGACACTAGAAATAAAAGTTATATGCTTAAGGATGAAGGTAAAATCACCCTAAGCAAGATGAGCACGACAAAAAACTAAGAACCGAAACGACCTTTATTAAACTAATAAACAGTACCTAAGAAACTGAGGATCAGGGACAACCTTTATTGATCAAATTGGGCATTTAAAATTCCTAGATAGTTTGAGCAGCAGAGGTCAGATGTATTTCAACCCAAAACTCAACCTTAACATGCTAGCATCAGAACCTAATATAGGGAAGAGCAACCATGTGATATGCTACTTGTAGTCTACGTTGGTATTTCCCCGAAGAGGAGGGGATGATGCAGTACAGTAGAGATAAGTATTTCCCTCAGTTAAAAACCAAGATTATCAATCCAGTAGGAGAACCAAGCAAAATTCCGTTAAGCGCACCTGCAGACACAAGAGCAAACACTTGCACCCAGCGCAAATAAGAGGGTTGTCAATCCTCTTAGCGGTTATTTGCAAGGATTAAATCTTATCGAGGTAAATAGATAAACTAAAATACTAATTGAAATAAAAGTAAATAAATTTCAGCAAGGTATTTTTAGATTTTTAATATGATAAAGATAGACCCGGGGGCCATAGTTTTCATTAGAGGCTTCTCTCTCGAGCGCTGAAATATACGGTGGGTAAACAAATTACTGTTGGGCAATTGATAGAAAAGCAAATAATTATGATGGATTCATGGTAATGATCATGTATATAGGCATCACGTTCGAGGCAAGTAGACCGACTCCTGCCTGCATCTACTACTATTACTCCACTCATCGAACGCTATCCAGCATGCATCTAAAGTATTAAGTTAATAAAAACATAGTAACGCTTTAAGGAAGATGACATGATGTAGAGAAGCAAATTCAAGCAATATGAATAAACCCCATCTTTTTATCCTTAATGGCAACAATACAAATACGTGTCATGTCCCCTTCTGTCATTGTGATTGAGCATCGCAAGATTGAACCCATCACAAATCACCTCTCCCATTGCAAGATAAATCAATCTAGTAGGCCAAACCAAATCGATAGATCGGAGAGAAATACAAAGCTATATTTAATCATGCATAAAAGAGTTCAGAGAAGACTCAAATATTTCTCATGAATAATCTGATCATAAACTCACAATTCATTGGATCCCAACAAACACACCGCAAAACAAGATTACATCAGATAGAACTCCAAGAACATCAAGGAGAACATGGTATTGAAGATCAAAGAGAGAGAAGAAGCCATCTAGCTACTAGCTATGGACCCGTAGGTCTGTGGTAAACTACTCACACATCATCGGAAGGGCATTAAGGTTGATGTAGAAGCCTTCCGTGATCGATTCCCCCTCCGGCAGAGTACCGGAAAAGGCTTCCAGATGGGATCGCGGAAGAATAGAGGCTTGCGGCGGCGGAAAGGTTTTCTCTTCTAGCTCCCTGATGGTTTCCGAATATTTGTGAATTTATAGGAGTGGAATTTGGTCAAACGGAGCCACATGGGCCCCACAAGGCATCTGGGCGCCCCCCTAGGGCCGCGCCCTGTTGCCTTGTGGAGGCTTCGTGAACCTTCTGGCCTCCTCTCCAAGTCTCCAGGGTCTCTTTTGTCCAGAAAAAAATCTCCAAAAAGTTTCGTGGCATTTGGACTTCGTTTGGTACTGATTCTCTGAAAAGCCAAAAACAAGCAGAAAACAACAACTGGCACTGGGCACTAGGTTAATAGGTTAGTCCCAAAAAATGATATAATATTGCATATAATTGCATATAAAAATATCCAAGATTGATACTATAATAGCATGGATTAATAAAAAATTATAGATATGTTGGAGACGTATCAAGCATCCCCAAGCTTAATTCCTGCTCGTCCTCGAGTAGGTAAATGATAAAAACAGAATTTTTTATGTGGAATGCTACCTAACATGTCTCATCATGTAATCTTTCTCTTACGGTATGAATAATAAGATCCAAATGATTCAAAGCAATAGTCTATAATTTGATATAAAGACATCAATACTCAGGCATACTAACAAACAATCATGCCTTTCAAAATAACGATGCTAAAGAAAGTTATCCCTACAAAATCATATAATCCTGTCATGCTCCATCTTCTTCACACAAAGTATTTATCATGCACTACCCCGATGACAAGTCGAGCAATTGGTTCATACTTTTTAACGCGCTTCAGCTTTTTCAACTCCTACTCAATACATGAGCGCAAGCCATGGATATAGCACTATGGGTGGAATAGAGTGTGGTGGTAGATGTAAATAAGAGAAGTCAAAAATAAGAAGATAGTCTCACATCGACGAGGCTAATCAACGGGCTATGGAGATGCCCATCAATTGATGTCAATGCAAGGAGTAGGGATTGCCATGCAACGGATGCACTAAGAGCTATAAGTGTATGAAAGCTCAAGATGAAAACTAAGTGGGTGTGCATCCAACTTGCTTACTCATGAAGACCTTGGGCATTTGAGGAAGCCCGTCATTGGAATATACAAGCCAAGTTCTATAATGAAAAATTCCCACTAGTATATGAAAGTGACAAAATAGAAGACTCTCTATATGAAAAACATGGTGCTACTCTGAAGCACAAGTGTGGAAAAAGGATAGTAACATTGCCACTTCTCTCTTTTCCTCTCATTTTTTTTCATGGCTCTTTTTCACCTCTTTTTTTTATTTAGAACAGTCTCGTGGACCTCATCCCCACTTTTTTGAGGACTCATTAGTCTCCACTATTCTTTCCTCACTGGGACAATGCTCTAATAATGATGACCATCACACTTCTATTTACTTACAACTCAACGTTACAACTCGATACTAGAACAAAAATATGACTCTATATGAATGCCTCTGGCAGTGTACCAGGATGTGCAATGATGCTAGTGTAACATGTATAAAAATGATGAACGGTGGCTGAGCCACAAATACTATGTCAGCTATATGATCATGCAAAGCAATATGACAATGATGATGTATGTCATAAAAACGGAACGATGGAAGTTGCATGGCAATATATCTCGGAATGGCTATGGAAATGCCATGATAGGTAGGTATGGTGGCTGTTTTGAGGAAGATATAAGGAGGCTTATGTGTGATAGAGCGTATCATATCACTGGGTTTGGATGCACTGGCGAAATTTGCACCAATTCTTGATGTGAGAAAGGGCAATGCACGGTACCGAAGAGGCTAGCAAATTGCGGAAAGGTGAGAGTGCGTATAATCCATGGACTCACATTAGTCATAAAGAACTCACATACTTATTGCGAAAGTTTATTAGCCCTCGAAGTAAAGTACGACTACGCATGCCCCTAGAGGGATAGATTGGTAGGACAAGGTCCATCACTCGTCCCCGACCGCCACTCATAAGGTAGACAATCAATAATAAATCATGCTCCAACTTCTTTGCATAACGGCAGATCATACGTGCATGCTTCGGGAATCACAAACCTTAACACAATTATTCTTACTAAACCACAATCATCTACTAGTACCTCCCCCATATTACCATCTTAATATCACAAAACTATTGCAAGGAATCAAATTTATCATATTCAGTGATCTACATGAAAGTTTTTATTATATCCCTCTTGAATACCTATCATATCAGGATCAAATTCATAACCCGTGCATATTACCACTGCTATCATGAGACTCTCAAAAAGATATAAGCAAAGCATGAGAGTGCAACTATTTCTTTAAAATATAACCACCGCCGTGCTCTAAAAGATATAACTGAAGCACTAGAGCAACTGCCGTGCTCTGAAAGATATAAGTGAAGCACTAGAGCAACTGCCTAGCTCAAAAGATATAAGTGAAGCACATAGAGTATTCTAACAAATCACGAATAATGTGTGTCCCTCTCAAAAGGTGTGTTCAGCAAAGATGATTGTGACAAACTAAAAAGCAAACAAAAGCAAACAAACTATATCACAAGACGCTCCAAGTAAAACACATATCATGTGATGAATAAAAATATAGCTCCAAGTGAGTTACCGATAGATTGTAGACGAAAGAGGGGATGCCTTCCGGGGCATCCCCAAGATTAGACACTTGAGTCTTCCTTGAATATTACCTTGGGGTGCCTTGGGCATCCCCAAGCTTAGGCTCTTGCCGCTCCTTATTCCTTTATCCATCGTAGTCTCACCCAAAACTTGAAAACTTCAGCACACAAAACTCAACAGAAACCTCGTGAGATCCGTTAGTATAACAAATAAATCTTTAACTCTAGGTACTGTTGTAGATTGATTCATATTTAATTTTGGCATAATGCTACTTTACTCCAACTTCTCCATGACTCATACCACCCGATACGATCCATAGATACATCAAAATAAGCGAACTATGCAACAAAAACAGAATCTGTCTAAAACAGAACAGTTTGTAAAGATCTGAATTGTGGTCATACTTCTGTAAATCCAAAAATTCTGAAACTTAGGACAACGTGGGAAATTCATATGTAAATACTGTGTAAAAAATTCAGAAGCTTCTGGCATTCCAGCAAAAATTAGAAATTCCAGCACTGGACACAAAAGTTTCTGTTTTCAAACAGCATCAATCATACTATCTTCCAAATCATCTCAAAGGCATTACTTGCATAAACACTAATTAAAACATAAAAATACAATCATAACAGAAGCGCTAATTGTGCAAACACTCAAAAATAGAAGGTAAAAGCAAAAAATTATTTTATTCATTGGGTTGCCTCCTAACAAGCGCTATTGTTTTATGCCCCTACCTAGGCTTAATGCATAGTTTGAAGTGTTGTCATTCTTAGTCTTAGCATCCTTAGGTGTGTGATTTTCAGGAGGTTTTTCAAAAACAATGGGGAACACATCATCAACCAAAATACTAGGCTTATTAAGGCTACCTTCTTCAAACCCTTCTTGGTTCCCTTTTACGATCCAAGCATACTTACGATTAATTCCATTAAAAACTTGTTGGATAATATGTATAGGAGGAACTTCCTTTCTAGTATTCTTATCAAAATCATGGTGATCATGGAAAATGTGTCTCAACATATACTCCTCATTATATAGAATTTCATCTATCATAGGATTTTCTTGACTCATATTATAGAAATCAAAGATCTCTCTAGCTTCTCTTACTATGTAATTGAACTCATTCATAAGGATAAGAGTAGCTATCTTTTTAGCTTTGGGGTTATTTATAACTGGCAACTCATAAAACAATCTTTGCAAGGTAGGATGAGTACGAATAAATCTTCTTTCGAGTTTAAGAATGAGTGTGGAGATAGCCTCCCCATAACTGTTGGTTCTTTTAAGAATTGGAGTGTCATTACAAACCAAAGTTCACGTGCAATTAAAGAACTCTTGAATAATGTTTTCCCTATGACATTTCCACTCCCTACTACAAAAAATTTTGAGTCTAAATTTGAGGGAATTTCTATCTTAAGAATTTTAGCATCCTCATCTTTTTCAATAAAATAATCAGACATGGTGGCAACTTTAAGCAAAGCAAGCAAACTAGCAAACAAGCAAATACAATATTTTTGTGTTTTTGTAAAAAAAATTAGAAGTGGGGGAGATGAAAATGAGAGGCAAATGCAAATAAAAGGCAAATAAAGTAAATTCAAGTGAATGATAATTTGTGCAAAGGTACTTGGTAATTTTGATGATGTCTCCCCGGCAACAGCGCCTGAAATTCTTCCTGCTACTTGTAGTCTGCGTTGGTATTTCCCCGAAGAGGAGAGGATGATGCAGTACAGTAGAGATAAGTATTTCCCTCAGTTAAGAACCAAGGTTATCAATCCAGTAGGAGAACCAATCAAAATTCCGTTAAGCGCACCTGCACACACAAGAGCAAACACTTGCACCCAACCTAAATAAGAGGGTTATCAATCCTCTTAGTGGTTATTTGCAAGGATTAAATCTTATCAAGGTAAATAGATAAACTAAAATACTAATTAAAATAAAAGTATATAATTTGTAGCAAGGTATTTTTAGGTTTTTAATAAGATAAAGATAGACCCGGGGGCCATAGTTTTCACTAGAGGCTTCTCTCTCAAGCGCAGAAACATACGGTGGGTAAAAAAATTACTGTTGGGCATTTGATAGAAAGGCAAATAATTATGGCGGATTCATGGCAATGATCATGTATATAGGCATCACGTCCGACAAGTAGACCAACTCTTGCCTGCATCTACTACTATTAATCACTCATCGACCACTATCCAGCATGCATCTAGAGTATTAATTTAATAAAAACATAGTAACGCTTTAAGCAAGATGACATGATGTAGAGAAGCAAATTCAAGCAATATGAATAAACCCCATCTTTTTATCCTTAATAGCAACAATACAAATATGTGTCATGTCCCCTTCTGTCACTGGGATTGAGCACCGCAAGATTGAACCCATCACAAAGCACCTCTCCCATTGCAAGATAAATCAATCTAGTAGGCCAAACCAAATCGATAGATCGGAGAGAAATACAAAGCTATATTTAATCATTCATAAAAGAGTTCAGAGAAGACTCAAATATTTCTCATGAATAATCTGATCATAAACTCACAATTCATCGGATCCCAACAAACACACCGGAAAAGAAGATTACATCGGATATAACTCCAAGAACATCAAGGAGAACATGGTATTGAAGATCAAAGAGAGAGAAGAAGCCAGCTAGCTACTAGCTATGGACCCGTAGGTCTGTGGTAAACTACTCACACATCATCGGAAGGGCGGCAAGGTTGATGTAGAAGCCCTCCGTGATCGATTCCCCCTCCGGCAGAGTACCGGAAAAGGCCTCTAGATGGGATCGCAGAAGAACAGAGGATTGCGGTGGCTGAAAGGTTTTCTCTTCTGGCTCCCTGATGGTTTCCGAATATTTGTGAATTTATAGGAGTGGAATTAGGTCAAACGGAGCCACGTGGGCCCCACAAGGCATCAGGGCATGCCCCCTGTCCAAGTCTCCCGGGTCTCTTTTGTCCAGAAAAAAATCTCCAAAAAGTTTCGTGGCATTTGGACTTCGTTTGGTACTGATTCTCTGAAAAGCCAAAAACAAGCAGAAAACAACAACTGGCACTGGGCACTAGGTTAATACGTTAGTCCCAAAAAAATGATATAATATTGCATATAATTGCATATAAAAACATCCAAGATTGATACTATAATAGCATGGAACAATCAAAAATTATAGATACGTTGGAGACGTATCATGAGGCAACTGCAATTTCGCTAAGAAAACATACCTAATATTAATTGGGTGGCGGCTGCTATGAAAGGTGTTGTTGTCCCTCTTCTGTCCATGGTAAAAGCAGTAATTAATAACCCAAGAACAAACCCTAGCCTACCAAACATTGATTCAGGTAGAAATCATACCTCAGAACTGGACAGCAGCAGCCAGCGGCACTCCTTCCGGTAATCCTCCACCGACCGACGCAGCCGCACCTCCCTCTCCTCTTTCCTCTCTCATTCTCCCTCCTCTCCTTTCTTTCCTTATCTCTCTCCCTCTCATCTTCTCTCTCCCGCAGATCAAATCGAGCGGCGCCACCGTCATCCTTTGCCTGCACGTCATCGCCGCCGCCAGAGAGAAAAGTGGGCGCTCATTCCGGTGACCCTCTCTCATCCGCCGCCACACGTCCCTCTCCTCTTTCCTCTCTCTTTCTCCCTCCTCTCCTCTCCTCCCCTTCCTTGTCTCTCTCCCTCTCATCTTCTCTCTTCTGCAGATCGAATCGAGCGCCGCCGTCGTCTCCCTTTGCCTGCCGCTGGAGATAACATTGAAGGGGATGAGGAGGCAGCGTGGTGGAGAGCACGGTAGAAGGGGAGGAGCCGGCGGCACAGTGGAGAGGGAGGGGAGCGGGGCTGGATTGGCTGCTCGAAGACGCACGGGGATGGTAGCGCTAGGTTTTCACCTCCCAACATGATCCACCCGCACGTATCTCCCTTCTCTCACCCAGGACGCACACAGGACGCACCAGAATGATGGGCCCGATGACATTTGAGGCCCACCTGTCATGCACAAAAAAGCAAAATGAAGGAGTCAAGAAGAACCAACGGCCAGGACTTTGACAGCATCGTAAATATCTTTGTCACTGTGAAATCGCTTGAACGAAAACGACCGCGCGACGCAATTGCTCCAGGGAGGCAGGTAGCCACAAAATCTTCACCTAGACACTGGAAATAAAAGTTATGTGCATAAGGATGAAGGTAAAATCACCCTAAGCAAGATGAGCACGACAAAAAACTAAGAACCGGAATGACCTTTATTAAAATAATAAACAGTACCTAAGAAACTGAGGATCAGGAATAACCTTTATTGATCAAATTGGGCATTTAAATTTCCTAGATAGTTTGAGCAGGAGAGGTCAGATCTATTTCAACCCAAAACTCAACCTTAACATGCTGGCATCAGAACCTAATGTAGGGAAGAACAACCATGTGAGGCAACTGCAATTTCGCCAAGAAAACATACCTAATATGAATTGGGTGGCGGCTGCTATGAAAGGTGTTGCTGTCCCACTTCTGTCCAAAGTAAAAGCTGTAATTAATAACCCAAGAACAAACCCTAGCCTACCAAACAATGCTTCAGCTAGAAATCATACCTCTGAACTGGACAGCAACAGCCAGCGGCACTCCTTCCAGTGATCCTCCCCCGTCCGCCGCCGTCGCACCTCCCTCTCCTCTTTCCCTTCTCTTTCTCCCTCCTCTCCTTTCTTTCCTTCTCTCTCTCCCTCTCATCTTCTCTGCCCCGCAGATCAAATCGAGCGGCTCCGCCGTCGTCCTTTGCCTGCAGGTCATCGCCGCCGCCAGAGAGAAAAGTGGGCGCTCATTCCGGTGACCCTCTCTCATCCGGCGCCACACCTTCCTCTCCTCTTTCCTCTCTCTTTCTCCCTCCTCTCCTCTCCTCCCCTTCCTTGTCTCTCTCCGTCTCATTTTCTCTCTTCCGCAGATCGAATCGAGCACCGCCGTCGTCTCCCTTTGCCTGCCGCTGGAGAGAACATTGAAGAGGAGGAGGAGGCGGCATGGTGGACAGCACGGCGGAAGGGGATGATTCGGTGGCGCAGTGGAGAGGGAGGGGAGTGGGGCTGGATTGGCTCCTCGAAGACGCATGGCGTTGGTAGCGCTAGGTTTTCACCTCGCATCATGTTCCACCCCCACGTGTCTTCCTTCTCTCACCCAGGACGCACACGGGACACACCAGAACGATGGGCCCGACGACAATTGAGGCCCACATGTCATGCACAAGAAAGCAAAGTGAAGGAGTCAAGAAGAACCAACGGCCAAGACTTTGACAGCATCGTAAAAATCTCTGTTGCTGTGAAATCGCTCGAACGAAAATGACCGTGCGACGCAATAGCTCCAGGGAGGCGGGTAGCCACGAAATCTTCACCTAGACACTGGAAATAAAAGTTATGTGCATAAGGATGAAGGTAAAATCACCCTAAGCAAGATGAGCACGACAAAAAACTAAGAACCGGAACGACCTTTATTAAACTAATAAACAGTACCTAAGAAACTGAGGACCAGGGACAACCTTTATTGATCAAATTGGGCATTTAAAATTCCTAGATAGTTTGAGCAGCAGAGGTCGGATCTATTTCAACCCAAAACTCAACCTTAACATGCGAGCATCAGAACATAATATAGGGAAGAACAACCATGTGAGGCAACTACAATTTCGCCAAGAAAACGTACCTAATATGAATTGGGTGGCGGCTGCTATGAAAGGTGTTGTTGTCCCTCTTCTTTCCAAGGTAAAAGTAGTAATTAATAACCCAAGAACAAACCCTAGCCTACCAAACAATGCAGCCGCAGCCAGCGGCACTCCTTCCGGTGATCCTCCCCCGTCCGCCGACGCCGCACCTCGCTCTCCTCTTTCTTCTCTCTTTCTCCCTCCTATCCTTTCTTTCCTTCTCTTTCTACCTCTCATCTTCCCTCTCCCACAGATCAAATCGAGCGGCGCCACCGTCGTCCTTTGCCT
This sequence comes from Elymus sibiricus, assembly GCA_039707655.1. Taxonomy (NCBI): domain Eukaryota; kingdom Viridiplantae; phylum Streptophyta; class Magnoliopsida; order Poales; family Poaceae; genus Elymus; species Elymus sibiricus. The sequence goes on along the minus strand of CM077664.1, from coordinate 355,029,166 downwards.
GCAGGTCGTCGCCGCCGCCAGAGAGAAAAGTGGGCGCATGATATGTCTCCAACGTATCTATAATTTATGAAGTATTCATGCCATATTTATTATAGTTTTGTATGATTTTGGTGCACTTTTATATGGATTTATATGATTTTCATGGACTAACATATTGACCTAGTGCCCAGTGGCAGTTGCTGTTTTCTGCTTGTTTTTGGTTTTCCAGAATATCCATATCAAATGAAGTCCAAATGCAGCGAAACTTTTTGACGATTTTTTTCAGGAAGGAAACACACCCAGGAAGCTTCGGGGGAACAGCAGAAGACCCATAGGGGCCCCACAAGCCACCTGGGTGCCACCCTGGGGCACGGCCTGGTGCCTCGTGGGCCCCCTGTGGCTCCTCTTCGCGTGATTCCAACGCCAAAAATTCCTATAAATAGAGAAACCACCAGAAATAACCCTAGAACTTTGACTCCACTGCTGCAAGCCTCTGTACCTCCACGATCTCATCTAAAGCCCTTTTTCTGCACCCTGCCGGAGGGTGAAATCATCACCGGAGGCCATCTTCATCATCCCGGCGGTCTCCATGATGAGGAGGGAGTAGTTCACCCTCGAGGCTAGGGGTATGTACAAGTAGCTATGTGTTTTATCTCTCTCTCGTGTTCTTGATTTGGCACGATCTTGATGTACCGCGAGCCTTGTTAATATAGTTGGATCATATGGTGTTTTTCCCCTCTCTATCTTGTTGTGATGAATTGATTTTTTACCTTTGAGGTTTCACTATTATCGGATTGAATATTTTTATGGATTTGAGAACACTTGATGTATGCCTTGCATATGAATACCCGTGGTGAAAATGGGGTATTATATTGATTCACTTGATATATGTTTTGGCACTCAACTCGCGGATTCCCGAGGTGACATTGGGGTAATCTATGCATAGGGGTTGATGCACGTTTTCGTCCTACTTTCTCCGGTAGAAATCTTGGGGCACTCTTTGAAGTTCTTTGTGTTGGATTAAATATTATGAATCTAAAGTTGTTTGGTGCATATCATATAATCAACTCACGGATACTTGTGGTGACATTGTAGTATCTAGGTGACATTAGAGTTGGTTGATGTGGATCATATGGTGTTATTTTAGTAGGAACTCTAGGGCTGTTTGTGACACTTATAGGAATAGCTCAATAGATTGATCGGAAAGGATAACTTTGAGGTGGTTTCGTACCCTACAAATAATTTCATCTTATGTTCTCTGCTTGATAAGAACTTTGGAGTGATTCTTTATCGCACGTTGAGGGATTGTTATATGATCCAATTATGTTAGCGCTGTTGAGAGATTGCACTAGTGAAAGTATGAACCCTAGGCCTTATTTTCAAGCATTACAATACCGTTTATGCTCACTTTTATCGTTTGCTACCTTGATATTTTTATTTATTTAGATTATAAAAATATATTTCTACTATCCATACTACACTTGTATCACCATCTCTTCGTCGAACTAGTGCACCTATACATTGGGTGTGTTGGGGACACAAGAGATTTCTTGTATTTGATTGCAGGGTTGTTTGAGAGGGACCATATTCATCCGACGCCTCCCATGGATTGATAAACCTTAGGTCATCCACTTGAGGGAAAATTGCTATTGTCCTACAAAACTCTGCGCTTGGAGGCCCAACACGAGTCTACAAGAATAAGTTGTCTGGTAGACATCAAGCTCTTTTCTGGTGCCGTTACCGGGGAGGTGAGTGCTTGAAGGTATATCTTTAGATCTTGCAATTGAATCTTTTAGTTTCTTGTTTTATCACCAGTTTGGTTTATAAAAGAAAACTACAAAAAAAAAGGAATTGAAGTTGCCTCATATTATTCGTCTTTATAATGTTTTTCTTGAAAATGATGGAGCGGAAAATTGTGCTCAATTGATAGAAGAAGAATTCAATAAAATGTTTGGCATAAATTCCTTGAATGATAAGCATGATTGCAATGAAATTAGTATGAATTATTTGAATATCCATGATGCTAATGATATGCAAAGCCATAAGCTTGGGGATGCTATGTTTTATGAAGATGATATTTTTACTCCCCGAAGTTTTGATGAGAAAATTTGTTATGATGATTGCATGCCTCCTATTTATGATGATTATATTGATGAAAGTGGGTTTGGAAGAGTGTCAACTCTAGGAACTAATGATCCCACTATTTTGGAGGGTGTTGAATCTTATTGTAATAATTATGAAAGTGGATTTGGAGAGGTCATGACTTTATTTAGTGATGAATCCACTATTTTGGAAGAGGTTTCAATTGATTATGACAACAAAGTTGCTATCTATGATGATTATTGTGATGGCATGTATGCTATAAGTAATAATGGTAACCATGAAACTTGTCATCATGATTTTAATGCTCAAATTGATTATGCCAATCAAGTATCATATGATAGTTATTTCATTGAATTTCCTCCCATTATTATGAATGAGAATAAATTTGCTTATGTGGAGAGTAATAAAAATTCTAAGCTTGTGGATCATGAAAGGAATGCTTTATGTGATAGTTATATTGTTGAATTCATTCATGATGCTACTGAAAATTACCATGAGAGAGGAACATATGCTTTTACATATCTCAATAATATCAAGTTTTCTCTCTATGTGTTGAAAGTTTTGAAGTCATGCTCGTTTTGCCTTCCTATGCTAGTTGATTCTTGCTCCCATAAATTGTTTGCTCACAAAATCCCTATGCATAGGAAGTGTGTTAGGCTTAAATGTGCTTGTCATGTGATTCATGATGCTCCCGTTATGTTTCAATTCTTTACTTTTATGTGAGCATCATTGAAATCATCATGCCTAGCTAAGAAGGCATTAAAGAAAAGCGCTTGTTGGGAGACAACCCAATATCTACCCCTACTATTTTTGTCTATTCACATGATTAAGCTACTGTATTAATCATGTTTTATAGCTTTTTTCAATAAAGTGCCAAGTAAAGCCTTTGGGATAGTGTGGATGCTTGTTGATTTGATTCTGTGGAAAAACAGAAACTTTTGCGTCTAGTGCTGGAATTTCTATTATGTACTGGAGTGTGAGAAAATTCTGAAGCTTTTACAGAGTATTGGGTTAGAAATTATTTACGTTTTCCTAATTTTTTAGAATTTTTGGAGGTACATAAGTATGGTTTTTAAATCGCTCACTACATGCTATTCTGTTTTTGACAGATTCTGTTTTCGGTGCATAGTTTGCTTGTTTTAGTGTTTCCATAGCTTATATTATGAGATATAAATTGTGGAAATGATATAATACAGTAGGAATTATGTGAGAACAATTATGAATCTTGTCTTGACAGTACCTAAGTGGATGATTTATTTTTATCATACTAACCTATCTCACAAGTTCCGTTAAGTTTTGTGTGATTGAAGTTTTCAAGTTTTGGGTGAGATATCGATATGAGGAGAATAAGGAGCAGCAAGACCCTAAGCTTGGGGATGCCCAAGGAACCCCAAGGTAATACTCAAGGAAGACTCAAGCGTCTAAGCTTGGGGATGCCCCGGAAGGCATCCCCTCTTTCGTCTTCAACATTATCGGTAACATTACTTGGAGCTATATTTTTATTCATCACATGATATGTGTTTTGCTTGGAGCATCATTTTATTTTGTTGAGATTTGCTTACTGTTATCAATAATCATGTTTTGTATCTTTTAGTTCAATAAAATGCCAAGTATAGCCTTTACCATGCTCAGTTTGCAAGTTCATGTGTAGCTGTTTGAAAACAGAAAGTTTTCTGTTATGTCCAGATTATTCCTGAATAGTCAAAACATGATAAAAATCTGAAATTTTTACAAAGTAAGCATGCATGAGTTCTCTGTCACGTGGTAGTTTTTCAGAATTTTTGGAGTTAGGGAAGTATGAATTCTTATTCAACCTTTACAGACTGTTCTATTTAGATAGATTTCGGTTATAGTTACATTGTTTGCATATGTTGCTTGTTTAATGTTTCTATTTGTGGATAGGAGTATTAAATATGCAGAGGCATTTAGTATGAAATGTTCAATTATAATTTTAGTGATTTTTTATAGTAGAGAATGTTAAGGTTTTGAGTTGATTTATACTAACTTGTCTCACGAGTTCTTGTTGAGTTTTGTGTGGATGAAGTTTTTAAGATTTAGGAGAAGCCATGATATGAGAGAAATTAAGGAGACACAAGAGCTCAAGATTGGGGATGCCCAAGGCACCCCAAGATAACATTCCAAGAAGTCTCAAGCAACTAAGCTTGGGGATGCCCCAGTTGGCATCCCACCTTTCTTCATCAACACCTATCGGTTAGCCTAAGTTTTTACTTGTTCACGTGTTATGTGCTATTCTTGGAGTGTCCTTTTATTTTTGTTTTGTTTGTTGTTTGAATAAAATTATCAAGATCTGAAATTTTTAAATGAGAGAGAGTCCTCACATAGCTACCTATTTACTTAACTACTCATTTGATCTTCACTTATATCTTTTTGGAGTAGTTTGTCGTTTACTCTCGTTCTTCACTTATATCCTAAGAGTAAATTGTTGAATGAATTGAATATCATAAAGTTAAAATTATATGTGCTTCATATACTAGTCTCATATCTAGTAGTAGCTTCACATTGGGTTTAGAAAGCAAAATCTATTGAAATTTGACAATCACAATATTAGTCATACAAGCAATTCATGAATGATTAGTATAAGGAAGAGAACATTCACATATAAATATATTATCTTGGACATCTTTTATGATAGTGAATACCCATTAATTATTTTCAAACTTGAGAAAATTAGTTGAAGTTGTACAAGGAAGACAACGTATTTAGTTATGTTTGGGTATATTTGCATAGAAGTTATATTGTAATGGATCCTCCAACATGTGGTGCTTGCATAGGATCTTTTGCTAGCCAAAAATTCGTACTAAGTAGAGATACTACTTGTGCATCCAAAAACCCTTAAACCTAGTTTCTTCCCATGAGTGTCCACCATATCTACCTATGGATTGAATAAGATCCTTCAAGTAAGTTGTCATCGGTGCAAAAAGCAATAAAAATTGTTCCTAAAATATGTATGATCTTTTATTGCAAGGGAAAATAAGCGTTGTACGAACTTGTGATGGTAAAGAAATAAAAGCGACGGACTGCATAATAAAGGTTGCTATCACAAGGGGCAATATAACGTGACATTCCTTTGCATTAAGGGCTTGCACATCCAAAAATCAAAAGCGCATGACAACCTCTGCTTCCCTCTGCAAAGGGCCTATCTTTTACTTTATGTATTTATTTTTTATGCAAGAGTCAATAGTATCCCTTCTCATTTCAACCTCAATTATTCTTAACTTGGCAAGCATCATGTGGTGGGGAAAGATCCAGGCACATATGGCCAGTCAAATATATTTGATCATGAATTATTATTGTTGACAATTATCTCTATGATAAATAAGTTGGGAGGCGAAACATTAAGCCCCTATCTTTCTCTATGTTCGATGGATGCTATTTGTTCTAAAAATATGCTTTGAGTACTAGCAATCATAGAAGACTATATGATAATTGAGTATGTGGAGCTCTTACTTAGACTTTGTTGAAATTAAGTTGAATTGCAATTGTTTGGTGACTAAGAACATAGGTTGTTAAGTTTCAAGAGAATGCATTATTTGAACCATAACATGTGAATTGATTGCTACTTTATCATGATGAGTTTTATGAGAAAGAGTTGCTGTTATGATGCTAGGAAAAGTGATTGAAATTATCATTGATCAAACTTTTGCACTATGCTAGCATTCACACTTCATAAATTATTTCTTTTATCATTTACCTACTCGAGGACGAGCAGGAATTAAGCTTGGGGATGCTGATACGTCTCCAACGTATCTATAATTTATGAAGTATTCATGCCATGTTTATTATAGTTTTGTATGATTTTGGTGCACTTTTATATGGATTTTATATGATTTTCAAGGACTAACATATTGAGCTAGTTCGCAGTGCCAGTTGCTGTTTTCTGCTTGTTTTTGGTTTTCCAGGAAATCCATATCAAATGAAGTCCAAATGCAGCGAAACTTTTAGACGATTTTTTCTGGAAGGAAACAGACCCAGGAAGCTTTGGGCGAGCAGCAGAAGATCCACAGGGGCCCCACAAGCCACATGGGCGCCCCCTGGGGCGCGCCCTGGTGCCTCGTGGACCCCCTGTGGCTCCTCTTCGCGTGATTCCAACGCCAAAAATTCCTATAAATAGAGAAACCCCCAGAAATAACCCTAGAACTTCGACTCCGCCGCCGCAAGCCTCTGTACCTCCACGATCTCATCTAAAGCCCTTTTCCGGCACCCTGCCAGAGGGGGAAATCATCACCGGAGGCCATCTTCATCATCTCGGCGGTCTCCATGACGAGGAGGGAGTAGTTCACCCTCAAGGCTAGGCGTATGTACAAGTAGCTATGTGCTTGATCTCTCTCTCTCTTGTTCTTGATTTGGCACGATCTTGATGTACCATGAGCCTTGTTAATATAGTTGGATCATATGGTGTTTTCCCCCTCTCTATCTTGTTGTGATGAATTGAGTTTTTACCTTTGAGGTTTCACTATTATCGGATTGAATATTTTTATGGATTTGAGAACACTTCATGTATGTCTTGCATATGAATACCCGTGGTGACAATGGGGTATTATATTGATTCACTTTATATATGTTTTGGCACTCAACTCGCGGATTCCCGAGGTGACATTGGGGTAATCTATGCATAGGGGTTGATGAACGTTTTCGTCCTACTTTCTCCAGTAGAAATCTTGGGGCACTCTTTGAAGTTCTTTGTGTTGGATTGAATATTATGAATCTGAAGTTGTTTGGTGCATATTGTATAATCAACTCACGGATACTTGTGGTGACATTGGAGTATCTAGGTGACATTAGAGTTGGTTGATGTGTATCATATGGTGTTATTTTAGTACGAACTCTAGGGCTATTTGTGACACTTATAGGAATAGCTCAATAGATTGATTGGAAAGGATAACTTTGAGGTGGTTCCGTACCCTACAAACAATTTCATCTTATGTTCTCCGCTTGATAAGAACTTTGGAGTGATTCTTTATCGCATGTTGAGGGATTGTTATATGATCCAATTATGTTAGCGCTGTTGAGAGATTGCACTAGTGAAAGTATGAACCCTAGGCCTTATTTTCAAGCATTACAATACCGTTTATGCTCACTTTTATCGTTTGCTACCTTGCTGTTTTTATTTATTTAGATTATAAAAATATATTTCTACTATCCATACTACACTTGTATCACCATCTCTTCACCGAACTAGTGCACCTATACAATTTGCCATTGTATTGGGTGTGTTGGGGACACAAGAGATTTCTTGTATTTGATTGCAGGGTTGTTTGAGAGAGATCATCTTCATCCTACGCCTCCCATGGATTGATAAACCTTAGGTCATCCACTTGAGGGAAAATTGCTACTGTCCTACAAAACTCTGTGCTTGGAGGCCCAACACGAGTCTACAAGAATAAGTTGTGTAGTAGACATCAGCGCACATTCTGGTGACCCTCTCTCATCCGCCACCACACCTTCCTCTCCTCTTTCTTCTCTCTTTCTCCCTCCTCTCCTCTCCTCCCCTTCCTTATCTCTCTCCCTCTCATCTTCTCTCTTCCGCAGATCGAATCGAGCGTCGCCGTCGTCTCCCTTTGCCTGCCGCTGGAGAGAACATTGAAGGGGAGGAGGAGGTGGCATGGTGGGGAGCACGGCAGAAGGGGAGGAGCCGGTGGCGCAGTGGAGAGGGAGGGGAGCGGGGCTGGATTGGCTGCTCGAAGACGCACGGGGTTGGTAGCTCTAGACTTTCACCTCGCAGCACGATCCACCCCCACGTGTCTCCCTTCTCTTACCCAGGACGCACACAGGACACACCAGAATGATGGGCCCGACGACAATTGAGGCCCTCCTGTCATGCACAAAAAAGAAAAATAAAGGAATCAAGAAGAACCAACGGCCAGGACTTTGACAGCATCGTAAATATCTCTGTCGCTATGAAATCGCTCGAATGAAAATGACCGCGCGACGCAATTGCTCCAAGGAGGCGGGTAGCCACAAAATCTTCACCTAGACACTGGAAATAAAAGTTATGTGCATAAGGATGAAGGTAAAATCACCCTAAGCAAGATGAGCACGACAAAACACTAAGAACCAGAATGGCCTTTATTAAACTAATAAACAGTACCTAAGAAACTGAGGATCAGGGACAACCTTTATTGATCAAATTGGGCATTTAAAATTCCTAGATAGTTTGAGCAGCAGAGGTCAGATCTATTTCAACCCAAAACTCAACCTTAACATGCTAGCATCAGAATCTAATATAGGGAAGAACAACCCTGTAAGGTGCTACTTGTAGCTTGCGTTGGTATTTCCCCGAAGAGGAAGGGATGATCCAGCACATTAGAGATAAGTATTTCCCTCAGTTATGAAACCAAGGTTATCGAACCAGTAGGAGAATCACACAACACCTCGTTAGCAGTACCTGCACACAAACAACAAACCCTTGCACCCAACGCAAACGAGGGGTTGTCAATCCCTCGGCGGTAAATTGCAAGATTAAATTGTATGTGATAGATTGATAGATTGAAACAAAAATACAAAATAAAATAAATAAAGAAAGATGGCAGCAATATTTTTAGGATTTTAGTAATATGATTTAGATAGACCTGGGGGCCATAGTTTTCACGAGAGGCTTCTCTCGGGAAAATAGCATACGGTGGGTAGACAAATTACTGTTGGGCAATTGATAGAAAAGCAAATAATCATGACAATATCCAAGGCAATGATCATGTATATAGGCATCACGTCCAAGATTAGTAGACCGACTCCTGCCTGCATCTACTACTATTACTCCACACATCGACCGCTATCCAGCATGCATCTAGTGTATTAAGTCCAATAAAGAACGGAGTAATGCCTTAAGATGGATGACATGATGTAGACAAGATAAACTCACGTATGAATAAACCCCATCTTTTTACCCTTAGTAGCAATGATACATACGTGTCATGTCCCTTTCTGTCACTGGGATTGAGCACCGCAAGATCGAACCCACTACAAAGCACCTCTTCCCATGGCAAGATAAATCAACTCAGTTGGCCAAACCAAATCAATAGATCGGAGAAGAAATACAAGGATATAATAATCATGCATAAAAGAGTGCAGCAAAGACTCAAATAATTTCATGGATAATCTGATCATAAACTCACAATTCATCGGATCCCAACAAACACACCGCAAAAAGAGATTACATCGGATAGAACTCCAAGAACATCCAGGAGAACTTTGTATTGAAGATCAAAAAGAGAGAAGAAGCCATCTAGCTACTAACTATGGACCCGAAGGTCTGTGGTAAACTACTCACGCATCATCAGAGAGGCAGCAAGGTTGATGTAGAGCCCCTCCGTGATCGATTCCCCCTCTGGCAGATCACCGAAGAAGGACCCCAGATGGGATCTCTCTGGAACAGAAACTTGCGGCGGCGGAAAAAGTATTTCGTGGACTCCCCTCAGGGTTTCTGATTTTTCTGGAATTTATAGTGCTGGAATTAGGTCAAACGGAGCTGGGTGGGCCCCACGAGGTACCAGGGCGCGCCACCCCCCTGGGGCGCGCCCTGGTGGCTCGTGGCCCACTCCTTCATCTTCTGGCCCTCTCTCGAAGCTTCTAGTATTTATCTTGTCCAATAAAAAATCTCCAAAAAGTTTTGTGGCATTTGGACTTCGTTTGGTATTGATTTTCTGTAAAACAAAAACAGGGCAGAAAACAGCAACTGGCACTGGGCACTAAGTTAATAGGTTAGTCTCCAAAAATGATATATAATTGCTGTAAATGAGCATAAAAACATCCAAGATTGATAATATAACAACATGGAACAATCAAAAATTATAGATACGTTGGAGACGTATCAGCATCCCCAAGCTTAATTCCTCCTCGTCCTCGAGTAGGTAAATGATAAAAACAGAATTTTTGATGTGGAATGCTGCCTAACATATTCATCACATATTCTTTTCTTTTATAGCATGGACATTGGACTTGTATGATTCAAAGCAATAGTCTATAGTTTGACATGAAAGCATAGATACTCAAGCATACTAACAAGCAACCATGTCTTTCAAAATATCAATGCTAAAGAAAGTTATCCCTAGCCCATTATGCTCAATCATTGATCCATTCATGAAACACACTCAAATATTAGTTACATCCAATGCACAAGTATGACAATAGTGCTCTCTAGTTGGTGCTTTTGTAAGAGAAGATGGAGACTCAAGTAAAAATAAAAATTGCATAAAAGTAAATAGATAGGCCCGTCGCAGAGGGAAGCAAAGATTTGTCAAATGTGCCAGAGCTCAAAGCTGAAATTAAAGAGATAAAAATATTTTGAGAGGCATGCTTTTCCTGTCAACAAAAACGACCGAGAATTCCCAATATTTTCCATGCTAGACACATCATAGGTGGTTCCCAAACAGAAAGTAAAGTTTATTTCCTTGCCACCATTTCTTTCACAATCCATGGCTAGCCGTATCCACGGGTGCCCTCCATACCATCACTTTCCAAGGAATTTTGTTGTTATTAATTTTGATTTAATGCAGGACTGGGCATCCCTATTACCAACCATACTCTCGTGCAATGACAAGTGAATAAACACTCATCGTGAGAATAACACACCTAGCTTGGAAAATATAGGCCACCCCCTGCCGCTTCATGAGCGGTACGGGCACACAAAAAAGAAAAATTATTTTGAAAATTAGAGTTGGCACACGCAAATTTACTTGGAACGTCACTGAAATACCGCATATAGGTAGATATAGTGGACTCATATGGCAAAACTGGGTTTAAGGATTTTGGATGCACAAGCATTATTTCCGCTTAGTACAAATGAAGGCTAGCAAAGTATTGAGAAGCAACCAACCAAAAAACAAAAAAGGTCATAAACATGCATTGAACACAACTAACACCGAATAATGCACCATAAGTAGGATATAATTTCATTGCATAACTATTGACTTAACGTGCATGCATAGGGAATCACAAACCTTAACACTAATATTTTTACTAAAGAACAATTACTCACTAACATGACTCACATATTATCATCTCCATATCGCAAAACTATTGCAAGGAATCACACTTATCATATCCAATGATCTATATGAAAGTTTTTATTATATCCCTCTTGAATATTCATCACTTTGGGACCAAATTCATATCTTGTGCAAATTACCATTACTATTGAATCAACTCTCAAAAGGATTTACGTGAAGCATGAGAGTGCAAATGTTTCTTCAAAATTTCAATCTTAGCAATTCTCAAAATAATATAAGTGACGCATGAGAATTCATTTCTTCAAAATTTTAATCAACTCTCCAAATAATATAAGTGAAGCATGAGAGTTCATTTCTTCAAAATTTTAATCAACTCTCAAAATAATATAAGTGAAACATGAGAGTTTATTTCTTCAAAATTTAGCCACCACCGTGCTCAAAAAGATTTAAGTGAAGCACTAGAGCAACTGCCTAGCTCAAAAAATTTAAGTGAAGCACATAGAGTATTCTAACAAATGATGATGATAAACCTGTGGCTCTCTCAAGATAGGCGTGTTCAGCAAAGATGATTGTGACAAACTAAAAATAAAACAAAGCAAAGACTCATATAATACACGACGCTCCAAGCAAAACTCATATCATGTGACGAATAAAAATATAGCTCCAAGTAAAATTACCGATGGTTGGTAGAAGAAAGAGGGGATGCCTTCCAGTGCATCCCCAAGCTTAGACGGTTGAGTCTTCCTTGAATATTACCTTGGGGTGCCTCGGGCATCCCCAAGCTTAGGCTTTTGCTATTCCTTAATCCTTCATCCATCGTGATCTCACCCAAAACTTGAAAACTTCAATCACACAAAACTCAACAAAACCTTCGTGAGATCCGTTAGTATAACAAAACAAATCACTACTATAAGTACTGTTGAAAACCCATTCATATTTTATTTTTGCATTATACCTACTGTACTCTAACTTCACCATGGCTTATACCCCCCGATACAATCCATAGATTCATCAAAACAAGCAAATAATGCCTCAAACACAGAATCTGTCAAAAACAGAACTACTGTAGAAATCTGAATTATCGTCATACTTCTGTAACTCCAAAAATTCTGAAAAATTAGGACAACGTGGGAAATTCATATACCAATACTGTGTAAACAATTCAGAAGGTTCTGACATTCCAAAAAAACCAAAATTCCAGCACTGTACGCAAAACTTTCTATTTTCAAACAGCATCAATTATACTATCTTCCAAATCATCCTAAAGGCTTTACTTGGCACAAACACTAATTAAAAACACAAAAACACCATCATACCAGTAGCATGACAGTGAAAACACACCATAACAGAAACTTATAACAAAAAATTTATTTTATTCATTGGGTTGCCTCCCAACAAACGCTATTGTTTTATGCCCCTAGCTAGGCATAATGCATAATTTCAAGTATTGTCATCTTTTTTCTTATCTTCTAAGGGTACGTTCTCATCGGAGGCTTTTCAAAGACAATTTGAAACACATCATCCATGGAAATTTTAGCATTACTAAGTTGGCCACCCTCGAACCCCTCTTGATTCCCTTTTACAATCCAAGAATATTGTTTGTTAATACCATTGAAGACTTGTTGGATTATATTTAAGGGAGGAACCTCCTTTTTGGTATTCTCATCAAAAGTGTGATCATCGCGAAACAAATATCTTAACAAATAATCATCGTTGTACAAGATCTCATCTATCACCGGTTTCTCACGATTCATGCCATAAAAATCAAAGATTTCTCTAGCTTCTCGAACTATGTAATCAAATTCATTCATGAGGATAAGAGTTGCTATCTTTTTAGCCTTAGGGTTTTTTATAACTGGCAACTCATAAAACAATCTTTGCAAAGTAGGATGGGTATGAATAAATCTTTTTTCTAGTTTAAGAACAAGAGCAGAAATAGCTTCGGCATAATTCTTGGTTCTGCTAAGAATAGGGGTATCATCACAAGCCAAAGTTCCAGTGCAATTAAAGAATTCTTGTATGACACTTTTCCCTATAATATTCCCATGTCCAATCACTAAAGTTTTAGTATCTAAATTGGTAGGAATTTTGATTTTAGGGATTTCACAACCCTCACTCTTTTCCATACCAAAATCAGCCATAGTAACAACTTCAAGCAAACGAACAAGAAAACACACAAAGAGGCAAACGGAAAATATTTTTGTATTTTTGTAAAAATGTTTTAGAAGTGGGGGAGATGAAAACGAGAGGCAAATGGCAAATAAAGTAAATGCAAGGAGATGAGAGTTTATGCAAAGGTACTTGATAGATGTTGATGATGTCTCCCCGGCAACGGCGCCAGAAATTCTTCCTGCTACTTGTAGCTTGCGTTGGTATTTCCCCGAAGAGGAAGGGATGACGCAGCACAATAGAGATAAGTATTTCCCTCAGTTATGAAACCAAGGTTATCGAAACAGTAGGAGAATCACACAACACCTCGTTAGCAGTACCTGCACACAAACAACAAACCCTTGCACCCAACGCAAAGGAGGGGTTGTCAATCCCTCGGCGGTAAATTGCAAGATTAAATTGTATGTGATAGATTGAAACAAAAATACAAAATAAAATAAATAAAAGATGGCAGCAATTTTTTAGGGTTTTAGTAATATGATTTAGATAGACCCGGGGGCCATAGTTTTCACTAGAGGCTTCTCTCGAGAAAATAGCATACGGTGGGTAGACAAATTACTATTGGGCAATTGATAGAAAAGCAAATAATCATGATGAATCCAAAGCAATGATCATGTATATAGGCATCACGTCCAAGATTAGTAGACCGACTCCTGCCTGCATCTACTACTATTACACCACACATCGACCGCTATCCAGCATGCATCTAGTGTATTAAGTCCAATAAAGAACGAAGTAATGCCTTAAGATCAATGACATGATGTAGACAAGATAAACTCACGTATGAATAAACCCCATCTTTTTACCCTTAGTAGCAACGATACATACGTGTCATGTCCCTTTCTGTCACTGGGATTGAGCACCGCAAGATCGAACCCACTACAAAGCACCTCTTCCCATGGCAAGATAAATCAACTCAGTTGGCCAAACCAAATCAATAGATCGGAGAAGAAATACGAGGCTATAATAATCATGCATAAAAGAGTGCAGCAAAGACTCAAATAATTTCATGGATAATCTGATCGTAAACTCACAATTCATCGGATCCCAACAAACACACCGCAAAAAGAGATTACATCGGATAGAACTCCAAGAACATCGAGGAGAACATTGTATTGAAGATCAAAAAGAGAGAAGAAGCCATCTAGCTACTAACTATGGACCCGAAGGTCTGTGGTAAACAACTCACGCATCATTAGAGAGGCAGCAAGGTTGATGTAGAGCCCCTCCGTGATCGATTCCCCCTTCGGCAGATCACCGGAGAAGGACCCCAGATGGGATCTCTCTGGAACAGAAACTTGCGGCGGCGGAAAAAGTATTTCGTGGACTCCCCTGAGGGTTTCTGATTTTTCTGGAATTTATAGTGCTGGAATTAGGTCAAACGGAGCTGGCTGGGCCTCACGAGGTACCAGGGCGCGCCACCCCCCTAGGGCGCGCCCTGGTGCCTCGTGGCCCACGCCTTCATCTTCTGGCCCTCTCCCGAAGCTTCCAGTGTTTATCTTGTCCAATAAAAAATCTCCAAAAAGTTTCGTGCATTTGGACTTCGTTGGTATTGATTTTTTGTAAAACAAAAATAGGGCAGAAAACAGCAACTGGCACTGGGCACTAAGTTAATAGATTAATCTCCAAAAATGATATATAATTGCTGTAAATGATCATAAAAACATCCAAGATTGATAATATAACAGCATGGAACAATCAAAAAGTATAGATACGTTGGAGACGTATCATGAGGCAACTGCAATTTCGCCAAGAAAACATACCTAATATGAATTGGCTGGCGGCTGCTATGAAAGGTGTTGTTGTCCCTCTTCTGTCCAAGGTGAAAGTAGTAATTAATAACCCAAGAACAAACCCTAGCCTACCAACAAATGCTTCATCTAGAAATCATACCTCTGAATTGGACAGTAGCAGCCAGCGGCACTCCTTCCGGTGATCCTTTCCCGTCCACCGCCGCCGCACCTCCCTCTCCTGTTTCCTCTCTCTTTCTTCCTCCTCTCCTTTCTTTCCTTCTCTCTCTCCCTCTCATCTACTCTCTCCTGCAGATCAAATAGAGCGGCGCCACCGTCGTCCTTTGCCTACAGGTCGTCGCCGCCACCAGAGAGAAAAGTGGGCGCTCCTTCTAGTGACCCTCTCTCATCCGCCGCCACACCTCCCTCTCCTCTTTCCTCTCTTTTCTTTCTCCCTCCTCTCCTCTCCTCCCCTTCCTTGTCTCTCCCCCTCTCATCTTCTCTCTTCCGCAGATCGAATCGATCGCCACTGTCGTCTTCCTTTGCCTGCCGTTGGAGAGAACATTGAAGGGGAGGAGGAGGTGGCGTGGTGGAGAGGACGGCAGAATGGGAGGAGCCGGCGGCGCAGGGGAGTGGGAGGGGAGCGGGTCTGGATTGGCTGCTCGAAGACGCACGGGGTTGGTAGTGCCAGGTTTTCACCTCGCAGCATGTTCCACCCCCACGTCTCTCCCTTCTCTCACCCAGGATGCACATGGGACGCACCAGAACGATGGGACCGACGAAATTTGAGGCCCACCTATCATGCACAAAAAAGCAGAATGAAGGACTCAAGAAGAACCAACGGCCAGGACTTTGACAGCATCGTAAAAATCTCTGTCGCTGTGAAATTGCTCGAACGAAAATGACTGTGCGACGCAATTGCTCCATGGAGGCGGGTAGCCACAAAATCTTCACCTGGACACTGGAAATAAAAGTTATGTGCATAAGGATGAAGGTAAAATCACCCTAAGCAAGAGGAGCATGACAAAAAACTAAGAACCGGAACGACCTTTACTAAACTAATAAACAGTACCTAAGAAACTGAGGATCAGGAACAACGTTTATTGATCAAATTGGGCATTTAAAATTCCTAGATAGTTTGAGCAGCAGAGGTCAGATCTATTTCAACCCAAAACTCAGCCTTAACATGCTTGCATCAGAACCTAATATAGGGAAGAACAACCATGTGAGGCAACTGCAATTTCGCCAGGAAAACATACCTAATCTGAATTGGGTGGAGGCTGCTATGAAAGGTGTTGCTGTCCCTCTTCTGTCCAAGGTAAAAGCACTAATTAATAACCCATGAACAAACCCTAGCCTACCAAACAATGCTTCAGCTAGAAATCATACCTCTGAACTGCACAACAGTAGCCAGCGGCACTCCTTCCGGTGATCCTCCCCCGTCCACCGCCGCCTCACGTCCCTCTCCTCTTTCCTCTCTCTTTCTCCCGCCTATCCTTTCTTTCCTTCTCTATCTCCCTCTAATCTTCTCTCTCCCGCAGATCAAATCAAGCGGTGCCGCCGTTGTCCTTTGCCTGCAGGTCGTCGCCGCCACCAGAGAGAAAAGTGGGTGCACATTCCGGTGACCCTCTCTCATCCGCCGCCACACCTCCCTCTCCTCTTTCTTCTCTCTTTCTCCCTCCTCTCCTCTCCTCCCCTTCCTTGTCTCTCTCCCTCTCATCTTCTCTCTTCCGCAGATCGAATCGAGAGCCGCCGTCATCTCCTTTTGCCTGCCGCTTGAGAGAACATTGAAGGGGAGGAGGAGGCGGTGTGGTGGAGAGCACGGCAGAAGGGGAGGAGCCGGCGGCGCAGTAGAGAGGGAGGGGAGCGGGGCTGGATTGGCTGCTCAAAGACGCACGGGGCTGGTAGCGCTAGGTTTTCACCTCGCAGCACGATCCACCCCCATGTGTCTCCCTTCTCTCACCCAGGACGCACACGGGACGCACCAAAATGATGGGCCCGACGATAATTGATGCCCACCTATCATGCACAAAAAAGCAAAATGAAGGAGTCAAGAAGAACCAACGGCCAGGACTTTGACAGCATCGTAAAAATCTCTATCGCTGTGAAATCACTCGAACGAAAATGACCGCGCAACACAATTGCTCCAGGGAGGTGGGTAGCCACAAAATCTTCACCTAGACACTGGAAATAAAAGTTATGTGCATAAGCCTGAAGGTAAAATCACCCTAAGCAAGATGAGCACGACAAAAAATTAAAAACCGGAACGACATTTATTAAACTAATAAACAGTACCTAAGAAACTGAGGATCAGGGACAACCTTTATTGATCAAATTGGGCATTTAAAATTCCTAGATAGTTTGAGCAGCAGAGGTCAGATCTATTTCAACCAAAAACTCAACCGTAACATGCTAGCATCTGAACATAATATAGGGAAGAACAACCGTGAGGCAACTGCAATTTCACAAAGAAAACATACCTAATATTGATTGGGTTGGTGGCTGCTATGAAAGGTGTTGCTGTCCCTCTTCTGTCCAAGGTAAAAGCAGTAATTAATAACCCAAGAACAAACCCTATCCTACCAAACAATGCTTCAGCTAGAAATCATACCTCTGAACTAGACAGCAGCAGCCAGCGGCACTCCTTCTGGTGATCCTCCCCGGTCCGCCGCTGCCGCACCTCCCTCTCCTCTTTCCTCTCTCTTTCTCCCTCCTCTCCTTTCTTTCCTTCTCTCTCTCACTCTCTTCTTCTCTCTCCCCTAGATCAAATCGAGCGGCGCCGCCGTCGTCCTTTGCCTGCAGGTCATCGCCGCCGCCAGAGAAAAAAGTGGGCGCTCATTCCGGCGACCCTCTCTCATCCGCCGCCACACCTCCCTCTCCTCTTTCCTCTCTCTTTATCCCTCCTCTCCTCTCCTCCCCTTCCTTGTCTCTCTCCCTCTCATATTCTCTCTTCCACAGATCGAATCGAGCGTTGCCGTCGTGTCCCTTTGCCTGCCGCTGGAGAGAACATTGAACGGGAGGAGGAGGCAGCATGGTGGAGAGCACGACAGAAGGGGAGGAGCCGGCAGCACAGTGGAGAGGGAGGGGAGTGGGGCTGGATTGGCTGCTCAAAGACGCACGGGGTTGGTAGCGCTAGACTTTCACCTCGCAGCACGATTCACCCCCACGTGTCTCCCTTCTCTCACCCAGGACGCACACGGGACGCACCAGAATGATGGGCCCGACGACAATTGAGGCCCACCTGTCGTGCACAAAAAAGTAAAATGAAGGAGTCGAGAAGAACCAACGGCCAGGACTTTGACAGCATCGTAAAAATCTCTATCGCTGTGATATCGCTCGGACGAAAATGACCGCGAGATGCAATTGCTCCAAGGAGGTGGGTAGCCACAAAATCTTCACCTAGACATCGGAAATAAAAGTTATGTGCATAAGGATGAAGGTAAAATCACCCTAAGCAAGATGAGCACGACAAAAAACTAAGAACCGGAACGACCTTTATTAAACTAATAAACAGTACCTAAGAAACTGAGGATCAGGGACAACCTTTATTGATCAAATTGGGCATTTAAAATTCCTAGATAGTTTGAGCAGCAGAGGTCAGATCTATTTCAACCCAAAACTCAACCTTAACATGCTAGCATCAGAACCTAATATAGGGAAGAACAACCATGTGAGGCAACTGCAATTTCGCCAAGAAAACATACCTAATATGAATTGGGTGGCGGCTGCTATGAAAGGTGTTGATGTCCCTCTTCTGTCCAAGGTAAAAGCAGTAATTAATAACCCCAGAACAAACCCTAGCCTACCAAACAATGCTTCAGCTAGAAATCATACCTCTGAACAGGACAGCAGCAGCCAGCGGCACTCCTTCCGGTGATCCTCCCCCGTCCACCGCCACCGCACCTCCCTCTCCTCCCTCCTCTCCCTATCTCCCTCCTCTCCTTTCTTTCCATCTCCATCTCCCTCTCATCTTCTCTCTTCCGCAGATCAAATCGAGCAGCGCCGCCGTCATCCTTTGCCTGCAGGTCATCGCCGCCGCCAGAGAGAAAAGTGGGAGCTCCTTTCGGTGAGGCTCTCTCATCCACCGCCACACCTCCCTCTCTTCTTTCCTCTCTCTTTGTCCCTCCTCTCCTCTCCTCCCCTTCCTTGTCTCTTCCTCTAATTTTCTCTCTTCCGCAGATCGAATCGAGCGCCGCCGTCATCTTCCTTTGCCAGGCGTTGGAGAGAACATTGAAGGGGAGGAGGAGGTGGCGTGGTGGAGAGCACGGCAGAATGGGAGGAGCCAGCGGCGCAGTGGAGACGGAGGGGGCGGGGCTGGATTGGCAGCTCGAAGACGCACGGGGTTGGTAGCGCTAGGTTTTCACCTCGAAGCACGATCCACCCCCACGTCTCTCCCTTCTCTCACCCAGGACGCACACGAGACGCACCAGAACAATGGGCCCAACGACAATTGAGGCCCACCTGTCATGCACAAAAAAGCAAAATGAAGGAGTCAAGAAGAACCAACGGCCATGACTTTGATATCATCGTAAAAATCTCTGTTGTTGTGAAATCGCTCGAACGAAATAGACCGCGCGACGCAATTGCTCCAGGGAGGCGGGTAGCCACAAAATCTTCACCTAGACACTGGAAATAAAAATTATGTGCATAAGGATGAAGGTAAAATCACCCTAAGCAAGATGAGCACGACCAGAAACTAAAACCAGAACGACCTTTATTAAACTAATAAACAGTACCTAAGAAACTGAGGATCAGGGACAACCTTTATTGATCAAATTGGGCATTTAAAATTCCTAGATAGTTTGAGCAGCAGAGGTCAGATCTATTTCAACCAAAAACTCAACCGTAACATGCTAGCATCAGAACCTGATATAGGGAAGAACAACCATGTGAGGCAACTCCAATTTCGCCAAGAAAACATACCTAATATGAATTGGGTGGCGGCTGCTATGAAAGGTGTTGCTGTCCCTCTTCTGTCCAAGGTAAAAGAAGTAATTAATAACCCAAGAACAAACCCTAGCCTACCAAACAATGCATCAGCTAGAAATCATACCTCTGAACTGGACAGCAACAGCCAGCGGCACTCCTTCCGGTGATCCTCTCCCGTCCGCCGCCGCCGCACCTCCCTCTCCTCTTTCCTCTCTCTTTCTCCCTCCTCTCCTTTCTTTCCTTCTCTCTCTCCCTCTCATCTTCTCTCTCCCGCAGATCAAATCGAGCGGCGCCGCCGTAGTCATTTTCCTGCAGGTCGTCGCCGCCGCCAGAGAGAAAAGTGGGCGCTCCTTCCGGTGACCCTCTCTTATCCGCCGCCACACCTCCCTCTCCTCTTTCCTCTCTCTTTCTCCCTCCTCTCCTCTCCTCGCCTTCCTTGTCTCTCTCCCTCTCATCTTCTCTCTTCCGCA
This sequence comes from Elymus sibiricus, assembly GCA_039707655.1. Lineage (NCBI taxonomy): Eukaryota > Viridiplantae > Streptophyta > Magnoliopsida > Poales > Poaceae > Elymus > Elymus sibiricus. The sequence continues at coordinate 355,008,820 of CM077664.1, read as the reverse complement.
GATCGAATCGAGCGCCGTCGTCGTCTCCCTTTGCCTGCCGCTGTAGAGAACATTGAAGGGGAGGAGGAGGCGGCGTGGTGGAGAGCACGGGCAGAGGGGGAGGAGCCGGCGGCGCAGTGGAGAGGGAGGGGAGCGGGGCTGGATTGGCTGCTCGAAGACGCTGGGGGTTGGTAGCGCTAGGTTTTCACCTCGCAGCATGATCCACCCCCACGTCTCTCCCTTCTCTCACCCAGGACGCACACGGGACGCACCAGAACGATGGGCCTGACGACATTTGAGGCCCACTTGTCATGCACAAAAAAGCAAAATGAAGGAGTCAAGAAGAACCAACGGCCAGGACATTGACAGCGTCGTAAAAATCTCTGTCGCTGTGAAATCGCTCGAACGAAAATGACCGCGCGACGCAATTGCTCCAGGGAGGCGGGTAGCCACAAAATCTTCACCTAGACACTGGAAATAAAAGTTATGTGCATAAGGATGAAGGTAAAATCACCGTAAGCAAGATGAGCACGATAAAAAACTAAAAACCAGAATGACCTTTATTAAACTAATAAACAATATCTAAGAAACTAAGGATCAGGGACAACCTTTATTGATCAAATTGGGCATTCGAAATTCCTAGATAGTTTGAGCAGCAGAGGTCAGATCTACTTCAACCCAAAACTCAACCGTAACATGCAAGCATCAGAACCTAATATAGGGAAGGACAACCATGTGAGGCAACTGCAATTTCGCCAAGAAAACATACCTAATATGAATTGGGTGGCGACTGCTATGAAAGGTGTTGCTGTCCCTCTTCTGTCCAAGGTAAAAGCAGTAATTAATAACCCAAGAACAAACCCTAGACTACCAAACAATGCTTCAGCTAGAAATCATACCTCTGAACTGGACAGCAGCAGCCAGCGGCACTCCTTCCGGTGATCCTCTCCCGTCCGCCGCCACCGCACCTCCCTCTCCTCTTTCCTCTGTCTTTCTCCCTCCTCTCCTTTCTTTCCTTCTCTCTCTCCCGCAGATCAAATCGAGCGGCGCCGCCGTCGTCCTTTGCCTGCAGGTCGTCGCCGCCGCCAGAGAGAAAAGTGGGCGCTCCTTCCGGTGACCCTCTCTCATCCGCCGCCACAGCTCCCTCTTCTCTTTCCTCTCTCTTTCTCCCTCCTCTCCTCTCCTCCCCTTCCTTGTCTCTCTCCCTCTCATCTTCTCTCTTCCGCAGATCGAATCGAGCGCCGCCGTCGTCTCCCTTTGCCTGCCGCTGGAGAGAACATTGAAGGGGAGGAGCAAGCGGCGTGGTGGAGAGCACGGCAGAAGGGGAGGAGCCGGCGGCGCAGTGGAGAGGGAGGGGAGCGGGGCTGGATTGGCTGCTCGAAGACGCACGGGGTTGGTAGCGCTAGGTTTTCACCTCGCAGCACGATCCACCCCCACGTCTCTCCCTTCTCTCACCCAGGACGCACACGGGACGCACCAGAATGATGGGCCCGACGACATTTGAGGCCCAGCTGGCATGCACAAAAAAGCAAAATGAAGGAGTCAAGAAGAATCAACGGCCAGGACTTTGACAGCATAGTAAAAATCTCTGTTGCTATGAAATCGCTCGAACGAAAACGACTGCGCGACGCAATTGCTCCAGGGAGGCGGGTAGCATAGCGTGGTTTATAGGTTAGATGTGCCCCATTACTTGACGCTTTTGGCAATCATGGCTAGCTTAATCAGCCATGCTAATTCTTGCAAGGTATGTATGCGAGTATACGCGCTGCCGTGCACACTCCGCGCAGATTCATCATCCACCAGCTCGATTAGATATGTCTTTCAGGCTAACAAGCAACATCGGTACAGACACCTCACAGCCCCTATATATGCATGCCTACACATCACTCGATCGATGCCATTCGTTTTTCAGCATCGCTCATCTGAAAACTGTGAAGAAGGAGAAAAAACGAAGAGCAGTAGAGCAGCATCGATCCGGTGGCCATGTCTCCTGTCAGCTCGTTCGCGTCGCTGTGCCGCCACAGGCTGGTCCGCTGCACCACCCGCCTCGGCCGCGACAGCAGCTGGCCTGCCATGGCGGTGCATTTTCCGGCGTTGGATCGGCAGAGATCGTTATGGTCATCTGGCCGGCGTCGTGTCATCAACGAGGACCTGTGGCTGCGGCTCAGAGAAACCAGGAGTAGCGGCGCAGGTGGCACAGGACGGCCTGCTGCAGGTTTCTTCACCTGGTAATCTAACCAGCTTTCCATGATCTTGGTTCGGTTATTCCATAATGGTCGTAAACTCGTACTGCAGCTTACAACTCTCTGTTTTTTCATTCCCTGTTCATTTTTGGTCAGGGCAAGACTGACAATTGGCTCCACTGTTGCTATCCTGGCGCCGTTCTTGCACTCTAAATCGGCGTCGATTCTGCGGATCGGAAGTAAGTACATCAACCAAACCAAATAACCAAATAGGCAGATGGAATCAATGGATATTTGTGAAGGACTGCTTTCATTCAGATGAGGTGGAGATGGTGAAGGACGCCGCCGAGACCGCGGCGGAGGTCGTGGAGGAGGTGGCCATGACAGCCGAGAAGGTGTCATCCGAGGTGGCCAGGCATCTGCCGGAGGACGGCAGGCTGAGACACGCCACGGTGATGGTCGAGCACGCCTCCAAGGAGGTCACGGAGGAGGCTCATCTTGCACGAGACATCATCCAGAAGGTAGTCCGGTTACTTTTGGAGTTCTCTTGCAATCTTAAGCAACTGCTTTTGGTCGATTGGAAGTGAAGTGATGGTGCTCCGTGACTTGAAGCAACATCCCAATGCTGTTTTTGTGTTTTTTGTTGACAGGGTGCTTACCACCCTTATAAAGCATCAGAATATATACTATTACTATTCTCGCTCAGCAAGCAAAATGTTTATGCAGGTCGACGAAATTGAGGAGGACGTCAAGGCAATTATCGAACCAATTATGGATCATGGGAAGCACGATAGCAAGCATTTAGAAAAGTAGGTTTTTCCTTTGCAGCCTAGATTCATCCGGGCCGTTCACGCTGTCTCATGGGGCTGCGGAGACAACAGAGAAGCATTCGTGCTCGAAGTATGCCCGAACTCTCGAGCAGGCCATAGTTTGCAGTGTCATTGTAATGTAGTGATGGAATATATCAAAACCCCACTCCTATCCCACTCACTCTTGCAAATGGCAGTTGCAACAATTTAAATGCACTTTAGCTACTTCTAAGTTACCTGAATTTTCAATTTGGGTCAGTCGATTTCTTGACCGTTGATGTATGCTCTGAGATCCGTGCCGCGTTTTTTTCTAGCTTACGATGTTTGTTGTGCTGGGCTTGTATTTTTTTCTTTTGATTGACCACATATTTGGGTCACTCGATTTGCTACTGAGCCAAAGCCCATTAACTGTGTGATCCAGCCCTCCCCTCTCTTCCTTTTTTTTTTCCTGTTTTCCTGATTTTATGTGTTTTTGTTTTTTGTTTTTATTTGTTAGCTAGTTTTTATTTTTATTTTGTGGATCTTTTTGGGATTTTGGGTGAGTGTAAATGTAAATACTTAAATACTATGCAATATGCAAAAATTACACTATTATATGATTATTGTTTCCATACTACAAAAAGTGCAATTTTAGAGCGAAGTTCTGTTCAAGTTTTTTCAAACTTTTTTCCTTATGTTTCTTCTTTAAAAGGTAATACTATTGCTACTTATTCATTATTCCTTATTTTGAAATTTTTGGTTATTATTTCATTTTCTTTCTTCTTCAATGGTAAAACCAATGATACTAACTCATTCCTTCTTAGAAATCATTTTTGCGAAAATTTCACTATTATATGATTATTGTTGCATATTTTTTGAAAAAAATACATTTTTAATATTGTGTGCATTTCTTTGTTATTGGTTTCAATTTTTTATTTCCTTTCTTTTTAAAGGGTAGTACCAATGCCACTAATGTATTCTTTCTTAGAAAACTTTGTTATTTTGATTTTGTTTAAGTTTTTATTTTATTTTGTTTCTTCTTTAAGGTTAATACCAATGCCACTAATCCATTCCTTCTTAAGAATCATTTTTTTACGAAATTTCACTATTTTATGCTTATTCTTGCATATTATAAAAAAGCGCAATTTCTGTGCAAACCGTATGCAATTTTTTTCATTTTTCATTTTTACCTTTCCATCTTCTTAAAGGGTAATACTGATGCCACTAATTTATATTTTTAGAAAACTTCATTATTTTGATTTTGTTTTGATTTTTTTTCCTTGAAGGATAATACCAATGCTAGTAATTCATTCCTCCTGAGGAAACCTTTTTTTTTGCGAACATTCCACAATTATATGCTTATTCTTTCACATTACAAAAAAGAAAAATTTATGCATAAATTGTTGTAAATTTTGTCATTGTTTTCTTTCTATTAAAGTATAATTCCATTGTCAGTAATTTATTATTTCTTATGAAACTTCATTATTTTGATGTGAAGAGGTACAGACGCCATGGATCAAATACCAATGCTACTAATTCATTATTTCTTTAGAAAACTTTGTTTTTACAAAAAAATCCACATTTATATGTTTAAACTTGCATATTATAACAAAGTGTAATTCCTGTATAAATTGTGTGCAATTTTTTATTTTTTTGTTTTACTTTTGATTTCATTTCCTTTCTTCTTAAGGGTAATACCAATGCCACTAATTCAGTATTTCTTTAAAAACCTGAATATTTTACTTTTTGTCTTTTTTTTCATTCTGTTTCTTCTGAAAGTGTAGTACCATGCCACTAATTTATTCTTCCATAGAAAACTTCATTACTTTATTTTGTTTTAGTTTTGTTTTCATTTTTTATCTTTTGAAAGGGTAATACCAATGCAACTAATTCATTCTTCCTTATAAAATTTCATTTTTTTGATTTTTTTAGCTTTCATTTCAGTTTATTTCTTCTGAAAGGGCAATACGTATTCCACTAATTCATTCTCTTTTTTTAAAGTTCATTGTTTTGATATTGTTTTAGTTTTTTCATACTCTCTCTTATTTAAGGTAATATCAATGCCACTAATTTATTTTGGCTTAGAAAACATCTTTTTGTGAAATTGCACTGTTATGTGCTAATTCTTGATATTATAAAAATGCGCAATTTCTCTGTAAATTGTGTGCAAATTTTGTCACTATTTATTTAATTATTATTTTTTGGTTTCTCTCTATTTAATTGGCAATACCAATGGCACTACTTTTCTTTCTTAGAAAACTTTCTTATGATATTCTAGGAATATTTACACCATAAACTCACCTAGCCTGGGCCTGCCTTGCGTTGAGAAAATCTGCCAGCAGAGGAAATGGCAACCCATAAACGTTTCCGGTACATGCCCGTACATGCCCCCGGAAGAGGAAATTGACTATGTGCAACCTGCATGTTGCTAGTGGGGTCGCTATTCACATCGCATGCAAAGGAAAAAATTGACTGACACAAATTGGATTTTCAGTCGACTTACTGCTAGTTAATCCCATTTAAATACAACAACACATTTACCAAAAAATAATTACACATGAAACCTACAACTAATTATTAGATCTTTGTCAAAAAACTAATTATTAGGTCAACTAACGCTAATAATCTAACTAGCTAGCAGGGACACTAATATAACCAAAAAAATATACATAACATAATATTGTAGGCAACACGACCGATGCTATCACATGTTTATGTTGTTTATATATTTTTATGTTTTAATCTATACTTTAAAATATTTTAATGCAAAATGATTTATTGGGGGAGGGGGGGGGGGGGGGGGGCTATAATTGAGGCTAGCTTGAAGGGCACAGTTTCACTCGGTGAATCTTCATGGGTAAAGGCTTCCTAAAAGGTCTTTGTGTACACATACACGACAGTTTTGCAAAAAAAAAAAAAGGTTTTGTGTGTGGCAATCATCCGTGACGATTTCTTTCAGGCCTGGGCATGTGACAATCATCCCACGTGACTTAATTTGTGAAACCGTCATGAATGCATCATTTGTGGCACAATTCCTTATATCATTGTGGATGGAGTGACGTATTGACCTGATCTGCACTAGAGTTGCACCCAATTTACATGAAAGTTGGTTCAACGTAATGGTACTTATGGTATCTGAAAAGATATGCATGAAAATGCTATTTGACTTCTAAATGCAATGGCTTATCATTACATATGTAATTCTAAAAAAGGGATACAGCATGCATAACATACAAGACAACCATACAACAGGGTGAATATATTCCCCTCTTTACGAAGATTTTACTGAAACTATGCTAGTACTATACATGAGTACATTGCCACAACACAGTTTACTCTCAAGTCCCCCCAAAGCTCCAAGTGCAAGCACGGTTCAATATCAATATACTACTCCCTCTGTAAACTTTGTTAGGATCGTTTAAATCACTAAAGTAAGTAGTGATCTAAATGATCTTATGAAAGTTTACAGAGGGAGTAACTTGTAGCACGTGCACATCATACACATGTCACTGCATACATTCAGACATTGAATCTCAGTCGCCTCTGGTTCTCAGCACGAAGAGGCTGAGCTCCTGCGGCGGGCTATCGCCGGCGGAGCGCGGGCTGATGAGATGGTACGACACCGCGTCCTTGGAGCCCACCACCCTCTCGTAGGTCGCCCTCATATACATCACCTCATCGTTAATCCCTTGTTGCGCCTCCGCGGCCGGCAGCGCCCCGACGCCGGCCGTCATCGTCCGCATGCTCTCCAGCACGCCCCGCTCCCACTCCGTCGGCGGCCGGCGCACGGCATGTCCCGCGTCCCGGCCGTTGCAGGACGCCGTCCAGACGTTTCTCGGGCGGGAGCTGCCGCCGGCGGCAGCAGCATTTTCGCCGGCCGCACCGGATGCGGACGACCTGCCGCTGGAGCGGTGGCACTCGAGCGCGATGCGAAGAAGGCCGGACGCCATCTCGGCGGCGAGGGACTGCATGGGCACGGAGAGCTCGAAGAGGAACGGGGGCGGCACGGCGGGGTCGCGCTGCACGCAGAAGGTGACGCGGCCGCTGCGGCTCCCGAAGATGGTGCCGACGATGACGGCGCAGTGCTGCTGCTGCTGCTGCCGACCGTCCTTCCTGGCCACAACGGAGGTGGCCGGGTCGATGATGCTCTCCGGCTGGTTCTGGTCCGCGAACGAGAAGCTGAGGCGGCTCCTGGCGGCATCGTCGGCGCCGCCGGGCTGCTGCTTGACGGAGGGGACGCAGGCGGCGAAGATTGGCGCGAGGCAGCCCGTCGTCTTCTTCTTCTTCTTCTTCATGCTGCCCCGAATTTCTTCAGATGCCGACATCCGCTTCAATTGTGCTGACAAGGCCAAGTGAAGATCTTATTGTGAGCTGGTGCCAAATGAGTGAGTGAGGCGATGATATATGTGTAGCGTCGGCGTGAAGAGCCATGTAGTAGATGTGGACGCACGGCACAAGAACATTGGGATCCTAACTTAAAGCAACATGCATTGTTTTAGATGTGTCTTTTTGGACAGACGTACGCGATTTTGTGTTCTTTGGAGGAAGCGCTTTTCGTTGTTTCCACTGAAGGAAACACGTGATTGATAAACTATGTGTGTGGCTAGATCTCAGTCGAGTGAGATTTAACCAAGCCTAAGTCAAGTGACATAACATGTAAGAAAAAAGAAAAATTTGCATGGATCTCCACGTAAGATCTCTTGAATATAGTATCAACTGAGACTTAGTTAAGTCTTAGTCGACTGAGATTTAGCAATCCGATAAACTATAATGAGATGAAATAGTACGTTGGTAGGCTGGTGGCGCTTCGACGACGAAACAGATAATGAGGACTGGTTCTGAATTGGCTAAATAAGATCCGTCCCCTTCTACAACCAACATGTCTGGGTGGTGTAGTTGGTTATCACGTTAGTCTCACACACTAAAGGTCCCCAGTTCGAACCTGGACTTAGACATACAACCTTTTTTCTGTTTTTGACTTTTAGATACGTTGCACAAAAAGGTCGTTTGCAAGAGCTATCTCGTTATGGCTCATTGTCAACTTTTTCTTTTATATTAACACAAATATATTGAGTAATAACAGCTTTTTTGAGTAACAACAACTTGCCCATGTGCATAATGTGGAAAGTAAACTTATAAGACTACTCAAGGAGAAAGAACTGGAAGGTGCAGGCTTGGATGGTCAAGATCAGCCGAGACACCGTCATCACCGGCCACCACGTCCGCGAATTTTTTACCCTTTGGATGCTCGTTCACGACTTCCAGCTCCACGAGCACTTTGAGGATGACATTATATGGAAACACTCTACGGAAGGTTTATACTCGGCATCGACCGCGTACAAGGCGTAGTTCCTTGGTTTGATGCTTTCCCCATGGACTTCATGGTCTGGAAGGTGTGGGCGCCCCCGAAAGTCAAATTTTCCGCTTGGTTGGCCTTGCGAGATCGGATTTGGACCGCCGACCGGCTAGAGCGACGTGGTTGGCTAATTGTGGCCTCTGCCCCCTATGTAAGCAGGAGCAAGAGACGGGCATCCATCTCTTCGTCAAATGCCGCTTCGCAACTAGGCTTTGGCGTTTGATCATTCATAAATATGGTCTAGTGCACATGGACACTAATGACTGGCATCTTGCGGGATCCCTTTTGGAGTGGTGGGATAGGCGAACCAACTCGAGCAACCCGGATCGACGCGCCATGGCCTCTCTTACGGTCTTACCATGCTAGTGTCGTGGACAATATAGAATGAGAGGAACTCTAGAGTGTTCCGCTACAAGAATAAACCGCCGCCAATCCTTCTAAAGCTTATTGTGGATGAGGCCAACCTTTGGGTTACAGCTAAACCTGGGCATTCTCCGGGCCGGGTTTCAAAAAGCCCGACAAACAAAATCCCAAGCCCGGGCCCGGCCCGCAGCCCGGCAAAACTGTTGTTTTCGCTATTAAAACTAATAAAATACCTAATTTCGGGGGTATATAATACTACCTTATATCTATTTTTCTTAAAATATCTCAAAAAATGTTTTGTCGGGCTTTTCCCGGGCTTCGGGCTGGAAAGTGAGGCCTGAGCCCGGCCCGGACGTTGGGCTTCGGGCCGGGCTTCTCGGGCCGGGCTGCCCATGCCCAGGTTAGTTACAGCGGGGGTCAAGAAATTAGGGAAAGTTGTATTACGCGAGTAATTGTCATGCCGTTTTCTCAGCCTTTTGTAACACTCTGTAACTCTATTCTCCTCTAATTTAATCGATGAGGCAAATCTTTTGCCTCCGTTTCGGAAAAAAAAACTACTCACAGTTGGCCAGCAAGGATCTCGAGATCCGCCGTCTAGTCCCGGCTGCGAGTCGGGAGGACATAGTTGTCGGTGAAAACCGAGCCGACGGCAGGCGATGGCTGTGTTCTGCGCCGTTACCTTGATGAAGGCCTCGTCGTGTAACTACTGCCGACCCACTCGTGCCGCTCCGGGGGAAACCCTAGGATCTGGTCTTCCAGATCGGACGATGGCGGCACTACGGTGTCGTTTTCTCTCTTGGGAGCATCGTTTGTGGAGCAGTGCTGGAAGACAGAGGCAGGAGGTGGAGCGGCTTCTGTAGGAGGTATGCCCTAGAGGCAATAATAAATGTTATTGATTATCTCCCTGTTCATAATTAGGTTTATGTTCCATGCTATAACTGCTATGGTTCTCGAGTCTGCAATAACCACGAGGCTCGGAGGAAGACTCATATGCACGTGTGGAATAATAAACGGTAAAATGTATTCCTAGTCTGGCCTCTAAGACTGGCTCAAGTATTGCATGATGATCCTGTTTTCCTGATCATGGGCATGGCTATGCCGGCAATTTTGAGGGCACAATGTTAGAAGAACATTTGTGTTGAATCGACCCGAATTGATGTTATGCTATGAGATTCATTCGTCATAAGTTAATGGTTAATAACACAGAGATGGTTAACGTTTGCATAATTCCTTAGACCATGAGAGTATCGAGTTACTTCATGCTTGCTTCATGAACTTTGGGGTTTGTTAAACGTCATCCGTAAATGGGTGGCTATTACGGCGGCTTACGGGTTCATGGAAAAGTATGTCAAGTAACTTGATAGCTCAAGATTGGGATTTGCTCCTCCGATGATGGAGAGATATCTCTGGGCCCTCTCGGTGTTACGGTATCCATCATCGTCTGGCCAGACACTTTGTGATTTGATCATGGGGATGCCGGAACACGGGAACGAGAAAAGAGAACAGTACCGGTAACGAGGTAACTGGCATAGTGGACAAGTTGTTGATCCGCGGGGATGCCAACATGTCTCACCTCGGGTATTTGTAACATATCGCGAAGTAACAGGAATAGCACACGGCAACTGGAGGTTCACTCGAATATTCATTCGTGTGGGTATAGGGGTCAATATGGGTGTCCACGGCTCCGATGTTGATCATTGATCGGAAGGGGTTCCGGGTCATGTCTATACTTCACCGAACCTATAGGGTCACACGCTTAAGGGTCATCTATCTGCTGAATACTAGACGGGGAGTCTAAGAGAAAATCACCGAAAAAGTTTCGGACGAAACGGAAACGTTCCGGAGAGGATATCGGAATAGTTCCGGTGAAACTGAAAAGTTGTTTCAGGGTATTCCATAAAGTCAAATTGGTTTCGGCACATGCCTGGAAATTATTGGAAGGTACCAGAATTGTTCTGGTAACTTCTGAGATTTTTCAGAGACAAAAACCGAAAATGTTCCGGACTGCCGGAACCGCTTTAGTTGCTTTTCACACATGAAAATCACTAAACCGAAAAGTTGTTTCGGAGTACACCATAAAGTCAAAATGGTTTCGGCACATGCCTGATAATTCTTGGAGGGTGCCAGAATCGTTCTGGAAACTTTCTGGAATTTTCTGGGATGAAAACCGGAAATGTTCCGGAGCGTCCGGAACCGCTTCAGATGCTTTTCGCAGATGAAAATTACTAAACCGGAATTGTTTCGGATCGCGTTGAAAATTATTTTAGTGGGTACTGGAAATTTTCTAAGCCCACATGAATATTTTCAGTTCGAACGGACGCTGAAATATGTCGTCGTGAATAGTGAAAGTGCTTTTTGGATTACTTTTTGGAAAGCCACCTTTTTGGGCTTTTGCTCCAAAATATCTTGGAGATGACATGGATGGATGTGGCTGAAATTTCAGCCCCTCCACCCCTCCTTCTCCTATAAATAGAGGTGGAGGGGGCAGCCCAAATCTGATCCTTGCTCTCATACACACGCCATAGACTTGTCTGGCTTCTCTCTCCCTCCCAGCGAAATAGTTTCGTAGAGCCGAAAGGCTGTCTGGGTTCCGGCAGGAACTAGTTCTGGACGGCGAAGCCCTGCCGGATAGTTGAGACCGTATGTGTGCAACTCTGTAGAGAGATCGTAGTTTCGGTCTTAGTTTGAGAGTGCCTCTCGAAGGGCTGTCCGAGTGACTGTCCGAGTTTCGATGGTCCTCCCGAAGGGCTGTCCGAGTGACTGTCCGAGTTTCGATGGTCCTCCCGAAGGGCTGTCCGAGTGACTGTCCGAGTTTCGATGGTCCTCCCGAAGGGTTGTCCGAGTGACTGTCCGAGTTTCGATGGTCCTCCCGAAGGGCTGTCCGAGTGACTGTTCGAGTTTCGATGGTCCTCCCGAAGGGCTGTCCGTGACACCGTCCGAGGGACTGTCCGACCGCCTCCCGGAGGGCTGTCCGGGGGCGGATGAGGGTATACATCCTCGCGGTTGGGAGGTTGTAAATCCTAGCTGCGGGGATCTGCACCGCCGATCGTCATCGACTCTACTTCCGCTGCGCTACAAGTCGGTAACGAAACAGATCAAACCTTGTATGCAGTCTCCATAGTGATCCTGGGCTGGTACGTAGGTCGGAAATTTTTTGTTTTCTGCTGCGTTACCCTACAGCTTCGTCTTGAACGGAGCTTCGGTGGAGATGTCAGGTCATGTCTCGCCAACAGGTGCTATGCTGTGTCATGCCTGTTTGGCAGGTGCTACGCACGACAGATCTTCCAGAGTCTCCGCGTCGGGATGGACGAGCATAGGGCGGTGGTGTCGTTGGGCGCCGTGGTGGCGTCGACGGATGGCCGGACTGGCAAGGATGATGCGGATCTCTCTCCTGAAGATGGGACAGCGGTTCGATGATGGTGGTGGCTTCTAAAACGTGTGCATGTGGTGTACGCTTTAGGTCTGCTGCATCGGTTGTTGGTTCCGATACGTTATATGGATGGATCGGCGACGACATCGGTTTTAGATATGGGGAGTGAGAGCACTCCACATTATCAAGTTTGTAGGTGTGAGTGGTGGTTTCGGGTGGCTTGATGTATGTTCTTGTCAGACCTTCATGAAATAATTAATAAAGATGGTTGTATACATCGATTGATGCAGATGCCGGGGGTTTATCCTCATTTTCTAAAAAAAAAATCTAAATTTATGTTCTCTCTGGAGGAAAAAAACCATTATCTTTCACTAATCAAATTCACATGTATGGTCGCAACTTCTCGTGAATGTTTTTAAAACTAAGCCATTCAAGTCTGACCGAAACACAACATGCATCAGTAATAAGCTCTATCATTTTGTTGCATGATTATTCACTTGATGAACACTGATTAGGCAATATCTCCATACAGTTAATTCAAGTATCACCTTCAATTCCTTAAAGTGCCAAGCTACCATTAACTGCATGATTTGCCCATAGTCATCTCAGAATTTGTTCCACGGGCTAGAAATAAATGAAACCAACAATATATGACCAAGAGGTGCATGGCATAAGAATAGGAGCACCTAAAGGGTTCATTATTCTATTTTACCCAGGTGTGTCGAGTTGCTTTATGTAAACTTAAGTATAACGAAAGAGATTTGTTTTTTATGAGTTCATATTAGAGCATCTCCAATAGCAGCCCTTAAATAGGGCATACCAGTTTTTAGGGCACTTGGGGGCAAAAACTGATCTCCAACAGCTGTCTATCATAATTTTTTTGCAAAAAAATTTGGGCAGCCCAAAAAAGGGCTCCAAGTGCTGCAAATATACAGTGTTTGTGCGGCCGCCGTAAAACCACCCCCCCGGCGCAGCCTCCAGCCGCAACACCGAGCGACCGCCGCTGCCCTAATCGCCGTCGTGACCTCCAAATCCGCGACCACCGCACCCCCACCGCCATCGAATCTACTCTTCCCACCTCGCCGCCGTCCGCCAACCGACTAAATCTGTGCTACTTGTAGATTGCGTTGGTATTATCCCCGAAGAGGAAGGGGGGATGTAGCACAGCAGAGGTAAGTATTTCCCTCGGTTATGAAACCAAGGTTATCAATACAGTAGGAGAACCACGCAACACCTCGTTAGCAGTACATGCACACAAACAACAAATCTTTGCACCCAACGCAAACAAGGGGTTGTCAATCCCTCGGCGGTTAATTGCAAGATTAAATTGTATGTGATAGATAGATAGATTGAAACAAAAATACAAAATAAAATAAATAAATAAAAAGTGCAGCAATATTTTTAGGGTTTTAGTAATATGATTTAGATAGACGGTGGCCATAGTTTTCACTAGAGGCTTCTCTCGAGAAAATAGCATACGGTGTGTAGACAAATTACTGTTGGGCAATTGATAGAAAAGCAAATAATCATGACGATATCCAAGGCAATGATCATGTATATAGGCATCACGTTCGAGACAAGTAGACCGACTCCTGCCTGCATCTACTACTATTACTCCACACATCGACCGCTATCCAGCATGCATCTAGTGTATTAAGTCCATAAAGAATAGAGTAACGCCTTAAGAACGATGACATGATGTAGACAAGATAAACTCACGTATGAATAAACCCCATCTTTTTACCCTTAATAGCAACGATACATACGTGTCATGTCCCTTTCTGTCACTGGGATTGAGCACCGCAAGATCGAACCCATTACAAAGCACCTCTTCCCATGGCAAGATAAATCAATCTAGTTGGCCAAACTAAATCAATAGATCGGAGAAGAAATACGAAGCTATAATAATCATGCATAAAAGAGATCAGAGAAGACTCAAATAATATTCATGGATAATCTGATCATAAAGTCACAATTCATCGGATCCCAACAAACACACCGCAAAAAGTGATTACATCGGATAGAACTCCAAGAACATCGAGGAGAACATTGTATTGAAGATCAAAAACAGAGAAGAAACCATCTATCTACTAACTATGGACACGAAGGTCTGTGGTAAACTACTCACGCATCATCGGAAGGGCAGCAAGGTTGATGTAGAGTCCCTCCGTGATCGATTCCCCCTCCGGCGGAGTACCGGAGAAGGCCTCCAGATGGGATCTCTCGAGAACAGAAACTTGCGGCGGCGGAAAAAGTATTTCGTGGACTCTCCTGAGGGTTTCTGATTTTTTGGGAATTTATAGTGGTGGAATTAGGTCAAAGGGAGCTCTGTGGGCCCCACGAGGTACCAGGGCGCGCCTGCCCCCCCAGGCGCGCCTTGGTGCCTTGTGGGCACCTCCTGGGGCTTCTGGCCTCCTCCCGAAGCTTCTAGTGTTTATCTTGTCTAGAAAAAAATCTCCAAAATTTTTTGTGGCATTTGGACTTCATTTGGTATTGATTTTCTGTAAAAGAAAAACAGGGCAGAAAACAGCAACTCGCACTGGGCACTTAGTTAATAGGTTAGTCCCAAAAAATGATATATAATTGCTGTAAATGCATATAAAAACATCCAAGATTGATAATATAACAGCATGGAACAATCAAAAAATATAAATACGTTGGAGACATATCAATCCGCGCCGCCCCCGCATCCCTTCCTGCTGCAGCCGAAGCCGAAGAGCGTCGCATCCGGTAGCCTCCTCGTCATTGCGTCGCAGTCGCGTCATCGCAATGCCGCCGTAGCCAAATCCAAAGAGCAAAGTCGGCTTCAAGGCCGTGCAGCTGTGACCCTTCGGCCGGTGCGGCGTGGAGTTCTAGCACGCCGCCCATCGATACTGGTTGGGCACCTTCCGGAGTGAGGACTTCGCCGCCCGCGCCTACGACATCGTAGTGTGGCACCTCGGTCTGCCACTGGACAAGCTCAGCTTCCCAGCCCGGAGATTGAGTTGTTGGAGGCAACGGAGCTCGTCGGGCTGAAAGCGACCATTGTGAATGACCCGACAAAGCCGAAGCCGAAGATCGACAATGCCTCTGAGGAGAGCGACGCAGAGATGATGGTGAGGTTCGCGATGGAGCACCCGGAGTACGTCCAATAGGAGCACGAGTGGTACTAGTAGAGGGACGCGGAGAAGAAGAGGAAGGAGAAGAACAACAACGAGGCAGGACCTTCCTCACATGTGGTGGTCGACATTGAGTCATCCGAAGACGACATTGATTGGGACAAACTTGAGCATGAGAGTGACGAGAGTTCTGACATCGAGTGGGACAACATCGACAGCGACTAGTGTGTCTGTAGTGCTAGTAGTAGTCTAGAAGTACCATGTTTGAACTTTGCATGGAGTTATAATCGAAGTATGTTTGAACTTTGCATGGAGTATGTTTGAACTTTGCCGAAGTATGCAATGCAATGTGAGAATTTCGATATTTTGGTGCCGTATTTTTGGGCTACTATTGGAGATGCTCTTACAAACCTTAGTTAAGGTGCAGGATTCCGGCATGATCCACTGAACCTCTGACTAAAAAATAAGTTTTTGTAGCCAGCTTAAATGTTGACACCGCGTGGAAAAGGTGGTTAGCACTTAGCAATATAAAATTCTATTGAATTCATCAAATGATTTTTCCTTCTTTTGGCCCTACTTGACCCATGTTAAACTTGGTAACTCACCAAGCACTATCGAGGTTATGTGCAGGGCAGGGGCACGGGCCGCCCTCACCTACCCCCCACCCCTGACTCTTTGTAAAATGTAGCATAATAATAGTCTTTAAACATTCATGCTTTTCTCTCCTAGACATCTTGTCTAGCACTGCCACTGACCAAGTGCTGTAGCTGTACTCATTGATAGTGGGAGTGGTCCTTCATGACTACCATGCCAAATAGTAAGTGGACCCCTATGATTCATGTTCCCCCTCGTCCCCAGACGAAACTATTGTTCTTCCCAAATGCTCCTTTTGATATAAAAAACAAATGTTCTATTTTTTTATTAGACCATACCAGGGTTATTTGACCCTACATCTTCATCGATTAATACGTGACAACTGAGGGTTGTGCAACAACTCAAGCAATTTTTGATGCATTCTCCAACACAATTGGGTACTAGTTATCTAATGTTATTTAATTTGACATTCTCAATGGAAGTCTACAAACACCCTCTTTTCATGTCCATATTATGTTTGAGTAAGTTTACCTGTGTTTTTTAGCATTTTCAAGTACAATCAGATATATAACTGGAACGACTAATATTCCCATCACATTTGTTCATGGGCACGAAAAATAATTGACCAATTTTATTTTTTTGCCATAGATGCACAAATTCAAAGACATGGGCAACTGACGGATGAAGCATCAGATGACATTTTTGGATTTGGACCTTCACATATATTCTTTTTTCACAATTATACTCACTTGGATTATCACCTAGGGTGTTGTCTCTTTGGATGGAGAGGCAGGATGGTGGCGGCAACCTTGAGTTCGGCAAAATCTTCGAGCCTGGATTAGTTTACACTCCACTCCTACCGCCACGGTAAGTACCTTGGCCTGGAAATTATCATAGCTTTAGTACACATTCTTCTCTTATATATGTGAATAATCTCTAAGCAATGCATATACTACATTAAGGTGTCGTGTGATGCTAGGATATATGATGACAGATAGGATAATGCCTCGGAGGGGGGGGGGCACTGGCCCTCTTGGCCTTCACATAGCTCCACTGTTGCAAAGGCGTGCCATATATATTGGCTGCTAATTTTACTAACAAAAAGAAGAATTTCTCCATCAAATAATTCAGGTTCATTCGCAAGAGAAAATGCAAAGCAGAACCATATTTGCACATAGATGTAACTTTGGTAGCAAAAAATCATACAAGTTAAGCCACTGTGTAACTTTACATTTGTATCTGAAAGGCTCAAGTTATGCCCTACTACCTTCGTCCTGGTTTATTGGTCCCCTTTGTATTTTGTTTCAAATTTTGACCATAGATTTGTCAAGCAAAATGTTAATGCATATCAGAAAAAAATGTTGTTGGATTCGTATTTGAATGTACTTTTCAATGATATTGTTTTTTGTTACATATAACTTATATTTTATTAGTTAAAATCATGATCAAAATATGACATAGAATACGCGCGGGGGGGGGGGGGGGGGGGGGGGCTAGTAAACGAGGACGGATGTAGTAGTTATCTAGTTCTACAGCCATTATGGACATTTAGTTAGTTTTGTGTCACCAGAGCAAAGTCGAAGGTACTCTAATTTTTGGATTTGCAAAGCCTTTTGTATCGTGTGGCACATTTTTACGTGCTTAAGTATTCATCAAACTATTTGATCTGTGTTCATGTACCAAATGGCTGGAGATGGACCCACCTCCATACGACCTAGGATAGAGTCATATGGGACATGTACCTACATCTTTTAATGGCTAGCTAGCTTCTTCGGCACACATTATCATTGATCAATTTCACTCGTATGTTGAGATTCATGATGTCAGGAATGTATATGTTGAACCTTTCTTGTTGTATTTGTGATGTCAAAAATGGTTGATGTGGATATGGTCGTTGTTGTAATTTATTCGTCAATGTTTTGATCACTTTGGAGGTTTTCTTTTTTACTCCACCAAGGCATAGTTTCGGTCTTGTATGACTTTGTTGCTTGCCGGTCTGATTATTTGTGTGTGTGCGTTAGTGTTGATTGTGTGTATCCTAACTATGCCGAGGTCGGATGTGTGCTTATTATGTCTGTATCCCTTGATGCTTCATTTTAACCTAATAAATCCATCCTTTATCAAAAAGTATGTTGAGATTCGTCCGTGGATTAACTACATCTAATAGACTACAAACACACGTGCAGAAAAACTTCTGCCAATGCAAAGGCATGTCTTGTGCCTCTTTTTCTTTATTTCTCAGCTCAAAACTTGTGGTTACAAATACACACCTGGGGTTGTGCTTATATACACGCACAAGCCCTTCACATAAAACGACGCAAACTTGACCTCATGTAAGCCAACTACAAAACCCTAGACGGACACAAACACAGCTATAAGAAACCTATTGCGACTTGAAAATGGACTAGTACTCATAGACGGCTAGCTACTACTCTCTCCATTTAAATATATAGGGTCTAATACTTTTTTAAGATTGTCTTTGACCATGAATAAGATTAACAAAATATGAAATATATGACTTTCACATACGAATTTAATGATATACTTTGTGTAACATTCATGTAATATATTATTGCTTAACCCATGATGAAAGGTAATCTCAGGAAATGTATTAGGGCATCTCCAACGGCAACCCGCAAATTTCCTCCCGCACCCGTCCGCGGACAGGGGGACCAGTCCACGGACACGGATGCGGGAGGCCCCTGATGTCTACTAGGCAACTTTTATTCTTGTAGACGTTGTTGGGCCTCCAAGTGCAGAGTTTTGTAGGACAGTAGCAAATTTTCCTCAAGTGGATGACCTAAGATTTATCAATCCGTGGGAGGCGTAGGATGAAGATGGTCTCTCTCAAACAACCCTGCAACCAAATACAAGAAATCTCTTGTGTCCTCAACACACCAAATACAATGGTAAATTGTATAGGTGCACTAGTTCGGTGAAGAGATGGTGATACAAGTGTAGTATGAATAGTAGATATAGGTTCTTGTAATCTAAAAATAAAAAAACAGCAAGGTAGCAAGTAACAAAAGTGAGCACAAACGGTATTGCAATGCTTGGAAACAAGGTCTAGGGTTCATACTTTCACTAGTGAAATCTCTCAACAATGCTAACATAGTTGAATCATATAACAATCCCTCAATGTGCGACAAAGAATCGCTCCAAAGTTCCTATTAGCGGAGAACATAAGATAGAAATTGTTGTAGGGTACGAAACCACCTCAAAGTTATCATTTCCGATCAACCTATTGAGCCATTTCTATAAGTGTCACAAACAGCCCTAGAGTTCGTACTAAAATAACACCATATGATATGCATCAACCAACTCTAATGTCACCACAAGTATCCATGAGTTGATTATTCGATATGCATCAAACAACTTCAAAATCGTAATATTCAATCCACACAAAGAACTTCAAAGAGTACCGCAAAGTTTCTTATCAGAGAAAAGATAATGAAAACGTGCAACCAACCACTATGCCTAGATCACCCCAAGGTCACGGGAATCCGTGAGTTGATTACCAAAACATACATCAAGTGAATCAATAGAATACCCCATTGTCACCACGGGTATCCACATGCAAGACATACATCAAGTGTTCTCAAATCTGAAATATTCAATCCGAAAATAACGAAACCTCAAAGGGAAAGACTCAATTCATCATAAGAAGATAGAGAGGGAAGAAACACCATAAGATCCAACTATATCAACAAAGCTCGCGATACATCAAGATCGTGCCAAATCAAGAACACGAGAGGGAGAGATCAAACACATAGCTACTGGTACATACCCTCAGCCCCGAGGGTGAACTACTCCCTCCTCGTCATGGAGACCGCCGGGATGATGAAGATGGCCTCCAATGATGATTCCCCCCTCCGGCAGGGTGCCGGAACAGGGCTCTGGACGAGATCGCTTCGGTACAGAGGCTTGCGGCAGCGGCGTGGAAGTTCTAGGTTTTATTCTAAGGTTTTGGGTATTTATAGGATTTATTGGCGTTGGAATCACGTCAGGGGGGTGCCCGAGGGTCCCACAAGCTCCAGGGGCGCGCCCTAGGGGGGGCGCCCCCCAGGCTTGTGGTGCCCTCGACCACATCCTGGTCCATCTCTGGTGCTCTGTGGGTCTCTTCTGGTCCATAAAAAATCACCGTAAATTTTGGGTCTATTCCAAGAACTTTTATTTCTGCACAAAAAAACAACACCATGGTAGTTCTACTGAAAACAGTGTCAGTCCGGGTTAGTTCTAATCAAATCATACCAAAACCATATAAAATTGTTGTAAACATGGCATGAATACTTCATAAATTATAGATACGTTGGAGACGTATCAGCTGTTGGGGAACGTTGCATGGGAAACAAAAATTTCCATACGCACACGCAAGATCTATCCATGGCGATGAGCATCTACGAGAGGGAGAGTGGATCTACATACCCTTGTAGATCGCTAAGCGGGAAGCGTTAAGAAACGCGGTTGATGTAGTCGAACGTCTTCGCGATCCAAATCGCCGAGAGTCCCGCGATCCCATCACGATCCATCTCGCGATCCAATCTCGATCCGTCCCGCGATCCCATCACGATCCGTCCCGCGATCAAATCACGAATCGTCTCGCGATCCTGATCACGGTCCTTCCGATCTAGCGCCGAACGGACGGCACCTCCGCGTTCAGCACACGTACAACTCGATGACGATCTCCGCCTTCTTGATCCAGCAAGAGGGAGCGGAGAGGTATAAGAGTTCTCCGGCGGCGCGACGGCACAGCGGTGATGGTGGTGGAACAATTCCGGCAGGGCTTCGCCTAAGCACCGCTGAAACTAGACTAGAGGAGAAACCGATCTAGATGAAGTAGAGGGAGCACGTGGCAATTAGGGTTAGCTCTTCCCTCTAAATCCTCTAGTATATATAGGAGGGAGGGAGGGGAGGAGGCAGCCTCAAACCCTCAAGGTTTGGCCGAAATTGGAGGTGGAGGAGTCCTACTCCAATCCTATTAGGAGTAGGATTCCTCCTCTCCACTTGGAAACCCTTTCCACCTTTCCTCCTTTGGATTTTTTCCACCCAAAGCCACATGGGCCTTAGTGGGGGGGGGGTTAGGACAGCCCACTAGGGGCTGGTTTGACTCCTCCCACAGCCCATGAGGTCCTTTGGGTCGAGACACCCCTCCCGATGGTCCCCGGTACCCCTCCCGGCACTCCCGGTACACTACCGAAATACCCGAAACTTTTTCGGTGACCAAAACAGGACTTCCTATATATCAATCTTTACCTACGGACCATTCCGGAGCTCCTCGTGACGTCCAGGATCTCATCCGGGACTCCGAACAACCTTCGGTCACCACCATACATAATTCTACTATACCGAAACGTCACCGAACCTTAAGTGTGCAGACCCTGCGGGTTCGAGAACTATGTAGACATGACCAAGACACCTCTACGGTCAATAACCAATAGCGGAACCTGGATGCCCATATTGGTTCCTACATATTCTATGAAGATCTTTATCGGTTGAACCTCTATGTCAAGGATTCAGTTAATCCCGTACGCTGTTCCCTTTGTTCTTCGGTATGTTACTTGCCCGAGATTCGATCGTCGGTATCTCTATACCTAGTTCAATCTCGTTACCGGCAAGTCTCTTTACTCGTTCTGTAATACAAGATCCCGTGGCTAACACTTAGTCACATTGCTTGCAAGGCTTATTGTGATGTTGTATTACCGAGTGGGCCCTGAGATACCTCTCCGTCACACGCAGTAACAAATCCCAGTCTTGATCCATGCCCACTCAACAGACACCCTCGGAGATACCTGTAGAGCATCTTTATAGTCACCCAGTTACGTTGTGACGTTTGATACACACAAGGTATTCCTCCGGTGTCAGTGAGTTGCATGATCTCATGGTCATAGGAACAGATACTTGACATGCAGAAAACTATAGCAATAAACTGACACGATCATATGCTATGTTTATAGTTTGGGTCTTGTCCATCACATCATTCTCCTAATGATGTGATCCCATTATCAAATGACATCTCATGTCTATGGCCAGGAAACCATGACCATCTTTCATCAACGAACTAGTTAACTAGAGGCATACTAGGGACACAGTGTTGTCTATGTACCCACACATGTATTTGAGTTTCCAATCAATACAATTATAGCATGGATAATAAACGATTATCACGAACAAGGAAATATAATAATAACCAATTTATTATTGCCTCTAGGGCATATTTCCAACAGTCTCCCACTTGCACTAGAGTCAATAATCTAGTTCACATCACCATGTGTTTTACATTGTTATGAATCTAACACCCAATGAGTTCTGGGGTTCGATCATGCTTTGCATGTGAGAGAGGTCTTTAGTCAACGGGTCTGCGACATTCAGATCCATGTGAACTTTGCAAATCTCTATGTCATACTGTAGACACTGCTACCACACTCCACTTGGAGCTATTCCAAATGGCTGCTCCACTATACGTATCCGGATTGCTACTCAGAGTCATCCGGATTGGTGTTAAATCTTGCATCGACGTAACCCTTTACGACGAACTCTTTATCACCTCCATAATCGAGAAATATTTCCTTAGTCCTCTAGTTACTAAGGATAATCTTGACCGATGTCCAGTGGTCCACTCCTGGATCACTCTTGTACCCCTTGACAGACTCATGGCAAGGCACACATAGGTGCGGTCCATAGCATGGCATACTATACAGAGCCTATGGATAAGGCATAGGGGACGACCTTCATCCTTTCTCTTTCTTCTGCCGTGGTCGAGCTTTGAGTCTCACTCAACTCCACACCTTACAAATCAGGCAAGAACTCTTTCTTTGACTGATCCATTTTGAACTCTTTCAAAATCTTGTCAAGGTATGTAATCATTGAAAGTTTTATCAGACGTCTTGATCTACCTCTATAGATCAAGATGCCCAATATTTAAGTAGCTTCATTCCAGGTTTTCCTTTGAAAAACTCCTTTTCAAACAACCCTTTATGCTTTCCAGAAATTCTACATCATTTCCGATCAACAATATGTCATTCACATATACTTATGAGAAATTCTATGGTGCTCCCACTCACTTTATTGTAAATACAAGTTTCTCATAAACTTTGTATAGACTCAAAAACTTTGATCACCTCATCAAAGCGTATATTCCAACTCCGAGATGCTTGCTCCAGTCCATAGAAGGATCGCTGGAGCTTGCATATATTTTAGCATCCTTAGAACTGACAAAACCTTCCGGTTGTATCACATACAACCTTTCCTCACGGATACCGTTAAGGAAATGATGTTTTGACATCCATCTGCCAGATTTCATAATCGAAAAATGCAGCAACTGCTAACATAATTCCAACAGACTTTAGCATCGCTACGGGTGAGAAAGTCTCATCGTAGTCAACTCCTTGAACTTGTGAAAAACCCTTTGCCACAAGTCAAGCTTTATAGACGGTGACATTACCGTCCGCGTCCGTCTTCCTTTTAAAGATCCATTTGTTCTGAATGGCCTTTCACCCTTCAGGTAATACTTCCAAAGCCCATACTTTGTTTTCTTACATGGATCCCATCTCGGATTGCATGGCCTCTAACCATTTCTCGGAATCCGAGCCCATCATCGCTTCTCCATAGCTCGTAGGTTCATCGTTGTCCAACAACATGACCTCTAAGACAGGGTTGCTGTACCACTCAGGAGCAGTACGCGTCCTTGTCGACCTACGAGGTTCGATAGTAACTTGATCCGAAGCTTTATGATCATCATCATTAACTTCCTCTTCAACTAATGTAGGCTCCACAGAAACAACTTTCTGCGTTGCGCTACTCTCTGGTTGAAACAAATGTTCAACAACCTCATCAAGTTCTATCTTCCTCCCACTCAATTCTTTTGAGAGAAACTCTTTCTCGAGAAAGGACCCGTTTTAGCAACAAACACTTTGTGCTTGGATCTGAGATAGAAGGTTTACCCAACTGTTACGTTAGGGTATTCTATGAAGATGCATTTGTCCGCTTTGGGTTCGAGCTCATCAGGTTGAAAACCTTTTCCACATAAGCGTCGCTGCCCCAAACATTAAGAAATGACAGCTTAGGTTTCTGCCAAACCAAAATTCATACGGTGTCATCTCAACGGACTTAGATGGTGCCCCTTTTTAAAGTGAATGTAGTTGTCTCTAATGCATAACCCCAAAACGATAGTGGCAAATCGATAAGAGACATCATAGTACGCACCATATCCAATAGAGCATGACTACGACGTTCGGACACACCATCACACTATGGTGTTCCTGGTGGCGTGAGTTGTGAAACAACTTCCACATTGTCTTAAGTTGTATACCAAACTCGTAACTCAGATATTTACCTCTACGATCATATCGTAGATATTTTATCTTCTTGTCACGATGATCTCAAACTTCACTCTGAATTTGTTTGAACTTTTCAAATGTTTCAGACTTGTGTTTCATTAAGTAAATATCCCCATATCTACTCAAATCATCAGTGAAGGTAGGAAAATAATGATATCCACCGCACGCTACAACACTCATTGGACCGAATACATCAACATGTATCATTTCCAATAAGTCACTTGCCCGCTCCATCATACCGGAAAACGGGGTCTTAGTCATCTTGCCCACGAGGCATGGTCCGCATGTCTCAACCGATTCGAAATCGAATGAGTCCAAAGATCCATCAGCATGGAGTTTCTTCATGCGTTTTACACCAATATGACATTTAGCGGCAGTGCCACAAGTATGTGGTACTATCATTATTAACTTTGTATCTTTTGGCATCAATATTATGAACATGTGTATCACTACGATCAAGATTCAATAAACCATTCTCATTGGGTGCATGACCATTGAAGGTATTATTCATGTAAACAGAATAACCATTATTCTCTAACTTGAATGAATAACCGTATTGCAATAAACATGATCTAATCACGTTCATGCTCAACGGAAACACCAAATAACATTTATTTAGGTTCATCACTAATCCCGAAGGTAGAGAGAGCGTGCGATGGTGATCACATCAACCTTGGAAACACTTCCAACACTCATCGTCACCTCACCCTTAGCTAGCCTCCGTTTATTCCGTAGCTTTTATTTCGAGTTACTAACATTTAGCAACCGAACCGGTATCCAATACCCAGGTGCTACTAGGAGTACTAGCAAGGTACACACGTATATCAAATATACTTCTATCGACGTTGCCAGCCTTCTTATCTACCAAGTATCTAGGGTTGTTCCGCTTCAGCGACCGTTCTCCTCATAATAGAAGCACTTAGTCTCGGGTTTGGGTTCAACCTTGGGTTTCTTCACTGGAGCAGCAACTGACTTGCCATCCATGAAGTTTCCCTCCTAGCCCTTGCCCTTCTCGAAACTAGTGGTTTCACTAACCATCAACACTTGATGCTCCTTCTTGATTTCTACCTTCGCCGTGTCAAACATCGCGAATAGCTCAGGGATCATTATTTCTATCCCTGGCATTTTATAGTTCATCACGAGGCTCTAGTAGCTTAGTGACTGTGACTTGGAAAACAATATCAATCACTATCTTATCTGGAAGATCAACTCCCACTCGATTCAAGCGATTGTAGCACCCAGACAATCTGAGCACATGCTCACCGATTGAGCTATTCTCCTTCATCTTGCAGGCAAAGAATCTTGTTGGAGGTCTCATACCTCTCAACACGGGCACGAGCCTGAGATCCCAATTTTAGCTCTTAGAACATCTCATATGTTTCGTGACGTTCAAAATGTTTTGGAGCCTCAATTCTAAGCCGTAATGCATGACGCACTGAACTATCAAGTAGTCATCAGAACGTGCCTGTCAGATGTTCACAACATCTACAGACGACGCTTGAGGGGGTGGCACACCGAGCGGTGCATTAAGGACATAAGCCTTCTGTGCAGCAATGAGGACAATCCTCAGATCACGGACCCAGTCCGCATTATTGCTACCATCATCTTTCAACTCTATTTCTCTAGGAACATATAAAAATTCAAGGGAGCTACAACGCGAGTTAGTAATCTACAACATAATTTGCAAAGACATTTTGACTATGTTCATGATAATGAGTTTAGTTAATCATATTACTTAAAAACTCCCACTCAAATTGACATCCCTCCGGTCATTCGAGTGACACATGATCCAAATCCACCAACTCAAGTCCGATCATCACGTGAGTTGAGGTGGTTTCAATGGTGAACATCTTCATGTTGATCATATCTACTATATGACTCATGTTCGACCTTTCGGTCTCTTGTGTTCCGAGGCCATGTCTGTACATGCTAGGCTCGTCAAGTTTAACCCGAGTGTTCCGCACATGCAACACTGGCTTGCACCCATTGTATGTGAACGTAGAGTCTATCACACCCGATCATCACGTGGTGTCTCAAAACGACAAACTTTCGCAACGGTGCACACTCGGGGAGAACACAATTTTATCTTGAAATTTTAGTGAGGGGTCACCTTATAATGCTACCGTCGTCCTAAGCAAAATAAGATGCATAAAAGGATTAACATCACATGCAAATCATAAGTGACATGATATGGCCATGAACTTGTGCTTTTGATCTCCATCTTCAAAGCACCGGCATGATCTCCATCGTCACCGGCATAACACCATGATCTCCATCATCTTGATCTCCATCAATGTGTCGCCATGAGGTTGTCGCGCCGACTGTTGCTTCCACGACTATTGCTAACTCATAGCGATATAGTAAAGCAAAAACGGCGAAAATAATTAAAGACAACCCTATGGCTCCTGCCGGTTGCCGTACTCATCGACATGCAAGTCGTGATATTCTATACAATACATGATCATCTCATACATCACATATATCTCATCATGTAATTGTCCATATCACATCACAACATACCCTGCAAAAACAAGTTAGACGTCCTCTAATTGTTGTTGCAAGTTTTACGTGGCTGCTACTGGTATCTAGCAAGAACAATTCTTACCTACGCAAAAACCACAATGGTGATACAAAAATTGCTATTCAACCTTCTCAAGGACCGCCTTTGTCAAATCCGATCCGACTAAAGTGGGAGAAACAGACACCCGCCAGCCATCTTTATGCAACGAAGTTACATGTCAGTTGATGGAACCGGTCTCTCGTAAGCGTACGAGTAATGTTGGTCCGGGCCGCTTCATCCCACAATACCGCCGAATCAAGAAAAGACCAAGGGCGGAAGCAATCTGAATATCAACGCCCACAAACTCCTTTGTGTTCTACTCGAGATCTCATCTACACATAGACCTAGCTCATGATGCTACTGTTGGGGAACGTTGCATGGGAAACAAAAATTTCCCTACGCACACGCAAGATCTATCCATGGTGATGAGCATCTACGAGAGGGAGAGTGGATCTACATACCCTTGTAGATCGCTAAGCGGGAAGCGTTAAGAAACGCGGTTGATGTAGTCGAACATCTTCGCGATCCAAATCGCCGAGCGTCCCGCGATCCCATCACGATCCATCTCGCGATCCAATCTCGATCCGTCCCACGATCCGTCCCGCGATCAAATCACGAATCGTCTCGCGATCCTGATCACGGTCCTTCCGATCTAGCGCCGAACGGACTACACCTCCGCGTTCAGCACACGTACAGCTCGATGACGATCTCCGCCTTCTTGATCCAGCAAGAGGGAGCGGAGAGGTAGAAGAGTTCTCCGGCGGCGCGACGGCGCGGCGGCGATGGTGGTGGAACAATTCCGGCAGGGCTTCGCCTAAGCACCGCTGAAACTAGACTAGAGGAGAAACCGATCTAGACGAAGTAGAGGGAGCACGTGGCAATTAGGGTTAGCTCTTCCCTCTAAATCCTCTAGTATATATAGGAGGGAGGGAGGGGAGGAGGCAGCCTCAAACCCTCAAGGTTTGGCCAAAATTGGAGGTGGAGGAGTCCTACTCCAATCCTATTAGGAGTAGGATTCCTCCTCTCCACTTGGAAACCCTTTCCACCTTTCCTCTTTTGGATTTTTTCCACCCAAAGCCACATGGGCCTTAGTGGGGGGGGGGGTTAGGCCAGCCCACTAGGGGCTGGTTTGACTCCTCCCACAGCCCATGAGGTCCTTTGGGTCGAGACACCCCTCCCGATGGTCCCCGGTACCCCTCCCGGCACTCCCGGTACACTACCGAAATACCCGAAACTTTTTCGCTGACCAAAACAAGACTTCCTATATATCAATCTTTACCTACGGACCATTCCGGAGCTCCTCGTGACGTCCAGGATCTCATCCGGGACTCCGAACAACCTTCGGTCACCACCATACATAATTCTACTATACCGAAACGTCACCGAACCTTAAGTGTGCAGACCCTGCCGGTTCGAGAACTATGTAGACATGACCAAGACACCTCTACGGTCAATAACCAATAGCGGGACCTGGATGCCCATATTGGTTCCTACATATTCTATGAAGATCTTTATCGGTTGAACCTCTATGTCAAGGATTCAGTTAATCCCGTACGCTGTTCCCTTTGTTCTTCGGTATGTTACTTGCCCGAGATTCGATCGTCGGTATCTCTATACCTAGTTCAATCTCGTTACCGGCAAGTCTCTTTACTCGTTCTGTAATACAAGATCCCGTGGCTAACACTTAGTCACATTGCTTGCAAGGCTTATTGTGATGTTGTATTACCGAGTGGGCCCTGAGATACCTCTCCGTCACACGCAGTAACAAATCCCAGTCTTGATCCATGCCCACTCAACAGACACCCTCGGAGATACCTGTAGAGCATCTTTATAGTCACCCAGTTACGTTGTGACGTTTGATACACACAAGGTATTCCTCCGGTGTCAGTGAGTTGCATGATCTCATGGTCATAGGAACAGATACTTGACATGCAGAAAACTATAGCAATAAACTGACACGATCATATGCTATGTTTATAGATTGGGTCTTGTCCATCACATCATTCTCCTAATGATGTGATCCCATTGTCAAATGACATCTCATGTCTATGGCCAGGAAACCATGACCATCTTTCATCAACGAACTAGTTAACTAGAGGCATACTAGGGACACAGTGTTGTCTATGTACCCACACATGTATTTGAGTTTCCAATCAATACAATTATAGCATGGATAATAAACGATTATCACGAACAAGGAAATATAATAATAACCAATTTATTATTGCCTCTAGGGCATATTTCCAACAGTCTCCCACTTGCACTAGAGTCAATAATCTAGTTCACATCACCATGTGTTTTACATTGTTATGAATCTAACACCCAATGAGTTCTGGGGTTCGATCATGCTTTGCATGTGAGAGAGGTCTTTAGTCAACGGGTCTGCGACATTCAGATCCATGTGAACTTTGCAAATCTCTATGTCATACTGTAGACACTGCTACCACACTCCACTTGGAGCTATTCCAAATGGCTGCTCCACTATACGTATCCGGATTGCTACTCAGAGTCATCCGGATTGGTGTTAAATCTTGCATCGACGTAACCCTTTACGACGAACTCTTTATCACCTCCATAATCGAGAAATATTTCCTTAGTCCTCTAGTTACTAAGGATAATCTTGACCGATGTCCAGTGGTCCACTCCTGGATCACTCTTGTACCCCTTGATCAACGAACTAGTTAACTAGAGGCATACTAGGGACACAGTGTAGTCTATGTACCCACATATGTATTTGAGTTTCCAATCAATACAATTATAGCATGGATAATAAACGATTATCACGAACAAGGAAATATAATAATAACCAATTTATTATTGCCTCTAGGACATATTTCCAATATCAGCATCCCCAAGCTTAATTCCTGCTCGTCCTCGAGTAGGTAAATGATAAAAGAAATTATTTATGAAGTGTGAATGCTAGCATAGTGCATAAGTTTGATCAATGATAATTCCAAACACTTTTTCTAGCATCATAACAACAACTCTTTCTCATAAAACTCATCATGATAAAGTAGCAATCAATTCACATGTTATGGTTTAAACAATGCATTCTCTTGAAACTTAACAACCTATATTCTTAGGCACCAAACAATTGCAATTCAACTTATCTTCAACAGAGTCTAAGTAAGAGCTCCACATACTCAATTATCATATAGTCTTTTATGATTGCTAGTACTCAAAGCATATTTTTAGAACAAATGGCATCCATCGAACACAGAGAAAGATAGGAGTTTAATGTTTCGCCTCCCAACTTATTTATCATAGAGATAATTGTCAACAATAATAAAATCATGATCAAATATATTTGAATGGATATATGTGCCCAGATCTATCCCCACCACATGATGCTTGCCAACTAGAGAATAGGTTGGAATAAGAAGTTGACTCAACAAAAATAAATAACATGAAAGTAAATAGCATAAAAGAATCTAGAATGTCCCTTCGTAGAGGGAAGCAGGGATTTGCAGAGGTGCCAGAGCTCATAGCTTAAAACAGAGATGAATACATTTTGAGAGGCATGCCTTTCCTGTCAACGTCATGACCGAGAGTTCTCAATATCTTCCATGCTAAACACATTATAGGCGGTTCCCAAGCGGAAAGGTAAAGTTTACTCCCCCTCAACCATTCAAACACAAGCCATGGCTAGCCGAATCCTCGGGTGCCCTCCATACAATCAACTTTCCGGCAGAGTTTGTTTAATTATTTTGTTTTGCGGGACTGGGCATCCCAATTACTGCCCTCTCTCGTGCAATGACAAGTGAATAAACACTCATCATGAGAATAACTCGCTTAACATGGAAGATACTGACCACCCACTGCCGCTTCATGAGCGGTACGGGCACACAAAACAGATGCTTATTTGAATGATTAGAGGTGGCACATGCAAATTTACTTGGAACGGCAGGGTAATACCGTATATAGGTAGGTATGGTGGACACTCATGGAAGAAACTTGGCTCAAGGATTTTGGATGCACAAGCAGTATTCCCGCTTAGTACAGAAATTTAGGCTAGCAAAAGATTCTAAACAAGCACCACATGTTAGAGGATCCATAACAATATAACTTCGATGCAAATATACACAACCATAACTCATTGCATTGTCTTCCTTGTCCAACTTCAACTAATTTGCTCAAATTTGAAAATAATTAAAGGGTATTCACAATCATAAAAGATGTCCAAGATAATATATTTGTATGTGAAAGTTCTCTTCCATATACTATCTTTCATGAATTGCTCGTATGACTAATATTGTGATTGTCAAACTTCAATAATTTTACTTTCTAAACCGAATGTGAAATATCACTAAGCATATGGAACATATATAATTTCAGAGTTATGATATTCAATCCATTCAACAATTTACTCTTAGGATATAAGTGAAGAACGAGGGTAAATGACAAACTACTCCAAAAGATATAAGTGAAGATCAATGAGCAGTCAAACAATTAAGTCGCTATGCGAGGACTCTCTCTCATTCAAGATTTCCGATCTTGATAATTTTATTCAAACAGAAAACAAAATGAAAACAAAAGGACAAACCAAGAATAGCACATATCATGTGAACAAGTAAAAACTTAGGCTAACCGATAGGTCTTGATGAAGAAAGGTGGGATGCCTACCGGGGCATCCCCAAGCTTAGTTGCATGAGACTTCTTGGAATGTTATCTTGGGGTGCCTTGGGCATCCCCAAGCTTGAGCTCTCATGTCTCCTTAATTCCTCTTATATCATGGCTTCTCCTAAATCTTAAAAACTTCATCCACAGAAAACTCAACAAGAACTCGTGAGATAAGTTAGTATAAATCAACTCAAAACCTTAACATTCTCTACTGTAACAAATCACTAAAATTATAATTAAACATTGCATACTAAATTCCTCTGCATATTTAATACTCCTATCCACAAATAGAAACATTAAACAAGCAAACATATGCAAACAATGCAACTATAACAGCAATCTGTCTAAACAGAACAGTATGTAAAGAGTGAATAAGAATTCATACTTCCCTAACTCCAAAAATTCTGAAAAATTACCACGTGACAGAGAACTCATGCATTCTTACTGTGTAAAAATTTCAGATTTTTATCATGTTCTGACAATTAACAAAAATTCAGGACATAACAGAAAGCTTTCTGTTTTCAAACAGCAACACATAAACTTGCAAACCGAGCATGGTAAAGGCTATAATTGGCATTTTATTGAACTAAAATATACAAAACATGATTATTGATAACAGCAATAAAATCTCAACATAAGAAAATTACGCTCCAAGCAAAACACATATGATGTGACGAATAAAAATATAGCTCCAAGTAAGGTTACCGATAATGTTGAAGGCGAAAGAGGGGATGCCTTCCGGGGCATCCCCAAGCTTAGACACTTGAGTCTTCCTTGAATATTACCTTGTGGTGGCTTGTGAATCCCCAAGCTTAGGGTCTTGCCACTCCTTATTCTCCACATATCGATATCTCACCCAAAACTTGAAAACTTCAATCACACAAAACTTAACGGAACTTGTGAGATAGGTTAGTATGATAAAAAATAAATCATCCACTTAGGTACTATCAAGACAAGATTCATAATTGTTCTCATATAATTCCTACTGTATTATATCATTTCCACAATTTATATTACTCAATATAAGCTATGGAAACACTAAAACAAGCAAACTATGCACTAAAAACAGAATCTGTCATAAACAGAACAGCATGTAGTGAGCGATTTAAAAAACATACTTCTATACCTCCAAAATTCTGAAAAATTAGGATAACGTAAAAAATTTGTAACCCAATAATCTGTAAATATTTCAGAATTTTCTCACGATCCAGTACAGAACAGAAATTCCAGCACTGGACGCAAAAGTTTCTATTTTTGCACAGAATCAAATCAACAAGCATCCACACTATCCCAAAGGCTTTACTTGGCACATTATTGAAAGAAAACATATGAAACATGATTACTACAGTAGCTCAATCATGTGAACACAATAAAAACAATAGGTATAAATATTGGGTTGTCTCCCAGCAAGCGCTTTTCTTTAATGTCTTTTAGCTAGGCATGATGATTTCAATGATGCTCGCATAAGAATAAAGAATTGGAACATAAAGAGAGCATCATGAATCATATGACAAGAAAATTTAAGCTTAACCCACTTCCTATGAATAGGGATTTTGTGAGCAAATAATTTATGGGAGCAAGAATCAACTAGCATAGGAAGGCAAAACAAGCATGACTTCAAAACTTTCAACACATAGAGAGGAAACTTGATATTATTGCAACACCTACAAGCATATGATCCTCTCTCATAATAATTTTCAGTAGCATCATGAATGAATTCAACAATATAGCTATCACATAAAGCATTCTTTTCATGATCCACAATCATAGAATTTTTTTTATTCTCCACATAAGCAAATTTATTCTCATTCACAATAGTGGGTGTATCATATGAAACTTGAATACTATAAATTGTTTCCACATTAAAAGAGTAATGTTCAGAAAAAGGGTATTCATAATTATGACAAGTTTTATAATAATAATCATCACTACTTTTTATAACATAAGTATCATCACAATAATCATCATAAGTAGCAATTTTGTTCTCATCATAATCAATTGAAACCTCTTCCAAAATAGTGGAATCATCATTAAATAAAGTCATGACCTCTCCAAATCCACTTTTATCATTATTATAAGATTGAACACCCTCCAAAATAGTGGGATAATCATTACCTAAAGTTGACACTCTTCCAAACCCACTTTCATTATTATTGCAATCATCATAGATAGGAGGCATGCCATCATAATAATAAATTTGCTCATCAAAAGTAGGGGGAATAAAAAGATCATCTTCATTAAGAATAGCATCCCCAAGCTTAGGATAAACATTATTTTCAGCAAATAAATTCTCAAACATGTCATTCCAATCAAACATAGCATCCCCAAGCTTCTGGGTTTGCATATCATTAGCATAATCACTATATTCATCAATAGTATGAATAGCACCAATAGTATAACAATTATTATCATCATAATTTCCCAAGTTGGTGCCAAAAAGGTTTTCAAGATCATAAGAAGTGTCATTATCTTCCCAATCATAATCATCATAACAAGTAATAGGCAAAACAAAATCATCATCAAGTGTATCATCTTCCACAATTATTTTTGATTCATTATCATGAGGCACAACAATAATAGGAGCAACATTATTTAGGAGAGATACCTCTTTACCTCTACTTTTCCTTCTTTTCTTCTTCTTCACCACATTATGTGTGGGTTTATTTAGTTTTTCCGAGCTTCTTATTGAAGAGATTGGTTGGATAGGAAGCTCCTTCTCGTCACCTGTTTCATCACGAGAGACAATAGGAGGGAAAGTGGAAATCTTTACCCTTTCATTAGTATTCCTTTTATATTCTATTTGTTTTCTCGTCTTTCTATAGTTGGCAATATAAGCATTCTCATTGCAATTTACCACACAAAACATATAGATTTCCTTTAGATTAGTTTCAATGTCGTCTGTGAGAATGAATACTTCAAACCAACTATTTTTGTGTGTCAATTCTTCACACCCAAAAAATAGATAAAGCTCATTATATAGTTCAAGGGCGGTCAAGTCATTACAATATTTAGCCATGATCCGATCATGAAAAAGTATGCATTGAAAATTAAGATGACCAACCTTATTGCAAAGTTCACAAGTAATGCGATGAAGAGAGCATAATTTCGTGGCAAATTTATCTATCACTTTAAGCCACCAATTGGTTTTATCATGTTTATGCTTTTTACAAAATATATCATCCCTATAAGGCATGTCTTCACAAATTTTATGCACTCCACAAAAATTGACATGCTTATAAGAAACCTTTTTATCATGACTAGTGCAATCATCATTAGCATTTTGGATATTCAAAGAATTCATACTGACAACATCGCAACCATGCTTATCATTCAAGGAACTCAAATTAAACATTTTATTAAATTCTTCCTCTAGCAATTGAGCACAATTTTCCGATCCATCATTTTCAAGAAAGACATTATATAGATGAAGCATGTGAGGCAACCTCAATTCCATTTTGTAGTTTTCTTTTATAAAAAATAAACTAGTGAATAAACAAGAAACTAAAAGATTCAATTGCAAGATCTAAAGATATACCTTCAAGCACTCACCTCCCCGGCAACGGCGCCAGAAAAGAGCTTGATGTCTACTATGCAACTTTTATTCTTGTAGACGTTGTTGGGCCTCCAAGTGCAAAGTTTTGTAGGACAGTAGCAAATTTCCCTCAAGTGGATGACCTAAGGTTTATCAATCCATCGGAGGCGTAGGATGAAGATGGTCTCTCTCAAACAACCCTGCAACCAAATACAAGAAATCTCTTGTGTCCCCAACACACCCAATACAATGGTAAATTGTATAGGTGCACTAGTTCGGCGAAGAGATGGTGATACAAGTGTAGTATGGATAGTAGATATAGATTTGTGTAATCTGAAAATAAATAAATAGCAAGGTAGCAAGTAACAAAAGTGAGCACAAACGGTATTGCAATGCTTGGAAACAAGGCCCAGGGTTCATACTTTCACTAGTGCAATCTCTCAACAATGCTAACATAGTTGAATCATATAACAATCCCTCAACGTGCGGCAAAGAATCACTCCAAAGTTCCTATTAGCGGAGAACATAAGATAGAAATTGTTGTAGGGTACAAAACCACCTCAAAGTTATCCTTTCCGATCAATCTATTGAGCCATCCCTATAAGTGTCACAAACAGCCCTAGAGTTCGTACTAAAATAACACCATATGATATGCATCAACCAACTCTAATGTCACCTAGATACTCCAATGTCACCACAAGTATCCGTGAGTTGATTATTCGATATGCATCAAACAACTTTGTTAGGGCATTTCCCGCCTTAGGGTTTTGGTGATGATGACAATGCACCTTTGGACTAATCGTGCGCCCAAGTTTACTCAGGTACACCTTGTTTGGCGCAAGACGGTTAGGCATTCCCTCCGGACGGAAAAGATCGAAGACGGAGTTTCTGACGTGTTTATTTCTTTGGTCGTAGGAAATCCGTACTATTAAGAGGGAATCCGCATCGGAAGGTACTAGGTGAATCAATGCACGTACACATTCTGTTGCACCCACTATATATCCTTTCGTTCGAGGAGAGAGGTCCTCAAAGTCTTTCTGTGGCAGTATTTTTAGTGCCGAGCGGTTGTACCGCTTGTGAAAGCGGTTGTACCGGTTGACCAGTTGTTCCGGCCCTGCGCCGCTCCACTTTCGGAATCCCTTATATAAGTGGAGCTGTGGTTGGGCGGTGGTGGCCCGGTAGTTCCCGGACGGCTAAGGCGAACCGGTACTACTGGTGTCTGGAGCGGTTGTACCGCTCCGGACTTAGCCACCACATGAACGCTGGACTGGCGGTTGTACCGGCACAACCACCGCCCCAACCACCGCTATGGGGTGAACCCCTTCTGTATGAGAGGCGGTTGTTGGGCGGTGGTGGAGCGGTAGTTCCTGGTTAGCTCCGGCCGACCGGTACTATCGGTGGCTCCACCGGTTGTACCGCTAGGGCATTTCTGCAGTGTGAACCCGTGAATACCGATTGTACCGGTGGTTCAAGCGGTTGTACCGCTGCAGTGTAAAAACTGCTGTAACGGTTGGATTTGGGGGACACTATATAAGTAGGTGGTTCTTCCACCTATGTTTTTACCTCTTGCCTCTCTCTCTCCTCCATTGTTGCCCTTCAAGCTTTCTTGCCTGATCTCTCTCTCTAGCCACTTGAACTTGTCGATTTGCTAGGGATTGAAGGAGGAGACCTAGATCTACACTTCCACCAAAGGAAACTTGATTCCCCCATACTTTCTTGTGTGGATTTTGTTACTCTTGGGTGTTTGGGCACCCTAGACGGAAGAGGTTACCTCGGAGCCACATTCCATTGTGGTGAAGCTTCGTGGTGGTGTTGGGAGCCTCCTATTCAGTTGTGGAGAGAGCCTCAACCTTGTTTGTAAAGGTCCGGTTGCCGCCTTCAAGGGCATCACTAGTGGAATCACGGCATCTTGCATTGTGCGAGGGCGTGAGGAGAATACGGTGGCCCTAGTGGTTTCTTGGGGAGCATTGTGCCTCCACACCGCTCCAACGGAGACGTACTTCCCCCTAAAGGGAAGGAACTTTGGTTACACATCCTCGTCTTCACCGGCTCCACTTGTGGTTACTTCTTACCTTTACTTTGTGCAAGCTATTATTGTATTGTATCCTTTGCTTGCTTGTGTTGTCGTTGTTGTTAGCATCATATAGGTTGCTCACCTAGTTGCACATCTAGACAACCTATTTTGTTGCTAACCCTAATTTGTTAAGAAAAGCTAAAAATTGGTAGTTGCCTATTCACCCCCCTCTAGTGAACCATATCGATCCTTTCAATTGGTATCAGAGCCTCATCTCTTTATTAAGGGTTTCACCACCCGAAGAGTATGGTTGACGACGGGGATCGGAATGAGGAAGTGCCCGAGGCCGTGGAGTTGAACTCGGTCACTCGAGACGACTTAAATGAAGCTATGGCTTCAATTAAGACGTCTATGACGGCCGAGGTCAAGTCCATGCTTAAAGAACTTCTTGAGGGGTTGAAGTCTACTCCCGATCCGATGCTTGTGGTTAATCCCACCGCATCGGTGTCGGAGGCCAATTCCGGCAAGGAAGCGGCTAAGGGTACTCAGACCTCTTCCCCTCATGGTAAGAATGGGATGGGAACCTTCGCCTCGGTTCCCCCTCCCCCGGTCTATGGAGGACCTATCCCTACACCGCATATTAACAACCTTGGTCCTCCTCCTAAGCTTGTGAAGGGTGATTTTGCTAATTGGGTTTTTCGTATCAAGTCTCATGTGAATCACAGCTCAACAAATCTTTGGAGAATCATCGAGCAAGGCTTCTACCCACATGATCCAAGCAACCTCACTCTAAAAGAAGAGGCGGACAATCAATACAATCACTCCGCATTGTTCATCCTCCAATCTGCAGTGCCTCCCGAAGATCTAGCTCACTTGCGCCCCTTCTCCCGTGCAAAGGATTGTTGGGAACACATTATATCTTTGTACAAGTGGAGCTCAAGCATTCAACGGTCCAACTTTGAGGTGGTGCTTGATGAGGCCGATGATTTTGTGATGAATGAAGATGAGGATCCTCGGGATCTCTACCGAAGATTGACAACTCTTGCGGTCGCTCTTCAAGATCATGGGAGTAAGGATACGGATGATAATTGGATCAAGCACAAGTTTCTCAAGGCCATCATGCCTTTCAACAAGGCAATGTCCTCCATGATTCGTCAAAGACCGGACTTCCACACCTTGTCTTCAAGGGAAGTGTTGGATGAGTTTATTGCCATGAACATCATGAACAAGACCGCCGACAATGCTCTAGCTCGTGTCCAATGGTCAAAGAAAGCCTCACCCAACCTTGCTTTGAAGGCCAAGGGTATTCCAGAAGAAGAAGAAGAGGAAGAAGAAGAGACTTGCCCCGAAGACACCAAATATGCTTACCACAAGCACATGGCTCTTGCGTCAAGGCAATTTTGGGGCAACAAGAGAAACACAAGGCCCAACTCCTCCAAGAACAACTCAAAGGGCAAGAAACGAGTAAGGACTTGCTACAATTGTGGCAATGTGAGTCACTTTGTGGTGGATTGTCCATATGAGAAGAGGGAAGACAATGGTGGCAAGCTCATCCGCAAAGACAAGGCCAAGTCCTTCCCCAACAAGAACAATTTCAACAAGAAGGTGCCTCCAAAGGGCTTGGTGGCGCAAGAAGAGTACAACTCCGATGATGATGATAATACAAGTGGTGAAGTGTTAGCAACGGCCACCGTGGCCATTGGCACCTCTTCTCCAACCTCGGTGTCCCTCTTCGATGCCCCCAATGAGAACATCATCCCCAAGTGCCTCATGGCAAGAGGCGTCAACAAGGTAACCTCAACCTCCAACATCAAAACTTCCATCTCTCCTAATCCTTCTTTGTTGGATTGTGTGGATGATCTAGAGGAGGTGAAGGTGGATGAGAATGAGTTTGACAAGTTCTTGGGTAAGCTCAAAGGTGAGACCAAGAAGCACTTTGTTGCTCTCTTGGAACAACTTGGTGAGGCCAATGATATCATTGAGTCTCACGAGGAGAACATCACTAACTTGGAAGGCCATAGTCGTGACTATGCCGATGAAATTGCGGATCTTTCCATCGCTCTTGAGGAAGAGCGAGGTCTTCGTTCGGCTCTTGAGGAGTCACAAAACGTTGGCCTTGCTCAACTAAAGAAAGATCATGATCATGCTCAAGTTCTTGCTCGTGTGCTTAAATCCGAGAATGCTGAGCTTGGGATTGGCCATGCAAGACTCAAGGAGGAGTTTGTGCTACTTGACAAGGCTCACAAGGCCTTGAAAGGTGCACATGCCACTCTCAAGGAGTCTCATGATCAACTCGAAGCGAAGCTCACTAAGGAAATAGCCACTTGTCCTCCTTTTGTTTTAATTGATAATGCCAATGCTACTAACCCTTGTTGTGAGCATGAGCATATTGTGGAGGAGAATGCCAAGTTGAAAGAGCAACTTGAGAGAGTCCTTGTGACTTGCATACAAGGTGAGAAGAACCTCAATGACCTTTTGAGCAATCAAAAGGAGGTTGTGGTAAAGGAAGGGCTCGGGTTTGCACCCAAGTCAAAGAAGAAGAAGAACAATAAGACCAAGAAACCTCTCCCTCTCAAAGAGGTATTTGTCAAGAAGGGAGAGGGTGCTCATAAGGAGAAGAAGAACAAGGTGGTGGGTGGAAATGTCGAGAAGGGCAATCCCACTCCATCAAACAAAGCCGGCGACTTTAACCCGTCTTATGTTTTATGCCATGCTAGTGATGGGCATGTTTATGCCAAATTTGTTTGTTCTTATTATGAGTACACTGAATGGTCTATTTGGGTTCCTAAGACCCTTGTTACTAACATCAAAGGACCCATTCAAGAATGGGTAACTAAAACGAAGCATTGATCTCTTGTAGGAGTTTGCTTCCGGTGGAGGATCATGGTTGCTCGATACTGGAGCAACAAATCATATGACCGGGAGCAAGCATTTGGTGGTGGACGTGCAACCAAGCTCATCTATGCCCACCCATGTTCAATTCGGTGATGCCTCAACATCTAAGGTATTGGGTCTTGGCAAGGTTGTGATTTCTCATGATTTATCAATTGAGAAAGTCATGCTTGTTGAGACCCTTGCATACAATTTGCTTTCCATTCGTTAGCTTGCACTTATGGGCTTTGCCACATTCTTTGATCTTGATACCGTGGCCCTTTTGTGGAGCAAGACTCTTAAAGTAGCTTTTGTTGGGCATGTCGAGAACGGTCTCTATGTGGTTAACTTCTCGGAGCGACCCACTAAGACCGCGACTTGCCTAATGGCTAAAGTTGATGTGGGGTGGCTTTGGCATCGCCGACTAGCCCATGTCAATATGAAATCTTTGCAAAGTCTCCTCAAAGGGGATCACGTTCGTGGACTAACAAATGTGAGCTTTGCCAAAGATCGTGCTTGCAGTGCTTGTATCGAAGGAAAGCTACATGAGACGGCTCACCGACCCACGACTATCATCTACTCGAAGAGGCCCTTGGAGCTCCTTCACATGGATCTCTTTGGACCTCCATCCTTTGATAGTCTTGGGGGAAGAAAGTATTGTTTGGTGATTGTGGATGACTATTCAAGATACACTTGGGTATATTTCTTCAAGAGGAAGAGCGAGACCCAACAAACCGTCATCGACTTTGCCAATGAAGCTCAATGTCAACATGAGGCAAAGATATTGATGATTAGAAGTGACAACAGCACCGAGTTCAAGAACTACACCTTGGATGAGTTCCTTAGTGATGAGGGGATCAAGCATCAATATTCCGCACCATATACCCCTCAACAAAATGGTGTAGCGGAGAGGAAGAACCGGACGTTGATGGACGCGACAAGGACCATGATGGCGGAATTCAAGTCTCCGTACAACTTTTGGGCTGAAGCCATCAACAGCGCATGTCATGCATCCAATCGGCTCTACCTCCGCAAAGGCTTGAACAAGACTCCTTATGAGATACTTACCGGTAACAAGCCCAACCTCAAGTACTTCCGGGTGTTCGGGTGTAAGTGTTTCATTCTCAAGAAAGGTACACGTTTGTCTAAATTTGTATCTAGAGGTCAAGAGGGCATATTTGTTGGTTATGCTACAAACTCTCATGCTTACCGTGTCCTCAACAAGTCCAACGGACTCATTGAGGAGACGTGTAACGTAGAGTTTGATGAAAATAATGGCTCCCAAGTGGAGCAAAGTGGTCTTTGTGATGTAGGTGATGAAATTCCTCCCCAAGCCATAAGAAGAATGGGGATTGGTCAAATACTCCCCATTGAGGAACCCCTTGTGGCCGAAGGAGAAGGACAATGCTCTCCGCAAGTGGAGCCATCACCAACCATTGACCCACATGCTTCCGAAGAACAAACCGAAGGCTCTCAACCAAGTGATCAAGATCAAGGGAAAGATCAACCTCAAGATGATGGTGATGCACCAAATGATGCCCAAGATCAAGATCACGACACCGAGCAAGCTCAAGATCAAGGGGAAGCTCATGATCAAGAGCAAGCTCAAGATGACGCTCAAGAGGTTCAAGATTATCCTCCTCAAGTGACCTCGGAGGAACTATTGGAGCGTCGTGCCGCCAAGATTGCCTCCAAACTCAAGCATCAACAACATGTCTTGTAGAATGTTTATGGAAGCTTAAATAAGGGGGTAACCACTCATAGACAATTGACAAACTTTTGTGAGCATCACACGTTTGTTTCTTGTGTTGAACCCCAAAAGGTACATGAAGCGCTCGAGGACACGGATTGGCTTGAAGCCATGCATGATGAACTCAACAACTTCGAGCGCAACAAGGTGTGGACATTGGTGCCAAGGCCAACGGAGAATCATAATGTCATTGGAACCAAATGGATCTTCAAGAACAAGCAAGATGCAAACGGTGTTGTCACTCGAAACAAGGCAAGATTGGTGGCACAAGGCTACTCCCAAGTCGAGGGTATCGACTACGGTGAAACCTTTGCTCCCGTTGCTCGTCTTGAATCTATTCGTATGTTGCTTGCATATGCTTCTCATCATGATTTTAAGTTGCAACAGATGGATGTGAAGAGTGCATTTCTTAATGGTCCTCTTAATGAGTTGGTATATGTCAAACAACCCCCGGGGTTCGAGGATCCCAAGTTCCCCAATCATGTATACAAGCTTGATAAGGCACTCTATGGCCTTAAACAAGCCCCACGTGCGTGGTAAGAGCACCTTACCGAGTTGTTGCAAGATCGTGGGTTTGAAATTGGGATAATCGATCCCACTCTCTTTACTAAGAGGGTTAAAGGGGATTTGTTCATATGCCAACTATATGTTGATGATATTATCTTTGGTTCTCCTAACAAAGCTTTCAATGATGAGTTTGCCACACTCATGACCGAGAAGTTTGAGATGTCTATGATGGGTGAGTTGAAGTTCTTTCTTGGGTTCAAAGTCAAGCAAAGAAGAGAAGGAACCTTCATCAACCAAGCCAAATATACCCAAGACATGCTCAAGAGATTCAAGCTAGAAGATGTCAAACCGGCCAAGACTCCAATGCCTACCAAGTGCCAACTCGACATTGATCCCAATGGTAAAGCGGTGGATCAAAAGGTATATCATTCGATGATTGGATCCTTGATTTACCATTGTGCATCTAGGCCGGATATCATGTTGAGTGTGGGAATGTGTGCATGGTTTCAAGCCGCGCCTAAGGAAAGTCACTTTGTGGCGGTCAAGCGAATCTTTTGATATTTGGCTCATACCCAAAACTTTGGCTTATGGTACCCCAAAGGAGCAAGCTTTGATCTCATGGGATATTCGGACTCGGATTGGGCGGGAGACCGTGTGGATAGGAAGTCAACCTCCGGAGGGTGCCAATTTCTTGGTCGCTCTTTGGTGAGTTGGTCTTCAAAGAAGCAAAATTGTGTGTCTCTCTCCACCACCGAGGCCGAGTATGTAGCCGCCGCAAGTAGTTGTGCACAATTGCTATGGATGAGGCAAACTTTAAAGGATTACGGTGTCACTTGTGACAAAGTGCCTCTTTTCTATGACAATGAAAGTGCAATCAAGATCTCCTACAATCCGGTGCAACATAGCAAGATGAAGCACATTGAGATTGGTCATCATTTCATCCGGGATCACGTCAAGCGTGGAGAGATTGATATTATTCATGTTGGAACTCAAGAGCAACTAGAAGATATTTTCATGAAGCCATTGGATGAAGCAAGATTTTGCGAGTTAAGGCATGAGCTAAATATCATTGATTCGAGCAACATGTCTTGAATCTCGTCACACCCCACCGCATTCATCATGATTATCTTGCTCTAGATGTAGGCATGGATTTAGGGGGAGTGTTGTTCTCTCAATGAACTCTCCCTCCCCCTATTATGCATAAATAAACCCTATCTTTCACATTAGCCATTTTTTATGGTACTAGTGCTTCAAAGATGAGTTTTGGTCATGGGCCCAAGGTTAAAATCTTCGCGGTGCCATACCAATTGACTCAAACATAGGTGGCTTCGGCCACCGCCCCTCCTCTCTTTGTGGAGGTTTAGTTCTCCTTCTGGATCTTATTTACCTTGCTAGTTTTCTTTTTAGGTCCTAGGTGTTTGTATCCTCCAAGTGTTGGCCTTTATCATTTGCTTCTTGCACTCTTGGAGTTTACTTCACCATAATACAGTGCCAAGTTTCCATCCCAAGCCTCCTCTACCCGTAAAACATTCTGCTCCAAATGTACACAAGTTGATATCTTGGCATGGGTGGCAGTAACCGGGCGGTACAACCGGTGGTCAGGGTGGTTCTACCGCCCTGCCATTTGGCTGTAGCGTCCCGGCGGTTGTACCGGTCAAACATTAGCGGTTCTACCGCTTAAGTTCTGGCCTGTGCTTCCGGCCGGTACTACCGGGAGGTTATGAGCGGTACTACCGCTGCCTGTCAGGCGACGGAAGTACCGCCCCTAACCACTGGCTAGTACTAGGGGGCGGTACAACCGCTCTTAGGAGCGGTACAACTGCTCCGCGGTCTGGGCAGGTATTTAAGGGCGCGGGACGAAGGGGTTTCTCTTTTTCCCCTTCGTGCCCGTCCTTTTCCCCTGCCCCTGCCGCCGGTTGCTGCCCCCATTGCCCCGGAGTGCCCTTCGGTGCTCCGGATCTGTCGGCTCTTCATCGGATCCGCTCCGTGGAGGCCGTCTCCTCCCCGATCTCTTCCCATGGATACCGGTAATGCCCCATTCTCTCTTGTTCTTGGTTTCAATCTTTGACTCCATCTATCTAGGGCAATATGTGTACTCCCGTGTTTTTGGCTAAACTATTGGGTGGAAGAGATCATATTGTATACCTCTATTGCTTGTAGATAGTTAGAAATCGAAATATTACATCTAGATTCAGTTTTGATTTGTGC
The DNA here is from genome assembly GCA_039707655.1 of Elymus sibiricus. Taxonomy (NCBI): domain Eukaryota; kingdom Viridiplantae; phylum Streptophyta; class Magnoliopsida; order Poales; family Poaceae; genus Elymus; species Elymus sibiricus. The sequence continues at coordinate 354,964,691 of CM077664.1, read as the reverse complement.
CTGTTCTCCTGTGTGTATGGAACCGCTGTTGGCGGTACAACCGCTCCACTGGGGCGGTACAACCGCCTGAGCGGTACTATCGCTCCGATGACCGGTACAACCGGCTTTACTGAACCTTTGTGTACTATTTCTTCTCTTCTCTACTTACATGTAATATATTCCTCTGATCTTGTGTACATTCCTCTCATCTGTGCTGGGTATCTTGTGTGCTTCCCGTGTGTGAGTGCAGGTGGCTCTGGTTCTCACTCTGCTCCTCGCCAGAAGACCAGAAAGAGGGTCCGTAGAAGCAAGCATCCTGATGACACTATGGAAGAGCAGGAGGTGGTGATTCCCACCAAGCCCACCCGCCGTGAGAAGTCTGCCGCTGCCAAGCAACGTGTGGCCGTGCCAATGCACAGGTGGAAACAACAGGATTGGGAGAGGTTCCGATTGCAGAATCCCTATGAGGTTCCAGTTCATTCTTGTTGGACCACACCTCAGTTCAGGAACGAGATGCAAGTGAGGATTGTGCATGAGCTTTTCGAGCATAACAAGAACAGGTTCACCAAGCAGTGGACAATTGACCTTGATCATTGGAGGAACAACATGGAGTACTTTGGAGAGGCCTTAGCTCTGTGTGAGGAGTTTGACTTGGTCAAGCTCATGTCTATCAACTGTGACTTTGATGTGCAGCTTATCCATCAGTTCTATGCCACCGTTCACTTCGACACCGATGATGCTCGTACTTTGTCTTTCATGTGCCGTGATGAGCTCTTTCAGGTGCCTTGGAGAGCCTTCTGCAATGCTCTAGGCTATGATGATACGGGTCTCACCGGGAATGGTGGCATCCGTCCTCATGACCATGCCACATCCATGAGCAAGGAGAAGCTTGCACCCCTGTACATCCGAGGACGTGGAGTCATTGGTGAGTCCAAGGATCTTGAGAAGGTTTATGACATTATGCATCGTGTGTTCCGCAATGTGCTTCTGCCCAAGGTTGGGAATCAGGATGAGACCTATGGCTATCTGGTGGATCTGTTAGTGGCTATGAAGACCAAGGTGGAGTCTGGTGCCACCTTTGATGTTTCAAAATGGCTGTGGGAGGAGATGTACAACATGGTTATGCACCGCAAGGTACCCATATATGCTCCATTTGTCATGTGCTTTCGGAACTATGTATGGGCAGTCCGCAGGCCAGGAGAGCCTCTTACATCTCCAGACAACCTCACTGTGCATGAGGTCAAGCAGTTGAGGAAGAAGAAACATGCTAAGCCTCGCTATCCTGCTGATGAGCCCGAGGATGTTTATGCCACCTCTAGTGATGAGGACATTGAGCTGGAGGCTGGGGCCAAGCCCTCCTGGGTTGCTAAGCTCACATCCAAGGTGAAGAAGACCTTTTGCTTGCAGACTCACATCCAGAAGAAGCTCTATGAGGCTCATGTGAATGAGAAGAAGGCCAGACGTAGACAGATTGAGATGATGAGGCACCTCAACATGCAAGCGGTCAGTGGATCTGAGAAGAGCATCACTCCAGAGGACAAGTGGATCTTCGAGGACATCACGTGGCTTGACGATGAGGCCTCTGGCCATCCTGCTACCTCTACCTCTGCTACCGCCGCCACGGATGATATCATGAGTGAGGACAATCCAGAGGCATCTGATGGTGATGATCCAGAGGCATCTGATGGTGATGATCCAGAGGAGACCGAGGAGTCAAAGGAGGACTACTGAGCTTTGGGGTGTTAGCATCTGTTGGGGAACGTTGCATGGGAAACAAAAATTTTCCTACGCACACATAAGATCTATCCATGGTGATGAGCATCTACGAGAGGGAGAGTGAATCTACATACCCTTGTAGATCGCTAAGCGGAAGCGTTAATAAACGCGGTTGATGTAGTCGAACGTCTTCGCGATCCAAATCGCCGAGCGTCCCGCGATCCAATCACGATCCTTCCGATCTAGTGCCGAACGGACGGCACCTCCGCGTTCAACACACGTACGGCTTGATGACGCCTTCACCTCCTCGATCCAGCGAGCGATGGTGAAGTAGTGGTTGAGTTCCAGCAGCACGACGGCGTGGTGATGGTGGTGAGGAACAATCTCTGCAGGGCTTCGCCAAGCACTACGGAGATTATGACGGAGGAACTAGAGGGCTAGGGTTGCCGGCACACGGCTTGGGAAATCCTGATGTATCCCGTGTGCTAGCCCTGCCCCTCTATTTATATGTTGAGCCTTGGGGTCTAAACTTGGAGTAAAAGCCTCCTCCAGGTCGGTTTGGCCCGCAGGGAAAGAGTCCAACTCGGATCCCTGCCGAACCGTGCACAGCCGCGCACAAGCGGTAGTACCGCTTCACACAAGCGGTAGTACCGCTTGGGCGGTAGTACCGCTTCACCAAGCGGTAGTACCGCTCGGGCGGTAGTACCGCTTCACCAAGCGGTAGTACCGCTTACGCGGCAGCAAAACTACTTTTTGCACTTTCCAATACCTCGTGGGCTTTATCCCTTTGGCCCATATAAAGTGTTGCTGCACCCGAACACTTCGGTAAACATCCGGAACCCATTCCGGTGAACTCTGGAACTCTTCCGGAGATCGAAACACTATTATCACATATATCAATCTTTACCTCCGGACTCTTCCGGAGATCCTCGTCATGTCCGGGATCTTATCCGAAACTTCCGAACAACTTTCGGTCACCAACATAATAACTCAATTATACTAATCGTCACCAAACGTTAAGTGTGTAGACCCTGCGGGTTCGAGAACTATGTAGACATGACCGAGACACCTCTACGGCCAATAACCAATAGCGGGACCTGGATGCCCATATTGGCTCCTACATATTCTACGAAGATCTTTATCGGTCGAACCTCTATGTCAAGGATTCAGTTAATCCCGTATGCTGTTCCCTTTGTTCTTCGGTATATTACTTGCCCGAGATTCGATCGTCGGTATCACTATACCTAGTTCAATCTCGTTACCGGCAAGTCTCTTTACTCGTTCCGTAATACAAGATCCTGTGGCTAACTCTTTAGTCACTTTGCTTGCAAGGCTCAATGTGATGTTGTATTACCGAGTGGGCCCTGAGATACCTCTCCGTCATACGGAGTAACAAATCCCAGTCTTGATCCATGCCAACCCAACAGACACCCTCGGAGATACCTGTAGAGCACCTTTATAGTCACCCAGTTACGTTGTGACGTTTGATACACACAAGGTATTCCTCCGGTGTCAGTGAGTTGCATGATCTCATGGTCAAAGGAACAGATACTTGACATGCAGAAAACAATAGCAATAAACTGACACGATCAAATGCTACGTTTACAGTTTGGGTCTTGTCCATCACATCATTCTCCTAATGATGTGATCCCGTTATCAAATGACATCTCATGTCAATGGCTAGGAAACCTTAACCATCTTTGATCAACGAGCTAGTCAACTAGAGGCTTACTAGGGACACAGTGTTGTCTATGTACCCACACATGTATTTGAGTTTCCAATCAATACAATTATAGCATGGATAATAAACGATTATCATTAACAAGGAAATATAATAATAACCAATTTATTATTGCCTCTAGGGCATATTTCCAACAGTCTCCCACTTGCACTAGAGTCAATAATCTAGTTCACATCACTATGTGATTTACATTGTAATGAATCGAACACCCATGCAGTTCTGGTGTTGTTCATGTTTAGCCCTTGGAAGAGGTTTAGTCATCGGATCTGCAACATTTAGATCCGTGTGTACTTTGCAAATATTTATGTCGTCCTCCTTGATGTAATCGCGGATGGAATTGAAACGTCGTTTTATGTGTCTGGTCCTCTTGTGAAATCTTGGTTCCTTGGCTAGAGCAATGGCACCAGTGTTATCACAAAACAGAGTCATTGGGTTAAGCGCACTAGGCACTACTCCAAGATCTGTCATGAACTCCTTCATCCAGACACCTTCCTTCGCCGCCTCCGAGGCAGCGATGTACTCCGCTTCGCATGTAGAATCTGCTACCACGCTTTGCTTGGAACTGCACCAGCTAACCGCACCCCCATTAAGAATAAATACGTATCCGGTTTGCGACTTAGAGTCATCCGGATCAGTGTCAAAGCTTGCATCGACGTAACCCTTTACGACGAGCTCTTGATCACCTCCATAAACGAGAAACATGTCCTTAGTCCTTTTCAGGTACTTCAGGATATTCTTGACCGCCGTCCAGTGTTCCATTCCTGGATCACTTTGAAACCTTCCGACCATACTTATGGCAAGGCTGACATCGGGTCTTGTGCACAGCATTGCATACATGATAGAGCCTATGGCCGAAGCATAGGGGATGACACTCATCTTTTCTCTATCTTCTGCAGTCACTGGGCATTGAGTCTTACTCAACTTCACACCTTGCAAAACAGGCAAGAACCCCTTCTTGGACTGATCCATTTTGAACTTCTTCAAAATCTTATCAAGGTATGTGCTTTGTGAAAGTCCTATTAAGCGTCTTGATCTATCTCTATAGATCTTGATGCCTAATATGAAAGCAGCTTCTCCTAGGTCCTTCATTGAAAAACTCTTGTTCAAATATTCCTTTACGCTTTCCATCATTTCTATATTGTTTCCAATCAGCAATATGTCATCCACATATAATATTAGAAACGCTATAGAGCTCCCACTCACTTTCTTGTAAATACAAGCTTCTCCGTAAACTTGTATAAACTCGAACGCTTTGATCACCTCATCAAAACGAAGATTCCAACTCCGAGATGCTTGCACCAGTCCATAAATGGATCGCTGGAGTTTGCAAACTTTGTCAGCATTCTCTGGATCGACAAAACCTTCTGGTTGTATCATATACAACTCTTCCTTAAGGTAACCGTTAAGGAACGCTGTTTTGACATCCATCTGCCAAATTTCATAATCGAAAAAGGCAGCTATTGCTAACATGATTCTGACGGACTTAAGCATCGCTACGGGTGAGAAGGTCTCATCGTAGTCAACTCCTTGAACTTGTGAAAAACCTTTTGCCACAAGTCGAGCTTTATAGACGGTGACATTACCGTCCGCGTCCGTCTTCCTCTTAAAGATCCATTTGTTCTGAATGGCCTTACGCCCTTCAGGTAATACTTCCAAAGTCCATACTTTGTTTTCATACATGGATCCCATCTCGGATTTCATGGCCTCTAACCACTTCTCGGAATCCGGGCCCATCATCGCTTCTCCATAGCTCGTAGGTTCATCGTTGTCTAACAACATGACCTCTAAGACAGGGTTGCCGTACCACTCGGGAGCAGTACGCGTCCTTGTCGACCTACGAGGTTCGATAGCAACTTGATCCAAAGCTTCATGATCATCATCATTAACTTCCTCTTCAGCTAATGTAGGCTCCACAGAAACAATTTTCTGCGCTGCGCTACTCTCAGGTTGAAGTAAAGGTTCAACAACCTCATCAAGTTCTATCTTCCTCCCACTCAATTCTTTCGAGAGAAACTCTTTCTCAAGAAATGTTCCGTTTTTAGCGACAAACACTTTGCCTTCGGATCTGAGGTAGAAGGTATACCCAACTGTCTCTTTTGGGTATCCTATTAAGACGCATTTCTCCGCTTTGGGTTCCAGCTTTTCAGGCTGAAGCTTTTTGACAAAAGCATCACATCCCCAAACTTTAAGAAACGACAGCTTTGGCTTCTTGCCAAACCAAAGTTCATATGGCGTCGTCTCAACGGATTTCGATGGTGCCCTATTTAAAGTGAATGCAGCTGTCTCTAATGCATAACCCCAAAACGATAGTGGCAAATCGGCAAGAGACATCATAGATCGCACCATATCCAATAAAGTTCGATTACGACGTTCGGACACACCATTACGCTGTGGTGTTCCAGGCGGTGTCAATTGTGAAACAATTCCACACTGTCTTAAGTGACTGCCAAACTCATAACTCAGATATTCTCCTCCTCGATCAGATCGTAGGAATTTAATCTTCTTGTTACGATGATTCTCAACTTCACTCTGAAATTGTTTGAACTTTTCAAATGTTTCAGACTTGTGTTTCATTAAGTAAATATACCCATATCTACTTAAGTCATCAGTGAAGGTGAGAAAGTAACGATAACCACTGCGCGCTTCAATACTCATCGGACCGCACACATCAGTATGTATGATTTCCAATAAGTCACTTGCCCGTTCCATTGTTCCAGAGAACGGCGTTTTAGTCATCTTGCCCATGAGGCATGGCTCACATGTGTCAAGTGATTCAAAATCAAGTGACTCCAAAAGTCCATCAGCATGGAGCTTCTTCATGCATTTTACGCCAATATGACCTAAACGGCAGTGCCACAAGAAAGTGGTATTATCATTATCAATTCTATATCTTTTGGCATCAATGTTATGAACATGTGTATCATTACTATCGAGATTCAACAAGAATAAACCCCTCACATTGGGTGCATGACCATAAAAGATATTACTCATATAAATAGAACAACCATTATTCTCTGATTTAAATGAGTAACCGTCTCGCAATAAACAAGATCCAGATATAATGTTCATGCTTAACGCAGGCACCAAATAACACTTATTTAGGTTCATCACTAATCCCGACGGTAATCGAAGAGCGAGCGTGCCAACGGCGATCACATCAACCTTGGAACCATTTCCCACGCGCATCGTCACTTCGTCCTTTGCCAGCCTCCGTCTATTCCGCAGTTCCTGTTTTGAGTTGCAAATATGAGCAACCGCACCGGTATCAAATACCCAGGCACTACAACGAGAGTTGGTAAGGTACACATCAATAACATGTATATCATATATACCTTGTTTGTTGTTGGCCGCCTTCTTGTCAGCCAAATACTTGGGGCAGTTCCGCTTCCAGTGTCCAGTTCCCTTGCAATGAAAACACTCAGTTTCTGGTTTGGGTCCAGCCTTGGGTTTCTTCACGAGAGGAGCAACTGCTTTGCCACTCTTCTTAGAGTTACCCTTCTTACCCTTGCCATTTTTCTTGAAACTAGTGGTTTTATTGACCATCAACACTTGATGCTCCTTCTGAATTTCAGACTCAGCGACTTTCAGCATCGCAAACAGCTCGGCGACTGACTTGTTCATCCCGTGCATGTTATAGTTCAACACGAAGCTCTTGTAGCTAGGCGGCAATGATTGAAGAACTCTGTCAGTGATAGCCTCTGGCGGAAGGGGCATCCCTAACTCAGCCAGACGGGTGGAGTACCCAGACATTCTGAGCACGTGATCACTGATAGACCCGTTCTCCTCCATCTTGCAAGCATAGAACTTATCGGAGATCTCATATCTCTCGATCCGGGCATTCTTCTGAAAGATAAACTTCAACTCCTGGAACATCTCATATGCTCCATGACGTTCAAAACGTCTTTGAAGTCCCGGTTCTAAGCCATACAACATTGCACATTGAACTATTGAGTAATCATCAGAACGAGCCTGCCAGGCGTTCACAACGTCTAGAGACTCAACTGGAGCGGGTGGATCACCAAGCGGTGCATCAAGGACATAAGCCTTCTGGGAAGCCGTAAGGATAATCCTTAGATTACGGGCCCAGTCCACAAAGTTACTTCCATCATCTTTCAACTTAGCTTTCTCTAGGAACGCATTAAAATTCAGGGGTGCTACTGCGCGAGCCATGATCTACAACATAAATATAGCAAAGACAACTTAGACTATTGTTCTTAGATAATGAGTTTAGTTAATCATATTTTAAAAAACTCCCACTCAAATTGACATCCCTCCGATCATTCGAGTGTAACATGATCCAAATCCACCAACTCAAGTCCGATCATCACGTGAGTTGAGGTGGTTTCAATGGTGAACATCTTCATGTTGATCATATCTACTATATGACTCATGTTCGACCTTTCGGTCTCTTGTGTTCCGAGGCCATGTCTGTACATGCTAGGCTCGTCAAGTTTAACCCGAGTGTTCCGCACGTGTAACATGGCTTACACCCGTTGTATGCGAACGTAGAGTCTATCACACCCGATCATCACGGCGTGTCTCGAAACGACGAACTTTCGCAACGGTGCACACTTGGGGAGAACACAATTTATCTTGAAATTTAAGTGAGGGATCACCTTATAATGCTACCGTCGTCCTAAGCAAAATAAGATGCATAAAAGGATTAACATCACATGCAAATCATAAGTGACATGATATGGCCATGAACTTGTGCTTTTGATCTCCATCTCCAAAGCACCGGCATGATCTCCATCGTCACCGGCATGACACCATGATCTCCATCATCTTGATCTCCATCAACGTGTCGCCATAAGGTTGTCGCGCCGACTGTTGCTTCCACGACTATAGCTAACGTTTAGCGATAAAGTAAAGCATTACATAGCGCTTAATGATTGACACGCAGGTCATACAATAATTAAAGACAACTCTATGGCTCCTGCCAGTTGCCGTACTCATCGACATGCAAGTCGTGATATTCTATACAAAACATGATCATCTCATACATCACATATATCTCATCATGTAATTGGCCATATCATATCACATCATACCCTGCAAAAACAAGTTAGACGTCCTCTAATTGTTGTTGCAAATTTTACGTGGCTGCTATGGGTTTGCAAGAACCGTTCTTACCTACGCAAAACCACAACGTGGTGTAGTGATTGCTTTTTGATCTTCTAAAAGAACCCTCTTCATTGAAATCGATTCAACTAAAGTGAGAGAGACAGACACCCGCTAGCCATCTTTATGCAACGAAGTTACATGTTAGTTGAAGGAACCTGTCTCGCGTAAGTGTACGCGTAATGTCGGTCCGGGCCGCTTCATCTCACAGTACCGCCGAATCAAATATCAACTAGTAACGGCAAGCAATATGTATACACCCACGCCCACAACTCGTTTGTGTTCTACTCGAGATCTCATCTACGCATAGACCTAGCTCATGATGCCACTGTTGGGGAACGTTGCATGGGAAACAAAAATTTTCCTACGCACACATAAGATCTATCCATGGTGATGAGCATCTACGAGAGGGAGAGTGAATCTACATACCCTTGTAGATCGCTAAGCGGAAGCGTTAATAAACGCGGTTGATGTAGTCGAACGTCTTCGCGATCCAAATCGCCGAGCGTCCCGCGATCCAATCACGATCCTTCCGATCTAGTGCCGAACGGACGACACCTCCGCGTTCAACACACGTACGGCTTGATGACGCCTTCACCTCCTCGATCCAGCGAGCGATGGTGAAGTAGTGGTTGAGTTCCAGCAGCACGACGGCGTGGTGATGGTGGTGAGGAACAATCTCTGCAGGGCTTCGCCAAGCACTACGGAGATTATGACGGAGGAACTAGAGGGCTAGGGTTGCCGGCACACGGCTTGGGAAATCCTGATGTATCCCGTGTGCTAGCCCTGCCCCTCTATTTATATGTTGAGCCTTGGGGTCTAAACTTGGAGTAAAAGCCTCCTCCAGGTCGGTTTGGCCCGCAGGGAAAGAGTCCAACTCGGATCCCTGCCGAACCGTGCACAGCCGCGCACAAGCGGTAGTACCGCTTCACACAAGCGGTAGTACCGCTTGGGCGGTAGTACCGCTTCACCAAGCGGTAGTACCGCTCGGGCGGTAGTACCGCTTCACCAAGCGGTAGTACCGCTTACGCGGCAGCAAAACTACTTTTTGCACTTTCCAATACCTCGTGGGCTTTATCCCTTTGGCCCATATAAAGTGTTGCTGCACCCGAACACTTCGGTAAACATCCGGAACCCATTCCGGTGAACTCTGGAACTCTTCCGGAGATCGAAACACTATTATCACATATATCAATCTTTACCTCCGGACTCTTCCGGAGATCCTCGTCATGTCCGGGATCTTATCCGAAACTTCCGAACAACTTTCGGTCACCAACATAATAACTCAATTATACTAATCGTCACCAAACGTTAAGTGTGTAGACCCTGCGGGTTCGAGAACTATGTAGACATGACCGAGACACCTCTACGGCCAATAACCAATAGCGGGACCTGGATGCCCATATTGGCTCCTACATATTCTACGAAGATCTTTATCGGTCGAACCTCTATGTCAAGGATTCAGTTAATCCCGTATGCTGTTCCCTTTGTTCTTCGGTATATTACTTGCCCGAGATTCGATCGTCGGTATCACTATACCTAGTTCAATCTCGTTACCGGCAAGTCTCTTTACTCGTTCCGTAATACAAGATCCTGTGGCTAACTCTTTAGTCACTTTGCTTGCAAGGCTCAATGTGATGTTGTATTACCGAGTGGGCCCTGAGATACCTCTCCGTCATACGGAGTAACAAATCCCAGTCTTGATCCATGCCAACCCAACAGACACCCTCGGAGATACCTGTAGAGCACCTTTATAGTCACCCAGTTACGTTGTGACGTTTGATACACACAAGGTATTCCTCCGGTGTCAGTGAGTTGCATGATCTCATGGTCAAAGGAACAGATACTTGACATGCAGAAAACAATAGCAATAAACTGACACGATCAAATGCTACGTTTACAGTTTGGGTCTTGTCCATCACATCATTCTCCTAATGATGTGATCCCGTTATCAAATGACATCTCATGTCAATGGCTAGGAAACCTTAACCATCTTTGATCAACGAGCTAGTCAACTAGAGGCTTACTAGGGACACAGTGTTGTCTATGTACCCACACATGTATTTGAGTTTCCAATCAATACAATTATAGCATGGATAATAAACGATTATCATTAACAAGGAAATATAATAATAACCAATTTATTATTGCCTCTAGGGCATATTTCCAACAGCATCGCTCTTTTCCTTTTTGGTGTCTTGATGCTAAAGGGGGAGAGAGTTCTATTAGGTCTCGAGATTTGCATGGGTTTTATTTGCATTCGCTTTGGGTGTCAATTGAACCTCTTTGCTTCGAGTTGGTTTGTGAACTTGTCGTGCGTGGAGACGTTGTGCATGGTGTGAGGCATGTGATCCCTATCTATCTATTTTAAGCCTTTATATCGTGTCTCGTATGTTTGTAGAGTGTGCTTATTATTGTTGCCCTTATCTATTGCTCTACTTCATGTTCCTGCAAATGCATGCTTTTTGTCTATTCATTTCATTTGCAGTCATTGGTTGGTCTATAAAATCTAGGGGGAGCATTAATCCTAATGTAAGCACTTTGCATTCCAAAAGCAAAATCAAAATAGTGCTCACATATAGGGGGAGCCCCGTCTATATTTTCTAGATCTCCGGTGCAAATCGTGTGGTTGTCATCAACCACCAAAAAGGGGGAGATTGTTAGGGCATTTCCCGCCTTAGGGTTTTGGTGATGATGACAATGCACCTTTGGACTAATCGTTTGGCGCAAGACGGTTAGGCATTCCCTCCAGACGGAAAAGATCGAAGACGGAGTTTCCGACGTGTTTATTTCTTTGGTCGTAGGAAATCCGTACTATTAAGAGGGAATCCGCATCGGAAGGTACTGGGTGAATCAATGCATGTACACATTCTGTTGCACCCACTATATATCCTTCCGTTTGAGGAGAGAGGTCCTCAAAGTCTTTCTGTGGCAGTGTTTTTAGTGCCGAGCGGTTGTACAGCTTGTGAAAGCGGTTGTACCGCTTGACCGGTTGTTCCGGCCCTGCACCGCTCCACTTCCGGAATCCCTTCTGTAAGTGGAGCTGTGGTTGGGTGGTGGTGGCCCGGTAGTTCCCGGACGGCTAAGGCAAACCGGTACTACCGGTGTCTGGAGCGGTTGTACCGCTCCGGACTTAGCCACCACATGAATGTTGGACTGGCGGTTGTACCGGCACAACCACCGGCCCAACCACCGCTATGGGGTGAACCCCTTCTGTATGAGAGGCGGTTGTTGGGCGGTGGTGGAGCGGTAGTTCCTGGTTGGCTTCGGCCGACCGGTACTACCGGTGGCTCCACCGGTTGTACCGCTGGGGCATTTCTGCAGTGTGAACCTGTGAATACCGGTTGTACCGATGGTTCAAGCGGTTGTACCGCTGTAGTGTAAAAACTGCTATAACGGTTGGATTTGGGGGACACTATATAAGTAGGTGGTTCTTCCACCTACCTTTTTACCTCTTGCCTCTCTCTCTCCTCCATTGTTGCCCTTCAAGCTTTCTTGCCCGATCTCTCTCTCTAGCCACTCGAACTTGTTGATTTGCTAGGGATTGAAGGAGACCTAGATCTACACTTCCACCAAAGGAAACTTGATTCCCCCATACTTTCTTGTGTGGATTTTGTTACTCTTGGGTGTTTGGGCACCCTAGATGGAAGAGGTCACCTCGGAGCCACATTCCATTGTGGTGAAGCTCCGTGGTGGTGTTGGGAGCCTCCTATTCAGTTGTGGAGAGAGCCTCAACCTTGTTTGTAAAGGTCCGGTTGCTGCCTTCAAGGGCACCACTAGTGGAATCACGGCATCTTGCATTGTGCGAGGGCGTGAGGAGAATACGGTGGCCCTAGTGGCTTCTTGGGGAGCATTGTGCCTCCACACCGCTCCAACGGAGACGTACTTCCCCCTAAAGGGAATGAACTTCGGTAAGACATCCTCATCTTCACCGGCTCCACTTGTGGTTACTTCTTACCTTTACTTTGTGCAAGCTATTGTTGTGTTGTATCCTTTGCTTGCTTGTGTTGTCGTTGTTGTTAGCATCATATAGGTTGCTCACCTAGTTGCACATCTAGACAACCTATTTTGTTGCTAACCCTAATTTGTTAAGAAAAGCTAAAAATTGGTAGTTGCCTATTCACCCCCCCCCTCTAGTCAACCATATCAATCCTTTCAAACTTCAAATTCATAATATTCAATCCACACAAAGAACTTCAAAAAGTACCCCAAAGTTTCTTATCGGAGAAAAGATAATGAAAACATGCAACCAACCCCTATGCCTAGATCACCCCAAGATCACAGGAATCCGTGAGTTGATTACCAAAACATAAATCAAGTGAATCAATAGAATACCCCATTGTCACCACGGGTATCCACATGCAAGACATACATCAAGTGTTCTCAAGTCTGAAATATTCAATCCGACAATAACGAAACCTCAAAGGGAAAGACTCAATTCATCATAAGAAGATAGAGAGGGAAGAAACACCATATGATCCAACTATATTAACAAAGCTCGCGATACATCAAGATCGTGCCAAATCAAGAACACGAGAGGGAGAGATCAAACACATAGCTACTAGTACATACCCTCAGCCCCGAGGGTGAACTACTCCCTCCTCGTCATGGAGACCACCGGGATGATGACGATGGCCTCCGGTGATGATTCCCCCCTCCGGCAGGGTGCCAGAACAGGGCTCCGGATGAGATCGCTTCGGTACAGAGGCTTGAGGCGGCGGCGTGGAAGTTCTAGGTTTTATTCTGAGGTTTTGGGTATTTATAGGATTTATTGGTGTTGGAATCACGTCAGGGGGGTGCCCGAGGGTCCCACAAGCTCGGGGGGCGCGCCCCCCAGGCTTGTGGTGTGCTCGGCCACATCCTGGTCCATCTCTGGTGCTTTGTGGGTCTCTTCTGGTCCATAAAAAATCACCGTAAATTTTGGGCCCATTCCGAGAACTTTTATTTCTGCACAAAAAAAACAACACCACGGTAGTTCTGCTGAAAACAGCGTCAGTCTAGGTTAGTTTTAATCAAATCATACCAAAACCATATAAAATTGTTGTAAACATGGCATGAATACTTCATGAGTTATAGATGCGTTGGAGACGTGTCTGCCGCCATCCAACGCTAGCCGTATACATTTCAAACTCTTTTTCAACAAACCAGGTGAAATTCATGCAAACACCGCCGGATTTCATACAAATATGACGGATTTCATACAAACCAGATGAAAACGGTTACATTTTGGACATATTTTAACTATAAAGGTAAAACTATGTGCACGTACGGTCGCACGGAGCTTGTAACACCCCAAAAATTGGGTTATCGATTTTTGTGCTGTTATTCCTTCCTAGCTTTCCTCTCCCAAATTTTTCCTCTGGAATCTGGTGAGTGACCAGGTGAATCCAGACAATCGTCAGCCTCTCAATGCCTTTCCCATGCTATTGTGCCAGCCAAGCTCTCGTCAGTAAATCCCGAACCTCATTCAAACCCTAGTTCCAAAATATTGGAACTGGAAATCCTGCCTTTGTGTTTACAAAGGAGCTATCATTTTACTTGCTCTATTGGTCCTCCCTAAATTTCCAGAGACCCTCCTTCATCCATAAACCCTAGATGTGCAAAACTATTGCCAAGTCATATGCAATATTTCTCATCTAGAATTAATTCCTTTTTCTGCCTTTCTGAGGAATTAAATCCAGAAAAATATCTATCCATCTCCAAAGTTCATAAAAACTTGTGGAGATATTCTTTGTGATCATATTTAGCTCTCACAAAAATATTGGCCATAATTAAATAAGGGAAATTGCATTTTCCTATTTAAAGCCAATATTTCAATTTGGGGCCTTTCCAAAGGAACTACCATTTTGGTAGCTAGGAAAAATCCCAAATAATTTGTGGAGCTTCTCCTACCCATATATTCACCATTTCCATCAAAGTCTCAAGTTCCACAATTCAAATTTTGAACACAACATCCATTTGCAAATTCTGTCCAGATTTCCAGTTTGCAAAGGAAGTGCTTGTTCCCTTGATCTTTTTGGACTGAGATTTTTCAGGGTGGTTAACAATGATAAATCACCTCTGGATACCAAAAACCAGCCCATTTCATCTAGCCAATCTTCCCCAGTAAATTATCTAAGTTTCTGTTCAGATTGAATCTCTGTGAAGGAAGTACCCTCATGGGTGACCAATTTGAGCTCAAACTTTTCCAGCTATCTCTCATGACCAAATCATCACTCTACACCAAAAATCAGCTAAATCCATCTAGCCATTTGACCCCAGCATCATCATCTTCATTTCTGGCCAGATTGCAAGGTTACAATGGAAGTACCATCTAGACTTGTCCATTTGTGCTGAAACTTGGCCAGGATGACTACCTTAGTGGATGATTGACCCATGCCAGAGATCAGGCCAAGAGGAGCACTGTGGTGGCCACACCAGATGCCCAAACTTTGCTGTCACTTTGCATTTGAGGCCAAATCGATTACTCTGGAACACCCTGTTGCTATCCATTGGTGTAGCTCATCTATTTGAAGATCAACACACGCGGTAGACATAGTTTGGCACCAAGTAGGGCGTGGCAAGGCCATGGACGCGTGGTGACCACGCCAAATGCAGCTACAGCCGGAGCTCTGCGTTGAGATGTCGCGTCCCTTCCCTTGTGCTCTCGCCGGCGCCTTGTGCCGACGTCTGCGGCGCCGTACGGACCCTCATCCATCCCCAGCTGGCCTTGGAGGCTTGCCTGTTGGCCGGGCGTGCCGACAGCGGTTGCGCCGCTAGCGCGCCGCCACGGCACCACCGTCTCGAAGCCTCGACCGGCGTCCAGAGCCCTCCCCGCGGCTATAAGTAGCGCCCCCGATCTCCCCTCCTCTCCAGCAACTCCCCAATCCACTCGCCCGAGCCCCGGGACCTCTCCCCGCGATCTCCATGGCCGAGACTCTGCCGCCGGAACTCGCGGAAAATCCCAGCCCGTGGCCCTCCCCTCGTCCTTCCCTCTCCGCCCGAGACCTCCTCTACGGCCTTCTGAGCCGCCGCCGTTCTCATTTTAGCCGGGGAGGTGCTGCCGGAATGGCCTCGCTACTAGCCAATGGCCGTCGTGCCTTGGTCAGTGGCGACGGCGCTGTGGGCCGTCCAGCGCAGCCCCGCGGCTACCCTCGGGCGTGGTACGGAGAGCCGGTTCCGATGAGCCCGGCGGCAGGCGCTCCCGTGTGGCCAGTCATCGACAGCATCGCCGGCCAGCCTGCCTCTATTCCTGGACGCAGGGAAGATGACGACCAGAGGAGAGAGGGAGAGAGAGAGAGGAGAGAGAGAAGAGGATAGGGTGGGGCCCGGGCCCAGCCAGATAAGTGGAGGCGCACTCTGCTAAATCTGCTTTCCGTTTAGTGAAAGCGTAAAGGCCGGAGTACGCTTTCATTTTTTTTTCAGTCGGCGGCCGAATCCATTAATTAGTGAACGTTCATCCGTTAGGGGCTGAAATGGACAGTTTCTGTCCGTTTCTCCGCTTAACGAACGAACGACCCTAACTTCGCGACCGTAACCCCGATTAAGGTAAATCCAACGCCCACGTTTTCAGTTCGTCGAGACCGTTCCGATGGCATCATTTTCATAATGTTTTCACACTGTGAAAATGACCATTTTGCCCTTACCCTTCAATCAGCCCCTTCGAGAGGGAAACTTTTCCGGCAAATCTTTCCGCGAGCTCATCGCACTGCTTCCCGATGACTCCGTCAACCCCAAGGCAAGCCAACCACTTATCATGAGCTCTGGACTTGCGTGATGACTTTGCTTGCACCCTGTGTGTTGCCGTATATTTCAGATCATCTGTTAGTCTGCACTGCCATAGCCCTGTTATTTCATCTGTACCAGATGCTAGTGTTATTTACCATGTGATGTCATGAATTGTTTTCATGTCATGTTTCTCCCATGTTAGTAGAACTATTTGTAGTACCATTATCATGTTAGTGCTATGATTTGATCTCATGCCATGATTGTCAATACCGTTATGGTTTTGGTATGCTATTGATAAGGAATTGTTCCTGCTCATAAATGTTGATGTTATGGTGTGATGACGGAAATATTAAATTGAACTTATAAATTAAACCTCCTCCGTCATCGATGGGATCGAGGCATAGTGCCACCGAATCGAGCTTATCCGTGTAGCCACATTTGCCGGTATGGGACGGCCTTGACTTGGTCTAGCTTTGTGCTCTCTTACCGGTACCACCAAAGAGGGAAGGTTATGCGCGCGTGCTACCCTGGCCCGGTAGGCGGCGATAACCTTGTGAGCCCAGTTGTTTGTTTAGCCTGAGAGTCCCCGTTTGGGACGGTTTTGTTTGGCCAGGACGGTGGCAGGTGTCACGGGGTGACACAGGGGCCACCCAGGGCATGACTCCGGGGGAGGATGATTGTCGGTGCTACGGTGGGGGAGTCACGGGTTAGGCAAGTTTCGTTGGAGCAGTACCGGTCCACCCGAATGGGAGTACGAGGCCAGGAGCTCCATGGTGTGGGTAAAGTGCGCAACCTCTGCAGAGTGTAAGAATCTATTCGAATAGCCGCGTCCATGGTATTGGACACAGTTCGTACTAGGTCACACTATTTGGTCTTAGTCGATCTGGAGGACAAACCTATTATTATAAACTTGTTAACGATTGTGCTACTAAGTAATGTGGTAACTTGGACTATGGGATAAGTGTGAGCAGTCACCATGTGGTTCTGACATGATCACGAGATGGGATCTCGGTGAGTCATGAGTTAGCCTAGCAGGGCAGTAAAGCTGAGTGATGTCACATCATAATATTTTAATGCTTCGCAAGGGGTAAGTGTAGTGTAGGTTTGAATTTAATCTTGGATGCCATGTCTCGTAAGAATAGCCATGCCATGCCATGATATGTAGTTGTTATGTCTGATCCATGTGATGCCATGCTTGATCCATGTTTTCTAGTAACTCCATGCCCTGTTTAGATTAAATTCTTATAGAAGCATAGGGCTTGCTTTGTCATCTGCTTGTTTGGATGCTATGTATTTGGTTGACTTGTGAGTACATTCAAAGTACTCACCTGGGCTTGCATGTGGCCAGTTGCAGGAGAAGATCCGTCATGCTAGATCGTAACCCAGCCAGTGCTGTGCGTTGTGGAGCCCAGCCAGAGGCGTCGCTGCCACTGAACCAAGACCTCCGCCGCCATTTAATTAGCCTTGGAGCCATGTAATATTGTTGTAAGCAACAGTATTGTAAAACTCCATTTCATATAATAAAGCCATTTTTGTGCCTAGAATTGCTGTATCATGTCTCGGGCGTGTGCCAGGTCCTATCCTGGGACTGGCGTGCGTCGGCCCTCTATCGGGGTGCCACAGAGCTCCACTCCCACAACACGGATACAGGCCTGTAGCAGTACTGCGGGGATGCCAAACGGCACTGCTGCTAAGTTGTCACCCACATTACCCACCAGGCTACCTATAGTAGCAGCGCGGCCCACTATACCGGCGCTACTGCTAAACCGGTAGCAGTAGCGTGACCTGCTGCTGCAACTACTGTTGCACTGTGCCACCTGGTGGGCCCCGCTTAGCAGCAGCACTGGTCCACGGCACCCGCGCTGCTGCGAAGTCAACCTTATCTCTCCCGCGCCCGTCCACTTTCTCATTCTCCCTCACTCACTCCCTCTGCCTCTTACTCCTCCCACCGTCGCCGCCGCATTGCCTCCGCCGTCCTCCTTCCTCGATAAGCCGCCGCCCTCCTCCCTCCCTCTCCCTCCTTCCTCCCTCCATCCCTCCTCCCTCCCTCTCCCTCCTGCCACCATCCATCCCTCCTCCCTCCTCCCTCCTCGTACGGCCGCCCTCCTCCTCTCTCCTCCCTCCCTCTCCCTCTTGCCTCCCTCCATCCCTCCTCCCTCCTCCCTCCTCGTACGGCCACCCTCCTCCTCTCTCCTCCCTCCCTCCCTCCTCCAACCTGCCTCCCTCCATCCCTCCTCTCTCTATTCTTGTAGAATGTAGGTTTTTTTTAATGTTTTTCGAATACAGTAGAATGTAGATTATTTGAATGGAATAGAAAAATCTTAATAACTGTAGGTCTTTTGAATAGAATAGAAATTTTTCAGTAAATGTAGGTCTTTTGAATAGAATAGAAAATTAGTAAATGTAGAATAAAATAGAAAATTAGAAAATTTTCAGTAAATGTAGGTCTTTTGAATAGAATAGAAAATTACTAAATGTAGAATAGAATAGAAAATTCGAAAATTTTCAGTAAATGTAGGTCTTTTGAATATAATAGAAAAAAATTATTCGTTCGATGTAGGTCTTTTGAACGAAATACCTTTAAGTATTTTAGGTATCAAATAAAATATAAAAATGTTGTATACAAGAATGTTAATAGTGAATGGTGTTGCTCATACAATTTTTATGAATGTTGTATACAAGAATGAAAAATATAAAAACTAGTAATATAATAGAATATAAAAACTAGTAATATAATAGAAAATTTTAAGTAAAAAAATAGTAATAGAATAGAAATTTTTGGTATCGAATAGAAAATATTTTAGGTATCGAATAAAATATAAAAATGTTGTTGGCAATTATATTGATGATCTAAATTTTTCACTCGGTGGATTTTGCAGGATTTCTCGTGTCGCGTCTCCCTCTCCCGCTCGGCCCCGTCCCGCCCACCGTGAGCACCTCCCTCTCCTCTCTGTTTAGTTTTAGGTTTAGTTTTTTTTAATATATATGTAGATGGATGTATGTTTGCTAGATGGATGGTTAGATGGATGGATGCATGGATGCATTATTGATTGTTCCACTTTTGTTTCATTTTGAAAAAAACCGACAAAATGGATGCATGGATGCATTTTGAAGGGAACAGCTCCGAGTGGCCTATGTTTTGCCGGAATGTTGCTTCATTTCCGTTTCGGCAAATTTCAAGCGCTCGATATGTCCTATTTTTAGCAAAGGTCATACCGAAATTTTTCGTGAATTTTGGCATGACTTGTGCTAGAAAGTAGGAAATATCGAGTGCCCATGATTTGCCGGAACGGGAATTAATCGACATTCCAGCAGAACATAGGCCATTTTTTATGCCATTGCTCCATATATGTAACGGGTTGACTTTCAATCTGTTGGGGCTCCTTGCTCCATATATGAGAGAGGAAGAATCCCGACTATTGTCGTGGGGGTCGCTCTTCCTCTTCTTTCTCATGATAGACCTTTTGGTAATGCACGGGAAGGAAGAGAAGAGCGACCATCATCGATGGTCGAAATATCAGTGAGGGAGTGTCCATCATATACGGCCGATATATGAGAGAGGAAGAATCCTGACTGTTGTCATGGGGGTCGCTTCTCCTTCGTTCCTGTGTGCTAGACATTTTGGTGTAATGCACTCGGGAACGAAGGGAGGAGCGACCATCACCGACGGTCGAAATATGAGAGTGGAAGAATCCCGACTGTTGTCGTGGGGGTCGCTTCTCTTTCTTTCCAAGGTGCTAGACATTTTGGTGTAATGCACTTTGGAAAGATAGGAGGAGTGACCATCACCGACGGTCGCAATATCAGAAAGGGAGTGCCCACCATATACACCACGTGAGATGGGAGTTTAGCAAGGAACACTCGACGGACCAAAAGTCAACCCGTGCTGAATAGTGATCAGTGTGTTGAGTTTCCTAGTAATTGTCGTCGATCGATTTATAATATTTGAATTATGAACATAGGAAATGTCTGACGACGATAGGATCCCTGAGTGCGACTACTGCAGCGACGACCGGGCTATGTGCGATAGGCCTCACCTAGAAGACGATCAGCGCTTCACCATCAAGCTCGACGAGACCTTAGATGTTTTTACGGTACGTAACGATGACAAGTATTTTTCGTAATTAAGCATGACTTGTGCTTCTTTGCTTCCACGTGTAATTTCTGTTTTTTACAATTCAACTAGTGCATCCCCTGCCATGCAAGACCTTATGTCTTGGATAAGCTGGATTTTGAAGATCGTGAGAATATGGAGACGAAGATAGTTCACCTGAGGACACAACATGGTTTTGCTTTTGTCATTGAGATATACAATGCAGTGAACCACTCCCATTTTGGTTGCTCAAATTGGAGAGCACTATGCAAGGCATATGGATTTCAGGAGGATATGCATGTCACCTCCGATATTCGTCCTAAAGATGATATTGAAGATAACATCGATATTTGGGTCGATGTGGATAAGCTTCCAGTTCTACCTCTATGTG
The DNA here is from genome assembly GCA_039707655.1 of Elymus sibiricus. Taxonomy (NCBI): domain Eukaryota; kingdom Viridiplantae; phylum Streptophyta; class Magnoliopsida; order Poales; family Poaceae; genus Elymus; species Elymus sibiricus. Next base: position 354,943,943 of record CM077664.1, on the reverse strand, counting down.
AGTTTGTCAAACAAATGTTTTAAGTAATTTATATTGTTTATTTAAAAATAGTTGACAGCTTATTTCCATTCTTCAAGAAATGTATAGAAGGTAGTAGACAAAACGTACTACAGTTATGGCTCTAAACTAACTTGCGAGGAGAAAAATCATCTTGTCTCATTTATAAATGATGTTGAGACTTTCAACAAGAATTATGAAATTCCTCCAAATTATGGTCAATATGTGCCACTAGTCCACGTGTTGAACTACGGTAACATCCATGGAGATAGCATGGTAAGATTTTTTCTATTATGTCACCAGTGCATCTTTTGCACACATTCTTCTTAAGCTAAACTACATTGCTAAGTATGTTATTATGATATTCTTCAACAGAAACTCCCGAAGGATTGTGTGCCTCATCTGATGCATATGAAAGGTAACATGGACATTATTAGCTTAAGGCCAAGTCTGCCTACGGTTCTCTGCAGTGCATACACGATTTCTCGAAGAGATGAAGACCTCACAATCAAAGGATGGAGAAAAGTTATGAATGAGCGTAGGGAACTACTTGGAGGCAACATGGTGCGCAGCCCACAAATTGGAGACAGGTGGATCTCTATTCTCCATAATGGAGATTCAAGGGTTATCCTGTTTATGCTATTTTACCTTAGAGAGAGTAGCAGGTCCTACCTAGTACTCATCATGTGCTAAGAACAATTAGCTAGTGTTGGTTATGACTATGATGATGATGAGGAGTTGTTATTATGATGATGATGATGAGTGATATGTCTCCAACGTATCTATAATTTTTGATTGTTCCATGCTATTATAGTATCAATCTTGGATGTTTATTATGCAATTATATGCCATTATATATCATTTTTTGGGACTAACCTATTAACCCAGTGCCTACTGCCAGTTGCTGTTTTTTGCTTGTTTTTGTCTTTTCAGAAAATAATTATCAAAAAGAGTCCAAACGAGAAAAAACTTTGGATTAATTTTTTCTGGACTAGAAGAGACCCACGAAGCTTCAGGAGAAGAGCAGAGGAGCCACGAGGGAGTGACAAGCTCGGGAGGCGCGCCCTGGGGGGTAGGGCGCGCCCCCAAGCTTGTGGGCCCCTCGTAGCCCCTCCTGACCTAATTCCAGCGCTATAAATTCCCAAATATTCCCAATATACCAGAGAGACAGAAGAGAAAACCTTACCACCGCCGCAAGCCTCTGTTCTTCCGTGATCCCATCTGGAGGCCTTTTCCGGTACTCTGCCGAAGGGGGAATCAACCACGGAGGGCTTCTTCATCAACCTTGCTGCCCTTCCGATGATGTGTGAGTATTTTACCACAGACCTACGAGTCCATAGCGAGTAGCTAGATGGCTTCTTCTCTCTCTTTGATCTTCAATACCATGTTCTCCTCGATGTTCTTGGAGTTCTATCCGATGTAATCTTCTTTTGCGGTGTGTTCGTTGGGATCCGATGAATTGTGAGTTTATGATCAGATTATTCATGAGAAATATTTGAGTCTTCTCTAAACTATTTTATGCATGATTGTTATAGCTTTGTATTTCTCTCCAATCTATTGATTTGGTTTGGCCAACTAGATTGGTTTATCTTGCAATGGGAGAGGTGCTTTGTGATGGGTTCAATCTTGCGGTGCTCAATCCCAGTGACAAAAAGGGACATGACACGTATTTGTATTGTTGCCATTAAGGATAAAAATATGGGGTTTAATCATATTACTTGAGTTTACTTTGTCTACATCATGTCATTTTGCTTAAGGCGTTACTCTGTTTCGTACTTAATACCCTAGATGCATGATGGATAGCGGTCGATGGGTGGAGTAATAGTAGTAGATGCAGGCAGGAGTCGGTCTACTTGTCTCGGACGTGATGCCTATATACATGATCATTGCCATGAATCCTTCATAATTATTTGCTTTTCTATCAATTGCCCAACAGTAATTTGTTTACCCACCGTATGCTATGTGTTCGAGAGAGAAGCCTCTAGTGAAAACTATGGCCCCCGGGTCTTCCTTTATCATATATTAAAATCCAAAAATACCTTGCTGGAATTTATTTATTTTTATTTTATTTAGTATTTTACTTTATCTATCTATCACTATGAGAATTAATCCTTGCAAATAACCGCTAAGAGGATTGACAACCCTCTTATTTGCGTTGGGTGCAAGTGTTTGCTTTTGTGTGTGTAGGTGTTGCTAAAGGATTTTGACTGGTTCTCCGACTGGATTGATAACCTTGGTTCTTAACTGAGGGAAATACTTATCTCTACTATACTGTATCATCCTCTTCTCTTCGGGGAAATACCAACGCAGTCTACATGTAGCAATGAGTTATGTGCTACAATGTGCTAGAATGATGAGTTCTTATATGACTATGATGATGATGATGATGATGATGAGTTGTTATTATGATGATGATGATGCATGAGTTCTTATACGACTGACGATGATGATGATGAGGTGTTATTATGATCATGATGAGTGATTATATCGTTGGGTGGAAGAAACGCGGATTAGATTCAAGTGGATGGATCTAAAGTGACCAAAAGTTGGATTAGTCTTCGATTAGTCGTCCGACTAATCCAACTTTTGGTCACTTTGGATCCATCCACTAGAATCTAATCCACGTTTCTTCCACCCAATGACATAATAAATCATCATGATCATAATGATATAACAATCTCTGAATTGCTACTGTATCAAAATTTGTATAACCGTGTATAAATACAGTATAAAAAAATACAAACAAATAGCAGTAGTGCGGGGCAGAGGCCACGCTGCTACTATTTAGCAGTAGCGCGAGTCCATACCAACGCTACAGATAACAGAATTAGTAGTAGCGTGGGGTCAAACCTGTGCTACTGCTAAAAGTTAGCTGTAGCACCCTTGCAGTAGCGCGGGACCCCGCGCTACTGCTAGGCAAAAACCCCGCACTACTGCTAGGGTTTTCCCTAGTAGTGCGCTAACCGGACTGTCGGGAGTCCCGGAGGCATATTCTTCCCCCATATCTTCCCTATGTCCGGCTGCGCCGCTCGTCCGAGTGGTAAAGAGGGTGCTTCAGCCGAAGGGGAAGGGTGCTTCCGTGGAGCTCAGACGGGGGCCCACGATGGTCTGAGATAAAGAACTGAACAGGTCACCGGCTGTACAAGCCGGCGATGCGTCGGCAGTGGCCTTCCTGGGATCCAAGCGGCGGCGCCCTCTACTACTTGTAGACTGCGTTGGTATTTCCCCGAAGAGGAGAGGATGATGCAGTATAGTAGAGATAAGTATTTCCCTCAGTTAAGAACCAAGGTTATCAATCCAGTAGGAGAACCAAGCAATCCGTTAAGCGCACCTGCACACACACAAGAGCAAACACTTGCACCCAACACAAATAAGAGGGTTGTCAATCCTCTTAGCGGTTATTTGTAAGGCTTAAATCTTATAGAGATAAAGAGATAAACTAAAATACTAATAGAAATAAAAGTAAATAAATTACACCAAGGTATTTTTAGGTTTTTTATATATGATAAAGTAGACCTAGGGGCCATAGTTTTCACTAGAGGCTACTCTCTCGAACACATAGCATACGATGGGTAAACAAATTACTGTTGGGCGATTGATAGAAAAGCAAATAATTATGACAGATTCATGGCAATGATCATGTATATAGGCATCATGTCCGAGACAAGTAGACCGACTCCTGCCTGCATCTACTACTATTACTCCACCCATCGACCGCTATCCAGCATGCATCTAGGGTATTAAGTATGAAACAGAGTAACGCCTTAAGCAAGATGACATGATGTAGACAAAGTAAACTCAAGCAATATGATTAAACCCCATCTTTTTATCCTTAATGGCAACAATACAAATACGTGTCATGTCCCCTTCTATCACTGGGATTGAGCACCGCAAGATTGAACCCATCACAAAGCACCTCTCCTATTGCAAGACAAATCAATCTAGTAGGCCAAACCAAATCGATAGATCGGAGAGAAATACAAAGCTATAATAATCATGCATAAAAGAGTTCAGAGAAGACTCAAATATTTCTCATGAATAATTTGATCATAAACTCACAATTCATCGGATCCCATCAAAAACACCGCAGAAGAAGATTACATCGGATAGAACTCCAAGAACATCGAGGAGAACATGGTATTGAAGATCAAAGAGAGAGAAGAAGCCATCTAGCTACTTGTTATGGACCCGTAGGTCTATGGTAAACTACTCACACATCATCGGAAGGGCAGGCAGGTTGATGAAGAAGACCTCCGTAATCGATTCCCCCGCCGGCGGAGTACCGGAAAAGGCCTCCAGATGGGATCACGGAAGAACAGAGGCTTGCGACAGCGGAAAGGTTTTCTCTTCTGTCTCTTTGGTATATTGGGAATATTTTAGAATTTATAGCGCTGGAATTAGGTCAGGAGGAGCAATGAGGGGCCCATGAGCCTGGGGGGCACGCCCTCCAGGCTTGTCGCCTCCTCGTGGCTCTTCTGGTCTTCTCCCAAAGCTTCGTGGGTCTCTTCTGGTCTAGAAAAAATTAATCCAAAGTTTTTTTCTCGTTTCGACACTTTTTGATAATGATTTTCTGAAAAGGCAAAAATAAACAGAAAACAACAACTGGCACTGGGCACTGGGTTAATAGGTTAGTCCAAAAAATGATATATAATGGGATATAATTGCATATAAAACATCCAAGGTTGATACTATAATAGCATGGAACAATCAAAAATTATAGATACGTTGGAGACGTATCAAGCATCCCCAAGCTTAATTCCTGCTCGTCCTCGAGTAGGTAAATGATAAAAACAGAATTTTTGATATAGAATGCTACCTATCATGTTTCATCATGTAATCTATCTCTTACGGTATGAATAATAAGATCCGAATGATTCAAAGCAATAGTATATAATTTGATATAAAGACATCAATACTCATACTAATTAATAATCATATCTTTCAAAATAAAAATGCTAAAGAACGTTGTCCCTACAAAATCATATAATCCTGTTATGCTCCATCTTCTTAACACAAAGTATTTATCATGTACTACCCCGGTTTTAGCCAAGCAATTGGTTCATACTTTTTAACGTGCTTCAGCTTTTTCAACCCCCATGCAATACATGAGCGCAAGCCATGGATATAGCACTATGGGTGGAATAGAGTGTGGTGGTAGAGATAAATAAGAGAAGTCAAAAATAAAAAGATAGTCTCACATCAACGAGGCTAATCAACGGGTTATGGAGATGCCCATCAATTGATGTCAATGCGAGGAGTAGGGATTGCCATGCAACGGATGCACTAAGAGCTATAAGTGTATGAAAGCTCAACATGAAAACTAAGTGGGTGTGCATCCAACTTGCTTGCTCATGAAGACCTCGGGCATTTGAGGAAGCCCATTATCGGAATATACAAGCCAAGTTCTATAATGAAAATTCCCACTAGTATATGAAAGTGACAAAACAGGAGACTCTCTATATGAAAAACATGGTGCTACTCTGAAGCACAAGTGTGGAAAAAGGATAGTAACATTGCCCCTTCTCTCTTTTTCTCTCATTTTTTTTCATGGCTCTTTTTGGCCTCTTTTTTTTCATCCGGAGTCTCATCCCGACTTGTGGGGCAATCATGGTCTCCATCATCCTTTCCTCACTGGGACAATGCTCTAATAATGATGATCATTACACTTTTATTTACTTCCAACTCAATATTACAACTCGATACTAGAACAAAAATATGACTCTATATGAATGCCTCTAGCAGTGTACCAGGATGTGCAATGATGCTAGCGTAACATGTATAAAAATGATGACTGGTGGCTGAGCGACAAATACTATGTCAGCTATATGATCATGCAAAGCAATATGACAATGACGATGTGTGTCATAAAAAACGGAACGGTGGAAGTTGCATGGCAATATATCTCGGAATGGCTATGGAAATGCCATGATAGGTTGGTATGGTGGCTGTTTTGAGGAAGATATAAAGAGGCTTATGTGTGATAGAGCGTATCATATAACGGGGTTTGGATGCACCGGCGAAGTTCGCACCAACTCTCGATGTGAGAAAGGGCAATCCATGGTACCGAAGAGGCTAGCAAATTGCGGAAGGGTGAGAGTGCGTATAATCCATGGACTCACATTAGTCATAAAGAACTCACATACTTATTGCGAAAGTTTATTAGCCCTCGAAGCAAAGTACTACTACGCATGCCCCTAGGGGGGAGGTTGGTAGGAGTTAACCATCGCGCGCCCCCGACCGCCACACAAAGGAAGACAATCAATAATAAATCATGCTCCAACTTCTTAGCATAACGACAGATCATATGTGCATGCTTCGGGAATCATAAACCTTAACACCAATATTCTTACCAAATCATGAATAATGTGTGTCCCTCTCAAAAACGTGTGTTCAGCAAAGATGATTGTGACAAACTAAAAAGCAAACAAAAGAGAACAAACTATATCACAAGACGCTCCAAGTAAAACACATATCATGTGATGAATAAAAATATAGCTCCAAGTGAGTTACCGATAGATTGTAGACGAAAGAGGGGATGCCTTCTGGGGCATCCCCAAGCTTAGACACTTGAGTCTTCCTTGAATATTACCTTGGGGTGCCTTGGGCATCCCCAAGCTTAGGCTCTTGCCTCTCCTTAGTCCTTTATCCATCATAGTCTCACAAAAAACTTGAAAATTTCAGCACACAAAACTCAACAGAAACCTCGTGAGATCCGTTAGTATAACAAACAAATCTTAAACTTTAGGTATTTTTGTAAATTGATTCATATTTAATATTGACATAATGCTACTGTACTCCAACTTCTCCATGACTCATACCCCCCGATACGATCCATATATTCATCAAAACAAGCAATCTATGCAACAAAAACAGAATATGTCTAAAACAGAACAGTCTGTAAAGATCTATTTAAAATCCATACTTCTGTAACTCCAACAAATCTGAAAAATTAGGACATAAACAAGTCATAAACCAATACTGTGTAAAAATTTCAGATTTTTCTGACGCTCTAGTACAGAACTAAAATTCCAGCCCTGGACGCAAAACTTTCTGTTTAGCAAACAGCATCAATTATACCTATCATCAACATCATCCCAAAGGCATTACTTGGCACAAACACTAACTAAAACATAAAAATACAATCATAACAAAGGCTATAATTGTGTAAACACTCAAGAACAGAAAGTAAAAGCAAAATTTTATTGTATTCATTGGGTTGCCTCCCAACAAGCGCTATTGTTTTATGCCCCTAGCTAGGCATAATGTGTCGGTGTATAAAACATGGGTATTTTATACCCTGACTTATGCACAAACAGTAGCAGCCTCCTTGCCGACCAAGGCCTTGCCAGGAACCGCCAAGGCCAAGACTCCAAGTCCAGCCGAAGGAGCTACCAGAGAGAAGCCCAAGGCTAGGCACTCGACCAGTACCAAAGGTGAAGACACTCCTTGCCGGCAAGCATAAACCAACAAGGTGAAGACCCGGCAAGCTCCATGCCGGCAAGCTTATGCCAGCCCTCCAGCGCTCCACCTCGCCGCACAGGTGTTCGCTGATGCGTGAGGTGTCGACCGCGCAGGTTGGTTGGTGAGGCTCGTCGGGCACGTGTCAGCTCGCTGGGACAAGATTTTCCATTAATGACACCCGTCCAGGAGGCGTATCAAGATAATACGAGGTAGCTGGGCAAGCGGTGCAGAAACCTTGCCGGGACTGCCTCTCCACGCGACACCTAAGCGCTGCATTTAATGCCTTTGTCCTAAACTGGCAGAGTTAGGTATGATAGCACTGTTCACTATCTAGTCACGCTGTAATTACTATTTTGCCATTGTGGTAACCCCTTGGACTATAAAAGGAGGGCCAAGGCAACAGTTTAGAGGTTTCGGACCCCTTTTCAAACACAAGCACCTCTCGCGTAGCTGCTCTCTCCGCACCTTGCCGGGAGAAGCGCTCCTTGTACTGTGCTTCCACACCGCTAATACACCAAAAGCAGGAGTAGGGTTTTACGCTTCTCAGCGGCCCGAACCTGGGTAAAATCCCTCGCGTTCCATTGTTCATGCTCTTCGTGCGCGCCGATCCTCCCCGCCGAACCACAAAGGGGCTGCATGGCCCCATAGATGGTCGTACCCCGACATCTTTGGCATGCCAGGTAGGGGCAGAGAGGCGCTTGTGTGAACCTTGATCAACGGACTGCGCGTCTTCTTCATCTGCATCATCAACTTCATCACCGTCCTCCTCGTCATCGATGGCGCCCAAGAAGAAGGGCATCACGATGACGGCCACGTCGCACGCGTCCGCGGGCGGCGCTGGCGGCGCAGCCAATGCGGGCGGTGCGGGCACTGCGGCCGGCAAGACCAGCGCGGGCGGTGCGGTCATTAGGCCTACCGCGACCGACACAAGGGACGGTCACGAGGCCACGACAGCACAGGCGGAGAAGGCGGACCCCTTCCTCCTCCTCCTCCTCGCCGCGACGATGAACGCAGCCACCAGAGCGGCAACGCCCGGGCTGGCGCGAGCCGAGACCCCACTGCAGCGACGTCCAAGGACGCTGCTTCAGGACGAACGCCGCGCCCCTCACACGACGGGCGCGGTATGACCCCGAGCGGCGCCAACGAATCTGGGCAGTGGCGACCTCACGGCAAGACGCCCGTGGACCAAGCCCCAGGTCCTCAGGCACCGCCTCCGTCACGGCGACCCGCTGCTGATCATGTGCCGCAGCAGCAGAGCCGCGATGGCGCTCCTACTGGCTCTGCCAGGAGTAAAGCGACGTCGCGCTCTTCGCTCCCAGCCATGCCAGCCACAGCGGCAGAAGCAATGGCGCGGGCTTAGATGTTACTGAACTTCCCTCCGGTAGCAGAGAAGATGGACGAGTGGAGAGCCACCATCCAGAGCTTGATTGGATTTGCCGAAGCCAGTAAATCACAGCAAGCAGAGCCTTCACGGCGTCCGCGACCGGTGCCGGCATCTCCAGCTGGTGGCCGCGCTGACGGAACTACACAAACGGTGCAGTCTCCGCCACGGCAACAGCTACAACAGCAACAACGCCAACAGCCGCGACAAGCCCAGCAATCTTTTGGGCCCGACGAGATGTCGATCGCGTCTTCGGATCCACGAGCGCGACGAGATCAGCGACAAGTACTGCAAGACAGGCGAGCTGAGGACGCCCGCACCACCATCGAACGGCGCCGCGAGACACGGCGTCAATCCGACGGGCGTAACGGCCCCGTCGCTGATGAGCCTGCGCCAGGGGTTGGCGGATACCTACCTTACGAGGTTGGGTGTCCTGCCTTCACTCGTGAGCTGCGGCAAGTCCGGTGGCCGTCCGTTCGAGCCTTCAAGCCAGAAGTGCCGGAAAAATATGACGGCAAGCTAAACCCGGAAGAGTTTCTGGGCATTTATACGATTGCCGTACAAGCTGCCGGAGGAAGAGATGAGAAAATCCTCGCCAACTACTTTCCGTTGGCACTGAAACCCAACGTGAGGTCTTGGCTGATGAACTTGCCGGAGAACTCCATCTCTTCGTGGTCAGACCTCTGCAACGAGTTCGTTGGTGCCTTTACCGGAGGCCACAAGACTCCTGGACAGCCCAGCGACCTGCAGGTGATCCCACAAAGATACGGTGAAACCTTGCGAAAGTACATCCAGAGATTCAGCCATGTGCACCACAACATTCCAGACGTGCACCCCGCAGCCGTGATTGCCGCCTTTCACACGAATGTGCGCAATCGGAGGATGCGGGAGAAAATGAACGTCAAATTGCCCAAAACCGTCAACAAGCTCTACACGATGGAAGATAAGTGTGCGCGTTCCGAGGAAGGGAGAAGGCTTCCCGGGGAGGACGCTGGCGCCGAGGTGGATTCTGAGGACGATGATGCTGCCACCTCGGGGAAGAAGGGCCGAAAGCGCAACAGGAAGCGCAAGGGAAAAACTGTGATGGCCGTCGAAGGTTCCGGCAACTCTGAGCCCGCCAAGAAAGCCAAAACAGAGGGTCCCGGCAAGGAGGCAGCTGCATGCGCCGCTTGTCGGGAGGCGGCGGCAAATGAGAAGGCCGGCAGACCCGATGGACCGTACTGCAAGATCCACCGCACCAAGGGCCATGATCTCCAAGAGTGCCGACAAGTCGAGCACCTTGTCGAGAAGCAGAAGGCTGAATACGAGAAGCGCGACAAAGAAAAGGGTCAAGATGGTGCTGATGGGTCCGGCAAGAAAGGCCGCGGTGGTCGAGGGGGCCGCCGCGGCAAGGCCAAGCAGCAGAAGGAGAAGCCTGCTAGGGGCCGTGAAAAGAAAGAGGGAGATGATGGAAGTGAAGAAGAAGAGGATGACGATGGGACCAGCGAGCAAGAATTCCAGAAGGCGACTGACGCCATGTGCGTTGACGGAGGCACATCTTTGCACTCATCCCACCGCCAACTTAAGCGGTGGGCTCGTGAAGTTAACACGGCAGAGCCGGCAATGGGCTCTCAAAAACCACTCAAATGGTCGCACACGCCTATCATCTTTGATGCTGAGGACCACCCTGATCGCATAACAGCGGTCGGGTACTTGCCATTGTTGGTCTCGTCAACAGTTCGCAACCTCCAGGTAACAAAGATGTTAGCTGACGGTGGGGCCGGCCTGAACCTGATCTCTCCGGAAGTTATCAAGAGGCTGCAGATCCCCGATGAGGAACTCGAGAAAACGGGCACGTTTCAGGGAATAAACCCGGGAAGAAGCCAGCCCAAGGGAAAGATCACGTTGCCGCTGACGTTTGGTGGGGAACTGAATTACAGGATGGAAAAGATTGTCTTTGATGTCGTCAAGACCCCCCTACCGTATAATGGAATTCTTGGCCGCCCAGCCTTGGCAAAATTCATGGCGCTGTTTCACTACGCTTATAACTCACTAAAGATGCCAGGGCCGATGGGTGTCATTTCCATCAACTCCGACAAGAAAGATGCAGTCATTTGCGTCGACAAGATGTACAGGGACGCGGTTGCAGCAGAGGCGGCCAAGGCGCCAGCTCCCGCCAAGAAGAAAGAAAAGAAGAACTCCGGCAAGACCTCTAGCAAGGATTCCGGGAAGCGCACCTCTTCGGAGTGCTGCGCACCCGTTGAAGACTTGCCGGAATGCTCTGCCAGTAAGAGATCCAAACCCACTGCACCGGCAACCAAGAAGGTGTCGGCGAGGGAGGACGGCGCTGACGGTACCTTCACCATCAGCGCCACTCTTGACAGCAAATAGGAAAGCGCGCTCGTTGCCTTCCTGCGGGCGAATGTCGATGTGTTCGCGTGGCGACCGTCTGACATCCCCGGCGTTCCCAGGGAGGTAATTGAGCACCACCTTGCCGTTTGTCCCCACGCTCGGCCCGTCAAACAGAAAGTCCGGAAGCAAGCTTTGGAGTAACAACAGTTCATTGCCGAAGAAATCAAGAAACTCGAAGCAGCAGGCCTGGTCATAGGAGTGTTACATCCCACGTGGTTGGCGAATCCAGTGCTGGTGCGCAAGGCAAACGGGAAGTGGAGACTTTGTATAAACTACACTGATATCAACAAAGCTTGTCCAAAAGATCCTTTCCCTTTGCCACGCATCGATCAAATTGTGGACTCCACCTCTGGCTGTGATCTGCTCTCCTTCCTTGATGCATATTCCGGATACCATCAGATATTCATGGCCAAGGAGGACGAGGAGAAAACCGCATTCATTACTCCATGTGGCACGTACTACTTCGTGCGTATGCCTTTCAGATTAAAGAGTGCCGGTTCCACATTTGCAAGTGCAGTCCAGATTGGTTTCGAGCCCCAGCTGCATAGGAATGTAGAAGCCTACATGGATGATATAGTGGTCAAAACCAAGGACAAATCAACCCTCATTCAAGACTTGGAAGAGACGTTTGCAAACCTGCGCAAGATTAACCTAAAGCTCAACCCCGAGAAGTGTGTGTTTGGCATCCCGTCTGGCAAGCTTCTCAGATTCTTTGTATCTTAGCGGGGAATTGAGGCAAATCCCGACAAGATCAAGGCAATTGAGCAGATTCAAGCACCAAAAAGCGTCAAGGATGTGCAGCGTCTTGCCGGTTGTGTTGCTGCTTTGAGTAGGTTCATTTCAAAATCTGCCGAGCGTGCCTTGCCATTCTTCAAAATTTTGAAAAAGGCAGGTCCAATGAAATGGACTCCGGAAGCGGAGGCCACGCTGCAAGACTTGAAGGGATACCTCTCCTCTGCGCCGACACTAGTTGCGCCTAGACCACAAGAGCCGTTGCTGCTATACATAGCGGCAACGAATCAACTGGCCAGTGCTGCATTAGTGGTACAGAGGGAAATCAATGACGACGGAGCAACCGAGGAAAGCCCATCTGGTGACAAGCCGGAATCTTCACCGGCAAGGTCTGATACCGACAAGGCAGATACAGCGCAAGTAGATGGAGCTGATCAGCAGGTGGTGCCAAAGAAGAAAACGGTGCAGCGACCGGTGTATTTCGTTAGTTCCCTCCTACAGGGGGCTAGATTGAGATACTCTGGAGTGCAGAAGTTGCTTTTCGGCCTCCTTATGGCCTCAAGGAAGCTGTGTCACTACTTCCAAGCACACGAGATCACCGTTGTCACTCGCTTCCCGCTGCAACGGATCTTGAGAAATCCAGAGGCAACCGGCAGGGTAGTGGAGTGGGCGTTGGAGTTATCAAGCTTTGCACTCAAGTTTGAAAGCACTTCAACAATCCAGAGCAGAGCCTTGGCAGAGTTCATTGCTGAATGGACACCAACACAAGACGAAGAGATTCAAGAAACGGCTCTCCCCGGCAAGGAAACAGCGAAAGAATGGGTTATGTACTTCGATGGTGCCTTTTCGCTGCAAGGCGCCGGTGCCGGAGTGCTGCTTGTCGCACCCACCGGGGAGCACCTCAAGTACGTGGTCCAAATGCACTTTCCCGGGGAGCAGCCTACAAACAACACTGCTGAGTACGAAGGGCTCCTTGCCGGTCTTCGGATCGCAGTGGACCTTGGAATCAAGAAATTGATCATCCGCGGTGACTCGCAGCTTGTTGTGAAGCAAGTGAATAAGGATTACCAAAGCCCATTGATGAGAGCATATGTGGAAGAAGTGAGGAAATTGGAGGAACACTTTGACGGTCTGCTAACAGAACACATCCCTCGTGCGGAAAACAGCATTGCTGATAGCCTGTCAAAGTGTGCCGTGCGAAAGCTTCCCGTGGAACCGGGAACCTTTGTGCTCCATGTGAATCAACCCACAGTTACTCCATCAATGCAGGCCAGTAAGAGAAGAAAGTTGAGTACCGGCAAGTACTTTCCTGCGGAGCTCCCAGAAGCCACCGGCAACGACGCTGCCGGGAACAACGACACGGCTGGTGGTGAGCAGCGGCTTAGCGCGGGACCACAGGTTCTTGCCACGGAAGCAAGCACTCCCATGACCGAAGAGAAGCCTTTGGCCCTTGTCGTCGAGCCACAGGCTCCGGCATGGGCACAACAGATAGTTTGTTTCCTTCAAACAGGAGAACTTCCCGATGAGCAAGAGGAAGCTGAGAAAGTAGCCCGCCAGTCAAGTATGTATCAGTTTGTGGATAGCATCCTATACAGAAAACGACCAAACGGTGTAAAATTGAAGTGTATCTGCCGGGAAGACGGGCTAGAACTATTGGCGGAGATACATGGAGGCATATGTGGCTCTCACATAGGACCAAGGGCACTTGCCGGCAAAGCTTTCCGGCAAGGCTTCTATTGGCCCACCGCCCTCCAGGATGCGACTGAGCTAGTAACCAAGTGTGAAGCGTGCCAGTTCCATTCAAAGAATGTACGTCAACCAGCTCAAGCTCTCCAAACGATCCCTCTCTCCTGGCCCTTTTCGGTCTGGGGGCTCGATATCTTGGGCCCTTTTCCCCGCGCTGCCGGGGGCTTCGAATACTTGTACATCGCTGTCGACAAGTTCGCGAAGTGGCCAGAAGTGGAGCCAGTGAGGAAGGTGACAGGGCAATCAGCCGTCAAGTTCTTCAAAGGATTAGTTTGCCGTTTCGGGGTTCCTAACAGGATCATCACTGACAATGGCACGCAATTCACGAGCCGCACCTTCATGCAGTACATTCAAGACCTTGGCAGCAAAATCTGTTTTGCATCTGTCGCTCACTCGAGAAGCAACGGCCAAGCAGAAAGGATGAATGATGAAGTGCTGCGTGGTCTCAAGACAAGAACTTTCGACAAGCTGCGCAAGTGCGGAAAGCGCTGGGTTGATGAGTTGCCGGCGGTTCTTTGGTCAGTCAGGACGACACCAAATTGAGCTACCGGCCAGACACCCTTCTCCCTAATCTATGGTGCAGAGGCGGTGCTTCCCACGGAACTCAAATATGGGTCACCTCGAGTACTCGCTTATGATGAAGCTAAGCAAGGGCAACTGCGGCAAGCCGACGCGTTGCTCCTTGAGGAAGATCGTCTTCGGGCGGCTGTGTGAGCTGCACGCTACCAGCAAGCCTTGCGCCACTACCATAGCCGCAAAGTGCGTGCCCAGAGCCTTGAGGAAGGCGACCTGGTTCTTTGGCCCGCCCAATCCGCCAAAGGATCAAACAAGTTAACGCCGAAGTGGGAAGGCCCTTACCGGGTAGTACGAGTCACCAGGCCTGGCGCAGTCCGGCTGGAGACCGAAGATGGCACCCCAGTGCAAAACTCATGGAATATTGAGCATCTTCGCAAGTTCTACCCGTGAGGCGCAGTTGCCAGGACATCTCTCGGCAACCCCTTTTGTACAAGCCTTGTCGGCAAGACATGTAACCCTTCGTACAAAGCCAGACGCAGAACCTGTGCATAATAAAGCTAAGTGCTTCGCGACTCCTCAGACATGTTCATTTACATATCGATGCATATGATGTTGTGATGTACACTTTGGTTTGTATGAGATAGCTAACGAGCGGTCAAGGTTCCCAAAACTCTCTTTTCTCTTCTGCCTTTTTCTTAAAAGGACAAGGGAATCCCTCGCGCGCAAGTTTCCCGGGAGGAGTGGAGATGGGTACCATTTCTAAATGACGTTCAAGCGATCATTTCATGCAACAAGAAAAACGACGCAGAGAAACGCTAAGTTGGAAGATTTTAAAAAATTTCCTTAGTTACATTCGCGTTCTCCCTTGAACGATTTTACACTTTGTATGAGAAACCTGCACGCGAAAGGAACCTTGTCGCGATCTGTCTGCGCTCTAGCTTGCCTAGAGTCCGTTCGGCAAGCCTAGCAGCTGCGTCCTGTCCCGGCAAGCCACCTTGCCGGCAGTGGCACTTCCAGCAGGCTGCTAAGGACCCATTCCTCAAAGCGCTCGCGGCAAGTGTGCGCACCGGCAAGCTTCCGACAAGTGTAGGGAACACGATCATGCAAAGACAAATGAAACAAGGGAAACGGCGCGCATACGTTCAGGCAGCATAAGTTATATTACACCACAGGAATAGCGCAGGGCTAACAAGAGATTAAATGTATCATGTACATGGCAGCTCAGTGGTGGATGTGGCGGCAAGCTCAGTCTCGGCGGTTGCCCTGAACCCTGGGGATTTGGAGAACCAGGTCGGCGAGAGGGGCGGCAACCCTATCGGCAGCGGTGACGTCCGCGCTATCAGGCAACCTCCTGAAGACCCCGAAGAGATCAAGGAAAGGATTGTGATGAGCAAGCTTAAGCAGCACCCTGTACACAACCTCGCGCGCAAATTTCTGGGATTCATCGGCGAACGAAGCAGATCTGTCTTCGTGATGAGTCTTCAAGGCGTCGACGAGGCCCTTGAAGAACATGGTCAGACGGACGCTGGTGGCCTCCTTGTCATTAACAGTGAAGCCCCAGCTCTTCATGTCCATCACGGCCATCTGGGAGCTGATGCGCTCGGCGGCATCAACAAGCCTGCCGGTCCAAAGGGAGAGGTTCTCATGCAGTTGGGCGTAGTTGTTTTCAGCCTCCTTCTTCGAGGCCTCCTCCCTCTCCAGCTTCTTCGTCAAGACCCTCTCCCTCTCCTTGGCGGATTCCGAAGCTGCTACTACAGTGGCTAGTTGGGATTTCAGATATTCGATCGCCTTGGCGGCAGCGTCGAGTTCTTGGTTCTTGGATGACAGCTGCGCCTGCAAATCTCCTAAAATACGGGCTGCCTTCAGCGCTTCATCCATGAGAGCCTCGACCTCTTTGCTGCTGCCGACGAGTTCCTCCCTCAGTTTGGCCACCTGGGATTCCAGTTCTGCCTTGGCGGAGTTAGCAGCAGCAACTTTGTCAGCAGCCTCCTTGAGCTTGGCGGCGTTCTCCAAAGCCTGGGCTTCGATGGATTTCTTGTGCCCATCTTCCGGCTCTTGGGTCCACTGCTTAAGGAGCGCTTCAATTTCATCGTCCTTGCCGCGAAGAGTGGCGGCAACGGCTCCTTCCCGTGCGGCAAGATCTTTTTTCCTTGGCGTTTAGCCGAGTTTCGCGCTCCGTCAGCTTGCCGTCACGGGTCGCTGCTGTTTCGGCGGCAGCATTGAGGTTGCGGGCCTGTTGATTGTACCACGTGCGTAGCTCGTTCGCCTTCTCCCTCAGCTTCTAGTCGACCAAATCTGCAGCTTTGCGCTCCTCATGCACCTTGTCCCACCTCCGGCTGTACCGCTCCTGGACGCCCTTGAACCCGACATCCATGATTTCCATGAAGGCAAGGTCTTCGGCGTTGTTGGCCGCGTCAGTGGACTCGTCATTTCTTTGGACTAAGGGAAGCAAAATCCGAGCTATCTCTTCATCAAGACTTGGTCCCGCGGTGCCGGAAGGACTAGGGCTCCAGACCCGTATTGGGGAGCGACCAGCGCCAAGTCGCTTGACAGGGCTTGCAGGGTCGACACCACCAATTGGCTGCCGGAGGACGGCACATCGGTATTGGCGGGCGCCTTCTTTGCATCCACCCTGACGGGGTTAGGCACGCTGCCAGTGGGTTTCTCGGACCCGTCGGGAAGCGTTCCAGCCTCCTCGGCGGCCCACGCTAGGCCCTCTTCAGTGGCGACCTTGGCGGCCTCCTCAGCAGCGTCCCTTGCAATGTTAGCCACCTCCACAAGGACTTCACCTTTGTCGGGAGAGGCTTGAGCTGTAGATTAAGGCGGAGGCAAGGGCAAGATAGGATTCAGAATAATGAGTCAAGTTCCAGAAAACAAAAAAAAGAGAGAGAATAGATAAAGAAGAAATGTTCCATGGAAAGTGCCCAAGGACAAGAGGATTACCCGTTGGCGTCTGTTCAGGACGGACGTCCCCTCCCCCGGCAGCTTGCGTCACCGGCGTGCGGTCATCTCCGGCCCCGCTTGTCGGGATGGTCTCTGCGTGGATAGGCTCATCGATGGAGGCCCTTGTCGGAGAGGTACTCTCCGGAACGCTGGTTGACGGGGGGACCACAGCGGAGTCCACCTCTTGGCGATCTTCTTCTTGACGGGGCTCCCCCGCTTCTTCGTCAAGCTCGAGGGGAGGAACTTCAGTACCGGCGCCGGTGGGCGAGATTTGCTCCACATCCTCACGCCGGGGGCTAGGATGGGGGATGATGACGATGGTTTCGGCCGTCACAACCCCCTGCTCAACGCTCGCCGCGGGACCTTGTGTTGCTGCGGGCCTGGCCCACTTCGACCGGTGCACGAGCGGCTCTGGGTCCCTGTCAAGATGGAAGAAATCGAGTTAGAACGACAGCAGGATAGAATTGGAGCTTGCCAGAGATGAGCTAAATCCCTTACTCCTCTTCCTCCTCGGACGCGCCGAAGATGTCGAAGTCATACATCACTGGCGGAGGCGACTCCCTTGCCCTCTTGAGCGCCGGGGGAGGAGAACCTGTCGGGTTGGCGGGCTCGACTTCCTTGACAACCTCTTGCCGGGAAGACGAGGGCTGAGTTCAGGGACGCCGGGACGATTGCCGCCGAACCTCTTCCTGGCGGCCGGTCTTGGTGGTCGTCTTCTTCACCGTAGGACCGGCCACCGGCGAAGGAGGACGCACCGGCTCTTGGCTAACCGCTCTCCGAAGGCGGCGCCTCCTCTTCGGGGCTCGAGGGCCATCCTCGTCTTCGGGCTCTTCGACGACCTCAGATCCGGCAGCCTCGGGCCCGGCAACGTCGGTCCCGACAACCTCGGCCTCAGTGGCCTCTTCCTCGACGGGCTCCTCTTCTTGTCCCTCGGTGGCCTCTTCCTCGGAGTGCTCATCCTCCTCGTCCTTGGCTGCCGTAGCTCCAGAACCGCTCGCCGCGTTGATCCTCGCGATCTCCTCGGCCTTGCTTGTAATGTACGCCAGCTCCTCTGCAGTGGTAGCCCGGATGAGGTCCGTCTCCTTCCGGGAAGCGACCTCCCTCAAGTTGGAGGCCCACTCCATTTCAAACTCCAGGGAGGGCAGAACCCAGTCTGCCTTTACTCCGTGAGCGTCGCAGTCCGGCATCGCCGCCAAGATGGAGTCCTTGGCGGAATTGATATGCAGCGGGATGATTTTGTCCGGCAAGTGGAACGTGCCGGTTCTCCGAAACAACGCTTCACAGAGGTTGGCGTGCTCCATAACCGACAAGTTGTTGCCGCGATCGGGGTACAATCTCATGATGTCGACGGCGTTCTGGTACTCCCAGGCAAACCTCCCCCTCTTCTGCAACGGCGCTATGCGTCGCCGGAGGAAATCGGCGCCAACCATCTCTATGGTCAACTTGGCGGCCCTGAGACGGGCGATCCCGTTCAGTGCCGGACGGAGCTTGGCGTCTGTGGCACCTATGCTGCTCCAGTTCTAGCCGCGCCCAACCTTCATGGTGCGCGGTATGCAGAATTGGGGAAAGTCCTTCTCCTGGATCCAGCACCACTCGGCCCTCCACTCTTCCCATTTGAGGTGAAGCTTCCCGGGAAGGTACTCGCCCTTCATCTTCGCCCTGGGAATCCAAGCAATGCTGCCGGAAAGAGATTTATCTTCGATCCGGGGAATGAAGAAATGCCGGAACAAATCCACATTGGGCGCCACTCCGACGAAATTCTCGCACAGATGGGCGAAGACCGCCATGCAGGTCATGGCATTCGGAGTGAAGTCCAGCAGTCTGAACCCGTAACTAAACATCATCGCACTGAAGAAATCTGAGTAGGGAGGGACCAAACCGCAATAGAAGTACGCGCAGAAAAATAGAATCTGCGGGGTCTTTGTCGCCTTCAGGGAGCACTACGGGCGCCTTGCGATCCTTGGTGTCTCTCGCCCACATATACGCGTTCCTCCTGATTAGCTCGTTGGCATCCAAGGAGCACGGCGAGAAGATTGCATTTTCCCTCCGTCACTTTTCCAACTCCTCCAGTGCCTTCTTCTTCTCCTCCGCCTTGGGATCGAGCGGCTTGGCGGGCTTCTTCTTCCCCGCTGCGTCGGCTCTCTTGGGCGCCATCAGGGGTCGAAGGGGAAGAAGGCGGTCGATTGGGGATGCGAAGCGGCGGCGGCGGCGGAAGCAGTTCTAGCTTAAGGAGGAAGATGAAGCAGGGGAAAGCAGGGGCGAATGAGCCGCGCCTCCTCACGTTTGCCTTTTTTATGGGGAAGGCGCGGGGGGGGGGAGGGCTGGCTCTTCACTGTTTTGCCCCAGCCACGTCCTTACGCAGGCGCACTACCGCAAAATAACCGCAACAGTCCAAATCCCCACGACCCGCATTAAATGCGTGGATTGGACGTGCGTCAGGATAATCATCATGACCAAAATTGTAATAGCAGTTTCCCGCGTGTCTGTGCATTACTTGGGCCTAGCCCAACGACGCTTCGGACGCGCGTATGGCCCAGGCCCGGGGGCTCCTGTCGGTGTATAAAACATGGGTATTTTATACCCTGACTTATGCACAGACAGTAGCAGCCTCCTTGCCGGCCAAGGCCTTGCCAGGAACCGCCAAGGCCAAGACTCCAAGTCCAGCCGAAGGAGCTACCAGAGAGAAGCCCAAGGCTAGGCACTCGACCAGTACCAAAGGTGAAGACACTCCTTGCCGGCAAGCATAAACCGGCAAGGTGAAGACCCGGCAAGCTCCATGCCGGCAAGCTTATGCCAGCCCTTCAGCGCTCCACCTCGCCGCACAGGTGTTCGTTGATGCGTGAGGTGTCGACCGCGCAGGTTGGTTGGTGAGGCTCGTCGGGCACGTGTCAGCTCGCTGGGACAAGATTTGCCTCTAATGACACCCGTCCAGGAGGCGTGTCAAGATAATACGAGGTAGCTGGGCAAGCGGTGCAGAAACCTTGCCGTGACTGCCTCTCCACGCGACACCTAAGCGCTGCATTTAATGCCTTTGTCCTAAACTGGTAGAGTTAGGTATGATAGCACTGTTCACTATCTAGTCACGATGTAATTACTGTTTTGCCACTGTGGTAACCCCTTGGACTATAAAAGGAGGGCCAAGGCAACAGTTTAGAGGATTCGGACCCCTTTTCAAACACAAGCACCTCTCGCGTAGCTGCTCTCTCCGCACCTTGCTGGGAGAAGCGCTCCTTGTACTGTGCTTCCACACCGCTAATACACCAAAAGCAGGAGTAGGGTTTTACGCTTCTCAGCGGCCCGAACCTGGGTAAAATCCCTCGCGTTCCATTGTTCATGCTCTTCGTGAGCGCCGATCCTCCCCGCTGAACCACAAAGGGGCTGCATGGCCCCATAGATGGTCGTACCCCGACATAATGCATAGTTTCAAGTGTTGTCATCCTTCATATTAATTCCATAGGTGGCCCTCATAATAGATTCATAAGGTGCCTTAATTCTCTTTCTAGGGAAGTGTTCCATCCCTTTCTTTAGTGGAAATTGAAATCTTATATTACCTTCTTTCATATCAATAATAGCACCTATTGTTCATAGAAAAGGCCTACCAAGTATTATGGGGCAAGAAGGATTGCATTCAATGTCAAGAACAATAAAGTCCATGGGCACATAATTTCTATTTGCAAGAATAAGCACATCATTTATTCTACCCAATGGCTTTTTAATAGTGGAATCCGCAAGATGCAAATTAAGGGAACAAGGATCCATGTCGGTGAGACCTAGCACATCACACAAAGACTTTGGTATAGTGGAAACGCTAGCACCAAGATCACATAGGGCATTACATTCATAATCCTTAATTTTAACTTTAATAGTAAGTTCCCATTCATATTGTAATTTTTCTAGGAATTGATACTTCCAACTCAAGTTTCTCTTCTTGCGCTTTCATCATGGCTTCTACAATATGTTTAGTGAAAGCTTTATTTTGTTCATATGCATTTGGTGAATTAATCATGGATTGCAACAAGGAAATACACTCAATTAAAGAACAACTATCATAATTAAAGTCCTTGTAATCCAAAGTAGTGTGTGCATTACTATTTAAAGTTTTAACCTCTCCAAACCCACTTTATTTTTCATTCTTATCATTAAGATTATCACCCTCCAAGCAAGTGGGACTCCTTCTATCTAAAGTTGACTCTTCTTTAGTCCCTTTTTCATCAAGTTTTATGTTACTAAATAATGATTCAATAGGGGTGACACCAATTATTTTAATATCTTCATCATTACTATGATAGAAACCGGGTGGAATCGCTTTTTCTAGAAATTCTCGCTTAGCTCTCAACCTAGCGGTCCTTCCTTTACTTTCATTAATGGAGACATAGATAGTTTTAATAGACTCATTTATATCATGCTTGGCTGGCAAAATTTAAGTTTTGAGATTTTCCACATCATGATCAATTGTATCCATGTTCCTAGCCAATTCATCAACTCTATTCAATTTTTCTTCTATCATAGCATTGAAATTCTTTTGCGAATTAATAAATTCTTTAATATTACTTTCAAGACCAGAGGGCATCCTATTATTATTATTATAAGAATGACCATAAGGATTGCCATAATTATTAGAGGAATTTCCAGGAAACGGTCTAGGATTGAAATTACCCCTATAAGCATTGTTATTGAAATTATTTCTAGAGACAAAATTCACGTCAATAGCATCATTATTTTGCTCAATAAAAGTAGATAATGGCACATCATTAGGATCAATTTGAGCATTTTTACTAGCAACCAATTTCATAAGAGCATCCATCTTATCACTCAAAGTATTAATTTCTTCGACAGAATTTACCTTCTTACCAGTTGGAGTTCGTTAAGTGTGCCATTGAGAATAATTTGTCATGATATTATCAAGGAGTTTTGTAGCTTCTCCCAATGTAATTTCCATAAAAGTACCACCTGCGGCAGAGTCTAGCAAATTTCTAGAGACAAAGTTTAGTCTCGCATAAATTTTTTGTATGATCATCCATAAATTTAAGCCATGAGTTGGGCAAATTCTTATCATTAATTTCATTCTCTCCCAAGATTGTGCAACATGTGTTCATGCTCAAGTTGCTTAAAATTCATAATTTGATTTCTTAGAGAAATAAGCTTAGCGGGAGGAAAATACTTGCTAATAAAAGCATCCTTACACTTATCCCAAGAATCAATACTATTTCTAGGCAAGGACGAAAACCAAGTTTTAGCACGCTCTCATAGTGAGAACGGAAATAATTTTAGTTTGACAATATCACTACCACACCTTTTTTCTTTTGCATATCACAAAGCTCAACAAGAGTATTTAGATGGGATGCAGCATCTTCATTAGGACTAACAGAAAATTGTTCTTTCATAACAAGATTAAGCAAAGCAGCACTAATGTCACACGACTCCGCACTAGTGGCTGGAGGAGCAATAGGAGTAATAAAATCATTATTATTAGTATTGGAAAAGTCACACAATTTTGTATTTTCTTGAGACATCATGACAAAGCAAGCAAACTAGCAAACAAGCAAATAAAAAATATTTTTGTGTTTTTGTAAAAAAAATTAGAAGTGGGGGAGATAAAAACTAGAGGCAAATGCAAATAAAAGGCAAATAAAATAAATGCAAGTGGGTGATAGTTTGTGCGAAGGTACTTGGTAATTTTCATGATGTCTCCCCGGCAACTGCACCAGAAATTCTTCCTGCTACTTGTAGACTGCGTTGGTATTTCCCCGAATAGGAGAGGATGATGCAGTATAGTAGAGATAAGTATTTCCCTCAGTTAAGAACCAAGGTTATCAATCCAGTAGGAGAAACAAGCAAAATTCCATTAAGCGCACCTGCACACACAAGAGCAAACACTTGCACCCAACGCAAATAAGAGGGTTGTCAATCCTCTTAGCGGTTATTTGCAAAACAGAAAATGTGAAAAACGAAACAAAACAGAAAATAGGTTGGAGTTTCCCACGCGCGTGTGCCGGCCCAACTGGCTGTTCCCTTCAGCGACTCAGTGGCTCCTCTCGCGTAACGCGAGAAATAGTCGCGCCCTTTGCTCAACCCCTCCCCTCCTTGCCCACAACATCTTACGCGCGTTATAGGACGTCCGGGATTAGGCCAAGAGGAGCTCAAAAACCAATATGACGCAATAAGCATCCTATTGTTGACCAATCCCACAGGTGCGCACTCATGTGTCCGGCCCAGTTAACTGCTAAAGTTTTGATTTTCCTGGTTTACAAAACCTTCTGGAAGGTGCTTGTATGTTTTTTCTTCTATTGTTGTATTTATCCGTTTTCTTTTTTTTCCTTTTCTTTTCTTTTGTACAATTTAATTTTCATAAAATGTTCACCTTTTTAGAAAAATGTTCCAACATTTCAAAAATGTTCACAAATCTTTCCTTGTAAAAAAACTAAAAATGTTCACATTGATTTATAAGAATGTTCAATTTTTTTTAAATGATTGTATTTTAAAATAAATATATAAATGTTCTTGGTTTTTTCAAAACCAAATGAAAAACCCAGTAAAAACAAATAAACCAGAGAAAGCCAAAAAACACTAGAGAAACCAACAATGCTTTGCGACCATGCACAACCCTAAATTGGTCGGCCAGTTGTGGCCTCTATGCGAAAGGGAGACATCTTGTTACATTCTATAAATCCTACTAAGCACTTAAAGTGCCATATACTCCGATATTGGTAAAAGGTACACACCCCTCCACATGTTCAGTTTCTTTAGTGGGCGGGCCCATGTAGGCATTTTTAACCTATTTTGCGACGCTTCTAGGCCCATGTACGCATTTTTAACCTATTTTGCGAAGCTTCCAGAAGCTCTTTGTCAGGATTTTTTCTTTTTCTATTACGTGTTTTCTTACTCGAGTTTTATCTAGATTTTTTTGTTTTTTTTTTCTTTTTTCTTCATTTGTTTCTTGCTAACTATGAATAAATTTTCAAATATGTTACCATTTTAAAAATTAATGTCAATTTTTGAAATTTCATTACTATTGATTAATTGACAAATAGTTTTTAAATTTGCGAAGGTTTTTCTAATTCGTGATCATTTCCAAAATTCATCAACATTTTTCCAAATTTGTGGACACATCTTAAATTTGTGAATATATACAATTTTTTTTAAAGTTTTTTAAAAATCCACAAATATTTTATGAATGTGCGATTTTGTTTAAAAAAACTATAGTCGGTTTTTCCACGAGCTAGATGCATATTTTTCACTAAAGTGAGTGAAAGAATAGAAACGAACGAATCAATCGAACTGGTAAGTCTAGCAGCTAGTGCTAGATAAAACCTGCGGGTGAAAAATAAACTTCTTTCAATTAACTTTCGGCTACATTCGTTTGCGCCTCGCCCGGCGAGGTTTGAGGCCCAAACCGGTGAGTCCAAGGGGATTACCCTGGCCGAATGCAATTTGGTGCTTAACGCGTCAAGTATAGTGCAATTCGTATGCAGTGCCCATATTTTAGCCTCTTCCTTCATCGGTTTGATAAACTTCAAAAAGGTTCTAAAC
Organism: Elymus sibiricus; assembly: GCA_039707655.1. NCBI lineage: Eukaryota > Viridiplantae > Streptophyta > Magnoliopsida > Poales > Poaceae > Elymus > Elymus sibiricus. The sequence continues at coordinate 354,919,246 of CM077664.1, read as the reverse complement.
TGTTTCTTAGGCTGGTTTCTTTGGTTTTTCTGGGGCGGGTTTACTTTAGTTTGTCACGTTTTCCATGTTATCTTTTCCTTTTCCTTTATTTATATTTTCCTTTTCTTTTTTTTTCTTTTTTTATTTTTCCTTTTTTCCAAATACATGAACTTTTTTCAAAATCGTACACATTTTCCAAATTTGAGATTTTATAAATTTTTGGATTTTTTTCAAAATTTTAATTCCAAAAATTAGCAAACACTTTTAAATTCACTTTTTTTAATTCACAAACATTTTTCAAATACGTGAAGTTTTTCAAAATTTTGAACATTTTAAAAATCTGTGAAGATATTTCAAATGCATGAACTTTTTTCGAATTCACGGGCATTTTTTCAAATTCATGAAATTTTCAATGCAAAGTTTTTAAAATTTGCAAACAATTTTTCAAATCCACGAAATTTTTCGAATTCATGAAATTCTTTTGAATTCTAATTTTTTAAAATGAAAATTTTTAAATATGTGATCACTTTTTAAAATTGTGAAAAAAATAGTCTATAAAAAATTGGACTATCATTTTTTTAAAACGAACAACCTTTTTTGAGAAATGTCGCCAAGCTCTTAATTAGCACGCAAGTTCATACGTACAATAACTGGATCATAAGGTATGCCCAGCCACATATGACGCCTGATGCTAAAGAACTAGCATGCTTAGCAAGATGATGTGCTTCAAAATTAAAGTTTCTTCTTTCATGAATGAAGGTGCTCAAATGGAACTCCTTGTGGCGCTTTCCAATTTCCTATATGATAGCTGCATGGCACCCCGAGACCCCTCCTTGATTTCTTCGACCACGTTCTTGCAATCTAAATCGAGGCAGATGTCCTAAAGGAGTAGATCGGCAGCTAAAGAATGCTTCCCTGCACGCCAATGCTTCAAAGGTTGATGGGTTTGTGATGCCTGGTAAAACCACAGCTGATGCACCCAAGTATAGACAGTGTTCATCTCTGCAGAACGCAGCTGTTGCTCCCTGCTACTTATAGTCTGCGTTGGTATTTCCCCGAAGAGGAGAGGATGATGCAGTACAGTAGAGATAAGTATTTCCCTCAGTTAAGAACCAAGGTTATCAATCCAGTAGGGGAACCAAGCAAAATTCCGTTAAGCGCACATGCACACACAAGAGCAAACACATGCACCCAATGCAAATAAGAGGGTTGTCAATCCTCTTAGCGGTTATTTGCAAGGATTAAATCTTATCGAGGTAAATAGATAAACTAAACTATTAATTAAAATAAAAGTAAATAAATTGTAGCAAGGTATTTTTAGGTTTTTTATATAATAAAGATAGACCCGGGGACCATAGTTTTCACTAGAGGCTTCTCTCTTGAGCACATAAGCATACGGTGGGTAAACAAATTACTGTTGGGCAATTGATAGAAAAGAAAATAATTGTGATGGATTCATGGCAATGATCATGTATATAGGCATCACGTCCGAGACAAGTAGACCGACTCCTGCCTGCATCTACTACTATTACTCCACCCATCGACCGCTATCCAGCATGCATCTAGGGGATTAAGTATGAAACAGAGTAACGCCTTAAGCAAGATGACATGATGTAGAGAAGCAAATTCAAGCAATATGATTAAACCCCATCTTTTTATCCTTAATGGCAACAATACAAATACGTGTCATGTCCATTTCTGTCACTGAGATTGAGTACCGCAAGATTGAACCCATCACAAAGCACCTCTCCCATTGCAAGATAAATCAATCTAGCAGGCCAAACTAAACCGATAGATCGGAGAGAAATGCAAAGCTATAACAATCATGCATAAAAGAGTTCAGAGAAGACTCAAATATTTCTCATGAATAATCTGATCATAAACTCACAATTCATCGGATCCCAACAAACACACCGCAAAAGAAGATTACATCGGATAGAACTCAAGAACATCGAGGAGAACATTGTATTGAAGATCAAAGAGAGAGAAGAAGCCATCTAGCTAGTAGCTATGGACCCGTAGGTCTGTGGTAAACTACTCACACATCATCGGAAGGGCAGCAAGGTTGATGTAGAAGCCCTCCGTGATCGATTCCCCCTCCGGCAGAGTACCGGAAAAGGCCTCCAGGTGGGATCGTGGAAGAACAGAGGCTTGCGGTGGCAGAAAGGTTTTCTCTTCTGGCTCTCTGGGGGTTTCCCAATATTTGTGAATTTATAGAAGTGGAATTAGGTCAAAAGGAGTCACGTGGGCCCCACAAGGTACCACGGCGCGCCCTAGTGCCTTGTGAAGCCCCCGTGGGGCTTCTGGCCTCCTCCCGAAGCTTCCCAGTTCCTTTTGTCCAGAAAAAAATCTCCAAAAAGTTTCATGGCATTTGGACTTCATTTGGTACTGTTTCTCTGAAAAGCCAAAAACAAGCAGAAAACAACAACTGGCACTGGGCACTAAGTTAATAGGTTAGTCCCAAAAAATGATATATAATTGCTTGTAAATGAATATAAAACATCCAAGATTGATACTATAACAGCATGGAACAATCAAAAATTATAGATACGTTGGAGACATATCAAGCATCCCCAAGCTTAATTCCTACTCATCCCCGAGTAGGTAAATGATAAAAACAGAATGTTTGATGTGGAATGCTACTTATCATATTCATCATATATTCTTTTCTTTTGTAGCATGGACATTTGGACTTGAATGATTCAAAGCAATAGTCTATAGTTTAACATGAAGACATAAATACTCAAGCATACTAACAAGCAACCATGTCTTTCAAAATATCAACGCTAAAGAAAGTTATCCCTAGCCCATTATGCTCAATCATTGATCCATTCATGAAACATACTCAATATTAGCTACACCCAATGCACAAGTATGACAATAGTGCTCTCTACTTGGTGCTTTGTAAGAGAAGATGGAGACTCAAAAATAAAAATAAAAATTGCATAAAAGTAAATAGATAGGCCCTTCGCAGAGGGAAGCAGAGCTTTGCAGATGTGCCAGAGCACAAGGCTTAAATTAGAGAGATAAAATTATTTTGAGAGGCATGCTTTTCCTGTCAACGAAAACGACCGAGAATTCCCAATATATTCCATGCTTGACACATTATAGGCGGTTCCCAAATAGAAAATAAAGTTTATTTCCTTTCCACCATTCTTTCACAATCCATGGCTAGCCGTATCCACGGGTGCCCTCCATACAAACACTTTCCAAGGAATTTATTATTATCATCATATTAAAAAAAAAAATCATTTCGGTACTGGGCATCTCTATTACCTGCCACTCTCTCGTGCAATGACAAGTGAATAAACACTCATCGTGAGAATAACACACCTAGCATGGAAAATATTGGCCACCCCCTGCCGCTTCATGAGCGGTACGGGCATACAAAATGGAAAATAATTTTGAAAATTTAGAGTTGGCACATGCAAATTTACTTGGAATGGCATGGAAATACCGCATATAGGTAGATATGGTGGACTCATTTGGCACAAGTTGGGTTTAAGGATTTGGATGCACAAGCAGTATTCCCGCTTAGTACAAATGAAGGCTAGCAAATAGATTGAGAAGCGACCAACCAAAAAGCGAAAATGGTCATAAACATGCATTGAACATAACTAACACCGAATAATGTACCATAAGTAGGATATAATTTCGTTGCATAACTATTGACTTTATGTGCGTGCATAGGGAATCACAAACCTTAACACCAATATTCTTACTAAATCACAATTACTTACTAACATGACTCACATATTATCATCTCCATATCGCAAAAGTATTGCAAGGAATCAAACTTATCATATCCAATGATCTTTCATGAAAGTTTTTATTATATCCCTCTTGAATATTCATCACTTTGGGACCAAATTCATATCTTGTGCAAATTACCATTACTATTATCAACTCTCGAAAAGATATAAGTGAAGCATGAGAGTGCAAATATCTGTTCAAAATTTTAATCTTATCAACTCTCAAAATAATATAAGTGAAGTATGAGAGTTCAAATATTTATTCAAAATATAGCCACCGCCATGCTCAAAAATATTTAAGTGAAGCACTAGAGCAACTGCCTAGCTCAAAAGATTTAAGTGAAGCACATAGAGTATTCTAACAAATCACGAATAATGTGTGTCCCTCTCAAAAAGGTGTGTCCAGCAAAGATGATTGTGACAAACTAAAAAGCAAACAAAGCAAAGACTCATATAATACACGACGCTCCAAGTAAAACACATATCATGTGATGAATAAAAATATAGCTCCAAGTGAGTTACCGATAGATTGTAGACGAAAGAGGGAATGCCTTCCGGGGCATCCCCAAGCTTAGACACTTGAGTCTTCCTTGAATATTACCTTGGGGTGCCTTGGGCATCCCCAAGCTTAGGCTCTTGCCACTCCTTATTCCTTTGTCCATCGTAATCTCACTCAAAACTTGAAAACTTCAATCACACAAAACTAAACTAAACCTTTGTGAGATCCGTTAGTATAACAAACAAATCTTAAACTGTAGGTAATGTTGTAAATTGATTCATATTTAATATTTGCATAATGCTACTGTACTCCAACTTCTCCATGACTCATACCCCCCGATACGATCAATAGATTCATCAAAATAAGCAAACTATGCAACAAAAACAGAATCTGTCTAAAACAAAACAGTCTGTAAAGATCTATTTAAAATCCATACTTCTGTAAATCCAATTTTGTTGAAAAATTAGGACAACGCGGGAATTCATATACCAATACTGTGTAACAATTTCAGATTTTTCTGACGCTCAAGTACAGAATTAAAATTCCAGCACTGAGCGCAAAACTTTCTGTTTTCCAAACAGCATCAATTATACTATCTTCCAAATCATCCCAAAGGCATTACTTGGCACATACACTAATGAAAACATAAAAACATAATCATAACAGAGGCTAAATTGTGTAAACACACAAGAACTTATTTTATCCATTGGGTTGTCTCCCAACAAGCTCTTTCTTTATAGCCATTAAGATAGGCTTGAGATTTCAATGATGCTCTCATGAAAGATAATAATAGAAACACAAGGAGAGCATCATGAAGCATATGAAAAACACACTTAAGTCTAACATACTTCCTATGCATAGGCATTTTATAGGAGAACAAATTATCAAGACAAGCAATCTCTACCATATGCAAATAGGAAGAATGAAGCATGAATAATTTCAACACCACGAGAGGCAATTTAGTAACATGAAGATTTCTATAACCATATTTTCCTCTCTCATAATAATTACATGTAGGATCATAATCAAACTCAACAATATAGCTATCATAAACAATAATCTCTCGATGATCCACATGCATAAAAAATTTATAATCTTCCAAGATAGTGGGATTAACATCAACTAAAGTCATAACCTCTCCAAACCCACTTTTAATAATACTGCAAACATTATTATCAATAACATATTCATCATGAGGCTTAAATAAATTTTCAAGATCATAAGAAGCATTATCACCCCAATCATGATCATTGCAATAAGTAGTGGACATAACAAAATTTTCATCCCCAAGCTCGTAGCTTTGCACATAATTAGCATGATTGACATTAATAGAATTTGTAATAACATCATTGCAATCATGCTTTTCAATCAAGGAGCTATCATGAATCACTTTATAAAGTTCTTCTTTTAACACTTCATCACAATTTTTAGATTCATGATTTTCAAGCAAAACTTCATAGAGAAAACCAAGAGCACTCAAATCACTAGCAATTGGTTCATTATAATTGGATCTTTTGAAAAAATTAGCAAGTGGATGAGGATCCATAGTGATCTTAAATTTTTGCTTTTACTTTCTGTTCTTTAGTGTTTGACATGAAGGCAATAAAAACAAGCAACCAAGCAAACAAGAAAATAAAAATATTTTTGTGTTTTTGTAAAAAAAATTAGAAGTGGGGAAGGTAAAAACTAGAGGCAAATGCAAATAAAAGGTAGATAAAGTAAATGCAAGTGAATGATAATTTGTGCGAAGCTACTTGGTAATTTTGATGATGTCTCCCCGGCAACGGCGCGAGAAATTCTTCCTGCTACTTGTAGTCTGCGTTGGTATTTCCCCGAAGAGGAGAGGATGATGCAGTACAGTAGAGATAAGTATTTCCCTCAGTTAAGAACCTAGGTTATCAATCCAGTAGGAGAACCAAGAAAAATTCCGTTAAGCTCACCTGCACACACAAGAGCAAACACTTGCACCCAACGCAAATAAGAGGGTTGTCAATCCTCTTAGTGGTTATTTGCAAGGATTAAATCTTATCGAGGTAAATAGATAAACTAAACTACTAATTAAAATAAAAGTAAATAAATTGCAGCAAGGTATTTTTAGGTTTTTTATATAATAAAGATAGACCCGGGGACCATAGTTTTCACTAGAGGTTTCTCTCTTGAGCACATAAGCATACGGTGGGTAAACAAATTACTGTTGGGCAATTGATAGAAAAGCAAATAATTATGACGGATTCATGGCAATGATCATGTATATAGGCATCACGTCCGAGACAAGTAGACCAACTCCTGCCTGCATCTACTATTATTACTCCACCCATCGACCGCTATCCAGCATGCATCTAGGGTATTAAGTATGAAACAAAGTAACGCCTTAAGCAAGATGACATGATGTAGAGAAGCAAATTCAAGCAATATGAATAAACCCCATATTTTTATCCTTAATGGCAACAATACAAATACGTGTCATGTCCCTTTCTCTCACTGGGATTGAGCACCGCAAGATTGAACCCATCACAAAGCACCTCTCTCATTGCAAGATAAATCAATCTAGTAGGCCAAACTAAACCGATAGATCGAAGAGAAATACAAAGCTATAACAATCATGCATAAAAGAGTTCAGAGAAGACTCAAATATTTCTCATGAATAATCTGATCATAAACTCACAATTCATCGGATCCCAACAAACACACCGCAAAAGAAGATTACATCGGATAGAACTCCAAGAACATTGAGGAGTGCTACTTGTGAGCTGCGTTGGGATTTCCCTGAAGAGGAGGGGATGATGCAGTACAGTAGAGATAAGTATTTCCCTCAGTTATGAAACCAAGGGTATCAATCTAGTAGGAGAATCACGCAACAACTCGTTAGCAGTACCTGCACACAAAACAATCAAATCCTTGCACCTAACGCGAACAAGGGGTTGTCAATCCCTTGGCGGTTAATTGCAAGATTAAATTGTATGGTGATAGATAGATAGATTAAAAAATACAAAATAAAATAAATAAATTAAAAGTGCAGCAAGGTATTTTTAGGATTTTCAATATATAATTAAGATAGACCCGGGGGCCATAGTTTTCACTAGAGGCTTCTCTCTTAAAAATAGCATACGGTGGGTGAACAAATTACTGTTGGGAAATTGATAGAAAAGCAAATAATCATGACGATATCCAAGGCAATGATGATGTATATAGGCATCACGTCCGAGACAAGTAGACCGACTCCTGCCTGCATCTACTACTATTACTCCACACATCGACCGCTATCCAGCATGCATCTAGTGTATTAAGTCCATAAAGAACGGAGTAACGCCTTAAGCAAGATGACATGATGTAGGCAAAGTAAACTCACGCATGAATAAACCCCATCTTTTTACCCTTAATAGCAACGATACATACGTGTCATGTCCCTTTCTATCAGTGGGATTGAGCACCGCAAGATAAAACATTACAAAGCACCTCTCCCATTGCAAGATAAATCAATCTAGTTGGCCAAACCAAATCAATAGATCAGAGAGAAATACGAAGCTATAATAATCATGCATAAAAGAGTTCAGAGAAGACTCAAATAATATTCATGGATAATCTGATCATAAACTCACAATTCATCGGATCCCAACAAACACACCACAAAAAGTGATTACATCGGATAGAACTCCAAGAACATCGAGGAGAACATTGTATTGAAGATCAAAAAGAGAGAAGAACCCATCTAGCTACTAACTATGGACCCGAAGGTCTGTGGTAAACTACTCACGCATCATCGGAAGGGCAGCAAGGTTGATGGAGAGCCCCTCCGTGATCGATTCCCCCTCCGGCGGAGTACCGAAAAAGTCTCCAGATGGGATCTCTCGAGAACAGAAGCTTGCGGCGGCGGAAAAAGTATTTCGTGGACTCCTCTGTTGGTTTTCCGATTTTAGAGAATATATAGAGGTGGAATTAGGTCAAACGGAGCAGAGGTGGGCCCACGAGGCGCGCCCTGGTGGCTCGTGGCCACCTCCTCTGTCTTCTGGCCCTCTCCCGAAGCTTCTAGTGTCTCTTATGTCCAGAAAAAAATCTCCAAAAAGTTTCGTGGCATTTGGACTTCGTTTTGTACTGATATTCTGGCACTAAGTTAGTAGGTTAGTCCCAAAAAATGATATCTAATTGCTTGTAAATGTATATAAAAACATCCAAGATTGATACTATAATAGCATGGAACAATCAAAAAAATTAGATATGTTGGAGACGTATCAAGCATCCCCAAGCTTAATTCCTGCTCATCCTCGAGTAGGTAAATGATAAATACAGAATTTTTGATGTGGAATGCTACCTATCATATTCATCATATACTCTTTTATTTTCTAGCATGGACATTTGGACTTGAATGATTCAAAGCAATAGTCTATAGTTTGACATGAAGACATAAATACTCAAGCATATTGACAAGCAACCATGTCTTTCAAAATATCAATGCTAAAGCAAGTTATCCCTAGCCCATTATGCTCAATCATTGATCCATTCATGAAACACACTCAATATTAGCTACACACAATGCACAAGTATGACAATAGTGCTCTCTAGTTGGTGCTTTGTAAGAGATGATGGAGACTCAAAATAAAAATAAAAATTGCATAAAAGTAAATAGATAGGCCCTTCGCAGAGGGAAGCAGAGATTTGCAAATGTGCCAGAGCTCAAAGCTTAAATTAGAGAGATAAAATTATTTTGAGAGGCATGCCTTTCCTGTCAACGAAAACGACCGAGAATTCCCAATATCTTCCACGCTTGACACATTATAGGCGGTTCCCAAACAGAAAATAAAGTTTATTTCCTTTCCATCATTCTTTCACAATCCATGGCTAGCCGTATCCACGGGTGCCCTCCATACCAACACTTTCCAAGGAATTTGTTATTATTAATTTTGATTCATTGTGGGACTGGGCATCCCTATTACGGGCCACTCCCTCGTGCCATGACAAGTGAATAAACACTCATCGTGAGAATAACACACCTAGCATGGAAAATATTGGCCACCATCTGCCGCTTCATGAGCGGTACGGGCACACAAAACCGAAAATTATTTTGAAAAATTTAGAGTTGGCACAAGCAAATTTACTTGGAACGGCATTGAAATACCGCATATAGGTAGATATGGTGGACTCATTTGGCACAACTTGGGTTTAAGGAGTTTGGATGCACCAGCAGCATTCCCGCTTAGTACAAATGAAGGCTAGCAATAAGATTGAGAAGCAACCAACCAAAAAACGAAAACGGTCATAAACATGCATTGAACATAACTAACACCGAACAATGCACCATAAGTAGGATATAATTTCGTTGCATAACTATTGACTTAATGTGCATGCATAGGGAATCACAAACCTTAACACCAATATTCTTACTAAATCATAATTACTCACTAACATGACTCACATATTATCATCTCCATATCGCAAAACTATTGCAAGGAATCAAACTTATCATATCCAATGATCTTTCATGAAAGTTTTTATTATATCCCTCTTGAATATTCATCACTTTGGCACCAAATTCATATCTTGTGCAAATTACCATTACTATTATCAACTCTCAAAAAGATATAAGTGAAGCATGAGAGTGCAAATATTTCTTCAAAATTTATCAACTCCCAAAATAATATAAGTGAAGCACGAGAGTTCAAATATTTCTTCAAAATTTTAATCTTACCAACTCTCAAAATAATATAAGTGAAGCATGAGAGTTCAAGTATTTCTTCAAAATATAGCCACCGCCGCGCTCAAAAATATTTAAGTGAAGCACTAGAGCAACTGCCTAGCTCAAAAGATTTAAGTGAAGCACATAGAGTATTCTAACAAATCACGAATAATGTGTGTCCCTCTCAAAAAGGTGTGTCCAGCAAAGATGATTGTGACAAACTAAAAAGCAAACAAAGCAAAGACTCATATAATACATGACGCTCCAAGTAAAACACATATCATGTGATGAATAAAAATATAGCTCCAAGTAAAATTACTGATAGTTGGTAGAAGAAAGAGGGGATGCCTTCCGGGGCATCCCCAAGCTTAGACGCTTGAGTCTTCCTTGAATATTACCTTGGGGTGTCATGGGCATCCCCAAGCTTACGCTCTTGCCACTCCTTATTCCTTCATCTATCGTGATCTCACCCAAAACTTGAAAACTTCAATCACACAAAACTCAACAAAACCTTCGTGAGATCCGTTAGTATAACAAATAAATCCTTAACTTTAAGTACTGTTGTAAATTGATTCATATTTAATATTGGCATAATGCTACTGTAAATGTATATAATTGCTTGTAAATGTATATAAAAACATCCAAGATTGATACTATAATAGCATGGAACAATCAAAAATTATAGATACGTTGGAGACGTATCAAGGAGAACATTGTATTGAAGATCAAAGAGAGAGAAGAAGCCATCTAGCTACTAGCTATGGACCCGTAGGTCTGTGGCAAACTACTCACACATCATCGGAAGGGCAGCAAGGTTGTTGTAGAAGCCCTCCGTGATCGATTCCCCCTCTGGCAGAGTACCGGAAAAGGCCTCCAGGTGGGATCGTGGAAGAACAGAGGCTTGCGGCGGTAGAAAGGTTTTCTCTTCTGGCTCTCTGGGGGTTTTCCAATATTTGTGAATTTATAGAAGTGGAATTAGGTCAAAAGGAGTCACATGGGCCCCACAAGGTACCACGGCGCCCCCCTGGGGCGCGCCCCGGTGCCTTGTGAAGCCCCCGTGGGGCTTCTGGCCTCCTCCTGAAGCTTCCCAGGTTTCTTTTGTCCTGAAAAAAATCTCCAAAAAGTTTCGTGGCATTTGGACTTCATTTGGTACTGTTTCTCTGAAAAGCCAAAAAAAGCAGAAAACAACAACTGGCACTGGGCACTAAGTTAATAGGTTAGTCCCAAAAAAATGATATATAATTGCTTGTAAATGAATATAAAACATCCAAGATTGATACTATAACAGCATGGAACAATCAAAAATTATAGATACGTTGGAGACGTATCACTCCCCTCTCTCCATGCCAAGCATGAGCTCCATCCACATCAATTTTTTCCAAGTGCCCGGTTGTGGCACCCCGGCTCAGAGTCACCGGAGCACCCCGTATTCCAGCCCAGAGATCAAGTCTTCTGGAATACTGCACTGCTTGGCATAGAACAAATCAGCTCTTTTGGGTATTATAAAGGGTTACATCGACACGGCGATACCACGCCTGCTAAGCTAGCTATATACCAACAGCAGAACAACTGGCAGCAGCGAAACAACTATGACGGTGATGAACTCCACTCCGCAGGGACTCTGGCTGGGACACGTTCTAGCTCACAACTCGAAATCCTTGGCTATGCAAACATGGCAGCACCTGCAAACTGGCATGACACGCCAGGTGAGTACTTTGAATGTACTCGCAAGCTCACAACAAACACAAACATCAAGGCAAAGCAACATCATAGAAATCATGACCATATCAGATCCAATTGCTATTAACAAGGGTGGAAGAAAATAATAACATGCTATTACTAAACTATTACAAAAGTCACCTTTGCTAAAGTTACAGGGACTACTTTACTCCGGCCACTCGGTTGAACCACTTACTCTTGTGACCAACTCCTGGTCACCTCAAGAACATCTGACGATCATTCTCGAGATCGTCTACAAAAATTACCAGCGGCCTTCCACCAAGTGGATACCTCACCATACTAAGACGAGTTCTTCCATCATTGGTGTTCATCAGACAGTGTGACTAAATACGAACTGTGTCCAATACCGTGGACATGGCTATTCGAATAGGTTTTACACTCTGCAGAGGTTGCGCACTTTACCCACACCATGGACATTAGTCCAACGAAACCTGCCTAACCTGTGACTCTTCTACCGTACCACCGACACGTCCTCTCTGAGGTCATGCCCTGGGTGGCCCCTGTGTCACTGCTGACACCTGCCACCATCGTGGCCAGACAACTTGTCCCAAACGGGGACCTGAGCTCAATATCCAAACCGGGCTCACAAGATTATCGCCGTCTACCTGATCAGGGTAGCACGCACGCATAACCTCCCCTCTTTGGCGGTACCGATAAAAGAGCACAAGGTTAGACCAAGTCAAGGCCATCCCATTCCGGCAGATGTGGCTGCACTGGAAAGTTCGGTTCAGTGGCACTTGATCAACGAATGAAGGAAGTAATCCCCAAATAACTTTTCTGCCATAACTGATCCTCCGGTATTATAGTAATCCAAGTTATAACAGTAGCCCACTAGTAATCCAATGAATATCTTTACCAAACTACTGCTACTGATTCCATAGATGAAATACCGGATGGAATCACAAAGTAATCATAGACGGTAATCTCGCAATCCAACGGCATCTTAGCATCATCAAACCTATAGACTACTAATGACTAACAATCCCATCATAAACATGACAGTAGCCTATCAAGGATTTCTCAAATGTTGCATGAGTACACTATTTATGAACAATTCAAATTTTAGCATGAAAATAATTATTTAAACCATGGTATTGCAATGCATTCATGCAAATGAGAGTTGTGGCTTCCCTTGCACCAGAGGAGTGTGGGAGTAGTCCTAGCCTTCACCAACTATTCAAAACACTCTGAAAAACATTTTTGAAAACATTTATAAATATCACATAAAGCATTTTCCTCTGTCCAAAAATTCTAGCCAGCAGAGAAAAATACCAAAATTTTCCAGCAAATAGAGGAGCTCATAATAAAAATAATGCAAAAAGAACGAACTCATTTGGACTTATGGTTTAAAAGTAATGGGTAGTCAAAATTGAGTCAAACTTCTGATTTAAAATGAATTTAAACAGAAATTCAGAAAAACCAGAGGCGGCCACGTCGAAGGCGTAAAGTGGGAGTACGCCTCCACTTACGTACCACTTCGGGCGCGGCTGGGTCGCTGACATGCGGGGCCCAGCTGTCTGTTTTGAACAGGGGGAGAGAGGCAACAGAGCGGTGGGCGTACCGGTGGCCGTTCGCCGGCGTTGAGACGGCGGCGAGGCTGGGAAAGGGCGGGGATGGATCGGGTGCTCGACGGCGAGCACGCCCGTACCCGTAACTCATCGGGAGACGGCCGGACGGCGTCGGCCCCTTCCTCTCAGGCGGCGGCGAGCTACGGTGATGGAGGGGATCGCCGACTCCGGCGTCTACTCGAGCAGAGAAGTGGTTGAGGAGAACCAGTGGAGTACCAGAAGCTCAACGGTGGCCGTGGTTGGGGCTAGGGTGCACAGAATCGAGCGGGTAGAGCAATAGCAGAGTGGCGAGGCTCCTCGCCAGAGACGGGGAAGAAGGGCTCCCCGGCTCTGCTTCTGGGCGCGGGGCGGTGATTGAGAGGTGGAGAGAGCGAGTGGTGAAGAGAGACGGCCGGGGGAGCTCCTTTTATAGCCGGGCGAGGCTGTGGTGGCCGGATGCGGGGCGAGGTGACGGAGGAGGGCAGAGGGAGTTAATGCGCGCAGTGGCGGCACGCGGGGAAGAAGACGGCCAGCTCAGCCACAGTAGCCGCACGGGCGCAATAGTGCGGCATTCGGTGGCGGCCGGCGAGGGCGATTCCGGTGAGGAGAAGACTCCAGAGCGGCTACGTGGACGGCAGGGAGGTCGTCGGCATGCGGGGACATGGTACGGCTACACGGTCGTTGCGCTCCAACGCGACCCGTGCCTGACGACGCCCAGAGCGCGCGTTTGGCAGCGCTGGCCGCGTGGTCACCGCGTGTCTTGGTGCACACGGCGTGACCTGGCCTGCCAAACCGTGTTTGGTGCGTCGACCCTAGGCCACGTAGCCTCTATATGCCACTGAATCGGCTGGGTGCATCCTGAGGGGAAGGGTAGCATCAGCAACAGTTTCTGATCAGAAACTTAGGAGGGATCCAGAGAAAAGATGAGTTGTGCTTCAAACCAAATGAGCTGTCTAGGGTGTTCTAGGTTGGAAGGACTACATGCTGGAGGAATTTGAGCAACTTTTGTGAAGATTTGAGCATAGTTCATGTACAACTCGCAATCTGGTCCAGAAACTTGGTGAGGTTGTTGCGCTCACCTGGATGCACTTCTGGAGTTGAAAATGGGTATTGAGAAGTTATTTGGTAGTATCAAGATGCTATAAAAAATTCATACCATTTGGACAAGTATAAATGGTACCTCCTTCACAATGCTCCCCACTGGACACAACCTTGGGAGAATTTTATGGGGAAAATGGCTAAATGAAATGGGCCAAAATTTGGTGGAGGGTGTTTGTATAAGTAGGAGAATGTCCTGGATTAATTTCAGAATTTTTTGGAGCAATATACAATATAGTTGCTTCACAAACTGAAATTATGACCAGAAACAAAGACTGGATGATGTGCTCACCATGAGCATGGAATCTTGAATATTTTCACATATCCAAGGTTCATATGGTCCAAAGAATTTATGAGAATTTTCCTGAAATTTTTGGGAAAGCATAAATATTGGTTGCTTCACAACCTAAAGCTCAAAGGATTATTCCTTTAATAGAAAAGGAATGTTTTAATTGGGATAGAATTGAGATTGGGCAAGAATGGAAATAGCATGACTTGAGAGAAGTTTTTGGAGGCTTGAGTTACTTGCGAAAAGAAAATGAAAATTATTCCCAAGTGTTAAGTCCATAGAGCCATTCAAAGCAAAATCCAAGCCAAAAATCAAAAAGGGGTTTTTGAAAGAAAAGTTGGGAAAAACCAGGGTGTCACACCAGTGGAGGAAGCCACCTAACGGTGTTCTCTCTGTAAGAAACTAATTGGGTAGGGTTCTTGGGTCTATCAATTTCCTTAAGCCCTGACAGGTAAGATTTGATGAAAGTATGAGTGGATACGGGCTCTGGAATATTCGTTAATAAACCACCTTCCTTCTGGACATCCAAATGGCCCACGGGTTTACCACCATAAGTGTGAATTGGTCGTGTGATAAAGTGTCATGCATGTCAAACAACCAATGTTTTGCTTTCGGCTCCCTGTTTGAGTCATACGATCCAACAATCCCTCATTAGAGAAAGCCCACACACACCGTCCCATAGTGCAGCTTAACAGAGAATGCATCCATGAGTCTTCCGCCCCACAAAGATGACATAAGTTCACTTCGACCATGTTGCGGTGATGAGAACATCGCCTGTAGGTAGCGAGTGTCGCACTAGTCGCCAAACAAAAAACCTTTAGTTTTGCCGGTACTGAGATCTTCCACAAGGATGTCCATGCCTCCGCTTCCTTCTGAGCGTCAAACGTCCCACTCTTCCATCAAGCCAGTTTTCCCGGTTAATCATTGTTGTGATATGTAGCCTATATGTTGAACAGACTGAAAACTGCCCCTTAGGGTCAAAATGCCCAAAAATTGTCAATAGATCTAGTGCAAATAGGGATTTTTATAATCTCATTTGCATCCATTGGGAGGAAAACTGTTCAAACCAGCTGTTCGTTCCATGAAGCAGTAGGAGCTATAAGATGAGATACAAGCTGTGGAGGATCATCTACTAGGGACATCTACGGTTGCAAGGAACCCTCCCTAAGAATCTAGTTGTGTGAACATATGCTTGTAGAGTGACCATTGCATATTCTTCTTATTATTCCTCGCTTCATAATGTCCCTACCTTCCAAGATAGAACGCCATATTTGAGAGGGCCGGGAGCCAAGCTCTGCATGAAGAATTGACCCCTCTGGAAAGTAAGCAGCTTTAAGAATTCTTGCACTCAAAGATGTAGGTTCTTGCAATATCCTCCAAGCTTGCCTTGCAAGAAGATAAAGGTTGAACAATTCCAACTCTCTACCCCCCCCCCCCCCCCACCATCACCAAAATTTCCCTATCAATGAATTTATGTACTCACAAAGACCCTGGATGGATTAAAGCAGGCCATAGAGTAATCTGGTATAGCTTGTGCAACTGCCTTAATAAGAACATCTTTACCTCGAGCAGATAACAACTTGCCCATTCAACCTTTTACCTTCTCCCAAACTTGATCACTGAAATATTTGAAAGTGACCTTCTTTGAGTGCCCCGCGTCGGTGGGCATCCCTAGCTACCTATCACTCAATGGTTCATTTGGGACATGGAGATTTTCCTTAACATCATCTCGAACAATCTGAGGGCAACCTCAGCTGAAGAATATCGATGACTTATCTCGATTTATTCTCTGTCCTGATGCCCTGCAATAAGTATCTAACAAGTTTGAAACTTCCTCTGCTCCATTTACACTTGCCCTGAAAAACAACATGCTGTCATCTGCAAATAAAAGATGGTTAACCAACAGAGCCGATGTGGCCACCTTGATTCCACTGAGCTGCGATGACTGAGAACGGGATTTTAAAAGGCATGAAAGGCCCTATGCTGCTAACAAGAAAAGGTATGGAGAGATTGGATCTCCCTGTTGTATACCCCCTGAGAGTTTAAATTGTTCCAGTTTGCTTCCATTAAACAGACTGGAAAATACACCGAGCTTACCATGCCCATAAGGACTGAAATCCAAGCTGAGGCAAAACCCAAATTTCCATGATGGCCTCGAGATAATCCAATTCAACCCTATCATACGCCTTCATCATATCCAGCTTCAAAGCACAATGACTGCTGGTTTTGGCTCTACTTCTCTCTTCATGAAATGCAAACATTCATATGCTGAAATAATGTTACCGGTAATTAGTCTCCCTAGCACAAACGCTGATTGTTCTTCTGATATTATTTCTGGTAGGATCAGCTTCAAATGACTGGTAAGAACTTTGGAAGCTATCTTATGGAAAACATACTTATTGAGAGGAACTGGGATAGCAAGGTCGGATTTGATACCTTAGGGATCAATACAAGAATAGTCTCATTTATGCATTCAACATTCTCTTCTCCTCGCACTATACTCAGCACGGTCGAGGTGATAACATCTCCACAAACATCCCAATGGCGGTGCAGAAATGAGCTGGAAATCCATCAAGGCCCGATGCCTTGGTTGGAAACATCTGATAAAGTGTTTTATTTACTTTGTCTCCTTGATAAGGGGACATCAGGATGGCGTTCATCTCGGGGGTTACTTTGGTCGGTACATGATCAAGAACATCTTGTAGCCCCCTCAATCCCTCGTATGTGTATAGGGTTTTATAATACTCATGTGCATAGACTGCATCTCGACCGGAACATCTGGCAAATTACCATCCATTTTTTGCAAAGCCTTGATCAAGTTCTTTCTTTTCCAAATAGATGCTTGTAAGAGAAAAAAATTGTGTGTTTTTGTCACCCATAGCAAGCCACTCGACCCGAGACCTTCGACGCACATCAGGTCTTCCCAGTAATATAGCTCCACTAATCTTTCGCTAGTTTTTGGCCATGTCATATAAGGGTCATTCCGAAGCCTTTCAAGCTCCCTATTCAGCTTCTTGATCTTGCCTGTTACACTACCAAAAGAATCCTTACTTCATCTGCCTAGGTTGATAACAAGCGATGAAAATCTTGCGCTCACACTCTCGATCATTTGATCGTGACCATTCGCACTCCATGCAGCATCAACGGTGCCCCTCGACTCTGCATGTGTTTCCCGCATTACCTTATATCTGAATTCTCGTTGAAACCAACAACTCGTCAGTAGCCACTAGCCAACGAGGGAGCGAATCGCATGAGCCAGGCGAGTGAATAGTGCCAGCGAGTGAGCGAGGCGAGCTGATCGAAGAGCCAATTTTAGGTCATGGCCTGCTAGCACAATGTGCGAGTGTCAAGGTGCTAAGTGGCGCTTAAGGCGCTGAAGAGGACCCCTCATCGCTCCGACCGGGGAATAAGGGAATCTCCAAAGTGGACCCTTAAATCGTCCGCGAACGTCCGGACCGAGCTGTCCAGACGCAGTTTGCCATCCAACTTGTCCTGCATCAGTCCGCAGACTAATCCGCATGTTTGTTTTCCCATAAACCGAAAGCAAACCAGGGGCTTTGCATGAGTCCAGACCTCCGCCACATAGGACTCTGTCACCCCCTGCCCACCTAAAACCACACATGTACCCAGCGTCTCCATCCCTTCCCCATTTCTCTGCATTTGTTTCCTCCCGTCCGCCGCCGCCATTGTACCACCCTGGCCACCCACTAAGCCCTTGTCAGGCCTCTGTGACCTCCGACGCTCCACCTGGTCTCCACGCCACTTTGCCTATGTCGTCGTTGCGCACCTCTCGTCCATCCACCATGCAGGTACCATCCGTCCCTACTGATGCCGTCTGTGGGGGTACCGCACCCGACAAGTGTTTGGTGAAATTCTTGTGCTATTTTTTAAAAAATTTGTCCCTTCTTTGAACTAATGGATTCAGACATGGAGTACATATACGAGCACCACGTTGAGTCATCTGACGACTCATCCGATGATAAGGATTATGCGGATGAAACGGCGATGATGCAGGCGGTCCTTGCAGACACGGAGCGTGCGGAAGAGCATGTTCCCAATTTCAAGGGATCGATTTTATGTTTGAACTATTTTACATTTGAACTAATGTCACATTCGAATATTTTTCACTCATCGAAGATGTGATATGCTATTATTTTGAGTGTTGCGTACTTAAGGAAAAAAAACAGGGGCGGACGTTTAGGGGACAGCTTTAGGGCATTTTAACCGATCCCTTATAACCGGTTAGAGGAGTAAAAATTCTGTTTTATTCCTCTAACTGGCACTTAGCCGATCCCATATCCGCCGTAAGGGAGTATAATTTTTACTCCGGCCCCAACTTTCTCCGTAAATTTACTCCACCGCGCGGCGGCTGAGTAAAAGTCGTGCCTCTCCCTCGCGTCGGTCCCTGCCCTGCAAATTCACCGGCGCAACTCCCGGCGACCGCCCGCCGGCCCCGACGCTACCTCGTTGCCTTCCCTGCCCCCGCCGCCCTTCTGCCCGATGTCGAGCCCATTCGGCCCTCGTCGCCGTCGCCGGAATCAAGGTGAAACGCCGCCGCCGTCGCCATTGTGGATTCGTCGGATTGCTTCGTTGGTTCTTCTTTTCCTGTCGGCCGCCGCATCTCACGTTGATTGCACACCGCTGCAGGCCATTCCCTCTCGTCGTCGTCGGCCTGTTTGGTCAGAACGACATCGGCCGACCGGTGCACCACCACCGCACCGCAAGTGTTCGACGAATTGTCTAGGTGAGTTGTTTTTTATCATTTCTTTGTGAACTGAGCCGTTTGGATTGAATCTAGCCGTTTGAATTGTAGATGAAGAGGTTGAGGGAGATGGCCTTGGAGGACTCATTGTCATTCGAAGAGGAAGAAGACGACGATGACTTTGACACCGTTTTAGGCATGATTTCAATGATGATGTTCGGCGGCCGAGGACAGGATCACAGTTTGGCCACATACGCGTCAACCGTGATAGAGCCGAGGGTTATGCCAAGATCATGAGAGACTACTTTGACCCAGAGCCAACCTATCCGAAGAAGTACTTTCGCCGGCTCTTTCGGATGCACACAAGTCTTTTTCTGACCATTGCAAAAGCCATTGAGAGATATGATGATTGGTTCAAGCTCCGGAGGAATGCATGTGGAGAGATAAGTGCAAGACCTCTAATGAAGTGCATTGCGGCTGTTCGAGTCTTGGCATATGGGTGTTCGGTCGATGCAATCGATGACTATGTCCGCATTGGTGAAGACACAATCTTGGAGGTTGTTCGAAGGTTCACTAAAGCAGTGATCGCTGTCTTTGGCCCGGAGTACTTGAGAGCACCAACCGAGGAAGACACCCAGAGGTTGATGACTGAGGGAGAAGCAAGAGGATGGCCAGGGATGCTTGGATCACTTGATTGTATGCACTGGACATGGAAGAATTGTCCTGCAGGGTGGAAGGGTCAATACAAAGGCCACTGCAACGATCCAACAATCATTCTTGAGGTAGTTGCATCGAAGGATCTTTGGATATGGCATTCATTCTTTGGTTTGCCTGGCTCTCACAATGACTTGAATGTGCTGTCGAGATCACCACTGTTTTGTAGGCTTATTACAGGAGATGCTCCTGCTTGCAACTACTCGGTCGACGGGCACGAATACTCGATGGGTTACTACCTTGCGGATGACATCTATCCACCATGGGCCACCTTGTTCAAAACAATTCCGCGTCCAAAAAGTAACAAAAACATTCACTTTGCCCAATGTCAAGAAGCCGCTGGAAAGATGTTGAGAGAGCCTTCGGTGTGCTTTAGAAGCGCTTTGCAATTGTTAGTGGGCCTGCCGAGTACTAGAACTGCAAGGTTCTATGGCGGATCATGACTTGTTGCATCATATTGCATAACATGATCATTAAAGATGAGAGGGATATGCCTGAGAACTTTCAGTACATCACCAACGGGACTCCGGTTGAGCCAGAGTATGATACGAACAGGATCCTGGCATTCCTTAAGGAGCATCGCAAGATCGAGAACCGTCAAGTTCATGCTCAACCCCAACAAGATCTTGTTGAGCATCACTGGCAACGTCTTAGCGAGTCCTAGTTGTTCTATCACATGCTATTTGCTACATTTGAACCATTCGGCATGTTTAAATTTGAATAATTCGATTTGTAAACTTTGAATTTGGTTTGTAAACTATATTCGTGATTCGCTTGAACATTCAAATTTATGTTTAGTTTCTATATGTGTGCTAATATGTAGTTGCAATATATACTAGAATTGCAAAGTTTAGAAAAAACAAAATTTTACTCCATTATATATAGGGGATCGGCTAGGTCCGGTCAAAACTTAGTGGAGTAAATATACTTCATTAAGGATTTACTCCACCAGATACTCCACTATTTTTGGGGTCGGCTAGAAATGCCCTTAAATGGCTGGCTCCCTTTTTTTTTTGCGGGGTAAATGGCTGGCTCCCTTATCAACGAGTCCGAACCAGTCCGCGATCACCTTTTTTTTTTTCTTTTAAAACGGTGTGTCCAGATGCCCTAACCCCGGCCCACCCGGTGAATTTCCCGCGGCTATATCCCTTCAGCCCACGAGGGGTAAAATGATCGCACTCGTGGAATTTTCCTTCTCTCAAAAAAATAATAATCGTGGAATCTTTCCCAGTCTCACTCTCGTGCTTCTCTTCTCCACTTCGAGGCGACAAAGACGGCGGGGTCGGAGTGGACGGCGTCGGCGACTCTCCGGTTGGAAGCTCCCAGCGTAGGCTACTCTGCGGAGTGAAGCATCCAGCATCGACGACCTGCCACGTAGCCCGGCCGAAACCCTAGCTCCCGCTTCGTGCCATCTCCCCCGCCGCCTCACTCCGGAGAAGACGAAGCTGCCGGCGACAAGATCACCAGGTGGGTTCCCCTCTCTCTTGCAATGGGGTTGAACTCCAGGATTTGGTGCGTCCTGTTCAGAATTGAACTACATTTTTCTGGTCTCCCTTTGGTGTATGTGGGCTTTACAATCGCACTGAAAAACTGTTCTTCACTTGCAGGTTGGTAGATCTGGGAGGTTTGGTTGACCACCTTGGTCTGGCTGTGAATCTGCGGGGATCGGCTTAACTTGTATGCAATTATTTTGTAAGATTGTCATAGCTTTTTCCTATTACCCCTTTTTCTGCTATGAATTTTTTTTGTGTGTGTGGTTCAATTTGTGTGTTAGGAACTGGGTCGTTGGCCAAAATTAGGGTTGCTTTCTTAGTAATGATTTTCTAGATTTATGTTGCTTGACCTGTTATTAATGTAGAAAAAATGCATAAAATGATTGTGATTATTTTAAAATTGACATGGTTGTTTAGGTATTTCAGTGGTTCAACTTACTGTGTGTAGATATTCCTATGGCTCAGTCTTGTGGAATGTGCTCGAGATGTAAAAAGTTTACAGTTCTTTGCTGCTCAATTTTGCATGTTTGGTAATGAAGCTTTCAAGAGAATCCACAATTTTTCCATTTATTTTTGCGATTGTTTTCACCAAAAATTTCAGTCTGTGGCAGTTGAATTTTGCTAACATCCACGAGGTGCATGTTGCAATTGAAATCAATTGCAATGTCAAGTTTTGCTAGGACAAAAAATTTCCTCTACATTCTTGATCTTGTTTTGCGTGTTGTCTGTTGACGTATGGTGAAAATTATTTCTGCATGATACAAGTGTTTTGGGCGTTGAACAATGTCAACTAGTGTTGGCAATTGATCTCTGGTGAACTCTTCTCGTTTCTTTGAATAGATCTGGACTTCCTTTCTCTCTTTGTCCAGTTTCAGATTGTGCTTGTGCCCGTGTTGTACGATGAGCTGCTGCTATAAACTTTTTTTGTCGTCGATGCTGCTATATACTTCTCTGCTGCTGTTGTACATTGATGGGTCGCTGCTGCTGAGGGGGTTAATCGAATGCTGCTGCGTAAACAGGGATTTTAGGGGAAGGGTCTAGTGGTAATTAGTGGGGGGATTGGGTGGAGGGAGGGGGTTCACCCTATACCTGCAGGGATTGAACCCTCTAGAAGATTAAACCCTTAGCAACCGCCAACCGAACAAGGCCTTAGGAGGAGGATTCGCCGCCAAAAAAAAAATTGTGGGTAGGCTGCTAGCATGGACGCTCTAAAAATAGAACATTTCTTTTTAGCAAAGACTTAATAATTGGCATGAAGACCCTAATTACTTGTGGCTGAATGTACATCTATCTGATTCTAGTATCTATGATTGTGAGACTAACACAAACAACTATCGGACAGTTGTACGACAGGACACAAACAACTATCGACTACATAATTATCTCTTTGTCCAGTTTCAGATTGTGCTTGTGCCCCTGTTGTACGATGTGCTGCTACTATAAACTTCTTTTTTGTAGTCGATGCTGCTATATACTTCTGTGCCACTGTTGTATGTTGACGGGTTGCTGCTGCTGAGGGGGTTAACCGAATGCTGCTGGGTAAACAGGGATTTTAGGGGAAGAGTCTAGTGGGAATTAGTGAGTGGATTGGGTGGAGGGAGGGGGTTCACCCAATACCTGCAGGGACTGGACCCTCTAGACGATTAAACTCTTAGCAACTGCCAACCGTACAAGGCCTTAGGAGGAGGATTCGCCATTAAAAAAAAATTAGCTGGACAGGCTGCTAGTGTGGATGCTCTAAAAATAAAACTGTTCTTTTAGCAAAGAATTAATAATTGGCGTGAAGACTGTAATTACTTGTGGCTGAATGTACATCTATCTGATTCTAGTATCTATGATGGTGAGACTAACACAAACAACTATTGGACAGGACAGTTCGTTCTCTGCGTTGAAGTTTATGATGGAGGGACGCAAGGTGGCCATGCTTGTGATGATGCTTGGATGCGTCGTAGCTTTGTCAGATGGTAAGTAGTACACAACATACACTTGGCTCAGTTATGCGGTATTCTTATCAATATGACTTGGTAGCTAACGGTCTCAACTACAAGTCTACCAAGTCCTGCAAAAACTGATATAGGTCTCTCTCAAGATCTGGTTGACCTGAACACCCTTATTTCTATGCAGCTCGAACCACCGTTCATGAACGGCGGCAGCAAACTTGAAATCTGCATATGCCCGAAGTATGGAAATGTCTTTTGTTGCGCGGATTCAACGGACCCCTGCTTTCCATCCAAGTTGGAGTGCATTAAAGGTTGCAGATGCGCTGCGGACGCGCAATCCACTCCTCATGCCCTGCCATGACCTTCTGGCCTAGTTCTGATGGTGTTTGATGCTACCGTGAGGAAGAAATAACTATGTAACCGAAGTTCTCAATAAAGAACCATGAATACTATGTTTTGTGATTATGTCTGGTGATGGCGTGGACCTCCTGTATGAAAGATTATATTATTTGTCCAGCGATATATATTGGGGTGCTGTAATTTGATGACCTTACAAAGGCCGAGCCAAGGGATAATTCACTATTGTGGATCTGCCACCTCGTATGCCCTCCAGTAGAATGTATGCATGCGTGTGTTCAGTCTTTTCAGAGAAGTGACTCAGTTGAATTGAATAGTGAATGTAATGACTATGCAAGTGTTCTCCCTCTCTTCGTGCAACCATGTACTGCCACATGATTTTCAGTAATGCCAGCATAAATGAAAGTAACAAGTTTCATTTATGCAAACACTTTTGTTTAAGACTTATGGTGATTTGGAAGAGATATAACTAAAAAAGCAAGGGGGTGAAAGGCCCTGTTTCTCCACGAGGTGTCGTCGATGGTAGGCAGCAAGCGATCGAGGAGGAGGCTTTTCGCTGGTGCAGGTCGCCTGTGCAACGTTGGCTGTGTCGTCGCCGGACGAGCGCAGCGGCTCGGCACAACGGCTGCTCTGTCCATGCGTGCAGACGTGGGGGCTGCAACTGGGGATTGAGCAATTGGTCGGATCGTGTTCGTGTCTGGCTGAACCAAATGCTCTGCATTGCAGGAAAGGCCCAGTGGTTGGACGATCTTCTCAGTTGAGCATCCGTCGTATGTATTCTTGTGCAATGTGCTTATTCGCTCGTTTAATCGCCGCAATTCATCATTTGCCAGCGCGGGTTTCTAACTGTATCCGGTGCGTGTCCGTTCTCACGCTACCGGCTTTCTTCCAGTGAACCGACGAGGAGTCGTTATCGTCTTCACCTCCACTCCGGTCCGGCCAAGCTCCGCCGCGACCTACGCCTCTTTTCGGTGAGCCCCTGCACGTGTTGGTTGGTGTCTTGCGTGAGCTGAGCTCCTTCTCCTTGAGGTTCGCCACACCACACCACAACTCTGAACCTTTACGATGCACGGGCCGAGCAATGGCGGGCAGTTTAATTCAGCACACGACTGCAATGTTGATGTTGCGGCCATACGGTGATGAGGTTCCTCCATATCCTCGGTCTTGGTATTCATCCGCGAATGTGCATCTGCAGCAGCAATATGTTGTGCAGATCGCACGGGTACAGACATGGGGCCATGACACTGACGAGTTGGCGCCTGTCTTCATAGCAACCTCCTCCTTCGCCTTTCTCGTGGATGATGTCGATCATATTCCTGACCCCGCGGTACTACGCCGGCTCTCCTGCTTTAGGCATACCAACGAACATCGTGCGGGCACCCATCTGCTCCCCGCCCGGCGTCCGTGTCCTCTCTGAGAAAAGCAACGGCGCCACGTTGACGTTGATGATGAAAGGCACTTGCCCCGCGGCGGTTGTCGTGGACTGCTTGCCGAGCTGCTTGGCAGCGTAGAAATACGGAGCCTTGTAATGCTCTGGCAATGACGGCGTTTGCACGATCGGTGACGGAAGCAGGCCCTGACCTCCACCATGTTCGCGACCAGCTTCCCACAGCCACGTCCGCCACCAGCACGCCCTCCGCCGGCCTTCTGTATCTTGAGTGTTTCCGCCTTTGCGGCCTTCGCTTTGACGCGGCGATTTTGCGGTGTCGCCGAGTTGATCTTCTAGACGAGCATGATGCTCGGATCCTCCACCACCTTCGTCTCCGACAGGTTCTCCTCCGGGTTCATGCGTCTGCGGAGAGAGTGGGCGAAAAAAGGCGGGAATTGGATGGAGAGCAGCGAGATGGAAAAGGAGAGTGAGGGATTTTTCCGCGAAAACAGTGCGACCAGTTACAAAAGCACGGGCTTCGCCTTAATTTTGGGTGCGCCTAGGGTGTCGGAGTCCTACGTGACTCGTATCCGGACTCCTTCAAAGACCTCTGGTGTGGTTTCGGTTTGCTGGGAAATTATGGTCCGAACTGCTCCACAAACCGATAGGGTCGGTGTTGGATGGCTTACAAGGTCCAAACAGCTCCGTCGGGACGGATACGGGTGGTTTGAGTGTCGGAGCAGATCAATCCCAAAATTTCGGTAAAGAAACGGTAAGGTACTAGCAAACCACCGCTTCCGGATGCATGCCTGACCACGCATGCGTGCCTTGGAACGGAAGGATAATAAACGCGTTTACCACTTGTTTTCTCCCGATCAGCTGGAAAAGTATGGAAGATGGAATCCCGCCATTTTTTCTTCAAGGGCGGGCGTGTTTGTGGGCAGGAGCGAGCACCGGCGCCGTATCACGTCCGTGCAATCAACCGCCCTACTACGTGTCTCCATTAGCTGCCGTAAAGGCTCTAGAAGAGGAAGGTCAAAGCCCCCAGCCCCCAGCCCCAGGACGGGATGGTCGCATATATACATCCATCCAAACCAGGTCCGGGCTGACTCGACATCGCCATGTCATCGACGAGAGCGCGGCGGAGCGGCGGCTGGCAGTTCGCGGTGGGCGACCCGTGGCGGCACGTGGCGGTGGTGGACACGGGGTGCCGGTGCCGCCCGAGGCTGCCGTCCCCGATGCCGCCGGTGACGAGGAGCAGCAGCAGCTCCCATCCGTCATCCTTCTTCCCCTCCTCCGCCTCCGCCGCTTCCTCCGCCTCCGCCCACGTCTACAAGCACCACCAGGAGCCTTACGGGGTGACGGCAAAGGCGTCGGCGCCGGTTGCAACGAAGAAGGTGGGCAGCAAGCAGGCGAAAAAGAGGCGCGAGAAGACGGCAGCGGCGGCCGAGGAGGAGGAGGAGGACGTTGGGGTGGCGGTGGAGAAGGAGTCGTCGGACCCGCGGGCTGACTTCCGTGACAGCATGGTGCAGATGGTGGTGGAGATGGGGCTCTGCGACTGGGACGGCCTCCGCTCCATGCTTCGCCGCCTGCTCACCCTCAACGCGCCGCGACACCACGCCGCCATCCTCGCAGCCTTCGCCGAGGTCTGCGCCCAGCTCGCCTCGGAGTCTCCAGCGCCGTCGACTCCGGCGTATCAATACGACTACTACGAGTGACGACTGACCATTCCTCGGCTCGGCAAGCCGGCCAGGCCGTCTGCTCGTGTTTCTGTTTTGTGTGGGAGTCGCTCTCGAGATCCTGGCACCACCTGGTGCACGCGTCCCGGTCTGGGTGAGGTTACTGGGGTGGTGATAGGATCTCCCGGAACAAAATTTAAGCTAGAAGAAACTTATTAGTAGTCGCAGGTTTCTGTTTCTTCAGTACGTAGTCCGTCTAGTTCTGATTTGCTGGGTTTTTTATGCTCAGTGTTTCAGTGTGTTTGTTTCTAGGATTCGCCCGGTGCAGCAGGACCGAGCTCGTCTCGCGCCCGGTGTAGCACCACCGAGCTGGTCTCGCGCCCGGTGCTACAGGACGGGTCGATGGAGCTCAGTTTTGGCCAGCCTATTGAGTCTCGGCGCTGGGGGACGCCCAGTGGTGCGAAAGGCAAGGCCTTTCTGCTCGTCTCTTTGGTTGGGTGGCGGCGGGTCTCGGGTGAGGGGGTGTCAAGGTCTTGGATGACGGGGCGGCGGCCCTGGTGGTGGTAGCGCGGTGCTCATGGGCAGAGCCCGTGGCTCGGTGCTGCCCGGTGACCATGGCCGTGTGGGCGGCGTGGTAGCCGGGGTGTGGCGTTCGGTGGCGGTGAATATCGACCGGGGTGAAAACCTGATCTATCTTCGGACGGACCGGCGGCGGCGAAGCTCGTTCCCTTCTAGAAGGCGTCATCGCGGCTCTCATTGCCCTTCGTGTTGCTCCAGGGGAAACTCTAATCCTCGGATCGAGCGGTGGCGGCGCTCCGGTGTCGTAACCTTCCTGAAGGCGCCGCCTTGGAGCCCACGGTTCGTCGTATGCGGCTTCATCTCTTCGCGGTGGCGTCACGGTTGAAGCCCCCGGTTGCTCTTGTAGTGCTAGGGATGGTGTTGCTGCGCTCAACGCCTATGTATCCTGCTTTGGGTGTGTGCGTGTGTTGTGGTGGCGTGCGTTTGTATCGGGTTGTTGATAATCGTTGTTTTATATATAAAGCGGGGCGAAAGCCTTTTTCCATATAATGTGCTTTGTGTGGCCTTCGGTTTTGCATGATGGACCAAAGAAGCTAGTAAATTAATCAGCTCAAATATGTAACTATCTGTGCGATTAGCAGTATTGTGTTTATTATTCTACATGCATTTGGCACTTTCTAGTGCACTGGAGGCTAACGTGGGCTTCGGCATGCCGCTCTTCCTTCGTGGGATTAGCTCTTTTCTATCTATTTCTCCAAAAAAAAAACTCTTCTCTATCTAGTAGATTATTTTAGTCGGTTGTTTTGTTTGGATTTTATGTAGGTTGGCTTAAGTTTAATTATGTTATGACGGTGTTTATTGTTTGTGTAGCATGCTAAGTTGCTGTTGGAGATAGTATTTTTTCTGAGAGGAGAGTGATATTGTTTGGTGCATGATTGTAGTGTCTTTACACGTTTTGGCCTCGGTGTCAGCCGATGTGGTTGTAGTGTCTATAATTTTTTATTGTTCCATGCTATTATATTATCAATCTTGAATGTTTTTATATGCATTTACAGCAATTTTATATCATTTTTGGAGACTAAACTATTAACCTAGTGCCCAGTGCCAGTTGCTGTTTTCTGCCATGTTTTTGTTTTACAGAAAATCAATACCAAACGAAGTCCAAATGTCACGAAACTTTTTGGAGATTTTTTTCTGGACAAGATAAACACTAGAAGCTTCGGGAGGAGGCCAGAAGCCCCAGGGGGCGCCCACGAGGCACCAAGGCGCGCCTGGGGGGCAGGCGCGCCTTGGTACCTCGTGGGGCCCATAGAGCTCCGTTTGACCTAATTCCTCCACTATAAATTTCCAAAAAATCAGAAACCCTTGGGGGAGTCCACGAAATATTTTTTCCGCCGCCGCAAGTTTCTGTTCTCGAGAGATCCCATCTGGAGGCTTTCTCCGGTACTCCGCCGGAGGGGGAATCGATCACGGAGGGGCTCTACATCAACCTTGCTGCCCTTCCGATGATGCGTGAGTAGTTTACCACAGACCTTCGGGTCCATAGTTAGTAGCTAGATGGCTTCTTCTCTCTTTTTGATCTTCAATACAATGTTCTCCTCGATGTTCTTGGAGTTCTATCCGATATAATCAGTTTTTGCGGTGTGTTTGTTGCGATCCGATGAATTGTGAGTTTATGATCAGATTATCCATGAATATTATTTGAGTCTTCTTTGATCTCTTTTATGCATGATTATTATAGCTTCGTATTTCTTCTCCGATCTATTGATTTGGTTTGGCCAACTAGATTGATTTATCTTGCCATGGGAAGAGGTGCTTTGTAATGGGTTCGATCTTGCGGTGCTCAATCCCAGTGACAGAAAGGGACATGACACATATGTATCGTTGCTATTAAGGGTAAAAAGATGGGGTTTATTCATACGTGAGTTTATCTTGTCTACATCATGTCATCGTTCTTAAGGTGTTACTCCGTTCTTTATGGACTTAATACACTAGATGCATGCTGGATAGCGGTCAATGTGTGGAGTAATAGTAGTAGATGCAGGCAGGAGTCGGTCTACTTGTCTCGGACGTGATGCCTATATACATGATCATTGCCTTGGATATCGTCATGAATATTTGCTTTTCTATCAATTGCCCAACAGTAATTTGTCTACCCACCGTATGTTATTTTCTTGAGAGAAGCCTCTAGTGAAAACTATGGCCCCTGGGTCTATCTAAATCATATTACTAAAACCCTAAAAATATTGCTGCCATTTTCTTTTATTTATTTTATTTTGTATTTTTGTTTCAATCAATCTATCTATCATATACAATTTAATCTTGCAATTGACCGCCGAGGGATTGACAACCCCTCGTTTGCATTGGGTGCAATGATTTGTTGTTTGTGTGCAGGTATTGCTAATGAGGTGTTGCGTGATTCTCCTACTAGTTCGATAACCTTGGTTTTCATAACTGAGGGAAATACTTATCTCTACTGTGCTGCATCATCCCTTCCTCTTCGGGGAAAATACCAACGCAAGCTACAAGTAGCAGGAAGAATTTCTGGCGCCGTTGCCGGGGAGACATCATCAACATCTATCAAGTACCTTTGCATAAACTCTCATCTCCTTGCATTTACTTTATTTGCCTCTCGTTTTCATCTCCCCCACTTCTAAAACGTTTTTACAAAAATACAAAAATATTTTTCGTTAGCCTTGTTCTTGTTTGCTTGTTTGCTTGCTTGTTATCTTGTTTGCGTAGTCACAATGTCTCAAGAAAATACAAAATTGTGTGATTTTTCCAATACTAATAATAATGATTTTATTAGTACTCCAATTGCTCCTCCCGCCGCTAGTGCGGAGACTTGTGATATTAATGCCGCTTTGTTAAATCTTGTTATGAAAAAACAATTTTCTGGTAGTCCTAATGAAGATGCTGCATCCCATCTTAACACTTTCATAGAATTGTGTGACATACAAAAGAAAAAAGATGTAGATAATGATATTGTGAAATTAAAATTATTCCCGTTCTCATTGCAGGATCGTAGAAAAATTTGGTTCTCATCTTTACCACGAAATAGTATCGATTCTTTGGATAGGTGTAAAGATGCTTTTATTACCAAGTATTTTCCTCCCGCGAAAATTATTTCTCTTAGAAATCAAATTATGAATTTTAAGCAACTTGATCATGAGCATGTCGCCCAATCTTGGGAGAGGATGAAATTAATGATAAGAAATTGCCATACTCATGGTTTAAATTTATGGATGATCATACAAAAAATTTATGCGGGATTGAATTTTGTTTCTAGAAATCTTTTAGATTCCACCGCGGGTGGTACTTTTATGAAAATTTTTTTGGGATAAGCTACTAAATTGCTTGATAATATTATGGCAAATTATTCACAATGGCATACTGAAAGAGTTCCTACTAGTAAAAAAATGAATTCGGTTGAAGAAATTAGTACTTTGAGTGATAAAGTTGATGCGCTTATGAAATTGGTTGCTAGTAAAAATGCTCATATTGATCCTAATGATGTGCCATTGTCTACTTTGATTGAGCAAAATAATGATCCCGTAGATGTGAATTTTGTCTCGCGAAACAATTTCAATAATAATGCTTATAGAGATAATTTCAATGCTAGACCGTTTCCTGGAAATTCCTCTAATAATTATGGCAATCCTTATGGAAATTCTTATAATAATAATAATAGGATGCCCTCTGATCTTGAAAGTAATATTAAAGGATTTATTAATGCTCAAAAAGTTTTCAACACTACGATAGAAGAAAAATTGAGTAAACTTGATGGTATGTCTAGCAGCATTGATAGAATTATTCATGATGTGAAAAATCTTAAGACTAAAATTTTGTCACCCAAAATTGATATTAGTGAATCAATTAAAGCTTTATATGTCTCCGTGGATGAGAGTAAGAAAAGAACCGCTATGCTAAAAGCTAAACGAGAATTTTTAGAAAAAGCGATTCCTCCCAGTTTCTATCGTAGTAATGATGAGGATATTAAAATGATTGGTGTTTCATATATTGATTCTTTGTTTAGCAATATAAAACTTCATGAAAAGGGGACTGAAGAAGAGTCAACTTTAGCTAGTAGGCGTTCCCATAATTCGGAGGGTGAAAATCGTAATGAAAAAATTGCTAAAAGTGGGTTTGGAGAGGTAAAAACTTTAAATAGCGATGTGCCCACTCTCTTGGATTACAAAGATTTTAATTATGATAATTGTTCTTTGATTGAGTGCATTTCTTTGTTACAATCCATGTTAAATTTACCCAACGCTTATGAGCAAAACAAGGCTTTTACTAAACACATCGTAGAAGCAATGATGAAAGCGTTAGAAGAAAAGCTAGAACTAGAGATTTCAATTCCTAGAAAATTATATGATGAATGGGAACCCACCATTAATGTTAAAATAAAAAATTATGAGTGCAATGCTTTATGTGATTTGGGTGCTAGCGTTTCCACAATTCCAAAATCTCTATGTGATGTGCTAGGTTTTACCAATATAGATGAATGTCCTCTTAATTTGCATCATGCGGATTCTACTATTAAAAAACCAATGGGTAGAATTAATGATGTTCTTATTCTTGCAAATAGAAATTATGTGCCCGTTGATTTTATTTTTCTTGATATTGAATGCAATTCTTCTTGCCCCATAATACTTGGTAGACCGTTCTTACGAACTATAGGTGCCGTTATTGATATGAAAAAAGGGAATATAAAATTTCAGTTTCCACTAAAAAAGGGTATGGAGCATTTCCCTAGGAAAAGAATTAAAGCACCATATGAATCAATTATGAGGGCCACTTATGGAATCAACTTGAAAGATGACAATACTTGAAACTATGCATTATGCCTAGCTAGGGGCATAAAACAATAGCGCTTGTTGGGAGGCAACCCAATGAATAAAATAATTTTTTTTTCTGTTATTGTGTGTTTTCACAATTATGCTACTGGTATGATTGTGTTTTTGTGTTCTTAATTAGTGTTTGTGCCAAGTAAAGCCTTTGGGATGATTTGGAAGATAGTATAATTGATGCTGTTTGGAAAACAGAAAGTTTTGCATCCAGTGCCCGAATTTCCAGGTTGAGAATGCCAAGCCCACCCAATTATGGTGGCCGACAACATGTGACCCAGTTAACAAGACAATGTCCCCAGCGACCAAATCTGTACCTTTCCAGAGAAAGGCACGGTGAATTTTGTCGATGGCCTTGAAAAACCAAGGCGGTGGCTCGATGGACATCAACTGAAAGACAGGGATGGCAGTTAGCACTGCTTGCACCAGAATGAGTCTTCCGCCTTGGGTAAGAAAATAAGTTCTCCAATTGGCAAGCTTGTTCCGTACGATGTCAATTACTGATCTCAGGTCTGCTTTTCTAATCTTTTTAAAATGAAGAGGGAGACCAAGATATCTGATGGGAAAGTGCTTAACTTCACAGCACAGAATATTGCAAATGTCCTGCCCCAAGTTGCCTTCCGTCAAGATGGGAGAGAGTGAACTTTTGCTCAGGTTGCAACATCGGCCAGTGGCGCCCCCAAATATGTCCAGCAGTTCCTTCACCACATGGGCCTCATTGACGGAAGCCTTAAGAAAGAGAATGACATCATCCGCGTAAAGGGACATACAATGAGGGATGTACAGCAACTTGCAGAGGAGGCCCTCTTCATCAGCCATGGCAAAATATCAGTTGGCAAGATTTCTGTAATATGATTGCAGATAGATTTACTCAAGCAAATGTACATGGAGCTGTGGAGTTATTGAAGAATATACAGCAGCAAACAACTGTACTCACTTATATTGATCAATTTGAGGAATGTGTCCAATTGGCCAGAAGAGATCATCCCTATTTACAGGAGCCTTTTCTTATGAGTTGTTTCATAGGAGGACTAAGAGCAGATATAAAGCATGATGTCAGTGGAAAAAGACCTAGGAGAATATTAGAGGCTTATTGGTATGTTATGAAAACTCAGCTGCAGCAAAAAAGGCATACTATCAGTCCTCCAACTGGAGACCCAGGCCACATTTTCAACAGCAATATAAACATCCTATTAATAGGAACAGCAATATTTCAGCTGTAGAAAAAGGAACTAGTAACAACAACAATGGGGACAGACCAACTAGACAATGTTGGTATTGTAAAGAGCCTTGGAACAGGGAGCACAGGTGTCGACAAGGGAGAACACTACACATTATGCAGGAATTTGATGATAACCCAACTGAATCTACTGAAACTGAAGCATCTCCTACAGCAGAGGCTGTTTTTCATACAGCTCCTAACACCCCTGAACATCCTGAGTAGAAAGCAGAGGTGATGTTGTTATCCGCTCACGCTGTAGAAGGTACTGCAAGCCCTGCTACATTTTCCTTGCTTTTAATCATTGGTGGTTATAAAGCAGTGGCATTAGTGGATAGTGGCAGCTCCAACACATTCATGAGTTACAATTTTGCTATATCTGCCAACTGTCAACTCAACCCTACCAAAATCAGAACTGTCTCAGTAGCGGGAGGAGGGCAACTCAAATCTACTGCCACAGTACCTCTTACTGCTTGTTATATACAAGGGCATAAATTCTCTTCTTTTCAAGTCCTTCCACTGCAGAGTTATGACATCATTCTGGGGTGTGATTGGATATACAAAGTCAGTCCTATTGGTTTAGACCTACCACTAAGAACCTTGACCATTACAAAGAATGGCAGAGTCATTACCTTAACTGACCATACTATTCCTCATAAGTCATGTACTGCAACCTGCTGCAATGAGAACAATACTAAAGCTCTCATGGGATACATTATTCAGATCAATGCTCTCATTGGCAATGTTTACAATTCTGAAACTAAAGTTCCAGCAAACATTGCAGAAATTCTGCAACAGTTCATAGATGTGTTCCAGGAGCATACTTCATTGACTGTTGAATTCTATTGCCGTCAAAAACAAATTTCCGATGCCTGTCATTGAAGACTTGTTAGATAAGGTACATGGAGCTGTGATCTTCACAAATTGGACCTCCGATCTGGTTATCACCAAATAAGGATGAGCACTGCTGATATTCCTAAAACAGCCTTCCAAACTCAGATGGGACACCTTGAGTTTGTGGTTATGCCTTTTGGATTAACCAACGCACCAGCAACCTTTCAAAATCTTATGAACACAATATTTCAGCCTTCTCTGAGGAAATTCATCCTAGTGTTCTTCGATGACATTTTGGATTATAACCCAGATTTGAAATCTCATGCTGAATATTATTTGGCTATTGCTTTACAACTGCTCAGACAGAACAAACTTTCGGTTATAAGATCTAAATGTGAGTTTGCAACACCACAAGTTGAATATCTGGGCCATGTCATATCTGCTGCTGAAGTTGCAACTAATCCTAAGAAAATAGAGGATATCTTGAAGTGGCCTACACCATCCACTGTTTCTAAGCTCAGAGGATTCCTGGGAATGACAGGGTATTATAGAAGATTTGTGAAGAATTATGGTTTAATTTGTAGGCCTCTACATGATTTACTTAAGAAAAAGAGCTTTCAGTGGGGTCCTGCACAAACAACAGCATTTGAGGAACTGAAGAAAATTATGACAACTTGCCTTGTCCTGGCTTTACCTGACTTCTCGAAACCCTTCATTCTGGAAACTGATGCTTGTGGGCACAGGGATTGGGGCAGTTCCGATGCAAGAAGGGAGGGCCATTGCTTATTCCAGTAAAAGCTTAGGTCCAACTGCAGCTGCTCAGTCCATTTACAAGAAAGAAGCTATGGCAATATTGGAAGCTTTAAAGTGGAGACATTATCTCTTAGGACACCCTCTTGTCATTAGAACAGACCAGAAAAGCTTGAAGTACATGACCACTCAAAGACTAACCGATGGGATACACCATAAACTTCTCCTCAAGTTGCTGGAGTTTGATTATACTATAGAATACAATAAAGGCAAGGAAAATGTGGTGGCTGATGCTACTAGAAGAGATGTTCAGTGTCATGCAGCTACTACTTGTGTTCCTCAGTGGACAGATGATGTCAAGCTCGGTTATAGAGAAGACACTGATAGTTTCAAACTTCTTAAGAAAATAGCTGCAGATATTGGTGAACAACCACAGTATACTCTCAGAGATGGGTTAATCAAAAATGGTAACAGAATATAATATAAGTAGGAGCTGGAAATTCGATGAGACAAACAATACTACAGAATTTCCATCAATCTGCTATGGGAGGCCATTCTGGAACTAAAGCTTCTGTTGGCCATATTTGAAGAAATCAGTGGAGCGGTTTGTAGCAGAATGTCCTGTGTGTCAAATTACAAAAAATGAGCACCAACATCCAGCTTGATTGTTACAACCTTTGCCCATACCTGGTGTTCCTTGGGAATGTATTAGCATGGATTTTATTGAAGCTCTGCCTAATTCTAATTGGAAGGAGGTGATTTTGGTGGTGGTGGACAGGTTAACGAAGTACTCACATTTCATAGCCCTGTCTCACCTATATACAATGGAGAAAGTAGTGCAAATTCTCATGGACAATATTTTTAAATTGCATGGATATCCATTGGAGATTGTCTCAGATAGAGATCGAATTTTCACTAGTAATCTCTACCAGCAGATTTTTGCAGCATTGAAGATTACTCTGAAATTCAGCACATGGTCAAACGGAACGTGGTAATCAATGCTTGGAGGCATACTTACGCAGTATGGTATTTCAAGAGCCTAAACAATGGACAAAATGGCTCTCCTCTTCAGAATGGTGGTATAACACTTCTTATCATTCATCTCTGAATAAAACACCATTTGAAACTCTTTACTGTTATCCTCCGCCACTGATTGGTGAGTCTGCTCTCCCAAGCAATATCTGTCCAAGTGCTTCCCTCACTGTTAAAGAAAAACAACACATGCTACAAGAGCTCAAAGCACATTTGCACAAGGCTCAAAAGAGAATGAAACAGTTCGCGGATCGCAGAAGGACTGAACGATCTTTTGATGTGGGAGCAATGGTGTACATTAAGATTCTGCCTTATTGTCAGAATGCATTCGGGTTAAGAGGATCTTTGAAACTCAGATCTAAATACTATGGTCCATATAAAGTGCTGGCACGTGTGGGACAAGTTTCATACAAGTTGCAGCTACCTAACGCAGCTGGGATACATCCGGTGTTTCACATCAGCCAAGTAAAAGAACATGTAGGCAAACATGCAGTGCCATTACCTCATGTTCCTTTAGTAACACCTGATGGGAAGATCAAGACGGCGTCGTTCGCAAGACTGGACGCGTGTACCATCAATCGTAAGAAAGAATCAGTCACACAATGGTTGATTCATTGGGAAAGTCTTGAACCTGAAGACGCTACCTGCGAGGATGAATCTTTTATCCAGCATTCGTTTCCAGCGTTTCAACCGTGAGGTTGAGGACAAGGTTGTACTCAGGGCGGTGGTATTGTCAGTCTCTGAATGCAAAGACAGTTAACTGAACAGTGTTCAAGTGTAGCAGCGATGAAAGTTCAGACAACGAATGGCTGAGATGGAGGCGGGGCGATAAGTCAGGATGAATGGTGCTGGTTTGAGCTCCAATTACCGCTGAGTGATTACCTTGTCATTTAATCATCAAAGCGTTACTGTGACAGCTCCTTATTACTCGCTGTAACTCAAACCCTCTTTATATGTCGATCGGCTGGAGATGATAAGTAAGAGAGAAAACTATCAATTTAGTTTATCATAGCGTAGCGTAGCTACTCTCTTCGGTCTGCTACGATCTCAACTACCCACGAACCCTACTTCCAGCGACCAAAATTCCCCCAAATTCGTCCAAATCCACAAGCGGGGCGTGACAGTGAGCTACGAAAAAACAAATTCAGCTTCAATTTCAGTAATTTCACATTTTCACTTTTTTGGTTGTTGAAAGCTGTTTTTTCATAGCTCCCAAGTGAAATTGAGTTTGAAACTGAAATTTTACATGCTTGTAGAACCCACCTCTCCAACACACATTTTTTTTTATGTTTCGGAACATTTGAAAGATGCTTTTCACCAGTTTCTACCCAAACTTAGTTTCCATCCAATGCTCCCCTCAAACCGCCATCTCGAATCCGCACTGGACCGAGCAATTTTTTTATCAATTTTTGCCTCCTCTCCATCTCTAGAGGTAATTCCTCCCATTACCCCCACCCCATTTCTTTGGTTAAAATCTCCAGTTTCGTTGAATTTCACTTCGTGTGTTCAAACCTAATCCATTCAACGTTTCAAAATCTGTGCATAGTTGACACTGACATTACTGTTGGTTTGCAGTGAAATGTTTTTGAGCACTGCTTTACATGTACAGTAATGCTCATCGGACATTTTAATATCAATTCCAAAATATGCAGACATCGGATGTACTATGGTTTGAGCACATGCAGAAAAATCAACCAAATAGGAGATTTTAGCAAACAAATTTGTGTGTGTTGGGGGGGGGGGGGGGGGGGGGATTACCTCTAGGGATGCAGAAGGAGGCTATAAAGATGGAAAAATCACTTGGTCTACTTGAGATTTGAGGGGGGAGAAAGGCAGCACTTCTATTCTGCCCGCCGAAGGCTGCGTGAGTTGGCTGTGGCTCATCCACAGCTTTGTAGGGAGTTCACATGCCGCAGGGGGTAAGCACCAGGTTCTTTGATGATGTTGTTCGGTAGGTCAGTGCCACGCTTGGTGGCACTGAACTTATTGGTGGCGCAGTTAATATTCACCGCCTGGCATATCTGCTTCGTAGTTATATCTGGCCAGCTTATGTATCACATCAATAAGTGCTTTTGCGAGTATGTTTGTACTTTACCTTCATTTATAATCGCCCTGCTTTATCAGTATCATGACACCGACCCTTTTCATTCTGCTCATCCACAGCCAAATCTCCAGTCAATATTGCTCAAGGAAGGATCAGAATCTGATCAATTTTGGAAGTTACTTGGAAGCAAGTATGAGTACCCCAGCCAGAAGATTGTGAGAGATCAAGAAAGTGACTTTCATTTGTTCTCTTGTACCTTCTAAAAAGGCAAAAATAGTTCATAAGATGTCTCACATCCATTCATTTCTCTTAGTCGGTTATCATTCACTATGTACTGTACTTATCCTTGTTCTCCTTTTGAATCAATATTCTCTGTGGCATACATTGGGGTAATGAAGGGGTGCTTAAGGTGAGCAATTATAAAGTTTATATGTATTATTACGAAAACAAGACACCATGATGAGAAATTAATGGTGGTCTTCTGATGCGGCAGGCTACAGAGATGTTCAACTTCACGCAAGATGATATGATGACGGAGGACATATATATTTTTGACTGTCATTCATGTGTCTTTATATGGGCTGGACAACATGTGGACACAAAAATAAGAGCACAAGCTTTTAGCATTGGAGAGGTATGTGAGAATTTCATGGTTTTTTCTGTGTATTTAAAAGGCAAATTTCATTTTTGTAGTTCACTCTGGATTCATAAAGCTTCCTTTTCTGCCAGAGATTTCGAACTTGACATTCGCATGGAAAATTATCACAAGAAACACCACTTTATGTTATCATTGAAGGAAGCAAGCCTCAATGTTTCACAAGGTCCATCACTGGAAAATTAGCTGTAAGCATTTTCCTTGTGGGTTCGTAGAATTGCAAACTGATCTGTTCATCCGAGATTAATAGATTACGGCTTAAATTTGGAGATCAGAGTGTGGGGAATTATCCAATGGGGATGATCATATTCACAAATCACAACACTTAATTTATGAGAATTATAAATCCATTCTTTTTATCTTATAGTGTATTCTAGGACGTTTGGATGGTAATTTGGATAGTTAACTTTTACTGTGGCGAGTTAGGTTCTATGCATGACCTGGTTCTATGACTAGTCTGAACTATGAAACTTGATATTGATATATATTATATACTAGTTCACTTTAAAGTAACATTTGTATGATTAATATGTTTATATTTTTACTTCATTATTAATGTGGATATGTGGTTCAAAAGTTTGGGGCTATTTTATATTTTTGTATATCCAAACCCGGTTTTGATTTCCACACTCAGGCACAAGCTTGCCAAGGCTTTAAAAAATTTCTGGCTCCGCCACTGGCTGCCCTATCACACACTGCGCTTTGTCCTCCATCGCTACGACTTCATCCCTCCACCCGACGACCTCACCTTGTCAATTCCGTCCACACATCTGCTGCAGATCCTAAAGTAGCATTGACTCATGTTAATTAATTAGGCTACTCCTCGCAGGTCCTTCATAATCTCGAAGTAGTGCTCATGCCCTGTTACACTTTACAATCAACATCCAGTATATGCAAACAAAATTCACGCACACATACTCTGGCATAAGATAGTTTCACTGTCTAAAAAAAGATAGATTCATTGGACCAAAATAACTACACATCATCGGACGTGAAGTTTCTACTCACGAGCACATGTGCTCCTTGTATCTGCGCTGGTTATTTAGGTTTGGAGATCTGTGCCACTTCTTTTTCCATGTGAATATGGTGCGATAATAATGTTGAATACGTCTGGCGTACGTGCGCATGTCTCCTGTGCTGTGGGCCTGCTTAATGTCTGTCGGCCGGTGGGTGTCTGACAATTCGTCACGCCGTTTTGGGTTTTTGGGGCGAGCCGTGGCTCAGAACGTTTTACTCTATCTAGACCGTGGCCCAGGAAAAGAACTTTCCGGTAAGTGGACGCCATTGACAAAGAGGAGTTTGCGGAGCAGTGGCCGTGCGAAGAAGACGCCGATACCAATCCCGTCGATGGGGTTCTTAATCCCGGAGAAGGAGGTAAAAGGCGTTGGGTTTGATGTGTTCCTAGCCTAAAATTTGAGCCGCTATTTTTGTTGATTTGCTTCTGTCTTGAAATCTTTTAGGCATCAGATTCCCTTTGGTTTAGGAGGTTGATGAAAGTGAAACCCCAATGGATCTGCCGGCTTACTGAACGGCGGCGCTAGTTGGAAACTGGAGCAAGCTCCGCTGCCCGCCAAGATCGTAGATGCGCAGATGTGTGAGGAAGGAGCAGTGGAGGATGGCAGGCGGGAGAGCTCGCCCTGGGCCTGGGGTCGGAGCTGTGGACAGGCAAGATGAACCCCTGAATAAGAGGTGCGTTCCGATTCAAAGAAGCACATACGAGAGATTAGAGGAATAAATACTTGATCTGGGCTGAGAATTTTAGTGTTAATGGCGTCCTGAGGATTGAATTTGTGCAGTTAATTACCGCTGTGAGAGATTGATGTCCAGTTAATACTTTCTGTACTTCGTGGCGTGCATTATTTTTAGCAGGGTAATAGTGTAGCTGGTAACAAATATAGTTTTACGATTCATGGTGTCTTGGTAATCATTGATGTGTACCATTTAAACATGATTCACTCATTTGCACATGAGCTT
Source organism: Elymus sibiricus (assembly GCA_039707655.1). NCBI lineage: Eukaryota > Viridiplantae > Streptophyta > Magnoliopsida > Poales > Poaceae > Elymus > Elymus sibiricus. Next base: position 354,878,540 of record CM077664.1, on the reverse strand, counting down.
TGTGGGTAAGATTCTCTTAGTAGCATGAACCAATTTGTGCAGGGTAAGGATAGGACCAGCAGCCCTGGTAGGACATCGTGCCCGTCTCGGGTAGCTGCTTTTGAGAAGAGGGTTTGCCGAAAATCCAACCGAAGATGTAATTGTATCGACACCATGGACAAGCTTTGACTCGCTACAAGAGGCCTATGATTTTTACAATTTGTATTCCTGGGAGAAACGTTTTGGGATGAGATGCGGGAAGTAACATATTAAATGTTGAGAGAACGAAATGTATGAGGAGATGGTTTGTGGATGTTGGGTGCGTACCAGTTTATGGAAAACAACATTAGTTTATTGTATTCCATTTGTTTAGTCCTTGGAGACATTTTTTAGCTGTATTGACAAATAAATTTTCACAGGAAAAGCAGGTGTGGAGAACACTAGGTCCTGCTGCTACGAGTGCCCTGTTCTAATAAGTTTGCTTAGATCAGAGGAGAATGCCGAGCATCGGGAGAACACAACCATTCATTGTCTCTGAACTTTGGAGAGACGATGCACTGGCCATCTCACAAGTAGTGTAAAAAATGCTCTTATATTATGGAACGGAGGGAGTAGATTTGTACAGCAGAGATCTTGTCAAACAGTTGAGGTAGAACAACGTCAACCTTGCGAAAGTGTTCTGCATTGTGGGGAGCTTCTTAGGATCAATGGAGAATGTGCCTTTTACAAAGCTATAGCTGCAAAGTTTTGTGTGGGAAGCTCAGTCGAGAGCAGGCAAATGACGACGTAAGGAAGACGATGGATGTGTTTGCAGAATTAGGAGCTAAGAGCATCTCCAGCAGGGTCCCTGGCCCGCCTCCGCCCCTCAGTAATGATCCTCCGTTGACGAGAGTTTGTCGGAGGGCCCTCCAACCGCGCCACTACTCGTCGTGCTGCCGAGCTCAGCCATGCCGACCTTGGCTTCGACGAGGTCCTCGGAGATGCCGTCGCCTCGATGTCCAGCGGCCGAGGCTTCGACCACCTCCCTGCTAGCAGACGAGGAGCCCAAAAGGTAAATGATTGACTGCTCTGTTTTTGTGCCGTCCTGCTTGTTGATGCACATTCTTTATTTCATTTAGCATCCCTTGATCTTGGAGTGTTCTTCATCATGGGTTGGTGAGCTCACGTGATGGGCTGTATTAGCTGCTTTTTCGTATTAGTTCAGGAGAATTAAATTATCTCAAGAGGATGATTTGATTATTAACCCATGGACCAAATATAGACGGTAGGGAAAGGCTTACATACTGGTTCAGGATGACTGAATTATCTCTAAAGGATGATTAGTATGGTAGTATGAATATGGAGCATTGGGTTCTGTAGCATTTGCCACCGTCAAGGCCACAAGAGAACTAAGTGGTCTACGAATCTGGATGTAATTTTTATTATTTCTTGTGTTCGCTGTACTGCCATGATTGAAGATGAATAGATCGAAAGTTTCCCGTAAAAAAAAAAGAGAACTAATTGTCCGGATCGAGCTGATGTTCCAAAACAACCTCGCAAGCCTGTGAGGTGCAAGAACTGTGGGATCGAGGGGCACAGGAACAATTGAAACAAGCTATTGGAATTCAGATTAGCAGATGGTATGTAGGACTCAATCGATAACTCTCGTACCAAGAGTAGTTGAGATGTTAAGGTGCCGCATGTGTTAACAAAGAATGATAATTGTATGCTACGCATTGTGTTACTTGCTGTAACATTTGTAGGTGAATTTTCACTTACCCGTTGTTTTCCAGTTATGTAATTGTTTTCTCTGTTCTGTGTTGGTGCGAACAGTCTTCTTGGGAAGAACTAAGCTTTATGAGATGCCAAGCCTGGGCACAGGGCCATTGATGTTAATTAAGTGGTTGTTAACTACAAGGTTAGTTAAAGAGCTTTTTTACTGTACCCTGGTACTCTGTAGTGAGAGGAAGGAGTACCAGTTAAATCTAACCCTTCGTTCAAAAGGGTACTTTAGACTTTTTGTCTTGCCGATGTGAATGTAATTTTTTTCTTCTTAATCTCGATTCTAATTCCCTCCCAAAGTCTCGCTCAAGCACTCGTTGCGGCCTCCATGATCAAGCACTCGTTGCGGCTTCCATGATCGAGCAACCATGCACGGCCATGGCTGCCTCCTTCCGCAGGCCACGTTGCATGCATCTACCGCCGCCAACACGCCTAGATGAAAACTTAATTGCAACCTTGGTCGCCGGCGAGGCCTCTCGGACATCCGCTTGATCTGACTACTCCACCGAATCATACTTATCTTCTCAGATCTAGTCCAGCAAGTAGTTGCATGTTTAAAAGCAATTATTTATTAATGTTCACCGCATTGCTTTTCTTTCGGGTTGTGCATAGTTGTATAGGATGCCAAGTTGCCAACGATCGAGTACTGATTCATCGTGTGATTCTGGCCGAAATCCCCGGGTATTCCGCGCAAATGGATATCTATCCCATCCCGTAATTAGTGGAGAATTACATATCATCCTCTCACGTACCCATAATTAGCGGGGAAGTAAATAACAACCTCACGTAGTACAATATTTTGTCAGTCTCGATTACCAATTTACCCCTCAAATCAAGGTACTCCCGAACTTTTGGTCGTGGTACTCCCGGGTATCTATATTGGAGTACCAAACACTCATATCCGTTCGATTTAAGTAAATGGATGGCTCATATTCATTTGTGGGTACTGTAAAAGAACTCTAGTTAAAATGTAACTGGCCCTGCTGCAGAGGTCATTTAATTAAGTAGTGAACCTTTGTTGCAACCACGCTGAGTGTACGGACAGGTGGCCGAGGCCTGACCAGCATTAAGGCGGCTGCTACAAATCATCCGGCTGATGCAGGGATAATTTAAGCCGCCTCCCCCATCGTTTGATCTAGCCCGCCCTGACCGTCTGATTAACTAATCATGGCGTGGGCCACGGACAGCCGATGCATCACGTGGTGGTGGGTAGGGCCTAGTGGTGGGGTTCGCTCGGCCATGCAAATCGCTCATTACACTTGCATGTACGTCAACGTTAGGTAGCACGTGAGAGTCACCCCGTTTGGGTCTCATGAGCATGACCACTATTTCTACAGCGGCTCGGCGTACAAATAATGCAATAGAAGGTTTAAACCAAAAAATCTTATGCGAAAAAAAATCATAGAATATGACGAATATGTTTATGCAACAGAAAAAATTACGAGATTGCAAACAAGGTACACACAGTATAATCCAGGAAAAAAAATGCAAAGTTGCAACAAGTATTTTACAAGATCGTAGTAGTCCGTTACAGCTCCGCCATCCAGCTTTTGCAGCAACTGTGGTTCGGCTTGCAGCACGACGGTTTGCTTTTGAGGTAGCAAAACTCCAGTGGTTAGATGACCTGACGATGCTACGAGTAGGCAGGCTGAAGTGTGCATCGGATCGTCCACCTCGCGAACCGTTTGATTCGCGTGCGACAGCCATCTGGCTGCGTCAGCTGACCTGCCTGTTTGCAACATGGCTTATGTTGTGCAACATGAGCCATGTTGCGCTCGCTGATCAGTGTCCCGTCAACTCGACGAGATGCAAGTGGATGTTTGCAACATGAGCCATTGGATGATTTGTAGCTAGTCGTTGGATGCGGATGCCACCGCAACATTCCTCGTGTTTTGGAAACATAGCCGATGTTGACACCACAAAATTCCTCATGTTTTGAAAACATAGTCGATGTTGACACCGCAACATTCCTCGTGCTTCAGAAACTTAAGCAGCATTGCAATTCGACCGGCGATGTTTTCAAAATGTTGACTGCTATGCAACATGAGACCGACCCGATTCACAACACCCCACAACAGGGAGGTCGCCGATGTGTTGCGGCTGCAACATGGGTGATGTTGCGACTGCAATGTAGGTGATGTTGCAACTGCAACATGGGTAGTGTTGTGTGGTGACGGTTGCAACTTAGGGGGTGTTGCGTCGTGGCCACGGCCGCGACATTGGCGATATTGTGCGGCGAGGGCTGCAACTTGGGATATGTTGCGAGTGCAACATGGGACATGTTTGCGCCGGCCGCAACATTGGCGAGGTGTGCGGCGATGAGTGTTTGCAATGCCCGCCCAGTTGCAAACCACTCGAGTGCAACATGAGTGATGTGCAAATGACGAGTGCAACATGAGTCATGTTCTAAAACGATGGTCGCAGCTAAATGGCTACGCGTACCAGATCGGACGACAGTCCCGCGCGGCATCCAATAGCGCATCCATGTGTCAGGCGGTCAACGCATAGCACGCGCCCAAAAAAAAGTGGAAGCATGACTTGCAACATTCTGTGTTCGTTTGCAACAATATCAACCGGCCTCGCAACGCCGCGTCTGCTTTACAGTCGACGGTCGTATAGCGTCGTGTCTGTAGTAGCACCACCCGTCCTTGTAGCGTCTACGGTATCGACTTTCCTATGCAACAAAGATCTATTTGGTGGCATGAAAAATATCTAGGAAAGAAATTACATTTATGTAACATGACGAGGCAAAACACTTGTATCACAGGAGAAAAATACTTTGTACTAGCACGCACCATAGTTTGCATTAGGATCATTCAAGCATCCCAAAAGTATGCAGTCAGACTCAGTAAAATAAAAAACAAGAAGTAGGTGGGACCGTGGGAGTGGAAGGCAGATGGGAGAGAGAGAGAGAGAGGCGACGTGGACTACTAGTGTAGCACTGGCGCGTGCACGCGCGTGCGCGTTGCAAACAGCAGCAGTCCGACGTGGACACATGGTAGGCTATGGAAGCAGCAGATCTATGCAAAAAAAATTCGATAAAGGGTGAATTTTATTGGCTCAAAATGGAGCATTAAGAGGATACATAACACAATGAGCATACACCCGGCCTCTGCATAACTAAGATGCACACAGCCAACCCAACACACACATGCAAAAACCCATCAGCAACTAGCAAAGTCATAAGACCAAAAGCTATGCATAGACGAGAAAAAAGAAAAGAGAAAAAAAAAGGCGCGATCGACAAACTACAACATAGACCATATCCGCACCAACCATTGACACCACATGAATGACAAGGAACTTCAACAGCAACGCCTTCAGGAAGGGAGCGACACTCAAGCGCCGCCGTCACCGGATCCAACCACAAAGGGCAGAATCTAAGTTTTCACCCTGAAGAATCAGACCGAGCATATCCGAGCAATGCCTTCAACAAGGTAATGACGTAAAAACATCGCCATTGCCAGGTAAAACCACTCGGGTCTGACCTAGGCTTTCGCCCCGGAGCTCGAGACCAGGTGCACGCAGCATCACCATCAAAGTCACACAAGTGTTGTCGCCACCGCCTTTTCACAATCCCAGCAGCTACAATTGGACCGCCGCCACTCCACAAACATCCCTCTGCGTCAAGTCGTTGTCCATAATTTGTATGACACCACTGAAGTCATCCATCGGATCAAGAGATAAAACCTCCCGAAGTCCTTTCGATGACCCCTGCTGTCGTGAATCCGTAGGAAATTGCTGCAGAATAATGTACAGTCATCACCATCCGGCCGATCGGATCTAGATCGCCAACACCAACAGAGGATCGCAGCGTTGCCGGCCAGCACCGCACACACGGAAAGCCAGCACAGCGCCCCAGCCCCATGACCCTACAAGCCGCCGTCAACCCCGTGTCGCCCACCGTCATCTGGGCGTTAGATCTAGGTGGACGGCCGGACTCCAGCCCATCACGGCACCGCCACCAGCTAGGGCCAAATCTGGCCGAGGCAAGCAACCCGAGCCTGAGCAGCCACAGCCCGCAGCTCGAAGGTGCCCACCACTCAAGCCATCGCCCCTGAACATGGGATCGGGGAGGGTGAGGGGAAGGGCTGGCAGGGCCGCGATGAGGACGACGGCCGAGGGTGCCGGCACTCGCCGGACTGCACGCAGCCGCCGGAGAGCCCCCGAGCCTCGCCATGATTGGATCTCGGAGGAGGGGTTGGGGATGGGCGCGCAGCTCCAGGACAGGAACGAGTCCGCCCCGCCGCCACCATCCCGGGACCCAGCACGGCTTCGCCGGCTTGCCCTCCGGCAGCGGCGATGCGGGAGCTGGCGAAGGAGGCCTCCCGGCGGCGCCTCTGCGGGTTCCCCCGTGCCTCCCAGCTAAATCAACAATACTCTCTAAATTGGTCTGCAAGCAATCTTTAAATTTGGGGGAGAATTTCACTTCCCCGGCCTCTGCACCAACTAGGGATGCATACGGCCATTTTAGTATGAGTACCAAGATAAACATGGTCCTCAGAATTTTTTAAATGAGTATCAAGATATTTTTTGATGAGTGGTTCCACCACACACCAAACTTGATCCTCAATAAATGGGGAAAACCCCTGTGCATCACCTGTCAATTCTAAGAATTGAACTCGGGTCGTTAGGCTACACAACCGCATGCCCAACCACTGAGCCAAGGCAAATAATCAACCGGTTTAAAACAAACGTTTTCCTTAAAAGCTTGCTTGTTGACAGTGGGTCAGGATTGCGTCGTTTACGGACCATATTGTCAGTAAACATCTGGGTCGGGATGGTTTTGACGGCAACCGGTGCTCTAACTACTGACCAATGTCGGCCATGTGGACAGAAAATATGTGAAATACAACTCATTATACATCCTGCTATACTTGGGAAAGAGTGAATCTAGAAGAGAAGGGGCGAGTGGGATGAAGAGCGCATGTGAGCTCGAGATCAGATTGGCACTTTCGCACATCATCTTCTTGTACAAATTTATTTACTGTATGGAAAATGGCCTTATTACCATTAATTTAGCAGAATAGGAACCCATTGCAAAGATATTTCTTGGGGTAGTGATAGGCGCCGGCAGTCCGGCCGAACAGTTGGGCCGGACTAGCCCCAGCCGCCCGATCCAGCAACTACGAACCGTTCGATCCCCGCGTTGACTTCCCCTCTCCCTCTTCCTCTCCACAACCCCTGTCGCCTGGATGTCCTCCCGGCTGCCGGCCGTCACCCCCTCACCTGGGCCTCCTCTCTCCGCCGCCCCCGCGCCGCCGGTCGCCGCGCTCGCCGCCGGGATACACGCATGCAGCAAAAGGCTTCACCCGTGGGTTGCAGCTTCCCTCGCTGGTGATGGTCGCTGCTCCGGCAACGCTAGTCGCCGGTTGCAGCTCCGTGTCGTGCTCGCCGCCGATGCTCGCCGTCGACCCTCGCAACAACAAAAAGTAGTCAAAAAACAACTCTGTGTCGCCGCACCCTGCTGAATTATTTGAAAACCTGGTTCAGCAAATTGAATCTATGGTTGTAGCAAAACCAAACTGTGGTTGTAGCAAAAAATCGCTGGTACAGAAAGAACGAAATCCGGTGGAAGCACTTTTGGGTGCTGGTTCCAGCAAATCGCCCCGTCGGTTCCAGCAAACCTGGTCGTGGTTGCAGCACTCCCCCGCCCCCTCTGGACAAACTCGCCGCGGTCACCCCCTGCAGCTCGAAGCGGTCACCCCTACAGCTTGCCGCAGTCACCGGTTCCAGCAAAAACCGGGCGCGGTTGTAGCTCCTGCCTCAACGGTTGTAGCATCCCGTGTGCTCCACCGTCGTGCCTGCCGGTCGAGGTAGTAACAACTCCGTTGCCGGTTGCAGCTTTTCGCCGGCGTGGTTCCAGCTTTTCACCAGCACGGTTCCAGCAGAAAATGCCAGCTGGTTGCAGCACCGGAGCCCCGCCATCTCCATTGCCGGCGAACGCTGGTTGCAGCTTTTTGCCGCATGGTTCCAGCACCGGGGAACGCTGGCTCCAGCTTCCTGCGGGGGCGGTTGCAGCTTCTTGCTAGATGGATTTGAGGGCCACCAGCGGCAGGGGCAACGGTAGTGGGTGGGTCTACTAGATGGAGACGACGGGGATGAGAATACGATGGGGATGAGAACGAGTGGATGGGGCTGGAGAGAAAGAGATAAGGTCAAGGGGGAGAAAAGGATTTGAGTGGGTCCACAAACCGCGCGGCATGCGAGACGGACTTCGCGGGAAACAGTCAGGGCCACCACGCGAGCCGGCCAAAAGTTCGGCCGGCGTGCCGAACGCAAACATTTCCCTATTTCTTGGGGTGGTATCTTGTCAACCTTGTAGGTGTAAAGGTTGAATGTCCCTAGTCCATCTCGAACAATTTATTGCTCTGTGGAACATGCTCTTGCCTGTCAACCTCCAACCTGGTGTCCCGGACATCATCCTTTGGAAGCTCTCCAGTGATGGGTCTTACTCTGCCAAGACGGCCTACTTGGCTCAATTTGCTGGACTTGTTCAATCCAACTTGCAAACCATTGTCTGGAAGGCTTGGGCCCCCCCAAAATGTAAATTTTTTGCATGGTTGGTCACACAAAATAGGATCTGGATGGCGGATAGACTGCAACGTCGTGGGTGGCCAAACTGTGATCGTTGCCCACTTTGCAATCAAGTGCGAGAGTCCGCGGCGCATCTTCTGTTCAAGTGCCGCTTCTCCATTCGGGTCTGGAAGGAGGTCCTTGCATGGCTGCACCTTGATGTCGATACCACCCATTGGTTGAACTACGGCACAGTGAGGTTTTGGTGGGATGGGGTCCTCGCCAACAATGCGCAACCGAACAAAGCCTTGGCCTCCGTACTCCACCTTGTAAGCTGGGAGATTTGGAAAGAGCGAAATGCACGCGTGTTCAGGACCATGGCGGCGCCTGTGGCGGTGATCGTGCGAACTATTAAGGAGGAGGCGTCTATCTGGGCTCTGGCGGGCGCTGGACTTTTGTGTGATTTGATGCCGCGAGAGTAGGCCTTTGCCCCTTTTTCCGCTTTGGTGGGGCTGTGATGTACTTAAGCATACTCTTCTCCTTATTCAATGAAAATGGCAAATCTTTTGCCTCGTTTCAAAAAAAAAAAAGGTTGAATGTCCCGAGCATGACCTCCTGATTCTCCACTACAAACAGAACATGGTTACTGACAGAGCACATGTAGACTAGCTTAGAGCACTTACTCGCGACCAGGTGAGACCCAGCCGTGGTGACATGGAATAACAGCAAATCGAGCTGCATCTTTCCTCGATACGGTGCAAAAAGTTGGGGAGAAGAGCGTTGGGTTGCAGGAGAAACCCCCTGCTGCGGTCCTCCTCAACCCTGCTATAATGCACGCGTGGCCGCCGGCGCTAGCCGAGACGCGAGGAAGGATAAGCACTGCTTTGTGGAGAAGCAGAGGAACCACACAGAAGTAATTCATCAAACTTAATTCATTTCATTTCTTAGTCACTAATCCCTTACAACTAGCTACACACACCCTCAGCCACTCGATTGCATAGCATCCAGAGGCACCTTTCCCTTGTCAGTCGAACGCGTATTCCTTGGTTCCGCTTTTGATCTCATCGTAACACTGCCAGCAGGTGTTACACCTGCACGTTGAACAACGTCGTTCGGGTAGTTTCGTTTGTTTTGGATCTCCCATTTTTCAGGTGCGATGGGGAGAACAAATAACTGCACGAGTGATCCATCTCTCTTCTTTGTTCGTCTTTTAGCTGAGTGCAGGTGAATTTGGTCCTGGTATTTCGGAGTGGATTGGGAATTGACAGGGCTCACAGGAGGGAATTAAAAGTTGAGAAAACTGCCGGAGAAGGAAGAGTTGTTTTTAGTGGGGAGAGGAGAGAACATATGCGTTACACGTCGGGAGCGGGCTGGTCCTCAGTTTTTTTTTTGAACACAGTACAGACGCAAGCGCTCATACATACGCGCATACACTCACTACCAGAAAAAGGCACGTTCCCGACGGTCCCGTATATGCCGACGGGGGCCGTCGGCATAGCTGGCGGTATGCCGACAGTCTAAGGCAAACCGTCGGCGTAGTTCGGCCGTCGGCATACCACTATCTATGCCGACGGGGGCCGTCGGCGTAGGCAAGCCGTCGGCATAGGTCGTGATATGCCTACGGTGGCCGTCGGCATAGACAGGCCGTCGGCATATATGTGGGCCCGGCCACCCGGTGGTTAACTGCCGTTTGACGTCGTCAAATATATGCCGACGACCCTAACGGCGGCCGTCGGCATAGATATGCCGACGGCAAAGCCGTCGGCATATCGTTTGCCACGTCATCGATCCGCGGCACGTGCCACGTCATCGATCCGGGGCATATGTATGCCGATGGCTTTGCCGTCGGCACAGCTATGTATTATTATTTTTTTATTTTTTTATTTTTTTTTATTTTTTCCCTAAATTGAAATTTGATTAATTTAAATGTGCCTTATCTAAACATAAACATACATAGATACACCACGCGTGTCTGTTGGCCCCAGTTTGCCGCCCGGTCAACAGTGCCAGGGTTAGACGGGACGGGGTACTTGGGGGTAGCTATGCCGCCAGGTCTTGCGCTGGGCCCTCTTACACGTCTCGAAGTGTGGTGGCAGGTGCAAGCACCCGGCACGCGGCTCCGTAGTGTGACCCCCCTCACGGACGTCGCTGCCGCCGTCGCACGGAGGGGGGAAACGGCCACGTCGGGCAGACACGAAGGAAATCTTGCGGTGGGTTGTGCCCGGACCTTGATCCGAAGTGTACCTATGGGCTGGCCTATCACAGACAGGTGAAAATGTCCATTGGCCAAACCCCGTCCGGCGAAAGTCAAAGGCCTAGATCCGCCGGTCAACAGTGCCAGGGTTAGACGGAACGGGGTACTTGAGGGGTAGCTATGCCGCCAGGTCTTGCGCTGGGCCCTCTTACACGTCTGGAAGTGTGGTGGAAGGTGCAAGCACCCGGCACGCGGCTCCGTAGTGTGACCCCCCTCACGGACGTCGCTGCCGCCGTCGCACGGAGGGGGGAAACGGCCACGTCGGGCAGACACGGAGGGAATCTTGCGGTGGGTTATGCCCGGACCTTGATCCGAAGTGTACCTACGGGCTGGCCTATCACAGCCAGGTGAAAATGTCCATCGGTCAAACCCCGTCCGGAGAAAGTCAAAGGCCTAGATCCGCCGGTCAACAGTGCCAGGGTTAGACGGGACGGGGTACTTGGATGGGGTAGCTATGCCGCCAGGTCTTGCGCTGGGCCCTCTTATACGTCTGGAAGTGTGGTGGCAGGTGCAAGCACCCGGCACGCGGCTCCGTAGTGTGACCCCCCTCACGGACGTCGCTGCCACCGTCGCACGGAGGGGGGAAACGGCCACGTCGGGCAGACACGGAGGGAATCTTGCGGTGGGTTGTGCCCGGACCTTGATCCGAAGTGTACCTACGGGCTGGCCTATCACAGCCAGGTGAAAATGTCCATCGGTCAAACCCCGTCCGGTGAAAGTCAAAGGCCTAGATCCGCCGGTCAACAGTGCCAGGGTTAGACGGGACGGGGGTACTTGGGGGGGGGGGGGGGTAGCTATGCCGCCAGGTCTTGCGCTGGGCCCTCTTACACGTCTGGAAGTGTGGTGGAAGGTGCAAGCACCCGGCACGCGGCTCCGTAGTGTGACCCCCCTCACGGACGTCGCTGCCGCCGTCGCACGGAGGGGGGAAACGGCCACGTCGGGCAGACGCGGAGGGAATCTTGCTGCGTCTGGATTATCCGACTATTTCAAATGGTCATGTTGCTTGTCTTTGGGTGAGGTGGGACTAAAAGTTTTCTGAGAGACGGAAATTTAGAAAAAAGAAATTGTGAGAAAAAAGAAAAAAAAGAAAATATCTATGCCGACGGCTAAGCTGTCGGCATAGGTGCCCCAGATCGATGACGTGGCACGTGCCAAAGAAATTGTGAGGGAAAAAGGAAAAAAAATTCTATGCCGACGGCTAAGCTGTCGGCATAGGTGCCCCGGATCGATGACGTGGCACGTGCCAAACAATTGTGAGGGAAAAAAGGAAAAAAATACCTATGCCGACGGCTAAGCCGTCGGCATAGATCCACCTTATCCACTCGGCCCTCCTCCTCCACTCGTTTCTCTGCTGACCCCGACCCCAACTCCCTCTCTCTCTCTCGATCGACCCCCGACCGCCGCCGGCACCCTCTCCGCGGCGCCGACGCCTCCCTCGCCGCTCGCCGCCGCCAGCGCCACCCTCTCCCCGACCGTCGCCGCCACCCTTGTCGCCGCCACCCTCACCCCGACGCCGCGCCCCTCCCGGCACCACTCCATCGTCGGCGGCGCCCATCCGTCGGCCGCGCCCCTCCGTCGTCGGCCGCCGCTGTGGCCGGCCCGTCCGTCGCCCCCCCCCCCCGACACCACTCCATCACCACCTCCCCCGTCCGTCGCCGGCCCCCTCCGACACCTCCTCCGCCTCGCCCCGGCCCTTCCCCGCCCCGCCGCGGCCCTGCCCCGCCCCGCCTGCCGCCGCCCCGCCGCGGCCCTGCCCTGCCCTGCCGGCCGCCGCCTCGCCCCAGCCCTGCCCCGCCCCGCCGGTGAGACCCGGCATCCCCCCTTGGGCATTTTTTCTGTTTTTTTTGTATTAGATAGATAGTTAGATAGGTAGAATTTATTTGGTATTTAGAATGTAAGAAATAATTATATGAAGCATATCTTACAATTTTTTTTGGTTCGATGAGATGAATCGATGATGATGACGAATAGATGATAATGATGATGATGTATATGTGATGACGATGATGAATATGTGATGATGAATGTTGTTAGTTTTTAAATATGCTCTATGAGTTGTGATGTTCTAAATTTTTGTCGCGGTGGAATATGTGATTACTAAGCTCTGCCTGCCTAATTAATTTTTTTGTTCACAAAATCAATGAAGAAGTATATGCATATGTGTCAAGTAGATCAAGTGAATCTTGCCACCAGTGGCTATCAAGAGAATTGGCAGAATTTTGTAACCATGCCATCATATTGGCACAATCAGTAATTGGTTTAGCACCAGTTGGACACGAACCAAAATTGTCGGACACACTGATTACTGCAAGTATCAATGATATTTAGCTATTGTATGGTCTCTGTCCACTTGCAAAATAATCATGACCATTTTTAGGAGCAAGCATTTGGTAGCCAGTACTCCCTTTGCAAAGGGACCAGCCTCTTGGCAATAGTTGCTATATAATGAATATGATAGGAGTTTGATTTATAGTTAACAAGTCTGCTTGTAAGAAAAGGATGGGTATGACAATCGTTCACAAATCTGCCTTGGTTCGTTTTGTCTCAAATCAAACACGACAATCCCATCACCAGCAAAATATTGGTAACAAATACTAAATGTCAATGAAGGCTGCTGTTAAACTGAAGTGGACACACACATTTATCTGAAGAATTCATCGTCTATTTTTCAACGACGCAAGGAAAAGGATGAGATGCACAGTAATTTGGTGAAGAAAGATTGTGCTCCATGAAAATATCCAGATTAACAAGCCTGATTAGTAATCACTCCATAAAACAGTGATCCGCGCAAAAGACATAACAAAGCAGATGAAATATTTTTTGACACTTGATGGTCTTGCTAAAAAATAGATATTTGAGAAAAAATGCTAACTTATTCATTAGGATTTAACATAGAATACTTTGAATGTGGAACTTTAAGTGGATGAATTTATTTTGTATTGCTCATCTAGTAAATAATTCTATGAAGCATATCTTGCAATTTGTTGTGATGATCTAAGTTGTTTTGTCGGTAAAATTTACAGGCTTTGTGGTGTTGCATCTTCGTGGAGTCATCGTCGTCGGAGCTGTTGGTCCCTGATCATCCCGCCGTTGTTCGACTTCATCCTCTACAGCCGAGGGTGAGCTACAAATCCATCTCCTCCTCCGTTTTTTTTCATGTCAGTAGATTTTATTTTCACGTCTAGTCGCGTAACCTAGGCGTCTCCCGTCCGAAAGGGTTGCATCGATAAATATGCATTCAATTGCATATTTATCACCGCAACTATTTCGGATTGTCCAGCGTTTTCCACGGACAGCCCGAGGATGTGTAGATTGGGTACGTTTTCCATGCTCTACCTCGTTCCGAGACAGGATTTCGGCGGCGCCTCCCCGTTGTTCTCCGGATGCACATTCTCTCGGCTTATTACCGAGACGTGTTGACATGCCATTATGCTTTCATTATGTAGGTGTGTCCTGCTTGGTGTTATGGAAAGGACGATGCATGGGCGGCATTGGTGGATCTGTGGCTCGGTCAGGATGCAGAGTGGGCTGCTAAGAGCAAGAAAACCTGGGCTAACCGAGGGACCGACGGAACACATGGTCAGGGAAACCGGAACCACTTTAGCCACAAGAAAGTTCAGGTATATCTATTTACATGAAACATTCTTCTTCTTCTATTTACCGTCACTTTCTTATGTATCACTAACCTCTGTTTGGTGGTGCAGGAGGAGAAACTGAAGCGGCCGCTCTCTGACATAGAGGCGTGGCAGCTCGCCCATACGCGGAGTAAGTCCAAGGAGGGCAAGGGCGACTACTACGGCAAGAGCGAGGAGAACCTGAAGGCCTACGAGGAAGAGTATCTGAGGGTAAATCCTGGCACACCTGACCCCTTAAAGCAGGCTACGGACGAGAGGGCGGTGGTGGGTATAGGGCCGAAGCTTCATGGTCGGCAGGCGGTTCTGGATGCCGTGTGTACTCCTTCTATCTCCTTCACACAACTCCGAGCTACCGACCCGAGCCTGAGCCAGCGCACGAGCACGACCAGTGCACAGTCACACTCCCTCCTAGCCCAGCAGACCAGCGTAAGTATTTTCCCTCTTATCTTCCTTTTTGCTCACTTTATTTTCCGCATTGAGATGTTTTATGAGTTCATCATGTCATATCGTAGGCCTACATGGAGTACACACGCCAGGAGACCATGGCGTGGCAGGCGAGAGTTGCAGCAGTCCAGGAGCACAGCAGTCGCATGATGACGGTTAGTTTAGCCTCTTTCATTTCACTTCCATATTTGCACTTTCATTTCTTCTGACCTTCGTGTTTGCTTGGTCAATTCACATGCAGCGCGTTTTTGAGAGCATGGCGGCCGGCACGGTTCCTGTAATGGAACCACCACCACCACCTGCTGGACCTGCACCAGTGCTCTTTACCTTTGAGGAGTTTCTGGCACAGAACATGGAGGCTCCGGTTAGTACATCCCCAAACTCATCAACCACTGCTTACAGTTTATTCAAACCCTCTGGTGTATGAAATCCTTAAGGTTTAACATACAACCATGCATGTCAAAATCCAATGGCATGTTCCATTCAAATGGCATGAAAACAATTTGTTCTTACAATCAACATATTACAACAGCACGTCGCCCTAAAGATATTCAATGTAACATATTCCATAAAGGAATTAAAGATATCAATCCCATTATCTTATCATCTAACATATGCAAAGAGGAAGACCAACATTCCAAGTAACCATTGTATAAATCAAGCAATATTGTTCTCATCAGCCATTGCTTACCGTTTATTCAACACAATCATATATCCCCTTAACATGTCTTTTCGAACATCCAGGGAACCGGTGGATCATCCGTTGGTGGTGGTGCCAATGATGCCATCACTCCCACGTCACGGAGCCCGGTCACTCCGATCCACCGAGGTGGCGGTGGCGGTAGCGGTGCCGCAAGCAGTGAGGACCTGGGCTTTGGCCGTTTGGGCGGTGAGGACCTTGGTAGTGGACCTCGTAGGGCTTAAGCCCTTTGTATGCTCGTAGGACTTGTGTGCTTCTCTTTATGCTCATAGGACTTGTGTGCTTCTCGTAGGACTTGTGATGATGATGATGATACTTATGTGATGACGATGGACTTGTGATGATGATGATGATACTTATGTGATGACGATGGACTTGTGATGATGATGATGATACTTATGTGATGACGATGTTATTGTGATGATGATGATGATACTTATGTGATGACGATGTTATTGTGATCATGATGTTATATCTATATGTGCTGTCAATTTGAATATATGTATATGTGCTGTGAATTTGAAATGAATTCAAACAGAAACCAGAAAAAAAAGTAGGCAGCATCGGCATAGCCACCGCCGAGGCACCAGTAGGCGACACGTGGCGCCGTCGGCATATGTTTAAATATATGCCGACGGCTAAGCCGTCGGCATATGTGCCACATGTCGCCCAACTGTACTCCCTGGCACCAGACTATGCCGACGGCCAGGCCGTCGGCATATATTCAAATATATGCCGACGGCTTAGCCGTCGGCATACACTGGCGCCAGGGAATACCAGCATGGTTAGCCGTCGGCATATGTTTAAATCTATGCCGCCGGCTACACCGTCGGCATAGTGCAGACACGTGGCGCGTTTTAATTGGGTGTAACTTGACGGTGGCGCCGTCTGCCGCCGTCATACGAACGAGTTTGCCGACGGCCAATCTGTGCCGACGGCCGTACGGACACCGTCGGCATAGGTACCTATGCCGACGGTTTTTCTATGCCTATGGCAGACCCAGGTACGCCGACGTATACGGTGCCGACGGCTGCTGTCGGCATAGACAGTAATTCCGGTAGTGACTCACCCCTGTGAACGCACACACGCACACCCTACCCCTATGAGCACCTCCGAGAGACTGAGCCGGCATTTCATCTTGAGATTTACGAAGTCACCGTAGGCGCCTCATCGTCGACGGGAACGTCTCCTCCCACTGAAAGCGCATCGCCGGAAATTCTAAAATAAATTAAGGAATAATGCGAGCACCAGGACTTGAACCCTGGTGGGCTGGGGATACCACTGTCCCTCTAACCATCCAACCACATGTTGGTTCGGCTGGTCCTCAGTTGATTATGTACGCAGGTAACGGAATGGAGTTATACTGATGTGGTAGAATTGATGGTCCGTTATCTAAGCTGGTAATGGAACACATGAGGTGACATTATGTAGGGCAAGGGCAAGAGCTGTTGATGGGACGGGACTGCTAAGGTGGATAGGATGCATGTTAAGAGATTATTATATAGGTGTAAAATATTTATTTAAACAACATAGTATTATGAGAAGGGTCGAGCCTTTTCCCATGCATGTTTGCATGCATTTTTGTCGAGGTGGCATGTTTGCATGCATACACAACTTGGCGTATTTTGTTGACTGGGGCTCCTCTGCGCAATATCTAAAAAGAGAATTAACCAACATATATAAATAAAGATATATGCCAGTTACTATGCATCGGTAACTGTACATACAAAACCCAGCAATATAAACAGTCGATTTTTGTAAGTCTTCCGGTCTAGTGCTGTTGTTGAGCTGGATGATGTATGATGTATATGCATGTCTTCATCCGCTTGATGATTGGACAACGAGGCAGCCAGCTAGCTATATGAAGGAACGTCTTTATAGGACATGGCTCCTGCACCCAGCCAATCGTACTTCTACTAGTACGCGAGGCAGCGTGACTTGCTACTGCCAGCGGCCGCGTACGTGAGGAGATGAAAGAGGAGTTTGTAAGATTGTTTTTCCTTTCTTTTACGCTGGAGTCAAGTTAGCTAATGTTAGGGTATGAGAAAAGTAACCATGGCATAGGTGGGTGATTATTTTGATCTTAATGTGAAAATACTACTTCCAAGATCCATCGTTCTGACTAGCTACTTTATTTAATTGATGGTCGAATGTTTCTGATTTTTATGGGAATTTCTAGTCTAATTCTGTTTTTGCTGGTTAGCCCTTTAACTACTTTTAATATATAATAGATATGTGCACAAGGATTAAGAACAGGAGAACGGGCATGAGGGCCTTATCTATTTTCCGTGGCTCTAGGATATAGTTGACGCCCTCTCAATCGTTGGACAAACCCAATGTGTAAATCTTTGGCATGCTATCTCTAATGTTCGCTTCCCAGATGCGCCTTGTATTTGGAGCTGCTGGTCAGCACTCAAATGCAAGATCTTCTTTTGGCTAGCTCTCCAATATAGGCTTTGGACCTTTGACAGACGTGTTCGGCATGGATTACAGAATCAGGTGCCATCATGCTATGTTTGCCTTCAGGGAGAAGACGCGGTGGTCCACATACTAGTGCAGTGCATGGTGGCCAGTGAGAGGGAGAAGGCAAGGTGGACCATATACTAGTGCACTGCATGGTGGCCAGGGAGAGTTGGACACAGTGGCGGAGCTTCATGGGGGCCATTGCCGCCCCCCCCCCCCCCCCCCCCCCCCCCCCCCCCATCCCACACTACTCTGCAAAGATGTGTTACGCTTTTGCATTACTATCAGTAAGGATATCCCTGAAGTTTGAATAGATAGATTTAGGATTTCTGGATATAGGGCCGACTAAAATTTTATAGTAAGTAGTTTTACTAACCTCCAAGTATTGTTACCCGTTGCCCGCTGCTTAGCCAGGCAAGGCAGTATACAGATTGGTCCCTCTGCAAACATTGTTTTCATAATATTAGAGACCAACAAATTAGGTAACATATCTCAAACTAAAGAAAACTTAATAGTAGGAGATTTGGGACTTATAGTACTTAGCTAATTTGTTGGTCCCAATTTCATAGTAGCACCACCCGCAAAGTTCAGAGTCACATTCGAAAATGAATCAATGCTAATTGAGAGGAAAAAGTTAGTGTAAGCAAATCAGCAAAACAACGTTAATCCCACACTCTCGACTGTAGGGTGAATGGATCATTAGTTTCGAAGAAAAATTACCTGCCAGAAGCAACAAAACAGTGTTGGTAGCCACTCTGGATTGTAGGGTGTGCAAAGGGAGGGATTGCAACAACTATCTATAAAAACATACTAGTGCAGTGCATGGTGGCCAGTGAGAGGGAGAAGGCAAGGTGGACCATATACTAGTGCAGTGCATGGTGGCCAAGGAGAGTTGGACAAAGTGGCGGAGCTTCATGGGGGCCAATGCCCCCCCCCCCCCCCCCCCCCCCCCCCCCCCCGCGCACACACACTACTCTACAAAGATATGTTACGCTTTTTCTGTACTATTATTAAGGATATCTCTGAAATTTGAATAGATAAATTTAGGATTTCTGGATATATGGCCGGCTAAAATTTTATAGTAAGTACTTTTACTAACCTCCAAGTATTGTTACCCGTTGCCCGTTGCCTAGCCAGGCAAGGCAGTATTCAGATTGGTCCCTCTACACAAACATTGTTTTCATAATATTAGAGACCAACAAATTAGGTAACATATATCAAACTAAAGAAAACTTAATAGTGGGAGATTTGGGACTTATAGTACTTAGCTAATTTGTTGGCCCCAATTTCATAGTAGCACCACCCGCAAAGTTCAGAGTCACATTCGGAAACGAATCAATGCTAATTGAGAGGAAAAATTTAGTGTAAGCAAATCAACAAAACAACGTTGATCCCACACTATCGACTGTAGGGTAAATGGATCATTAGTTTCGAAGAAAAGTACCTGCCAGAAGCAACAAAATAGTGTTGATAGCCACTCTGGACTGTAGGGTGTGCAAAGGGATGGATTACAACAATTATCTATAAAAACCAAACAAATAAACTATTGCATCACAAATAGGAATAGTCTGCACCTGCAAGGTACACTTATGTAGGTTGGTTTATATGCTGGTTATCTTACCGCACAAATAAATGGTGCATACGCATTATCTGCAACTTACACTAGCATTGTCCCCGAGTCTGCCAAAGTCGTATATCTAGCTGAAGGTAAAAAAAAACCGAGGGGTTAAGTAGCAGCCGTTGACTACTTACATTGATGCTCTTTACACTCACTTTGTAATGATTCCTATATTTAATTAAGAAGTTAGGGCAATACACATTGTATTGAATTCATACATTATTCTATCAACTACGAAAGTGATCCACTTGATGCGCGGGTTAGTAATTTTTTAAATTTAATATTGAAAACATATTATTTGATTTGTTTAAAAAAACTGGAACCAAATATGATAACATTTACAAATATAAGGCTTCTACGGATATAGTTTTGTCTTAGGTATGGTTGGGCTTTTATTTTTATGCTAATATATTATGATTAATATAACACATGCGTAGAAGGCTGCTCCTTCTCTATATATTAATATAGTTTTGTCTTAGGTATGGTTGGGCTTTTATTCTCTATATATAAATATAACACACGCGTAGAAGGCTGCTCCTTCTCTAATATATATAAATACTAATATATTATGATTAATATACGGATATAATTTTTATACAAATATAACACACGCGTAGAAGGCTGCTCCTTCTCTATATATTGTATTTTTTATGATTAATTACATTGTGCATTATAATTGTATGATTTTTTCAGTATTTTTATTATGTTGCATTGTAATATTATTTTTAAAACACAAAATTAAATAGTTCTCATTGTTTTCATGTAGGCATAGGTAAATTTGCCAATGCTATACAAGATTGACATATTAATTTATATTTTAGTACTGATTTATTTACTCTGTGTGTTTTTTATTTAGGGATTGACTATTCGTCACCCAGAGTGAAGAATTCTTATTCCTCGCCCCACCTCCTCACGCACCCTATAGTCACTGTAAGAACCAAAATGCATGTGAGGTAATATTACGGTGTGCAGTTAAGGGCTCCTTAACATCCACCGTGAGAAAGAAATGTGTCATGCATGTGAGGTAAGATTACCACATGCAGTGTGAGATGAGGTAATATTATAACATGCGAGTGAGAATTCAATGCATATGAGGTATTTAAGTAACATAGGCCACTATCACAATTCTGTAGGAGGCATTTTGGTAATGGTAAGAAACACAAGCAACTAATTCATTCTGTACACAAGGAATTTTTGGTAACTGTGGAATAACAAAGTGGTCTAATACATAGATTCCATGTAGTGGTTCCGAGAAATAACTCACGTAATAAAAACCATCCTAGCAATTACAAATAAAATTCGTTTGGACACAATTGAATGCCACATAGCACTAAGTAACCAGCAGCATGAAAATTTCAGAAATCACTGTTACAAAACTGAATAGTACCGAACTTGAAAACTGACTACTGTCGAACTTGATCTTCAAGCAGCTTAATTTGCAAGTGACCAGAGATTTCACATCAACTTCATCTGTTCAGCAATCTCTCTAGCGACTGAAACATTGTTATCCATGGGCTGTAACCAACATAGTATCCTATTAATAGTACTGTACCCTCTAGGTTCACTTTTCTTCTCACAAAAACCTCAATTGTGCTTCAGGGTGTTAGTAAAAGAAGGCCTGAAATTTTTGATTCAAAATTACTCGTACCCACCATAAATACGAAGACCTATCCCTCGTACATTAATCGTCATCTGCTTGAACACATACCTGAAAAACAGAGTATTTCAGTTTTCAGAAGTATACGAACAAACAAGTAGAGCCACCAACACACAAGCACATATAACACAAAGGATTAACAGGCTTTGGTACCCTAAACTGGAAACAATGTCGAAATCAAAGATATCACAGAGATATTTTGGATGTACCAAATTCGTCGGAATTACATGAACCCATAACACGCTGGCTGCATGGTATGAATAAAAAATATAGAGAGAAATAAGATAAAAGGCCAAACTTTGTAACTATTGTTTCAATGCACTGTAAACCGTGTCTTTTATAAAATTGTGCCAGGTACAATACTGGGAGTCATCATATTGAACTAGTATGTGTCTTGTAACTATTTAAGACATTGTTTGTCACCAAAGAGTCATCAAAATGAAACAAATAATTGGTCAGACACACATAATTGTAAGGAAAAATGCCAAAACCGGCATATAAGATAGGAAAATAGGTTAAATGTGAATAAAGAAAACATTTTCTAGTATATAAGAATCAAATGCAAAAATGATTGTGTGGATATTCTTTACAGTATCCATGGCTAAGGAATAAATTAAATTTATGGAGTCCAGCTAGAATCGCATGATTACTCGCCAAAAAAAAGTACATTCCCATCTGGTTTATGCTACAGAAAACAAACAAGCAAAAACCTGAATGAAAAATCAATTTTTCATGCTATAGAAGATTACTCCTGCACTGAGGGTGGGTTAAACAAAAAAAATCAGCAAAGTTTGACAGGCTGGATGAGGGTCAGGGGCCACCTCATGCTAATTAAAATAAATCTAACTCAGCTTTCATGAATATTGACAAACTGGGAGATGGTCAGTGTCCACCAATGTAATGTTTGCAATGAGCCACGTACGAAAATCTAGCGTATCGTATGGGGTCAGCAGGTTCGCCAGCTAGTGTAAGAATTCTGAGAGACAAGGTAATATATAAGGGGCCAACAAAAAATAGGAGCATGTCCAACTAATACATATTCCAAACTTGCTTGCGATGTAGATTGCATCGCTTGTTTACATCGACGTAAAATAGGAGCACGACATCCTATATCCTTCTGTTCAGTGTGTATCAACAGATCAAAACTAGAAATAAATAGGTGCTTAACCATTCATCATTTGCCTTAAGCTCAGTCTAAAAATCCGAGAAGGAAACCTGAGAAGTATACTGCAGGTGTATGCAGTGCTTTCACAGAAAGTTAGTGCTTCCATGAATTGGAAAAGGAAAACCAGATTCTACATCTTTCATTTCGCTAATTGCTACCATGTCTCACTAGTGTTCAGGTCTGCACCTAGAGAGTTCTGAAGCCTCACTAGCAGTGTTCAGGACGAGTCAACGTTTAAAAAAGAAACATTTTCGTGTCCTTTAGCAAGATCATTGAATCAAAAGACGCTGCAGATGAATAACGCTAGAGTACCTTCTTAGATCCAGACAAAGGTGATAGCCCTGTTTCTTGACTTTCTTGTCTGTTTTCGATGAACTCCACTAAACTAATTGTGAATCTGCTCTGTTGTGAATCTGCTCTGTTGCAAAAGATTGAACAGAAGGAAACCAGAAAAGCACAAGAAAATGTGAAAAAAATAAGCTGCACCGTTGAATTGATCCCACAGTCAAGCAAAGGTCAAGTCCATCACCTCCTTCAGTATGCAAGCTCCCCTCTTTTCTTTCATCTCCTTTTTCCTTCTTCTTCGCCCCGTTCCCAAAAAATCAAGAACCCTAACCCTAAAAATTCAGAAATTCATTGGGGGGGGGGGGGGAGGGAAAGGAATACGAGGTGGGAGATCTTACTGGCGACTAGACTGCCGGAGGTGGAGAGGTACGCGGAGAAGGTCGTTGCCGCCGCCGAGCTCGCACCGTATCGTTGCACTGCCCAATTCGCCTCCTAGTTGCTACCGCATAAAGAGAGAAAGTGGGGAGTACTCCACGCACGAGACAGGGGAGTAGCCCTCGCCTCCAGGTCGTCCCTCCGGCACGGGGGTGGGATACCTCCTACCAGCCAACCGCTCCCATCAACGTAAATTTACAGCAGTGGAACAAAAATTTATATCGATCGGGATTTGCTTAAGCCAGACCGTGGCTCGGTTAATGGACTGGGGCGAAGAATTTCTTATTCTTTACCCTGGGTCATTAATATATATATATATATATATATATATATATATATATATATATATATATATATATATATATATATATATATATATATATATATATATATATATATATATGACAAATGTTTCCTACGACCGGGTGTATTTACTCCCACTTTTGTTTTGTATGTTTTATGTAGTATCTATCATATCAAAGTATATGTACGCATAGTATGTAGTGTATATGGATATTTAGGTAGTATATATATTACTTTTTAGGTAGTATGTATCATATTTTGAGCATACTCTTTTCTACGTACAAATATGTACGTATTTGACAAATATAATAAAAACTATGGGTGTACTTGCAATTTTTTCATATAACTCACTTTGAAGTATCTTAGATATGTTATATGAACATACTAAAAATGATAAAGTAGTATATATACTGTCACATGGTAGTATATGAGACATGGGTGTAACTACACCCGGTAGTAGGATGTATTTTCCCTATTACTCCCACTTTTGTTTTGTATGTTCTACGTAGTATCTATCATATCGGAGTATATGTACGTGTAGTATGTAGTATATATGAATAATTAGGTAGTATATATACTACTTTTTAGGTTGTATGTATCATATTTTGAGCATACTCCTTTCTACGTATAAATATGTATGTATTTGATAAATATAATAAAAACTATGGGTGCACTTGGAATTTTTTCATATAACTCCTTTTAAGTATCTTAGATATAGTATATAAACATACTAAAAATAATAAAGTAGTATATATACTGTCACATGGTAGTATATGAGACATGAGTGTAACTACACCCGATAGTAGGATGTATTTACCCCACATGTCCCATATACTACCATGTGGTAGTATATATACTACTTTATTATTTTAAGTATGTTTATATACTATATATAAGATACTCTAAAGTGAGTTACATGAAAAAATTGAAAGTTGGCTCATGATTTTTATTATATTTTAAAAATACGTACATATTTGTACGTAAAAAAGAGCATACTCAAAATACGATACATACTACCAAAAAAATAGCATATATACTACCTAAACATTCTTATATACTACATACTACGCGTACATACTCTCCGATTTGATAGATACTACATACAACATACAAAACTCAGGTGATGGTAACTACCACCGGTGGTAGATAAAATTTGTTTCCATGATCATCTAATTTAGTTAAGACACATGCACTAAGCATGACCAATGATGGAAAATCGACCACACTTTCTAGAAGGAAACTATTGAGGAACATAGTACAAAATAAAAAATTATCTCATACGTATGAACATGCCCATGATCACTATGAAGATATCAGGGCTAGATCAAGCATACCAACAAACGCAGCGGAGAAGACATTTGGTGATGACGTGCAAATTCCCGGAGCTAGGTATTACCTCCCAGCCGCGTGAGAATAATCCCCTCGATTGAGATCGGAAAGCACGATGCCTCTATGGTATCCACGCATACCATATCAGTGTTTTAGTAACACTTGCCGTCCAGAACAAATTGCTACCGAAGAACTAGAGAAGGAGCAGCCTTCTACGCGTGGATGAAAGAGAGATGGCACAAGGGAGGGGCGCAACCTTGGATCAGCTAGTGTCTCACACTTGTGTTGTATCATGTGTAGTTTTGGGCTGCCCTCTCCCCTCTATATATAGAGGACCAAAGGGGTTTGCAACTTGGCCCCCGAGGTTCTTGGTCCCCATGGTACATGGCCTCCAAGGCACCAAGGTACTTGGCTCCCAAGGCACTTACTTGCCTTACCACTTGGTGGGTGTGGGGCGCACCATTGGCCCCACTCGTCCTACTAGCTGCTGCCCTCTTGTGCAAGCCAAGGAGCAGCCAACTAGGACGTCCTAGAACCTTCCGAGAACGTTCCAGGACCCTTTCAGGCACTTTTGGGACACTTGTGTTATCATCGGGACCTCCCAGAACACTTCAAGAAATAATCTCTAATACTCCTATCATCTCGTATTGCTCTATCAAACCAATGACCGTTAAACGTGTGACCCTGTAGGTTCGGTAATACGTGGACATGAGCTGGAACACCTTCCGTTCAATAACTAACAATGGAGCACAGGACACCACGATATATAACTCCCACATATACACGAAGATCTTTTATCGAGCAAACCTTAGTTTAGCGTACACGGTTCCCTTTGCTTCATGATACATAACAAAACCTAAGGTGAGACTTTTATAGGTATCCTCGTGAAGCAACTCTTGATCAGTATACCAAGTTATACTCGTTACCTGGTTTTGTTTCCTTTTCTTCATTCCATATTCTGGTATGTCCGTGATCACTATCACATATTGTCTGGCCAGACGATGATGGATACCGTAATACCGGGTGGGCCCGGAGAGTATCTCTCCATCGCCGGAGGAGTAAATCCCAGCTAGTCTTGTACTATAGAGTCCCTTTACATACTATCCAGTTACGGTATGAAGGTCCAACGATATTCTCATGGTCTAGGGACATAAGTATACGTAAACATATTATGATGATACCGACAACAAAGTTGACGATGAATCTCGCAATATACCATAAGTCGGGTATGTCCAACACTATTGTTCTGCCAATAATGTGTCCTCATTATTGTCGGCAACCTTGTTACATTAACAATGCCCATGATCAGAAAAACATGATCATCAACAATAGGTGAGCTAGTCGTAGAGGTGAGACTAGGGATCTACTTGGTGTTTATTTTCCACACATGCAAATGGGTAATCCTTCGAATCTCGTTTATATGTAGACTCGAGAACCATTGCAATTATAGCACATAAACATAAACGTTAATTATGAACATGAAAATAAACATTTATTATTGACTCTAGGGCATATTTCAAACAAAAACATCGTCCACACTACTTTACTAAAAAACAATGTGCACACTGCCATGTATAGAGAGATAGTGGTTTCATGGGTCCCATCCGGCTGATCCTTCACTTTCCACTTGCTAATGTCTGCTTGTTTTCTCAGTAGCTTCCGGCCATGAAAGTAGCCGATCCTGATTTGATCCACATCATGAGAGGATCACTCCGACGGTCCCCTGGTTTTTTCGTTTTTGGTCTTCACACACACGACCCACCGGCTCAGGCCGGGTGTACGGCCACGGGCTGGCCTTCTATGGTGACTTTTGGCTCCTCACACTCCTCGTCAATCTCCTTGACCGGTCAACGATGACTAAGGTGACATTTGACGTAACATGCTAATTTATCTGAATGGAAAATATGAAGGTGACATTGACAACTTCAGTTACGGTTATGCCAAACTAGCTAGTACAAACAAACTCATGTTAGTAGAATAACCAAAAGTTGTTTTTTCGACAAAGGGTGAATTTGTTAGTTCAAAAAATGAAGCATAGGGTGAATTTATGAATAACCAAAAGTTGTGAAGCTACCTGCAAGGTATTTGAGAGAATCTCCCCCCTCCTCACATGCCAATTTGAGATGAAGAAAATCCAGATTGGTCGCGAATTATTCCTAGTTTACTGTAGTTCTTTCAAAGTTTTCTTTGCAATTCAAATTTATAAAAAATAAAAATAAACTTGAAACTGAAACAACAAATTATCTGGGTCGATGGACACATGGACACATGCACACTGCAATTTTGCAAACCGGTTCTGTTACATGTGGTGTATCGTATTCTTCATGTACAAATGAAAATGAGAGTATAATACAATTGGCGATACCCCAAAGTTGTCACAATCCAGCTTAATCAGTCATATCGACCAGGGAATAGTTCAAAACACGCAACATGCATGCTTTGACTCAGTTCATACCAATTGGGCCCGGAAGTGAGTGGTATAAATGCATGATTGTTTTGGATTTGCTCGTGTACATTGGACGAAACCGAGAACGCAAAACCAAGTGTGTGCACTGCATGGATAGCCTACTTATTAACTGCAGTAACATTAGCAACTCGATCACCTGTTAGTCTACTTATTTGTTCTGTATCGATATATGCACATCACTTTCAGTCCAAATCCACGTCAGAGTTAAAAAAGAAGGTCATGGAAAACATATGAACTTGCAGGCGGTGAATCTTGCAGTACTTCCCTTGTCAGTTGTCACATTTCCACATCAACCAAATTCAGAAATCAGAAAGAAGCTTGTAACTAACTAATTAAGTGATCATAGAACCTAGCTCGACATGTAGTTGTCCATTCTTGGTGGATGGCCAACCTTTATGTGCGCTTCAATGTTGAAGCCCACATTGCAGGTGGAGGAGCAGCCATTTCCACTTCAGAGCTTGTACATTCTGCCCTTGGTTTGGGACTCTGAAAGAGTAAAGCCAAGCGAACAATCTCACCCGCTGATTGTACTTACTGCACTCGAAATCTTAATGTATCATGATAAGATATTCATATATAAGTATGGACTTGTCTTTGGCTGCTTTCTCTTGGATCTTAGGTGACATATTCCACAAAGATAAGATTGCCTCTCGTCTCTACTCTCTACTCTGTCTGTACTAGGCACCTACCAAGTGCCAACTAAGATCCAGAGTGTGTACATCCGGCACCACCAGGCAAGCATCCTTCAGACTGACTCCAAAAGCACGTACTGAGTCACGAAGGGACTTCAGGTAATAGCTAGCTAGCTACTCTATGCGAGTTGATTATAGTTAATCCTTTAATTAACTTAACCATCACATCAATCAATAGTTATCTGATAGATATTCTTCGCAGGATTCGATACAGCTAACAATCTTGTGACTTTTGTAGGTTGCGACCACATCACTTTTATTCTAGGATCGACACTGTACCAAGCATGTGGCGGTGTGGGTCTCTGCAGTCAATGGGCCATTCGCTGGAAACTAAGAACAGAATGGTCCATCAGAGCTAGTGGCCGCTCCTAGCCTCCCTTTTCTTTTCATCATGGCCATGTGCTTCGCTTCCAGTCCAATAGTCTGTCCATCGTCTGGAGTCAGGGCCAATAACCCAACCATCCACAGTCCCCTTTTTCTCTCTATTCAATTGTTGTTGCATTTCAGTTTGGGAACTTGTAGTGAATAATTAAACGTGTATGTTCTATGTATAGGCACATGAATTCGGCCTCCTTTGGTTCATAGGAATTTTGTAGGAATAGTAAAGGGTAGAAACTTTGTAGAAAAAATTCCTTTGAAGTCCTTTGGTTTGTAGGAATGGATTCCTATTCCTATGTAGGATAGGAATTAATGCTTCACATTTCAAAAGAAAAAAACATTAGCTTTAGACTCAATGAAAAAAATTCCTATCCTATGCATCAAATGACATATCTTTCTCTATAGGAATTAAGATGCATGTCATCTCACTTCCTATAATTTTTCTATTCCTATACTATTCCTATCCTATGAACGAAAGGTGGCCGAAGTGCGGCTGGGAATGTGTAGGATCTGCTACGTGGCTAATTTATCAGGCCTGCAGACTACACTACAGAGACAGAATCATAAGGCATTATGTATGTTAAGTTCAACACACTCGTAGCATATATATCACCTACAGAACAGCAGTAGGTAGTAGGTGCTAATATATTTCACTGGGTCTGTCTAAATCACATCTAGATGTGACTTAAGTATTGCACATCTAAATGACTCAATCAACATAAAAAAGGAAAAAGAAAAAAGGAAAAAGAAAAATGCCCGCACAAATCTTCACGTAAAATCAATGGTATATGACTTAGATGTGCAATACTTAAGTCACATCTAGATGTGACTTAGCAAACCCGTATTCCACTCGATCGATCGGTTTATTTAGACATGCAAATTAATACAGGTGGGCGATGCAGCGCAGGGAAAACTATTTGCAGCTCATGCATGCAGTGTCATGGATCCCGTTGTTCCGTAGTGTTGTGATTTTAGTAGCTGGAATTCTAGCATGGCATCATCTACGTACGCACATAATCATAGTGATGATGAACGATGTCGCAAAGAGCCAAAGAACGAAGCCTAGTGGAACTGAGCACCTAGGCAAATCATGACGACGACGATGCATGGGATTCAAGGGATCATACATAACTACATATGCCAGGCGGATCATCGCATGCAGGGACGCAGAAACTGCTGCCAACATATACACATACGGAGTAGCAAATTGTTAGCCCGGGCTCGGCCAGACAGAAACTTTGCCGGCACAGAGGGAAACGCATGATGAAAAAGGGGCGAGCTCTGTCCTGTCATGGTAGAATAGAGAGATATACACCGAGGCCACCTGGCCATATCACCACCGATTCACATAGTCGCTTGGAGTATAAGAGCAATTCTAGCATAATCGTCATATCGGGTTGATCGGTGTAATAACCGATGATATGATGATTTTCCCCCAAAATGACACTCTAGTCTAGTAGAGTCGCCATGTGCCTTTGGATCGTAGTATTTTATAGAGAGCGCTCCATACCGATCCCGCGAGCCTCCATATTTGGAGGCCAGGGACCGTTGATATGAATCGGCCTCCATCCACAACCACTCGCGCAGGAGAAACGTTTCAGCCCGACCTCTTCCTCCGACGCGCAACGCCGTCAATGGCATTGTTGTCCGTATGTCTATTGCTTCCGCCCCGACCAATGTCATTGCCGCTTTTTCATCGGGAAGAGCGTCAATTCATGGCCACCACTACGTTTCACACTCGTTTCCCACCAGCACACGGTAAATCCACTCTCTCTTTTCCCGCGAAAGCACGCCCATTCGTGGGTATATAAAAAGCGTATTGCCTCCCCCCCCCCTCATCGTTGCTGCCACACTCACCATCATCGCCCCCCTAAGCCAGTCACCGCCCTTGCCCCGGCATCTCTTCGCTCATTCCCGTCGCCAACACAATCACCCCCATCGACCATGTCGGTGCGACCGCGCCCTCACCACGGACCTTTCCCCGGTGAGACCAAAGAGGACCACGCCGTGAGAGAGAGTCCTAGGAGAGCGTGTGGGACTACTCCGATTGTGTCGAGGACAACATACGTTGTAAGGCTGAATCAGCCGTCGGCCGCGCCTGATCCACAACCACCCTCAACTACTTTGACCGCATCTCGACAGTCGTTTGCGTAGAAATGGAAACCGCGCTCACATCGACCTTAAAACAAATGTGGTCGTATCTCGCATCCGGGACACGCAGGAGTTCGTCGACCGTGTAGCCATGGAAGTCGCGACAGCGGAAACCTCCCCCGCCCGCGAGGTCACTTTCAAGACAAGAGAAGAGCCCGTAGTCCAATTAGTAGAGAATCATGTGCCCAAGGTTGTTTAAATCCTAGTTGTAATCTTTCTTAAAATCCATGTTATATATCCATGTTGAAATCTTAGATTAAAAACTTCCATTGTTAAGGTTGGTAAGTAAGATGTTTTCTACCCACTGACAATCCACCTGAGAAAAAAATTATGAAGCACGCTTTTATGTTGATTCTGTGTTTGCACTTTACTTGGACGGCCTTTGTATTGTGCTTCATATCACTAGTACAAAACAGGGCTTTGGTCCACCCTGAAAAGCCCATTAGTCCCGGTTCACTCACGAACCGGGACCCATGGGGGCATCGGTCCCGGTTCGTGAGGCCAGGGCGCCGGCCGGGCCTCGTCTGACCCCTTTGGTCCCGGTTCCAGACACGAACCGGGACCAATGCGCCTCGTGGGCCATTGGTCCCGGTTTGTGGCTGGAACCGGGACCAAATGGTGAGGCTTTAGTCCCGGTTGGTAACACCAACCGGGACTAAAGGGGTTGAGGCTTTAGTCCCGGTTGGTGTTACCAACCGGGACTAAAGGTTGGACCTTTAGTCCCGGTTGGAGACACCAACCGGGACTAAAGGGGTTCTGAAAGTTTTTTTTTTCCTGTTTTTACATTTGTTTTCTGTTTTTAGTTTCTGTTTTAAATTGCTTATATCTTTTAAGATATTTGATGTTTTTGAGTGATTATTTTTGCATTAGATTCAAAATTTTGTCTAGTTTCTGTTTGTGCCATTAGTTTTCAAATTTGAATGGTTTAAATTTGAATTTGTTCAAATTTGCTTCAAACCCTAGATTGTGAATAACTTGAGTTTACAAATAGTTTTTAATTTAATTCTTTTTGCTCCTAGTCACGTGTTAGATTGTTGTCACAGTAAGATTTATTTGGTTATTTTTAGAATAATTTAAATTAGGATTTTAATTAAAACAATACTGTTTTGCTTATATAGTTGTTTTAGTCATTTAATTGTTGTTTTTTTATTATTTTTAGTTAGTTCTTTCTGTAGATTTTAACATGTTGTAGTATGGTGCATATTGAATGCACAAAAAGTTTGGAGTTGAAATAAGTTTAAAAAAATGAAATGCATTTGTAACAGACGAGTTTTCGTCCGAAACCTTGATACTTCGAATGAGATGGTACAGTTTGTACATGAAGTGCATCCAGTTTTTGCCGTAACCCTCTCAACTTTTTAGCACATGCTATGTGGGTGAAATGATGATACCATGCCAACTTTCAACCTCTTCAGAGTTCATTTGTAGTGCTTTTCAATTTCAGGGTCATTTAGCTCAAAAAAATCAGTAAATGCATGAAAAATAGCAAATGAAGTCAGAAAGGGTTGAAATTTGAGGATGTGTCTTTGAATGGTGCATAATGAACACACAAAAAGTCTGGAGTTGAAATAAGTTTAAAAAAATGAAATGCCTTTGTAACAGACGAGTTTTCGTCTGAAACCCTGATACTTCGAAAGAGATTGTCCATTTTGTACACGAAGTGCATCCAGTTTTTGCCGTAACCCTCTCAACTTTTTAGCACATGCTATGTGGGTAGAATGATGATACCATGCCAACTTTCAACCTTTAGAGAGTTCATTTGTGGTGCTTTTCAATTTCAGGGTCATTTAGCTCAAAAAAATCAGTAAATGCATGAAAAATAGCAAATGAAGTCAGAAAGGGTTGAAAATTGATGGCGTGGCTTCGAATGGTGCACACACAAAAAGTCTGGAGTTGAAATAAGTTTAAAAAAATGAAATGTCTTTGTAACAGACGAGTTTTCGTCTGAAGGGGTTCTGAAATTTTCAAACTCTACCCCACACCCCCCCGTGGATCGCCTTTTTTAGTTTTGTAGAAAATAAACAAAAATGATAAAATCTTCAAAAAATAAAATCCTTCGAGATGTAGTTAGGTTTTAGTGTCTAGTTGCTATAGAAATTTTGAAATATGAATTTTGACCTTTTTTGCAAAAAAACGAAAAAAAAATGTAAAACGGCCATAACTTTTGCATACGACGTCGAAAAAAAAAGTTTAATATATAAAAAAAACTATAGAAAAATTGGGACTCGATTTCACCTGGGTTTACCCGGTGAAGTTTTCTCAGATTCTCAAAATTCCAAAAGTAAAAAAAGTTATTTCAAATCAAAAAAAATATTTTTAATAATTTTAAAAATTAATTTTATTTAAAATAAATAAATGATGTCATATTTGGATTCCTCACATTTTTCTGATAATAATGAATATTTTATTTGTCGAATTTCGATTTACAGATTTAAAGATATTAATTATGTCATATTAAATGAATAAATGGCAAAAAAAATTATTACTTATTTTATTTTCATTGAAATTCAATATTATTAGTACTTATTTTGTTTATTTTAATAATTGTTTAGAATTCAAAAAATTAAATCATGTGACATCAAGACCTAAGGGTTAACAGGATTGATAGTTTAAGATTGTCAGGAAAACAACAAGTGCAGACTTGGAAACTAGAGGATGGGTGACCGGCCGGGAAGTTAGACGATTTGGAATGAGTGCTGATTAGAGACTAGAGATTAAATTCTGAAGCAGTGAGGAGGGGTGATTACAGATTAAATTGTCAAATAATTCAAAGATTTGAAATTCGGAATAAAACTTAAAAACAAATCAAAAAAATAATCAAAAAAAAAATTTAAAAAAATTCAAAAAAAATTTCAATTTTTTTTTCCCCGGCAAGGCAGCCCCCGGCAAGGACCTTTAGTCCCGGTTGGTGTTACCAACTGGGACTAAAGGCCCAGGCAGCGCCACGTGGAGGGCCTTTGGTCCCGATTCGTAAGCAAACCGGGACTAAAGGTTTTGGGCTTTAGTCCCTTACGAACCGGGACAAATGGCCCTTTTTCTATTAGTGTATGCATTATGCAGCCGGCTCATACTATGATTCTGAGACTTGACGACTTAACCATATAGTACAACCCATCATTCTACCACGAGCATTCAGTGTGCCCAGTTGCTTGATCAGGTCCCGGAGGGCTACGAGCAGACGAGCGGCGCAGTTAGATCTGATGGTGAGACGACTGCGAGTCTGAGTACGCATGCCCAGTGCACATACACGGCGGCCGGGGCCCGATCGACCAGGATCTAACCGAAACTAGACAGTACGGTCCATGCGACAGCTAGAGGGCCGGGTTTTCGTTAGCCGTCGACAAAATCATGGCTGCTCGCGTCGTGCATGCATGGCGCCAGCCATGCATTTGGGTCGTCGTCGACTCGTCGTGCCGGGCGCCTCTTCACGTGCTCCGGACCAAAATATCTCTCTAGCTCCGCGTGTCCTCGCATCAATGTGGTGCACACACACGCGTGCGTGCGTTTGCAGACGTCCCCATGCACGAGGTCTAATACGTCGAGCTTCCATTAAAAGTTGATCCGTACGTCGAACATGCGAACCCACGACTGGCTTGACGCGCTGACCGGCGATGAGCTAGCGTGAACACACCTGGGGAGGCAGAGGTTTAGCCGAAAAAACGGTCCAGCCGTGCCCCGAAGTCCTCGTTTTTCGCCGGTTTGGGCCGAAATTACAACCGGCGAACCCAAGCCAAACCCAGCGCACCGGGGGTCGCCTGGGGGCGCCGGCTGAAGCGAAAAGGCGCGTGGGGCCGTGCTGTCGGCGACACCAGCCGGTTTTCCCGCCGTTTTCCCCCTTCCCTCCATTTTCCCATTGCCAACCCTCTTCTCCCCCGCCACTCCCGTCATTCTCCCCGGATCCGCCCGCCATGCCGCCGAAGAAGTATGCGCCCCCTCGCCTAGCCACAGATTCCGTCCAGCAGCCAAAGCAGAGGAAGCCGAGGGCGCCGATGCCAAGGCCCCCGGGCTTGACGAATGCCCAGTGGAAGGCCGACGTTGATCGCCGGGCGGCGGTCACCACCGACCGGCGGAACAGGCTCAACATGAAGAGGGCCAGGGACGCGGCGGCGGAGCTGGAGGAGGCGCCTCGCGCGGGGATGGCGAACCTTCCGCCTCAACAGGTCGGCCAGTGCTCATCACAAGGCGCGTGGGGGAGCCAGCAGAGCATCGCGTCGCCGGCCAACTTCTCGCCGCCACTGTGGGGGTACGCGCTCTCGCCTGGCTACGTCGACGACGACGCACATGGTGGCTTCAACCCCAACATCACCTTCCCCCATGGCGCGGCGCCGCGCGCGTCCCCCCTCCCCCCCGTCTTCAGCCTCAACACCCAGTACAGCTACTCACGGCCGACGAACTCAGGCTCGCCTGCGCCGACTCTGCGCCGTGGGGCCGGCTCGGCACCATAGTTTAGCACCACCGACGCCGACATGGACGAGATCATCACGAGCGGCTCGGTCGCCGCCGCGTCGTGCCCCGGGTTCCACACGCAAGACGAAACGTTGGACACCGCCGTCGACATGGATGACGAGCACGACGACGCCGAGGAGGAGGTGGAGGAGGTGGAGGAGGAAGAGCCGACGGAGCCAGCGCCCAAAGGGAGAAAGAAGAAGCGGGCGGCCAACGCCAGGCAGGGTGAGCTTCGCGTCAAGTGGACGGCCAAGGAAGACGAGTGCCTCGCCGAAGCATGGAAGACCGTCAGCATCGACCTGATCACCGGCGCGAATCAGAATGCCGGCATGTACTGGAGAAGGATCAAGACGGTGTTCGACGAGCGCAAGCTGGTCGACCCCGACTTCGCCAGCATCCACATGGATCGCGGCGAGAAGGCCATGGCGAATCATTGGGCGACGATCCAGCAGGCCTGCAACAAGTGGCATGGGATTCAAGAGGAGGTCATGGCTCGCCCGGAAAGTGGCGCCAACGTCGAGCGTCAGGTATGGCCATCGCTCGCCGGCCCAGTTCTTCGCCGTGTACATCGCCGACACTTGTTCTTCGACTTTGCAGATGGTTCGGATGTTCGACATGTTTCGCCAGGACAACGGCGACCAAGAGTTCAAGTTCCTTCATGTGTTCACCAGGATCGAGTCGTGCGAGAAATGGACAGAGTGCCGTCTCGCTCTCGCCAAGGCCAAGGACAGTGTCTACAATCCGGACGCGCCTGCCTCGGCGGTGGCAGAAGGGCGCCCTGATGGCAACAAAAGAGCCAAGGCGGCGAGGGACGCGGCACCCGCTGCAGAACGGCTGCAATCGTCGATCGAACAGTGCATCGCCGACGCCAAGAGCAACGCCACCAAGAGGGAGGAGAAATTCGAGGCGAGGTGGTCGGTGTTGATGACGAAGCAGGACGTCAAGCTCGACCTTCTCAGGACCAACGTCGCCGCGAAGAAGAGGAACACCGACCTAGCGTTCTTGATGAGGGCAGACATGTCGACGATGGACGAGCAGGTGAAGGCGTGGTACCTGGCGGAGCGCGGCCTCATCTTGAACCAGATGTCTGCGACCTCGGCGACCACTGACCCTCCGCCCACGCCCACGACTACGCCTACGCCGCCGCCGAGCACTGAAGCTGTGCCCACACCGCCGACGCCGACGCCGACCTCGGCCGAGGAGCCCGCCGTTTGAGTTCCATGTCTATGGCTCCTATACCCTTTTGATTGCCTGACTTTGGCTACGCTCGATCGCCGACCTGTGGCATGATGATTGCCGACCTGTGGCATGATGATCGCCGAACTTGTGTCGTTTTTGGTAGCGGGAAAATGGCCTTCGAATTTTGTTGCGTTTAGGGGCCGAAACCTGGGGGCGCGGCTGGAAATTCGACCCCCCAGGCCGAAAAAAGCGCCGGCGTGAACGCCCAAAGCCCTTCGCCGGATGCGCTGGGGGGCAAACGGCTGGAGATGCTCTTACCCGTTAACGGAACCGGCGACTTAGTTTGTGGGAGCGCCGGCGGTCGAGAGCGCCAAGCCAGGACGCGAGACGGCCTTTGATGTAGCGAGCCAAACATATGCGTACGTTTCATCCGGTGATGTGACACGCCGGCCACGCACCTACTATAATACTTTTTTTAGCTTCTCACTGCATGCATCAGAAAACGTGTGTGTTGACCAGCTGCCACGTGACGGACAAGTGTCGAAGTAGTCAGAATCTATGTCGGCCGATGCATACGGGAAGAACCATGACAGAAATACATGACGAACAAGTGTCAAAATAATCACAATTTGCCGATGCGTGTGAGTGGAAGTACGAGTGCAATGGCAGGCGTATCGTGGGCATCGCTAGGTTCCGCCACAAGGCGTGGTTAGCGCGCGGAATAGCGTGCGGTGCGAGGTTCAATTAGCCAGAGTCATCTACTCTATGAGTGTGTGATTGCATATTACGTTTAACTAGCTGAGTGCCCGTGCGTTGCCACGGAACATAAATTTGAACGTCACTCACCATTGTTATTCGCCGCCAACGCTAACCTTGCTAGTTGCTCGCTGTTATCAACGAACCCACGATAAGCCCTCTTGTAGCCCTGACAACCCCTCCTGCTTAATGCGCTCACCCCACAAAATAGTATATGATACCTTCTTCCCTATACAATGTACTCCCTCCCTTACAAATTTCTCTCTAAAATCTACCAAAGTAGCCTGATAGACAAGTAAGAAGCAAGTAAGCAAATATTAAAAAAAGAGAACACATATCCACATCAAAGGAAGCATCACTGCATCCACATAACTAAATAAGCATCCTATCAAGCAGGCACATCTGATATGTCCATCTTCAATCTATGTTTTCTTCCAACTAAATAGCTGCTATGACAAGGTCATATTGCTCTGCATTTTCTGAAACCATATGTCAAAATGACCATGATTGCCCATGCGTTGCCACGGAATAAAGAATTTGAATACTTTTTTTTAATTCAGAAATCAACTTGCTACAGAAAAATATATAGAGAAATAGATTAAGTGGTCGTTTCACCATCACTTTGAAAGAAGATAAACATGTTTCACTCATGTATGTCTGTAGACCGATATCCACCCTCTTCATCACCTTACTGACATAATGACAATGATCTTCTTAACCTCCCTCCACTTGTTTTGAAAAAGAGCACATGATTTGGAAATAGAATAATAGTCACTTGAACACATACGTCGAATAATACATATGTACTTTCTAACGGTATCATGCCTCAGCCTCACGCAGTCGTCTTCGTTTACTCCTTGCTTTCGGCAACCTACTGCCCTCTAACCACATGCCTGTCTTGGCTAGCCTCCTCATATCTAAAGCTCACCATGCATCATAAAATCGAATGAGAAATTAGAAAAAGCCCAAAATTTAGAAAAAATCAAGGATATTTCAGAAATATGTAGAATTAAAACAAATAATAAAACGTAGGTATTTAAAATTTTGAAATTTATCGAATCACATCATTTCTCTAGAGCGAACTGTTCTGTTTTGGGAGGGCCAAAGAGGAACATGACGCGTACAAACAGTTGTTCGGCTGTGAAATGGGATCCCTACCGTTCAGTTACCTAGGAATCCCAATTCACCTTCGTAAACTTTCGAATAAGGAATGGAAATGCATTGAAGATCGATTTGAAAAGAGGCTAAGCTGCTGGAAGGGCAAGCTTATGTCCTATGGGGGTCGGCTTGTGTTGATAAACTCGGTTCTGACTAGCTTGCCGATGTTCCTTTTGTCCTTCTTTGAGGTGCCTGTAGGGGTACGGAAAAGACTTGACTTCTATCGATCTCGTTTTTTCTGGCAATCAGATGAAGTTAAGACGAAATATCGATTGACTAGATGGGATATTATTTGCAGACCCAAAGACCAGGGTGGGTTAGGGGTTGAGAATTTAGAAGTTAAAAACAGATGCCTACTTAGCAAATGGCTGTTTAGGTTGTCTGTGGAAACTGAGGGTACGTGGATATAGATTTTGCGTAACAAGTACCTACAATCGAAGACATTGGCTCAGGTTACTGTTAGACCAAATGATTCGCCTTTCTGGAAGGGGTTATTGAAGATAAAAGATACTTTTTTCAGAAGGTGAAATTTATCATTGGTAACGGTATTACTACGAGGTTCTGGGAGGATACATGGCTAGGGGAGACGCCTTTGGCCATACAGTATCACACGTTATATAATATTGTACAACGTAAGGAGGCATATGTTGCTACAGTATTTCAAACGATCCCTCTGAATATTCAATTCAGGAGGTCTCTGGTGGGGGAGCGTTGGACCTCATGGTTGCACTTGGTGCGCAGGTTGATGGATGTTCAACTCTCAAACCAAATGGATGCTATCCACTGGAAATTAACTAAGAGCGGGAACTTTTCGGTGAAGTCTATGTACTTAGACCTAATTAACTCTGGGCCAATCCCGAAATCACTTCATATTTGGAAAATTAAAGTTCCGCTGAGGATCAAAATTTTCATGTGGTTTGTCCACAAAGAAGTGATCTTAACCAAGGATAACTTACTCAAACGAAGATGGGTAGGTAGTCCTAGATGTTGTTTTTGTGATCAGGATGAAAATATACAACACCTCTTTCTCGAGTGTCCGTTAGCTAAATTGCTATGGCGAACGATTCATATAGCCTTTAACGTTACTCCACCCACTAGCATAAACACGTTATTTGGGACGTGGCTAAATGGTGTGGAAATTCATATTGCAAGACATATTCGGATTGGGATATGTGCACTATTTTGGGCTATATGGAATTGCAGAAACGATATCATTTTTAACAGGATAAACTTTACCAACTTTTTGCAGGTTATTTACCGGGCCACTGCCTGCATCCGTATGTGGTCGTCACTCACTCCTGTGGATTCCAGGGAGCTTTTGATTACTGGGTGCAACCGGTGGGAGATGGCAGCACGGGCTATCTTCAACCGATTTGGATGGCGAGCTCATAATAGGTTAGGTGTATAGGCATCGTAGCCTATTTTTCGCCGGATGTGGCATCTTAGATTTTTGCTGTTTACTTCAGTTTGGCTCCTTTTGTGAGCGTTCTTGGGATCTCATACTTTGTTTACGTTCGTTCGTTTAATAAAATGGCCGCATGCATCTTTCTGATGCAGAGGCCGGGGGCATTCCTCCTTTTCAAAAAAAAAAAAACATCATTTCTCTAGAATATTTTTACTTATAAAATATTCTTGAATGGCACATAGGCAAAGCCCTGACAACAATTCCTGCATGCTCTACAACCTTCAGCTCAAATGTACTTATCTCAGTGCAGAAGTATGTCGTCCCAACATGGCCCTTCCCAAGCTTCCGACCAAGGATATAAATATAATGTTCCCTTAGGTCTGCCTTGTTCAGCCCAATGACAGAGATAGATGTTGGAACCAGCCTTCCTTCAGAATCCCATCAGTAGTGGACTACTAAAACTTCTTCAAATGTGAGAGCAATCCTCTTCCAGGTGTTCATCAGCATATACCTAGCTTAAATGAAAATATATTATCTTCTGCATAGGATTTCACAAATGTACTTAGTTGAGTTTGTGTGTTCCATTCAAAACATAACATCACTTTTTTATGTTTTTCTATTTTAACAATGGACACATGAAATACTTGGTACATGTATATCCCATATGAGATCTAACATGTAGTTGTAGTTTCAAAACAAAAATAAGCCATGCATAGTTATGTATAGTCATAGTTACCATGCCCTTTTAAATTACTCACCACCAAGTCCTAAGCAGCAATGGAGTTTCTTCCTTCGAACCAAAGAAGTGGTTTATAATCTGAAAAATAGAACCAGAAAACAAATAGTGAAGATAAATCTAAGTTGTAAGAATGTAGATTTTTGTCCTCTTTAGTGAAGTCTGAATACTAAAGTAGTACTCCCTCCGTAAAGAAATATAAGAGCATATAGATGTACTAATATGCAGCACTGCATGAACTGTCAATCACAGGTATATCAGCATGATGGTTTCCACTTTCCAGAGATTTTCTCAAAAGCCAATTCAACCTGATTATTGCAGGTGCAGGTCTCTCCTATTTTCTTCAATTTATCAATCACATGTATATCAACATTATGTTTATCTCCAATATAGTTACAGTGGAACAATCGGAAGTACTCAATTGATAGTGAAGGAGCCAAGCCTGCAAGGCATGAGATGTATTATATTCCCTCCGTCCCAAAATAAGTGTCTCAACTTTGTACTAACTTAAGTTGAGACACTTATTTACCGAAAAAGGCTCACGCCCCGCTTTATATATAAAGCAATGATCATTCCAGCATACAACGCAACACACACCACTCAAGACCACAATACTGCACTCAAGGAAAGATACAAGGGTGATAAGGACAGCTACAAGCACCCTACTACTCCAAGCAAACTACAGGTAGGAAGAAAGAGCACCGCTTGAAGTTATCGAGGCCCACTCCTGACAGGAGCGGATCCGAGCAAGACGAACCAGGATCTCCAAGACGGCGCCTTCAAGAAGGATACGACATCATAGTGTCGCCACCGCCCGATCCAGGAATCGGGGTTTCCCCCGGAGCATCAAAAGGAACGAAGAGGAGACCGCGACGACGCCTTCAAGAAGGGGGCGACACCATAGACACTTATTTTGGGACAGAGGGAGTATATAATGAATCTAAATAAAATAACTATGATGTAGCACCAAGACCTTTGTAGTATTTTCCTTCTTGGGAAAAGCTTATCTGAACACAAGGTACATCTCATATTTGCCTGTGTCACTACCTCACTATAAAATGCTACAAATAGACATACGTCTATCTGCAGTGATTTACTGAACAAATTCTAAAGATACTTAATGTTATTACTTTCAACACATACTTTTTATTTGAAAAACATTAAAATACTCTGTAGAAATTGTTATGATCAAGTAAAGTACACTTTATAACAATTTTATAGAACTAACTTTTTATATAAATTTGAGAGTAACATCTTAAGGCTGGAATTAACAAAAAGGCATGTACTACATCCAGCATCATCTTAAGTAGCAACACACAGATATTAGGTAGGTGTGTACAGAAAGCTCTCGATTGAGCAGCATTTTAGTACTACATCATTGTAGCTAATTTTCAGGATATATTGGTCATTGAATAGTCGGAAGAAGTAAACAGATGGTTACCAAAAGTTTCGGCATTGTGGAGCTTACACACTCTTCCACCTTATCCTTACCCTTGGTATTGAATCGCTGTTAGAACACACAAATATGGATATCAAATAAAAATCAGAAAACAAGTTGTGAGTTTCCTGTTCTCTGTAAACACATGTTCTGATAGGTGTCCGATTCTGTAAAAGATAGGAAAAGTTCAGGTCTCGTTTGAAGTCGTTTTAGGGTCAAACTCTTAGAGATAAAGTGGGTTTTAAACCTGGTCGGTTTGTGATCAGGGTCACGACGTGTTGGGCATGAATAGTGGGCCCCATTGGTCATGAGGTCGGCTCCTTGAGCCCTATATGATGTGAAATAAAGACCCAGAAAAAACTGCACGTTGGCAGGATCAAACCCTCTCTGTTTCGATCTGTTTTCTTTGTTCTTCGTCTACCTCCTGCGATTTTCGATCATGGAGCTAACACGTGGCATCAGAGCCTCGTCGTGATCGCCTAGTACCCGGTGATCATGGTGGATGACGACTTGAGCAAGCAGAGGGCTGCAACAGAACGTTCCGGGGCGGCTAAAGCAATTGTCATACCCGGAACGTCATACCCTCGCTTTGATCGGGAGAACTTTGGGGTTTGGAAGGCTCTAATGGAGTGTGCCCTATGAGCCGCTGAATTGTGGGATG
Organism: Elymus sibiricus; assembly: GCA_039707655.1. Classification (NCBI taxonomy): domain Eukaryota; kingdom Viridiplantae; phylum Streptophyta; class Magnoliopsida; order Poales; family Poaceae; genus Elymus; species Elymus sibiricus. The sequence continues at coordinate 354,836,529 of CM077664.1, read as the reverse complement.
TCGTCGACCCCGGCGGCGATGCCTACAAGAAGGACGGCGCCGAGCACCGCAAGGACAGGCAGGCAGCGACGGCGCTCTATTCGGTGATGCCGATGGACGTTCTTCAGCATATCATCGCCAAGGAAATGGTGAAGGAGGCATGGGATACCTTGAAGCTGCTCTTCGAGGGGCATACCCGTGTCAGGCAAGCGAATCTGCAAACTCTTTTGAGGAATTATGAAACGCTTGTGATGACTGATGATGAAACCGTGGATGCCTTCGCTTCACGGGTGATCACGTTGGTCAATGGAATTCGTGCGCTCGGAGAAAACCTGACGGAGACCTCAGTGGTCAGGAGATTCTTGCGCGCTGCTCCTCCCCGTTACATGCAGATCATGACGGCGATTGAGGAGTGTGTCAACCTCACTACGTTGGCAGTTGATGACCTTGTTGGCCGCTACAAAGCTCACGATGAGCGGATGCACCATAGTCTTGGTGATGCTAGGGACAGCGAGCACCTCATGCTCACGAGGGCGCAGTGGCAGGCGTTGATCGCAAGGGAGAAGAAGGTTGGCGAGGGCTCAAGCAATACTCGCCAAGATCGTGCGCCAAAGGAACAGAACAAGAGGAACGCTGGGGACAGCGCTCCAAAGAAGAAGAAGTTTGATAAGCGCAAAATCAAGCGTCATAATTGTGGCATCATGGGGCACTTCAAATCTGAATGTAGGAAGCCAGCGAAGGAGCAGGCATATATCGTGAAGAAGGGAGACATTGATGATGATCAAGACAACATGCTACTGCATGAAATCTGCGAGTTTCCGGAGGTGGACGAACAGATGCAAGTAGCTGAAACCGTTGCACTTGTGGAAAAAAAATTATCTCCATGAGGAAGAAGAGAAGAGGGCCGGAAATTTTTGGTACCTTGATACGGGCGCAAGCAACCATATGTCGGGGGATAGGACCCAATTCAGCGAGCTAAGCATGACTGTTGGAGGGACGGTCAGGTTTGGTGACGGTAAAACAGTGCCAATCGTAGGGAGAGGCACCCTGGTCTTCGAAGCAAAGAGTGATGAACACAAGATTCTCACGGATGTTTATTACATTCCCATGCTAAAGACGAACATAATTAGTTTGGGACAACTCAAAGAGAGGGGTTGCAAAATTGTGCTCGAAGACGGATATTTGTGGGGCTATGATCGTCAAAGAAATCTCATGATGCGTGTGAAGAGGTCTCGGAACAGAATGTATGTCCTGAATTTGGACAAGGCACAGCCGGTGTGTTTGCTAGCAAAGTTTGACGAAACAGCGTGGAAGTGGCACTCATGTTTTGGTCACTTGAATTTTCATGCATTGAGGAAATTGGGAAAGCAGCAGATGGTGAGTGGACTGCCCATGATTGATCATGTTGATCAGCTTTGCACTGGGTGTTTAGTTGGCAAGCAACGCCGAGGTGCGTTTCCAAGAGAAGCAAAATTCAGAGCTTCAAAAGTTTTGGAGCTGGTTCATGGTGATTTATGTGGACCCATTACTCCGGCTACCCCGTCCGGGAAGAAGTACTTTTTGCTCATAGTAGATGACTACAACAGGTATATGTGGTTGGTCTTGGTGAGGAGCAAAGATGAGGCATTTGAAGCTTTCAAGAAGGTCAAAATTGCAGCTGAGGTTGAATCCGAAGAAAAGTTGAAGGCATTGAGGACTGATCGAGGAGGGGAATTCACCTCTAATGAGTTTAAAGCTTATTGTGAGAAGCATGGGATTAAGCGGTACTTGACGGCACCCTATACTCCGCAGCAAAATGGAGTCATTGAGAGGAGAAATCAAACCATTGTGGCTATGGCCAAAAGTATGTTGAAAAGCAAAAAAGCTACCAGGGAGATTTTGGGGAGAAGCCGTGACTACTGTTGTTTATTTACTCAATAGAGCTCCGACAAAGAGTGTTGTTGGAATGACACCGTACGAGGCATGGTGTGGTAGAAAACCCTCGGTTGATCATCTTCGGACTTTTGGATGTATTGCTCAAATGAAGGTGTTGGGTGCACACAACGCGAAGCTAGCGGACATAAGTATACCCACAATTTTGTTGGGTTATGAGCAAGGTTCAAAGGCATATCGAGTCTACAATCCAGCAACGAAAAAAGTACAAGTGTCACGTGATGTATTTTTTGATGAAGAAAAAGCCTGGAATTGGGACGGCACAGCGGTGGAGGACCGTCCTACAGGAGGTGATGACATGTTTGTTGTATCCTATCGCATTGATCCTGCAGGCCACCATCACGGCGACAATGTACATGAAGATGGGCTTGATGTTGATGACGATCCCAGACATGGCGGCGGAAATCCGGGATCCGATAGCGCGCCGGGAACCCCCACGGCGCGTACACCCACCCACGGCTTGCCCAGCTCCTCCTCTACCCCAGGACGCGGACCGTGGTGGGGCGATGATGATGGAGATGACGGATCAGCAGCTGGAGCTCTTTCAGAAACAGCAGCGAAATCTGGCATGCAATCTGCAGGGACGCCCAGAAACGCTGCCGTGGCAGCCGAAAATTCCGAAGCTGCAGATTTCAGGGATGATGATGATTCGCAAAGCACGGTGGGAGGGAGCGCGATGGGGGAGACTCGTGAGTCCCCTGAGCGTACTCCGGGAAGGCCGCCAATGCTGGTGAAGCTCCGGCGAGTATTGGATCTTTATCCAAAGGAGGCTTTTTGAAAAATTAATCCCATGCCAATGAAAAAGAGAGGAGATCGAATGAAAAAGAGAGATCATTGCTTGTTCTCTAAAGTAGAACCAGCCACGTTCGAGGAGGCGAACGGTGAAGAGTCTTCGTGCAGCGCCATGATAGAGGAGCTCCGTTCAATTGAAGAAAATCAAACATGGAGTCTTGTTGATCTTCCAAGTGGACACAATGCAGTTGGGCTCAAGTGGGTGTTTAAAGTTAAAAAAGATTCTCAAGGAGCAGTGGTGAAACACAAAGCACGGTTGGTGGCCAAGGGGTTTGTACAGCAGCAAGGCATTGATTTTGAAGAAGTTTTTGCTCCGGTTGCAAGGATGGAGTCAGTTCGGCTGTTGATTGCACTAGCAGCTCAAGAGCCATGGTCTTTGCATCACATGGATGTGAAGTCGGCCTTTCTCAATGGAGATCTAGAGGAGGAGGTATATGTGCAGCAACCCACTGGTTTTGTCAAGCAAGGAGAGGAACATAAGGTATATAAATTGCATAAAGCTTTGTATGGTTTGAAGCAGGCCCCTAGAGCATGGAATACTAAACTTCATAACACTTTGATTTCACTTGGTTTTGAGAAGTGTCCACTAGAGCATGCCATGTATAAAAGAGGTAAAGATGCAAGTCGTCTACTCATTGGTGTGTATGTTGATGACCTCCTAATCACCGGTGCAAGTGAGAAGGAGATTGGGAGATTCAAGAAGCAAATGAAGGAATTGTTCAAAATGAGTGATCTAGGCTTGTTAAGCTTTTACCTTGGGATTGAGGTACATCAAAGTAGAGATGGGATCACGTTGTGCCAAGAGGCATATGCCACAAAAAAATTGGTGAATTGTGGCATGGATGATTGCAATCCTTCACATACGCCTATGGAGGCTAAGCTCAAGTTGAGCAAATGGTGTGAGGCGCCGGCCGTTGATCCAACATATTATAGAAGCATTGTGGGGAGCCTAAGGTACTTGGTGAACACAAGGGCTGATTTGGCCTACTCTGTTGGGATCATTAGTAGATACATGGAGCACCCTACTACTGAACATCTAGCTGCGGTGAAGCAAATTTTGAGGTATGTTAAGGGCACTCTAAAATATGGCTGCAAATACACAAGAAAGAAAGAGGCAAGACCACATTGGTGGGGTATAGTGACAGTGATATGGCAGGAGACGTGGACGACAGGAAAAGTACTACTGGCGTTGCATTTTTCTTAGGTGAAAATTTGATCTCTTGGCTGTCACAAAAGCAGAAGATAGTGGCACTTTCTTCTTGTGAAGCGGAGTACATTGCAGGAGCGGCTGTGGCGTGTCAGGGAGTTTGGCTCAGTAGATTATATGCGGACTTGATGGGAGAACAGCCGAAGCAAGTGAAGCTACATATTGACAATAAATCCACCATATCTTTGTGCAAGAATCCTGTGCATCATGATCGTAGCATGCACACTGATGTAAAGTTCCACTACATTCGTGAGTGTGTGGAAGAAGGGAGGATGGAGGTCGAGCTTGTCAATACAAACGATCAACTCGCAGACATTTTAACGAAGTCACTTGGGAGAGATGCGTGAGAAGATCGGAGTAAAGGCTGTCAAGTAGTCATAACAACGTGTTTAGGGGGGTGAATGTGAGTTTCCTGATCTCTGCAAACACATGTTCTGATAGGTGTCCGATTCTGTAAAAGATAGGAAAAGTTCAGGTCTCGTTTGAAGTCGTTTTAGGGTCAAACTCTTAGAGATAAAGTGGGTTTTAAACCTGGTCGGTTTGTGATCAGGGTCACGACGTGTTGGGCACGAATAGTGGGCCGCGTTGGTCGTGAGGTCGGCTCCTTGAGCCCTATATGATGTGAAATAAAGACCCAGAAAAAACTACACGTTGGCAGGACCAAACCCTCTCTGTTTCGATCTGTTTTCTTTGTTCTTCGTATACCTCCTGCGATTTTCGATCTTGGAGCTAACACAAGTTGTATTCTCTGCCGAAACCATATGCAATACCTCCTGTAGTAGGAGTATTTTCAGTAACTACTCTGATGTACTACTGCTCCTAGTTTCAGTAAACAAATAAAATACATGCAGAACTAACACATGGGATACTGAGCAAAACCAAAACATAAAGAAGAAATTATTGTGAGCGAGAAATATGAAGTTAAGTCTGATGTACTGCTACAGCCGTCCGTGTAACCTCGTCGGTTATCCACCCCATCCGCCAAACTCTCCTCCGATTGCTGCCCCCGCGGCCTATCCATCACAACAAGAAGACTGTATGTAGAGAATGGCGTAACAAAATAAACAAGACTATCCAATTTCTGCTACAAAGAAAGCAAAACTCTGTCAGTAGTTACAAAACTGAAAAAATATAATTTCTCCTACATCTACATATCAGCAATGATGGATTTACTTTATTTTTTGAGAAAGAATCAAAATGTCAAATGTATAGAGAAATATTAGAGGTCCATGCTCATACCTTTTCTTTATCCTGAAAAACATAACGGTTAGCAGGGGCAGATGAACCTGCACCGTACTTGGCACAAACCATGAAGAAATCACAGTAAGTCGTGAAATAGAAGAAAAATATAACTATTATTCCGTCTCCATTAGAAGTTATTCGATGAATTTGTATCAACAATAATAGTGCAGGTCATAACCAAGAAATCAAGATCGGGCTTGAGTTCTATATTAGGAATCAGATCAAAGAAGAGAACTAAACAAAATTTCAGAGAGGAGAAGGAAGAAAAAGTGCTTACTGGTAGTTGTACTTGTACCCCCGATCCAACCGAAGCAGGTGGCACTGTGGACTCAGTCACGGAAGGCCTCAACGGTAAGAGGGAACCCCCAGCCGGCCGTCTCGAGGTCGATGTTGAGTAACAGCAGGATGGAGGCATGGAGCCGTTGACGTGCTCCACGCGCAGGCCCGGGACGAACACCTCCGCCACTGGTTAACGATGGGTCAGCCGGGGCGGCGGGTGCCTGGGCGAAGGGAAGAGGCAGATGGGACCTCCGATGACACCTCCTCATCAAAGGACAGGCCCGCTTCCCATCTCCCGGTGGCTCGTCTAAGATGGAGGCGCGGCGGACCAATGGCATGGTGTAGGGCGGCAGGGTTGCGTAGGGATGATGTTCGTCGCCTGGATCGTTGGTGAGGGGACGAAGGCACGCGGGTGGTCGCGGGAGAGGGGGCGCCGCTGCTCCGGGCCGGATGGTTCTGCTTCGTGAGCCAGAGAGGTTTGGAGACGAGAACTTCTGGTTTCGTGAGATCGCTGCTGCGGGAGAGTGAGGCTGGTGGGGTGGTTTCGGGTTTGAGGGAGATAGTGGGTGTCGTGGAGACGTGCGGGATTTTCTCTTGTTTTTCGCTGCTTGGGTTTCTGCGTGGGGATCGCACGAGGAGAGTAAAGAGGTCGAACCATCACGACGATTCAATTCTCCTTTAATAGTAGAGATTAACAGGTTTTGTGTATACGGCAATAAAGATCGACCAATAACCCTAAAAAAATAAAGATCGACCAATGTGGATAGTAATAAATAACTGTCTGTAATGGAATTGACCGGCCGCGTTGTATTACCTTGATGCGATGATCGAGCAAATTTTTTTTTCTAAGACTATATATGAAGAGTAGGCTACTTTATAAATGAATATCCATTTCTGAGCCCAGACTCATCTGCACCCGGTTAAGAGAAAATTCAAAACAAATACCCAAAATATTCAAAGAAATCGGATTTTTTTTTTATTGCATGGAAGATGATTAGCTGCGTGAGGTCCACCCCTAATTTCAGATCATTTGGACATATAAGTAGCTCTCAGCAAAAAAGACAAATTGGATCAGAACATAGATGAACAGTAAACCGTTTCACAAACCCCAAATTTGTCTTTTTTGCCGAGAGCTACTCAGATGTCAAAATGAGCTGAAATTTGGAGCGAACCTCACGCACCTAAGCATCTTCCATGCAAAAAAAATTCTAGTATTTTTTTTGTGAATTTACTGTTCACCACGGGAGCAGATGAGCTCGGGAGCCAAATAGCTGCTCTCCTTAATAAAAAGCTACTCTCGTCACTGTTGCGGGATATTTCACAAACTGCTCTGCTCTACTCCCATTTCACTTGTTCGTCATGTCACTCTTGCTATTGCCGCATGGAGGAAGAAGATATGGCGTGTGTTGGACTGGCCATTATCGTGTTGGTCCTCGCATGCACCGTGAGAGTGGTGGCAGTGTCGGCAACGGGCGCGGCACACCAGCCTAGTCAATTTGGTCCATGGCCCTAGTGAGCGTTTGTACGGGCTTAGCGGAGTTCCTGTAACCCTGATAGGTACGAAGGGTGTCCTGATCTTGTTAGATACCCACTACTATTCTCTCATGGATCGATGGAGGAATCGAATATGGTGGCGATTATAGGGAAACTTGAGGTAGAAGAAGAAGTACAAAGGGGAACAGATACAAGTCGCCGCCGTCGCCGTTCGTCTGATCCCAGCCAGGATGGCTCTCACCTACTACACCACACACACATATACGCCTGCCTACTGGGCTGTGGGCCTGAACATGTAGGATATCCAATGCGGCCCTGTAAACTTGTGGTTGGGCTTCTTTTCTCTCTTGGGCCAGGCACTTCTCCTTCCCGTGTCCTGGCTTGGCGCTCCCCTGTCCATCAGGTCGCTGACACCCCCTCCTCCTTCAGCATCGCCTTGCCCCCAAGGCGGTGCTTGCGGAAATCGGCGCTTGAGGTCGTAGATCTTCCCAGGTGTCGTGTGTCGCCTCCTCGTCTTGCTAGCGAACCAAGCCTTGCTCTCGCACCTTGCGGGCGTCGCGATGCCAACGACGATCCAGGATCTTCACCGGAGTATTGTGAACTCCCGAAGCTGCAGGTAAGCGAGAGGATGCGCTCGTACTTGGATCAAAGCTAGGCGTAGCTGCGAAACGTGGAACACCGGTAAGATCGAAGATCCCGCTGGTAGCTGCAGCTCGTAGGAGACTGCATTGATGCGCCTGATCACCGGAAAGGGCCCAAAGTACTTGAAGCTCAATTTGTGATTTGCTCGGCGGGCCACCGACGTCTGTCTGTATGGCTGTAGTTTCAGAAATGCTTGATCTCCCACCTGGAACTCGCGCCATGAGCGCTTTTTGTCCGCCTGGTCCTTCATGATCTGCTTTGCTCGCACCAAATGTTGGCGCAGGATGTCTTGCATCTGCTGCCTTTCCTCCAACCATGTGTCAAGCTCAGGTATGTCGGTGGCCTGCTCTGCCATGATGCCCAATTGCCTTGGTTCTTGACCGTACACTACCAGGAATGGTGTCTTGCCCAATGTTGAAAGGAAAGCTGTGTTGTACCAGAACTCGGCTAGGGACAACCAGCTGCTCCACTTTTTTGGTGTGCTCTGAACAAAACATTGCAAATAAGTCTCCAAGCATTGGTTGACCCGCTCGGTCTGACCGTCCGTTTGAGGATGGTGTGCTGAGCTCATCTTCAGTTCCATGCCCTGCACTTTGAAAATAGCCTGCCACACCTTGCTTGTGAAAACCGCATCGCTGTCAGATACCAATGCTTCTGGCATGCCGTGCAATTTGTACACATTATCGATGTACAACTGAGCAATTTGGTGTGCTGTGTATGGGTGTGAAACAGGTAGGAAATGGGCATACTTGGAGAAGGTATCTACTACCACCAGAATACAGTTTGCCCTCCCTGAAGTTGGCAATCCTTCGATAAAGTCCAAAGATACCACATCCCAACAACGTTTGGCTACCAGTAGAGGATGGAGCAGTCCTGGGTATGGTGCTCGGTCTGGTTTGGCTTGTTGACAAATCTGGCATGTCTGCACATGTGTTTTGATTTGTGCCTTCATCCCTGGCCATGCAAACAACTGCTTAATCCTGCTGTATGTGGCTGGAAACCCAGAATGGCCTCCAACCGCACTATCATGCAGAGTGTGCATGATTTGCTTTTGTAGTTTTAGATTGTTGCCCAGCCACACTCTCCCTCTAAATCTCAGCAACCCTTGATGGAAAGTGAACTTGCCATTGGCTACTAGAGCTAATGCTAGTTGTGTGATCATTTGTTGTGCCTTCGGATCTTGTTTGTATCCCTGTGTGACTTCCTGTAACCATGCTGGTTGGCAAACAGACACTGAGCTCAGTTGTTCTGTGGTTTGTAAAGGCCTCCTCGATAGAGCGTCTGCAGCACTATTCTCCACACCTTTTCTGTAGCAAATGTGGTACTGCAATCCCAGCAGCTTTGTGAAAGCTTTTTGCTGCAATGGTGTGTGCAATCTTTGCTCTTCAAGATGCACAAGGCTTTTCTGATCCGTTTTAATAATGAACTCTAAAAACTGGAGGTATGCTCTCCATTGATCCACTGCCAAAACCATTGCCAAGTATTCTTTTTCGTAAGTTGACAGTCCCCGAGTTCTGGGACCCAATGCTTTGCTGAGATATGCAATGGGGTGCCCTTCCTGTTGCAAAACTGCCCCCAGTCTGTACTCGCAAGCGTCTGTCTCCACTATAAAGGGCTTCGTGAAATCTGGCAGAGCCAGTGTTGGCGCTGAAATCAAAGCTGTTTTCAAAGCTTCAAATGCTTCTTGTGTAGTTGTGGTCCACTAAAACTGTTGATTCTTGCGCATCAAGTTTGTAAGCAGCCGTGCGATCGTGCCAAAATGGCGAATGAATCGTCTGTAGTATCCTGCTAATCCCAGGAATCCACATACCTCTTTAACTATTGTTGGTGTTGGCTAGGCCTCCACTTGCTGAATCTTGCTCTTGTCGGTTGAAACCCCGTCTATAGAAATTGTGTGGCCCAGGTAGTTAAGCTCTTGCTTGGCGAACTCGCATTTGGATCACTTAACCACCCATTGATCCATTCGCCAAAGAGCAAACACTTCTCGGAGATGCTGCAAGTATAGTGCGAAAGAGGCACTGAACATGAGGATGTCGTCGAAGAATACCATCGCGCAGACTCGCAATACTGGTTGAAGTGTTGTATTCATTGCCCCGAGAAAAGTCGCTGGTGCCCCTGCCAAACCAAATGGCACCACCTTGTATTTGAAGTGTCCTGAATGAGTCTGAAAGGAGGTCTTATATTCTTCCCCTGGTGCCAGACGTATTTGATGATAACCTGCTCGGAGGTCTAACTTCAAAAATCAACGAGCTCCTGACAACTCATCCAAAATTTCTTCGATGATTGGCACCGGATAACGACTGACCACTGTTAGTGCATTCAATCGCCGATAATCCATGCACATACCCCATGTCCCATGTTTCTTTTTGACCAGGATGATAGGTGAAGAGAATGGGCTGCTACTCCTCTGAATGATCCCAGCTTTCAGTAGTTCCCTTACTTGCTTTTCTATCTCTGTTGTAAGCTCTGGTTTGTGCCTATACTGACAAATATTGACTGGTGTAGCCCCTGGTATGAGTGGAATCCTGTGATCACAGTCACGTACGGGTGGAAGCTCTGTAGGATCCTTAAAAAGGTCCTCAAATTCAGTTAACAACTGCACCACTGCTGGAGGTAGTTCCTGGCACCCCACTGCAACCCCCTGACTCTCATCTGCAGAATAACAGAGCTGCACTGAAAATGCTACTGCTGAATGTTTCTAGACACTGCCAAGCTGTAGATTATTCAAAACAACACAAGTCTGGCGCTTCGCAGCTACTCCCTGCAAAACAATTGTATGCCCTTGATCTTCAATTTGCATACACGTGTGCGGCCAATCTATCAACATAGGGCTGTGATATTCAAGTCAGTTCATTCCTAAAATCACATCATATGACCCCAGGTGCAACACCTTGAAGTTGGTGGAGAAGGTATGCCCCTGAGTGTACCATGCACACCCGAGCACTTCTTGTGTACACTGTAACTCATTGCCATTAGCCACTGCAACCTTAACTGGTTTACTCATGTCTTGCACTCCTTTGAGCACTAGAATCAATTGTTGCGACACAAACGAGGCTGAGCTGCCCGATTCGACTAACATTAGCACTTCCCATCCCTACAACCATCCATGGATCTGCAAACAACTGGGTGCTTCAGTTCCTACTGCCGCGACAGATGCCACACTTGCTCAATACTAGGGTTGTCAGCTTGTGCCTCTCTAGCTTCCTCTCTCACCGGGTTTGTGTCCAGACTGAACAGCTCCATCAATTCTTCCAGTACATGCAATTTAACTGTGGGAGGACAAGTGTGATCCTGTCCCCATCGTTCACCACACTTAAAACATAAGCCCTTGGCACGACGATAGTTGCGAAGCGCTGTTATTTTTGCTGGATCTCCTGCTGCTCTTGCCCCTTCCGTGCCATGTCGATCATCGGCTATTGAGGACAGCCCCGCTGCACGACTCGGTGGAGCCGGCAACGGAAGTGGGGTAGGTGCCCTAGGCCGTGCTGCATATGGAGAGAATTCAGCTTGCTCGAAGCGCTTGTGTCGCTGCCCATCGGCCACTTCCTCCTGAAGAATGGCTAGAGCACATGTCGTGTCCAGATCAGGTGGTCGCTGCACCATGACTACCGCGCGAATGTCACTGCGCAGTCCCTCCACGAACCTCATCAAGAAATACAGAGGATGTGTAGCATCAGAATAGGAAACTAAATGATTCATAAGTGTTTCAAACTGTTCAATGTATTCAGAAACAGTAGTAATTTGCCTCAAGCCTGGGGATGCTGATACGTCTCCAACGTATCTATAATTTTTTATTGTTCCATGCTGTTATAATATCAATCTTGGATGTTTTTATAATCATTTACAGCAATTTTATATCATTTTTGGAGACTAACCTATTAACCTAGTGCCCAGTGCTAGTTGCTGTTTTCTGCCCTGTTTTTGTTTCACAGAAAATCAATATCAAACGAAGTCCAAATACAGTGAAACTTTTTGGAGATTTTTTATTGGACCAGAAGAACACTAGAAGCTTCGGGAGAGGGCCAGAAGATGAACAGGTGGGCCACGAGGCACCAGGGCGCGCCCTAGGGGGGTGGCGCGCCCTGGTACCTCGTGGGCCCACCCCAGCTCCGTTTGACCTAATTCCAGCACTATAAATTCCAGAAAAATCAGAAACCCTCAGGAGAGTCCACGAAATACTTTTCCCGCCGCCGCAAGTTCCTGTTCTCGAGAGATCCCATCTGGAGGCCTTCTTCGGTACTCCGCCGGAGGGGGAATCGATCACGGAGGGGCTCTACATCAACCTTGCTGCCCTTCCGATGATGCGTGAGTAGTTTACCACAGACCTACGGGTCCATAGGCAGTAGCTAGATGGCTTCTTCTCTCTTTTTGATCTTCAATACAATGTTCTCCTTGATGTTCCTGGAGATCTATCCGATGTAATCTCTTTTTGCGGTGTGTTTGTTGGGATCTGATGAATTGTGAGTTTATGCTCAGATTATCCATGAAATTATTTGAGTCTTTGCTGCACTCTTTTATGCATGATTATTATAGCCTCGTATTTCTTCTCCGATCTATTGATTTGGTTTGGCCAACTAGATTGATTTTTCTTGCAATGGGAAGAGGTGCTTTGTAGTGGGTTCGATCTTGCGGTGCTCAATCCCAGTGACAGAAAGGGACATGACACATATGTATCGTTGATACTAAGGATAAAAAGATGGGATCTATTCATTGGGTTTATTAATTCGTGAGTTTGTCTTGTCTACATCATGTCATCGTTCTTAAGGCATTACTCCGTTCTTTATTGGACTTAATACACTAGATGCATGCTGGATAGCGGTCGATGTGTGGAGTAATAGTAGTAGATGCAGGCAGGAGTCGGTCTACTAATCTTTGACATGATGCCTATATACATGATCATTGCCTTGGATATCATCATGATTATTTGCTTTTCTATCAATTGCCCAACAGTAATTTGTCTACCCACCGTATGCTATTTTCTCGAGAGAAGCCTCTAGTGAAACCTATGGCCCCCGGGTCTATCAATCTCATATTACTAAAACCCTAAAAATATTGCTGCCATCTTTATTTATTTATTTTATTTTGTATTTTTATTTCAATCTATCAATCTATCATATACAATTTATTATTGCAAGCTTACCGCCAAGGGATTGACAACCCCTTGTTTGCGTTGGGTGCAAGGATTTGTTGTTTGTGTGCAGGTGCTGCTAACGAGGTGTTGTGTGATTCTCCTACTGGTTCGATAACCTTGGTTTCATAATCGAGGGAAATACTTATCTCTACTGTGCTGCATCATCCCTTCCTCTTCGGGGAAATACCAACGCAAGCTACAAGTAGCAGGAAGAATTTCTGGCGCCGTTGCCGGGGAGACATCATCAACATCTATCAAGTACCTTTGCACAAACTCTCATCTCCTTGTATTTACTTTATTTGCCATTTGCCTCTCGTTTTCATCTCCCCCACTTCTAAAAAGTTTTTTCAAAAATACAAAAATATTTTCCGTTTGCCTTTTTGTCTTTTTCTCGTTTGCTTTTTGCTTGTTTGCTACCTTGTTTACTTAATCATGATGCCCCGAGAGAATCATTATGATAGTTCTTATTATAAAATTTTGTCCGAAATTGAGAAAAATACTAAAGACTACATGACTATGCAGTTTGAGCACAACAATTTTTTTACCGAGGAACTCAAAGAACACTCTACTTTATTGGATGCTATTGCAAAACAACTCGATGATGTTAGTAAAGAAGTTGCTAATCTTCAATCTCAATTTGCTCTTACTGAAAATTTGCTAGGAAAAATTTCTGATGCACAATCTACGCTAGTAAATCAAATGGCGGCTAAACCGGAATCATTAGAACATAGTAATGATGAGGATATTAAAATGATTGGTGTTTCATCTATTGATTCTTTGTTTAGCAATATTAAACTTGATGAAAAGGGAACTGAAGACGAGTTAACTTTAGTTAGTAGGCGTTCCCATAGTTCGGAGGGTGAAAATCTTGATAAGAAAATTACTAAAAGTGGGTTTGGAGAGGTAAAAACTTTAAATAGCGATGTGCCCACTCTCTTGGATTACAAAGATTTTAATTATGATAATTGTTCTTTGGTTGAGTGCATTTCTTTGTTGCAATCCATGTTAAATTCACCCAACGCCTATGAGCAAAACAAGGCTTTTACTAAACACATCGTAGAAGCAATGATGAAAGCGTTAGAAGAAAATCTAGAATTAGAAGTCTCAATCCCTAGAAAATTATATGATGAATGGGAACCCACCATTAAAGTTAAGATTAAAAATTATGAGTGCAATGCTTTATGTGATTTGGGTGCTAGCGTTTCCACAATTCCAAAATCTTTATGTGATGTGCTAGGTTTTACCAATATGGATGAATGTTCTCTTAATTTGCACTTGGCAGATTCCACTATTAAAAAGCCGTTGGGAAGAATTAATGATGTGCTTATTCTTGCAAATAGAAATTATGTGCCCGTTGATTTTATTGTTCTTGATATTGAATGAAATTCTTCTTGCCCCATAATACTTGGTAGACCGTTCTTACGAACTATAGGTGTTGTTATTGATATGAAAGAAGGGAATATAAAATTTCAATTTCCATTAAAGAAAGGTATGGAGCATTTCCCTAGGAAAAGAATTAAATCACCATATGAATCAATTATTAGGGCCACTTATGGAATCAAATTAAAAGATGACAACACTTAAGATTATGCATTATGCCTAGCTAGGGGCATAAAACAATAGCGCTTGTTGGGAGGCAACCCAATGAATAAAATAATTTTTTGTAAAAAGTTTCTGTTATGGTGTGTTTTTACTGTCGTGCTACTGGTATGATGGTGTTTTTGTGTTTTTAATTAGTGTTTGTGCCAAGTAAAGCCTTTGGGATGATTTGGGAGATAATATAATTGATGTTGTTTGAAAACAGAAAGTTTTGCGTCCAGTGCTGGAATTTTGTTTGTGTACTGTTACGTCAGAACCTTCTGAATTTGTTTCACAATATTGGTATATGAATTGCCCACGTTGTCCTAATTTCTCAGAATTTTTAGAGTTACAGAACTATGACCATAATTCACATCTCTACAGACTGTTATGTTTTTGACAGATTCTGTTTTTGATGCACTACTTGCTTGTTTTGATGAATCTATGGATTGTATCGGGGGGTATAAGCGGATGGAAATATGCCCTAGAGGCAATAATAAAGTTTTTATTATTTTATATTTCCTTGTTCATGATAAAGGTTTATTATTCATGCTAGAATTGTATTGACCGGAAACTTAAATACATGTGTGAATACATAAACAAATACCGTGTCCCTAGTGAGCCTCTACTAGACTAGCTCATTGATCAAAGATGGTTAAGGTTTCCTAACCATAGACATGAGTTGTCATTTGATAACGGGATCACATCATTAGGAGAATGATGTGATGGACAAGACCCATCCGTTAGCTTAGCATATGATCGTTCTGTTTATTGCTACTGCTTTCTTAAATGTCAAATACATGTTCCTCAGACCATGAGATCATGCAACTCCCGGATACCGGAGGAATACCTTGTGTGCTATCAAACATCACAACGTAACTGGGTGATCATAAAGATGCTCTACAGGTATCTCCGAAGGTGTCCGTTGAGTTGGCATGGATCGAGACTGGGATTTGTCACTCCGTGTTTCGGAGAGGTATCTCTAGGCCCTCTCGGTAATGCACATCATAAGAAGCTTGCAAGCAAAGTGACTAAGGAGTTAGTTACAGGATGATGTATTACGGAACGAGTAAAGAGACTTGCCGGTAACGAGATTGAACTAGGTATGAAGATACCGACGATCGAATCTTGGGCAAGTAACATACCGACGGACAAAGGGAATTACGTATGTTGTCATTACGGTTCGACCGATAAGATCTTCGTGGAATATGTAGGAACCAATATGACCATCCAGGTTCCGCTATTGGTTATTGACCAGAGAGGCATCTCAGTCATGTCTACATCATTCCCGAACCCGTAGGGTCCGCACACTTAACGTTCGTTGACTATATAGTGTTATATGAGTTATGTGAATTGGTAACCGAATATTGTTCGGAGTCCCGGATGAGATCCCAGACGTCACGAGGAGTCTCGGAATGGTCGAGAGGTAAAGATTTATATATGGGAAGTCATATTTTGGGTTCCGGAAAAAGGTGCAGTTTTTTCGGTATTGTACCGGGAAGCTTCCAGAAGGTTCCGGAGGATTCTGGAGGGGTCCGGAAGTCCACAAGTGGGTCCACTACGTCCCAAGGGCTGGCATGAGCTAAGGGGAGGCGCCCTGGCCTTATTGGGCCTGGCGCACCAAGTCCTCAAAAGCCCACGCAGCTAGGGAAGGAAAAAGGAGAGTCCTAGTAGGAATAGGATTGGACTTTGGAGTCCAAGTCCACGTGTTTACTATTCACGGTTACTGTTCACGTGGCACTATTCCTTCTACTCCAAGCCCCTACACATATATAAATAGAGGAGAGGGGGCGCCCCAAAGGATACAACAACATTGTCTTAGCCGTGCGCGGCGCCCCCCTCCACAGTTCCGTCCCTCGGTCATATTTTCGCAGTGCTTGGGCGAAGCCCTGCGGAGATAGCATCACCATCACCGCACCACGCCGTCGTGCTGCCGGAACTCATCCACTACCTCGCCGTCTTGCTGGATCAAGAAGTCGAGGACGTCACCGAGCTGAACGTGTGCTGAACGCGGAGGTGCCGTACGTTCGGTGCTCGGTCGGTTGGATCGTGAAGTTGTTCGACGACATCAACCGCGTTGTTCTAACGCTTCCGCTTACGGTCTACAAGGGTACGTAGACATACTCCCCCTCTCGTAGCTATGCATCTCCATGGATAGATCTTGCGTGTGCGTAGAATTTTTTTTTCCATTCAACGTTCCCCAACAGTGGTATCTTGAGCCAGGTCTATGTGTAGATGATATGCACGAGTAGAACACAAAGAGTTGTGGGCGGTGATCGTCATACTGCTTACCACCAACGTCTTATTTTGATTCGGCGGTATTGTAAGATGAACGGCCCGGACCAACCTTACATGTCCACGTACATGAGACCAGTTCCACCGACAGACATGCAACTTGTTTTGCATAAAGGTGGCTGGTGGGTGTCTGTTTCTCCTACTTTAGTTGAATCAAATTTGACTGCGGCCGGTCCTTGTTGAAGGTTAAAATAGCAAACTTGATAAATCACCGTTGTGGTTTTGTGCCGTAGGTAAGAACGGTTCTTGCTAGAAGCCCGTAGCAGCCACGTAAAACTTGCAACAACAAAGTAGAGGACGTCTAACTTGTTTTTGCAGGGTATGCTGTGATGTGATATGGTCAAGACATGATGTGATATACGTTATTGTATGAGATGATCATGTTTTGTAATTTATCGGCAACCGGCAGGAGCCTTATGGTTGTCTCTTTATTGTATGAAATGCAAGCACCATGTAATTGCTTTACTTTATCGCTATGCGTTAGCAATAGTTGTAGAAGCAATAGTTGGCGAGACGACCATGACCCAACGATGGAGATCAAGGTGTCGAGCCGGTGACGATGGAGATCATGACGATGCTTTGGAGATGGAGATCAAAAGCACAAGATGATGGCCATATCATGTCACATATTTTGATTGCATGTGATGTTTATCCTTTATGCATCTTATTTTGCTTAGAACGACGGTAGCATTATAAGATGATCCCTTCACTAAATTTCAAGATAAAAGTGTTCTCCCCGAGTATGCACCATTGCTAAAGTTCGTCGTTTCGAAGCACCTCGTGATGATCGGGTGTGATAGATTCTACGTTCACATACAACGGGTGTAAGCCAGTTTTACACAAGCAGAATACTTGGGTTAAACTTGACGAGCCTAGCATGTACAGACATGGTCTCGGAACACTGGAGACCGAAAGGTCGAACATGAGTCATATAGTAGATATGATCAACATGGAGATGTTCACCATTGATGACTATCCCATCTCACGTGATGATCGGACATGGGCTAGTTGATTTGGATCATGTATCACTTAGTTAACTTGAGGGATGTTAATTTAAGTGGGAGTTCATTAGTAATTTGATTAATTGAACTTAATTTATCATGAACTTAGTCTTGATAGTTTCTTTGCATATCTATGTTGTAGATAAATGGCATGTGCTACTGTTCCGTTGAATTTTAATGCGTTCCTAGAGAAAGCTAAGTTGAAAGATGATGGTAGCAACTACACAGACTGGGTCCGCAACTTGAGGATTATCCTCATTGCTGCACAGAAGAATTATGTCCTTGATGCATCGCTAGGTGATGGACCTGCTGCAGGAGCTGCTGCAGACGTTGTGAACGCCTGGCAGGCTCGATCTGATGACTACTCGATAGTTCAGTGTGCCATGCTCTACGGCTTAGAACCGGGACTGCAAAAGCGTTTTGAACGCCATGGAGCATATGAGATGTTCCAAGAGCTGAAATTGATATTTCAAGCTAATGCCCGGGTTGAGAGATATGAAGTCTCCAACAAGTTCTTTAGCTGTAAGATGGAGGAGAACAGTTCTGTCAGTGAACACATACTCAGAATGTCTGGGTACCACAACCACTTGACTCAGCTGGGAATTGATCTTCCGGTTGAGAGTGTTATTGACAGAGTTCTTCAGTCACTGCCACCAAGCTATAAAGGCTTCGTGATGAACTATAATATGCAAGGGATGGAGGAGACAATTCCCGAGCTCTTCGCGATGCTGAAATCAGCGGAGGTAGAAATAAAGAAGGAGCATCAAGTGTTGATGGTTAACAAAACCACTAGTTTCAAGAAAAAGGGCAAGGGAAAGAAGGGGAACTTCAAGAAGAACGGCAAGCAAGTTGCCGCTCCCACGAAGAAACCCAAAGCTGGACCCAGGCCTCAAACAGAGTGCTTCTACTGCAAAGGGACTGGTCACTGGAAGCGGAACTGCCCCAAGTATTTGGCGGATAAGAAGGATGGCAAAGTGAGCAAAGGTATATTTGATATACATGTTATTGATGTGTTCCTCACTAATGCTCACAGTAGCGCCTGGGTATTTGATACTAGTTCGGTTGCTCATATTTTTAACTCGAAACAGGAGCTACGGAATAAGCGAAGATTGGCTAAGGACGAGGTGACGATGCGCGTCGGGAATGGTTCCAAGGTTGATGTGATCGTCGTCGGCACGCTACCTCTACATCTACCTTCGGGGTTAGTTTTAGACCTCAATAATTGTTATTTGGTGCCAGCGTTGAGCATGAACATTATATCTAGATCTTGTTTATTGCGAGACAGTTATTCATTTAAGTCAGAGAATAATGGTTGTTCTATTTATATGAGTAACATCTTTTATGGTCATGCACCTTTTGTGAATGGTCTATTCTTGTTGAATCTCGATCGTAGTGATACACATATTCATAATATTGATGCCAAAAGATGCAAAGTTGATAATGATAGTGCAACATACTTGTGGCACTGCCGTTTAGGTCATATTGGTGTAAAGCGCATGAAGAAACTCCATGCGGATGGACTTTTGGAATCTCTTGATTATGAATCATTTGATACTTGCGAACCATGCCTCATGGGCAAGATGACTAAAACTCCGTTCTCCGGAACAATGGAGCGAGCTACTGATTTGTTGGAAATAATACATACCGATGTATGCGGTCCGATGAATGTTGAAGCACGCGGCGGGTATCGTTATTTTCTAACCTTCACAGATGATTTGAGTAGATATGGGTATATCTACTTGATGAAACACAAGTCTGAAACATTTGAAAAGTTCAAAGAATTTCAGAGTGAAGTAGAGAATCATCGTAACAAGAAAATAAAGTTTCTACGATCTGATCGCGAAGGCGAATATTTGAGTTACGAGTTTGGCCTTCATTTAAGAAAATGTGGAATTGTTTCACAACTCACGCCACCTGGAACACCACAGCGTAATGGTGTGTCCGAACATCGTAACCGTACTTTATTGGATATGGTGCGTTCTATGATGTCTCTTACCGATTTGCCACTATCGTTTTGGGGTTATGCATTAGAGACAGCTGCATTCACGTTAAATAGGGCACCGTCTAAATCCGTTGAGACGACACCATATGAACTATGGTTTGGCAAGAAACCTAAGCTGTCGTTTCTTAAAGTTTGGGGATGCGATGCTTATGTGAAAAAGCTTCAACCTGATAAGCTCGAACCCAAAGCGGAGAAGTGTGTCTTCATAGGATACCCTAAAGAAACAATTGGGTACACCTTCTACCACAGATCCGAAGGCAAGGTCTTTGTTACCAAGAATGGGTCCTTTCTAGAGAAGGAGTTTCTCTCGAAAGAAGTGAGTGGGAGGAACGTAGAACTTGATGAGGTAATTGTACCTTCTCTCGAATTGGAAAGTAGCTCATCAGATAAAACCGTTCCCGTGATGCCTACACCAATAAGAGAGGAAGATAATGATAAAGATCATAAAACTTCAGATCAAGTTACTACTGAACTTCGTAGGTCGACCAGAGTACGTTCCGCACCAGAGTGGTATGGTAATCCTGTTCTGGAAGTTATGTTGTTAGACAACGGCGAACCTACGAACTATGAAGAAGCTATGATAAGCCCGGATTCCGACAAATGGCTTGAGGCCATGAAATCTGAGATAGGATCCATGTATGAGAACAAAGTGTGGACTTTGGTGGACTTGCCCGATGATCGGCAAGCCATTGAGAATAAATGGATTTTTAAGAGGAAGACGGATGCTGATGGTAATATCACTGTCTACAAAGCTCGTCTTGTCGCGAAAGGTTTTCGACAAGTTCAAGGGGTTGACTACGATGAGACTTTCTCACCCGTAGCGATGCTTAAGTCTGTCCGAATCATGTTAACAATTGCCACATTTTATGATTATGAAATCTGGCAAATGGATGTCAAAACTGCATTCCTTAATGGTTTTCTCAAAGAAGAGTTGTATATGATGCAACCAGAAGGTTTTGTCGATCCTAAGGGTGCTAACAAAGTGTGCAAGCTCCAGCGATCCATCTATGGACTAGTGCAAGCATCTCGGAGTTGGAATATACGCTTTGATGAGGTGATCAAAGCATATGGTTTTGTACAGACTTACGGTGAAGCCTGTATTTACAAGAAAGTGAGTGGGAGCTCTGTAGCATTTCTAATATTATATGTGGATGACATATTGTTGATTGGAAATGATATAGAATTTCTGGATGGCATAAAGGGATACTTGAATAAGAATTTTTCAATGAAAGACCTCGGTGAAGCTGCTTATATATTGGGCATCAAGATCTATAGGGATAGATCAAGACACTTGATAGGACTTTCACAAAGCACATACCTTGACAAAGTTTTGAAGAAGT
Organism: Elymus sibiricus; assembly: GCA_039707655.1. Lineage (NCBI taxonomy): Eukaryota > Viridiplantae > Streptophyta > Magnoliopsida > Poales > Poaceae > Elymus > Elymus sibiricus. The sequence continues at coordinate 354,815,615 of CM077664.1, read as the reverse complement.
TCAAAATGGATCCGTCAAAGAAAGGGTTCTTGCCTGTCTTGCAAGGTGTGAAATTGAGTCAGACTCAATGCCCGACCCCGGCAGAAGATATAGAGAAAATGAAAGTCATTCCCTATGCCTCAGCCATAGGTTCTATTATGTATGCCATGCTGTGTACCAGACCTGATGTGTGCCTTGCCATAAGTTTGGCAGGGAGGTACCTGAGTAATCCAGGAGTGGATCACTGGACAGCGGTCAAGAATATCCTGAAGTACCTGAAAAGGACCAAGGACATGTTTCTCGTTTATGGACGTGACGAAGAGCTCGTCGTAAAGGGTTACGTCAATGCAAGCTTCGACACTAATCCGGATGAATCTAAGTCACAAACCGGATACGTATTTATATTAAATGGTGGAGCTGTCAATTGGTGTAGTTCCAAGCAGAGCGTCGTGGCGGGATCTACGTGTGAAGCGGAATACATAGCTGCTTCGGAAGCAGCACATGAAGGAGTCTGGATGAAGGAGTTCATATCCGATCTAGGTGTAATACCTAGTGCATCGGGTCCAATGACAATCTTTTGTGACAACACTGGAGCAATTGCCATAGCCAAGGAGCCCAGGTTTCACAAGAAGACCAAACACATCAAGAGACGCTTCAACTCCATTCGTGAATATGTCAAGGATGGAGACATAGAAATTTGCAAAGTACACACGGATCTGAATGTGGCAGACCCGTTGACTAAGCCTCTTCCACGAGCAAAACATGATCAGCACCAAGACTCCATGGGTGTTAGATTCATTACTATGTAATCTAGATTATTGACTCTAGTGCAAGTAGGAGACTGATGAAAATATGCCCTAGAGGCAATAATAAAGTTGTTATTATTTTATATTTCCTTGTTCATGATAAAGGTTTATTATTCATGCTAGAATTGTATTGACCGGAAACTTAAATACATGTGTGAATACATAAACAAATACCGTGTCCCTAGTGAGCCTCTACTAGACTAGCTCATTGATCAAAGATGGTTAAGGTTTCCTAACCATAGACATGAGTTGTCATTTGATAACAGGATCACATCATTAGGAGAATGATGTGATGGACAAGACCCATCCGTTAGCTTAGCATATGATCGTTCTGTTTATTGCTACTGCTTTCTTGAATGTCAAATACATGTTCCTCAGACCATGAGATCATGCAACTCCCGGATACCGGAGGAATACCTTGTGTGCTATCAAACATCACAACGTAACTGGGTGATCATAAAGATGCTCTACAGGTATCTCCGAAGGTGTCCGTTGAGTTGGCATGGATCGAGACTGGGATTTGTCACTCCGTGTTTCGGAGAGGTATCTCTGGGCCCTCTCGGTAATGCACATCATAAGAAGCTTGCAAGCAAAGTGACTAAGGAGTTAGTTACGGGATGATGTATTACGGAACGAGTAAAGAGACTTGCCGGTAACGAGATTGAACTAGGTATGGAGATACCGACGATCGAATCTCGGGCAAGTAACATACCGACGGACAAAGGGAATTATGTATGTTGTCATTGCGGTTCGACCGATAAGATCTTCGTGGAATATGTAGGAACCAATATGAGCATCCAGGTTCCGCTATTGGTTATTGACCGGAGAGGCGTCTCAGTCATGTCTACATCATTCCCGAACCCGTAGGGTCCGCACGCTTAACGTTCGTTGACGATATAGTGTTATATGAGTTATGTGAATTGGTAACCGAATATTGTTCGGAGTCCCGGATGAGATCCCAGACGTTACGAGGAGTCTCGGAATGGTCGAGAGGTAAAGATTTATATATGGGAAGTCATATTTTGGGTTCCGGAAAAAGGTGCAGTTTTTTCGGTATTGTACCGGGAAGCTTCCAGAAGGTTCCGGAGGATTCCGGAGGGGTCCGGAAGTCCACAAGTGGGTCCACCACGTCCCAAGGGCTGGCATGGGCTAAGGGGAGGCGCCCTGGCCTTATTGGGCCAGGCGCACCAAGTCCTCAAAAGCCCACGCAGCTAGGGAAGGAAAAAGGGAGAGTCCTAGTAGGAATAGGATTGGACTTTGGAGTCCAAGTCCACGTGTTTACTATTCACGGTTACTGTTCACGTGGCACTATTCCTTCTACTCCAAGCCCCTACACATATATGAATAGAGGAGAGGGGGCGCCCCAAAGGATACAACAACATTGTCTTAGCCGTGCGCGGCGCCCCCCTCCACAGTTCCGTTCCTCGGTCATATTTTCGCAGTGCTTGGGCGAAGCCCTGCGGAGATAGCATCACCATCACTGTCACCACGCCGTCGTGCTGCCGGAACTCATCCACTACCTCACCGTCTTTCTGGATCAAGAAGTCGAGGACGTCAACGAGCTGAACGTGTGCTGAACGCGGAGGTGTCGTACGTTCGGTGCTCGGTCGGTTGGATCGTGAAGTTGTTCGACGACATCAACCGCGTTGTTCTAACGCTTCCGCTTACGGTCTACGAGGGTACGTAGACATACTCCCCCTCTCGTAGCTATGCATCTCCATGGATAGATCTTGCGTGTGCGTAGATTTTTTTTTCCATGCAACGTTCCCCAACATAAGCCATGGTGAAGTTAGAGTACAGTAGGTATAATGCAAAAATAAAATATGAATGGGTTTGCAACAGTACTTATAGTAGTGATTTATTTTGTTATACTAACGGATCTCACGAAGGTTTTGTTAAGTTTTGTGTGATTGAAGTTTTCAAGTTTTGGGTGAGATCACGATGGATGAAGGAATACGGAGTAGCAAAAGCCTAAGCTTGGGGATGCCCAAGGCACCCCAAGGTAATATTCAAGGAAGACTCAAGCGTCTAAGCTTGGGGATGCCCCGGAAGGCATCCCCTCTTTATTCTACCAACCATCGGTAATTTTACTTGGAGCTATATTTTTATTCGTCACATGATATGTGTTTTGCTTGGAGCGTCTTGTATGATATGAGTCTTTGCTTTTTTTGCTTTTTATTTTGTCACAATCATCTTTGCTGCACACACCTATCTTGAGAAGAGCCACACGTTATCATAATTTGTAGAATACTCTATGTGCTTCACTTAAATTTGTTGAGCTAGGCAGTTGCTCAAGTGCTTCACTTAAATCTTTTTTGAGCACGGTAGTGGCTATATTTTTAAGAAAAAAACTCTCATGCTTCACTTATATTATTTTGAGAGTTGATTAAAATTTTGAAGAAATAAATTCTCATGCTTCACTTATATTATTTTGAAAATTGACTTCATTGAAATTTTGAAGAAATGAATTCTCATGCTTCACTTATATTATTTTGAGAATTAACTTGAATGAAAATTTTGAAGAAATATATGCACTCTCATGCTTCACTTAAATCTTTTTGAGAGATGATGATAGTAACGGTAATTTGCACATGTTATGCAATTGGTCCTAAAGTGATGAATATTCAAGAGGGATATAGATAAAAACTTTCATATAGATCATTGGATATGATAAGTGTGATTCCTTGCAATAGTTTTGCGATATAGAAATGATAATATGTGATGCCATGTTAGTGAGTAATTATGCTTTAGTAAGAATATTAGTGTTAAGGTTTGTGATTCCCTATGCATGCACGTTAAGTCAATAGTTATGCAATGAAGTTATATCCTACTTATGGTGCATTATTCAGTGTTAGTTATGTTCAATGCATGTTTATGACCGTTTTCGTTTTTTGGTTGGTTGCTTCTCAATCTTTTGCTAGCCTTCATTTGTACTAAGCGGAAATACTGCTTGTGCATCCAAAATCCTTAAACCCAGTTTTGCCATATGAGTCCACTATATCTACCTATATGCGGTATTTCAATGCCGTTCCAAGTAAATTTGCGTGTGCCAACTCTAAATTTCAAAATAATTTTTCTGTTTTGTGTGTCCGTACCGCTCATGAAGCGGCAGGGGGTGGCCATTATTTTCCATGCTAGGTGTGTTATTCTCACGATGAGTGTTTATTCACTTGTCATTGCACGAGAGAATGGTTGGTAATAGGGATGCCCAGTCCCACATGAATCAAATTAATAACAACAAAATTCCTTGGAAAGTGATGGTATGGAGGGCACCCGTGGATACGGCTAGCCATGGATTGTGAAAGAATTGGTGGAAAGGAAATAAACTTTACTTTCTGTTTGGGAACCACCTATGATGTGTCTAGCATGCAAGATAATGGGAATTCTCAGTCGTTTTCGTTGACAGGAAAAGCATGCCACCCAAAATATTTTTATCTCTTTAATTTCAGCTTTGAGCTCTGGCACATTTGACAAATCTCTGCTTCCCTCTGCGAAGGGCCTATCTATTTACTTTTATGCAATTTTTATTTTATTTGAGTCTCCATCTTCTCTTACAAAGCACCAACTAGAGAACACTATAGTCATACTTGTGCATTGGATGTAGCTAATATTCAAGTGTGTTTCATGAATGGATCAATGATTGAGCATAATGGGCTAGGGATAACTTTCTTTAGCATTGATATTTTGAAAGACATGGTCGCTTGTTAACATGCTTGAGTATTTATGTTTTCATGTCAAACTATAGACTATTGCTTTGAATCATACAAGTCCAATGTCCATGCTACAAGAGAAAAGAATATGTGATGAATATGTTAGGCAGCATTCCACATCAAAAATTATGTTTTTATCATTTACCTACTCGAGGACGAGCAGGAATTAAGCTTGGGGATGCTGATACGTCTCCAACGTATCTATAATTTTTTATTGTTCCATGTTGTTATAATATCAATCTTGGATGTTTTTATAATCATTTACAGCAATTTTATATCATTTTTGGAGACTAACCTATTAACCTAGTGCCCAGTGCCAGTTGTTGTTTTCTGCCCTGTTTTTGTTTCACAGAAAATCAATATCAAACGAAGTCCAAATACAGTGAAACTTTTTGGAGATTTTTTATTGGACCAGAAGAACACTAGAAGCTTCGGGAGAGGGCCAGAAGATGAAGAGGTGGGCCACGAGGCACCAGGGCGCGCCCTGGTACCTCGTGGGCCCACCCCAGCTCTGTTTGCCCTAATTCCAGCACTATAAATTCCAGAAAAATCAGAAACCCTCAGGAGAGTCCACGAAATACTTTTTCCGCCACCGCAAGTTTCTGTTCTCGAGAGATCCCATCTGGAGGCCTTCTCTGGTACTCCGCCGAAGGGGGAATCGATCACGGAGGGGCTCTACAACAACCTTGCTGCCCTTCCGATCATGCGTGAGTAGTTTACCACAGACCTACGGGTCCATAGGCAGTAGCTAAATGGCTTCTTCTCTCTTTTTGATCTTCAATACAATGTTCTCCTTGATGTTCTTGGAGATCTATCCGATGTAATCTCTTTTTGCGGTGTGTTTGTTGGGATCCGATGAATTGTGAGTTTATGATCAGATTATCCATGAAATTATTTGAGTCTTTGCTGCACTCTTTTATGCATGATTATTATAGCCTCGTATTTATTCTCCGATCTATTGATTTGGTTTGGCCAACTAGATTGGTTTTTCTTGCAATGGGAAGAGGTGCTTTGTAGTGGGTTCGATCTTGCGGTGCTCAATCCCAGTGACAGAAAGGGACATGACACGTATGTATCGTTGCTACTAAGGATAAAAAGATGGGATCTATTCATTGGGTTTATTAATTTGTGAGTTTGTCTTGTCTACATCATGTCATCGTTCTTAAGGCATTACTCCGTTCTTTATTGGACTTAATACACTAGATGCATGCTGGATAGCGGTCGATGTGTGGAGTAATAGTAGTAGATGCAGGCAGGAGTCGGTCTACTAATCTTGGACGTGATGCCTATATACATGATCATTGCCTTGGATATCGTCATGATTATTTGCTTTTCTATCAATTGCCCAACAGTAATTTATCTACCCACCGTATGCTATTTTCTCGAGAGAAGCCTCTAGTGAAACCTATGGCCCCCGGGTCTATCAATCTCATATTACTAAAACCCTAAAAATATTGCTGCCATCTTTCTTTATTTATTTTATTTTGTATTTTTATTTCAATCTATCATATACAATTTAATCTTGCAATCTTACCGCCAAGGGATTGATAACCCCTTGTTTGCGTTGGGTGCAAGGATTTGTTGTTTGTGTGCAGGTGCTGCTAACGAGGTGTTGCGTGATTCTCCTACTGGTTCGATAACCTTGGTTTCATAATCGAGGGAAATACTTATCTCTACTGTGCTGCATCATCCCTTCCTCTTCGGGGAAATACCAACGCAAGCTACAAGTAGCAAGGGGTGGTGGATGGCGACTGATATCACGTGTTAGATACCCACTACTATTCTCTCATGGATCGATGGAGGAATCGAAAATGGTGGCGATTACAGGGAAGCTTGAGGTAGAAGAAGAAGTACAAAGGGGAACAGATACAAGTTGCCGCCGACGCCACCGTTCGTCTGATCCTAGCCAGGATGGCTCTCACCTACTACACCACACACACATATACGCCTGCCTACTGGGCTATGGGCCTGAACATGTAGGATATCCACTGCAGCCCTGTAAACTTGTGGTTGGGCTTCTTTTCTCTCCTGGGCCTGGCACTTCTCCTTCCCGTGTCCTGGCTTGGCACTCCCCTGTCCATCAGGTCGCTGACAGATCTTTTGATCAAATGATATCGATTTCTGTTTGAGACTACTTTGGCGATCGAACTACATCGGTCACTGAAGGTGCGCATATGCACGGGCTAAACCAACTCTGGTGTAGTTATTGACGGCGTCGAAAACATCGTCAACCTGATCACCAAAATCAATCCGTGCATCCAGCCTATATATGATGAAGTACTTGATTTACGAAGTGAGTTTCTGACAATGCATGGTATAGGAGGTCTCGCCGACATTCATTCCTCTCGCTAAGCGTAGGTAACTCCAAAACTCAGCCAAATAAAATCCAGACTCTAACTTGACGCCCTGAAGTATTTTGTTTGAAAGTCAGGCAATTTTGAGATGGACTCCAGAATATAAATCATAGTTAAAGGAACAATCATCATCTATATGTAGAACATACTAGATTCACTAAGCAGCATGAAAACATACTAGATGTGCTAAACGGCATGAACAACAACATCACACATGCAACAGTAACCATAATGGAAGAATGGATGAGATTATAGCATATGTACTGATCGTTAGTCGTGGCTGCTGCGGAGGCGATGCTGTTGACGATGATGGTGGTGATGTGAAGCTGGCGACAGTGAAGACGACGACACGTGACACCGCCTGACTTGGAAGGAAGACGACCGGTGGTGATGAACATGAACAATCGCGTGCATCGCTTCCAAAAAACCTAATTTGCCCTCTTCCACTGTAGGAGGCCGCGCTCCTTTAAGGCTATGGGTTGATTTTTGGCGGGCCATTCACGCGCATGTCGCATGTTCGCGTCCTTAGCCCCCGCCCGGACCAACCTGACGAGGCAAGGCGAGCGTGCACGTTGTGTTCTCTTTCTCTCCTCATACCAACCACTAAGTGTAGAGGGAAGACTCTGCTATATAAGTTGGTCTCACACCACTTCCACTAGCAGTATGGTACTAAATATTGTACCTCCACCTCTTTCCATTTATTCATGGGCCCTTCAGATTTATTTAAGATTTTTTTTAAATGCACATGGGCCAAGCCCATTAATTTATTACATATTTAAGGAGGTACCAAAGATGAGTTCGGCAGCCCAAGGAAAGGGTCAAAATCAAGCTTAGTTGGTCTCCTCCCTAAATATAGACTCTAAAACATGTACTCTTTTACTTTGAAAATACATGGTCGGTCTTTACGCAAAGGTGAGGTAGTGCAACACCTATAGCTGCCTATGGACGAAGTAATAAAGTTTTTTCGATGAGGTACTTGGTTGTTGAGTAAACCTCCACTTCCCTCCCTCACCTATAGTCTCACTTCACCCATACCAACGTTTCAGTTGCATAGATCATGCAGAATGAGATTCTGACTAACCTGCAGAAATGTGTTACTAATGTTGCTTCATTGGAGCTAGTGTAGGAGATATGCCCTAAAGGCAATAATAAATATTATTATTTATCCCCATGTTCCTAATTAAGTTTATGTGCCATGCTATAAATGCTATGGTTCCCGAGCCCGTATATCCATAAAGGCTCTGAGGAAAACTCATCTGCACGTGTGGAATAATAAACGATAAAAAGTATTCCTAGTCAAGCCTCTAAGACTGGCTCAAGTGTTGCATGATGATCACGTTTTCCTAATCATGGGCATGTCTATGCCGGCAACTTTGAGGGCACAATGTTATAGGAACATTTGTGTTGAATCGACCCGAATTGATGTTATGCTATGAGATACATTTGTCACAAGTTAATGGTTAATAACACAGAGAAAGTTAACGTTTGCATAATTCCTTAGACCATGAGAGTATCGAGTTCCTTCATGCTTGATTCATGAACTTTGGGGTTTGTTAAACGTCGTCCCTAACTGGGTGGCTATTACGGCGGCTTACGAGTTCATGGGAAAGTATGACAAGGGACTTGATAGCTCAAGATTGGGATTTGCTCCTCCGACGATGGAGAGATATTCTTTGGGCCCTCTCAGTGTTACGGTATCCATCATCGTCTGGCCAGACACATTGTGATTTGATCACAGGGATACCGGAACACGGGAACGAGAAAAAAGAACAAAACTGGTAACGAGGTAACTGGCATAGTGGACAAGTGTTGATCCACGGGGATGCCGATAAATCTCACCTCGGGTATTTGTAACATATCGCGAAGCAACAGGAATAGCACACGACAACTGGAGGTTCACTCAAATATTTATTCGTGTGGGTATAGGGGTCAATATGGGTGTCCACGGCTCCGATGTTGATCATTGATCGGAAAGTGTTCAGGCCATGTCTATACTTCACCGAACCTATAGGGTCACATGCTTAAGGGTCATCTATCTGCTGAATACTAGACAGGGAGTCTGAGAGAAAGTCACCGGCAAAGTTTCGGAGACAACGGAAGAGTTCCGGAGAGAGAACACCGGAATAGTTTCGGTAAAACCGAAAAGTTGTTTCGGAGTATATCATTAAGTCAAAATGGTTTCAGCACACGCCTGGAAATTCTTGGAGGGTGCCAGAATTGTTCTGGGAACTTCTGGGATTTTTCCGGAGAAAAAACCGGAAATGTTCCGGAGCTGCCGGAATCGCTTTGGTTGCTTTTCGCTGATGAAAATCACTGATCCAGAATTGTTTCGGAACGTGTCCAAAATTATTTTAGTGGGTACTGGAAATGTTCTAAGACCAACAGAAATATTTTCGGATTTAACGATCGCGGAAAAATGTTTCCGTGAATAGTGAAAAGCACTTTTTGGTTACTCTTTGGAAAGCCACCTTTTTGGGCTTTGTCCCAAAATATCTAGGGATGACATGGATGGATGGAAGCCCCTTTGGGGGGGACTCACAAGGGGTGTGGCCGGCCAAGGGGGGGCTCCTCCATGGAGCCCCACTTGCCCACTTGCCTTCCCCTTTATGCCCTTGTGAAGGACACCTTTCATGGGCATTTTGGTATTTTCAAGTGCCACCCTACCCCTTGGGTTTTCCTATAAAAGGAGGTGGAGAGGAGCTCTCCACACTCACTCTTTCTCACATACAAATGTCATGCATGATCTGGCCTTCTCTCTCCCTCCCCGCGAAATAGTTTCGTAAAGCCGAAAGGCTGTCTGGGTTCCGGTGGGAACTAGTTCTGGATGGCGAAGCCCTGCCGGATAGCTGACACCGTATGTGTGCAATCCCGTAGAGAGGTCGTAGGTTCGATCTTTTGCCCGAGGGGCTATTCAAGGGTCCTCCCGAAGGGCTGTTCGAGTTACCGTTCGAGCCTCGAGGGTTCTCCCGAAGGGCTGTCCGTGACATCGTCCGAGGGACTGTCCGACCGCCTCCCGACGGGCTGTCTGACGAGGGAGTACATCCTCGCGGTTGGGAGGTTGTAAATCCTAGCTGCGGGGATCTGCACCAACGATCTACATCGACTCTACTTCCGCTGCGCTACGACTCGGTAATGATCAGATCAAACCTTGTATGCCATCTCCATAATGATCCTGGGCGTGCTCGCTGTACCGAAATTTTTTGTTTTCTGTTGCGTTCCCCTACAGCCAGATGTTTTGTTGTCTTTGCTACAATATTTCGCCTCAATGATGAAAAGGACGACAGGTTCATGCTCCATGAATCTTCCTTCTCCACTACGCAGGCATATGCGCTCATGCATGAGGTGCACGACATTGGCATAAATGCTTCGCTCATTTGGGAATTAGGAAAGAAATAGCTATAGCCTATGACAAACGGGTCGCAATAGTAGGATATTAATGGAGAACCCTACTATTGCGATTCTGATTTTGCGCGTGGACTCTCTATATTGAGTTTGGTGATCCAAAATATGGCACATCTGCTAGAGTTTCTCTTACTCGTCTATGATACGAGTTGGATGTAAGGAAACGACTACCGTTAGATGTTTTTCCATAAAAAAAATTGTCCAAATCCCTTGGGCGATGGAAATAGGGTGAAAAGGGCCATGTTCGACTTGTTGACAACCACATAAAAAGGGGATAAACGTTTCATCCCGTTTCTCAAATCGCGTGTTAGGTCTGTTTCCATCTCCGGTCAGACCTCCCCGCAAGAGCACCCGCACCGCCTCTCGTCGACATAGACGATTACCGCGTCTGCCTCGGTGAGTCCCCAATGCTCGCACTTAAGTTCCAGCATTCTCGTGCTCGCATCCCCATGTCGCAAGATCCCTGTGCAACTGGATTGGTGATCCTCAAGGTCTGGATCTTTGATACCCATGTAATTAGGCTTGGGGATCACCGATCCCCGAGCGATTCGGTTCTGCTTTTAACAGACAAAGACGGCCTTCATTCATCCTGAATATAGGTTACAACTGATAGCAATTTCCTAAGAATGGAAATTTGCGGTAACCCGTCTCAAGGTACATTGCCCTTCTACAAGATGAGAATTTGCAATGTTGTTTGGAATAGACTATGGAGCAAATAAGGTCTGTAGAGGAAAGCGATCGTTTTTTCCGAATAATGTTTATCATTTCTAAATTTCTAAAGACACCACATGGAAGTAAATATATTACATGTCAAGTCCAACAACATATCCATCAATAAATCAAATATTTTGATAACAAAGAAAAATCATGTTTTCCAAATAAAAAATATTACATCATTGCATAATTCAGTCTAATTATTAGAACACTGGTTAATGATGAAATTTAGTTTTGCTAGTCCATAAATTGCAATATTTTTCTAAAAAATAGGATATGTACGACGATAACCCATAGTATTCAATATTTTTCTCAACATGCTAGATTACTATTATGGACAAATATTGGGAACTTAAAGGATGGTACATTATACTGTAATGGCTATGTATTTCTAATGTGATACTCTTGCGACATATCTAACATTCCAATACTTTGTACCTCATCCTCACAGTTTCACTAGGATACATCGGAGGGGAGTGTCCCTTTATAAGGAAATTACAAGGAAAATTGATACCCAACCAACGCTAAATATCTTTCCACTAAAACTCTCTTTAATTATCAAAGTTGTGGATGTTTGAAATCCATGTGTATTTTGGGTACAAAGCTTCTGTAGTTCTAGGTCTCTTCATTTCGGTCATTCTTATTCATGGTTTCTTCTGTGAACTTCTTATCAAGTATATTTTTGATGATGTCTCCACGGTCATCTAGAATCAAGTGGATCAATTCTGTATATTCCTAGAAAATTGCAAGTATGAATATTTTTTTTCCTAATTGATAAGCATTTCCAAATTAATGCATAGCTACACACCAAGTTTTATTCTCACTACACATCTTATTTGGTCAACAAAATTTAAATCTCACATTTGCTAGTAATGTTGTAAGCATTGCAATTCCAGCATGAAACTATATAAGGTTGATATTCTCTTGGCAGTGTGTTGCACATGGTACAATAAATCCGACTCGGCCATCCGGAGCTATTGTACCCATATAAGGGATTTTGTAGTAATAGTGGATATGTCTCATGAGATTTCATCCATAATGAGCATCAGAATCAAACGAGGGTCGAATGATGAGTCAGTGCGTTAAGGGGGATGGCCCATTTAGAAGGCCAGGAGGAGGAGGCCGATGGGTAACAACCCTAGTCTCTGTTGTACTAACATCAGTTTACCACCATGCGGATAGGTAAAATTACATTCGATAGGCCCTTATTGGAAGAAGTCAGATGGGTTGGTAGAGCTCTTCGGCAGAGGGGGGTTATGTTGTTGGCTAGTGGCAAAAAAGTATGTCTACATAAGCCACATGTCCTCTATTTGTGGGCTAGGCTTATGTTGTGTGGTTGGTTCGTGCTATGTTTGTTCACAATTGATCCACATTCTTTGTGTTTAATAGAAACTCTTATTCGGCTTCTATATTTTAGATTTGTTATATTTTTTGAAAATTAATCACTAGTGGTTGTGTTGAACAATAAGTCTAGTTATTATGTTGTTATTTTGTCTAGACACTCAATTATTATGATGGTATAAGTTAATCGGGGAGATACACTATAAAAAACATAGAAAAACTTATGGGGAAATAATGGAAAAATTATTTGCAAAGCGATTGTACAAAAAATGTTACCATGTCAATACAGTTAACATATTTTAAAGAACCTTAACAAATAGCAGCATCACTGAGACGTACACATGTTTTCATAAAGAAAAACATGAAGTTGGACTAATGAAAGTTCCTTTAGTACTCATGCAAGCTTCTTCAGGGACAATGAAGTTAGACTTCCACACAATTCATAGAATAATGGACCATTTCAGAACTCATATCACAAATGGCTCATCGGGAGAGTGTTACCTGCCTTGGAAAGTTCATCTTTAATGAAAAAAAATATGGTGCACAAATTTGAAATTTCTTTATGAAATCTTGAGGAAGTGAAGTTCAGGCACAAAACTATCTGCTGGACAATTATGCAAAATTCACAGTAAGTGAAGCTAGATAGTACACACAAACTCTCTCTCTCTCTCTCTCTCTCTCTCTCTCTCTCTCTCTCTCTCTCTCTCTCTCTCTCTCTCTCTCTCTCTCTCTCTCTCTCTCTCTCTCTCTCTCTCTCTCTCTCTCTCTCTCTCTCTCTCTCTCTCTCTCTCTCTCTCTCTCTCTCTCTCTCTCTCTCTCTCTCTCGTGTCAATTTGAGATAAAGAAAATCCAGATTGGTCGCGAATTAGTCCAATTTTACTGCAGTTTTGCAATTAATTTTGAAACAGAAAATTAAATTTTAACTTAAACAACAAGTTATCTGGTAGATGGACACGCTCACCACAATTTTGTGAAACCGGTACTGTTACTACCGTACGCATCCTTTTCTATCGTCATAATGAAACAAGTGAACACATGTGTAGTATCGTATTCTTTATGTACAAATGAAAATGGGAATATAATATGAGTGGAAATATCGCAGAGCTGTTACAATCCAGCTTAATCAGTCATATCGACCAGGGAATAGTTCCAAACGCGTAGCATGCATGCTTTGGCTCAGCTCATACAAATTTGGCCCGTAGGTGAGTGGTATAAATGCGATCGTTTTGGATTTGCTCGCCTCATATTCAGCACATATATGGGACGGACATTAGGTGGACCAGACGCGTTCGCCAAGTTGTACTGGCTAACGCTGGCCCGCGCCGACCCCACCCCGTCCTCACAAAATTCCCATCTGCACCGAACCCTTGTCTCCACTCTTTCACTCACCGCGCCGCTCCCCATCGATTCCCCTCCTCTCTCCTACCCTCCCCTCCCAATGTCGAGCACCGACAGCGCATCCGGCGGCGGATCCGGCGCGAGGATGACCCTGTCGATTGGGACTCCCCCGTCCACGAGGCGGAGGGGGACGACAACGAGGAAATCGCCGTCCGCATTGCGCTGCAGTGATCGCGGGGACATGGACGGTAGCTCGAGCTCCTCTCCATCCCCTGCAGCGCGGACTTATTCCACAAAGATAAGATTGTCTCTGGTCTCAACTCTGTGTCTGTACTAGTCACCTACCAAGTGCCAAGTAAGATCCCGTCTGTACATCCAGCACCACCAGGCAAACATCCTTCCCACCGACTCCAAGCACGACTCACCAAGGGACTTCAGGTTATAGCTAGCTAGCAACTCTATGCGAGCTGATTTCAGTTAATCCTTTAATTAGCTTAACCCATCACATCAACCAATGGCTCTCCAATGTTTATTCTTCATGGGATTTTACAGCTAACAAGCTTGCGACTTTTGTAGGTTGCGACCATATCACTTTTATTCTAGGATCAACATTGTACCAAACATGTGGCGGTGCGGCCGGTCAATGGATGATTCGCTGGAAACTAAGAACAAAATGGTCCATCGGAGCTAGTGGCCGCTCCAGCGCTCCTAGCCTGCCCTTTCTTTTCATCATCGCCATGTGCGTCGCTTCCCGTCCGATAGTCAGTCCATCATCTGCGGTCACCTTTCTCTCTCCATTCAATTGTTGTTGCATTTCAGTTTGGGAACTTGTAGTGAATAATTAAGTACGTATACACATGTAGTGCGGCTGGGAGTGTGTAGGATCCGCTACCTGGCTAATTTGGTGGTTTTATCATGCTTGCAGACTACATACAAGATCATTAACCGCGGGGCAGGTGCGATGAGCAATCTTTAAATCATTTAAAAATAAGTTCAACACACACGTAGCGTAGCACGGCACGTACAGAACAGCAATAGCTAGTAGGTAGTATATTCTACTCGATTGATCGGTTTATTTACCCGGTGCGAAAACATGCAAATTAATACAGGTGGGCGGTGCAGCGCAGAGAAGACTATTTGCAGCTCATGCATGCAGCGTCATGGATCCCGTTGTTCCATGGTGTTGTGATTTTAGTACTAGTTGGATCGGAATTCTAACATGGCATCATAATCATAGTGATCATGAACGATGCCGCAAAGGGCCAAAGAACGAAGCCTGGTGGAGCTGAGCACCCAGGAAAATCATGACAACGACGATGCATGCATGGGATTCAAGTGACCGTACTTACGCCAGGCGGAACAACGCATGCAGGGACGCTGCCAGCATAGCAAATTGTTAGTCCGAACTTAGCCAGGCAGGCACTGAAACGACGAAACAGAGAAGTTGTTAGGGGAAATCCATCCATGATGAAAAAGTGGCGAGCTCTGTCCTGTCATGGCAGAATAGAGATTTCGTATATACAAAGAGCCTACCTGACCCTCCCCATCATCCGGCCACGAGCATGCAGTGTGTGTGCCCAGTTGCGCTTGAGGGCAAGTACATTGGTTTAGACGGCAACAGTCTGGAATACATACCCACGTCATATATAGATAGTGTTATAGACAGCTTCGACAATGGTCTTTTTAGTAGTTGTCTGCGTAAACTTGTCACTGCGTGAAACATTAAAAAAAACTATCCATGGGCTACCAGTACCACCAGTACCAACGCCAGCCATACAACGGGAAAAGTGGCGTCGTTAGCCAGCGATTCGACCGTCTGCCGATTTACCGACGACCTCTTCTTTTTCTCTTCATCTCTCTCCTCCATCTCATCAAATATCCTAGATGGAATCTCCTATAGACAGCCTAGTCAACCCCATTGTACATGCCCTGATAGGGTCCCGGTGGGCTACGAGACTACCAGGCGACAGCAGAGGAGGTGCGGCACAGTTTGTTCTGATCGTGGGACGACCACGACTCCACGGGTACGTCGTACGCATGCCCACATAAAAGTTGATCTATAAACGCTTTTATAATTCTTTATAGAGGGAGTACTACATATTTGACTATCCAGTCGAGTGATGACATGGTTCAAGGTTTTGGCACCTACATGCATACAAACCCCCAACGCGGCAACCGGCGAGGAGCTAGCATGCATGAGCACACCTGAGGTGGCAGATGTTTATGTATACGGCCCGTTACGGTTGACTTGCCCTGTGGCACACGGGAGCCGCCCTTTGACTCAAGGCAGCGAAACACACACGAGCCGTAGATCATACGTGTCATCCGATGATGTGACACGCCAACCACTTAACCTCCTCGTCACTGCATGCATAGAGACGTGTGCGTCGATCAACTGCTACTTGACAGACAAGTGTTGACGTAGTCACAATCTATGTCGGCTGATTCGTACGGGAAGAACCATGACAAACATATGTGATGAACAAGTGTCAAAATTGTCACAATTTGCCGGTGCGTATGTGTGGAAGTACAGTGACAGTTAGTGCGGAATTGCCTGCAGAGTTCAGTTAGCCATAGTCATCCACTCTATGAATGTGTGATTGCAGATTACTCAATCAGATTATGCATGTGGCTACGGCAACAAAGATCAGGGTACATGTGTACGTTGGCTTAAAGATGTCGAAACAAATCGGAGTTGTTCGATCTGATTGGAAAATTGGAATTGCCAATCAAGGTGCCCATCTATGTGACTACAATGCAACCGACAATACTCAAGAGACCTGCACACTAAGTGAATCTCTAGTCTTACAAAGAGGAATAGATAACTCTTTCGTCAAAACTTTTAACACAATAGACTTCTAGACATCCTATGGAAGATTTGGGATTTCACGAAACGCACTTCCGCAATGAGCTACACTACTCTTAGAAATATTATTACCGCTCCACTATATTATTATCATCCATTATTTGATTTTAACCTTGCAACTAGCAAGACGAGGGGATTGACAACCCTCTTGTCAAGTTGGGTGCAATCATTTATTTTGTTTATGTGCAGGTGCTGCTTATCTTGTTAGCTTGTAGGTTCCTACTGGTTCGATTAACTCTTGGTTCTTAACAAAGGAAAATATTTTCTGCTGTTGTGCTACGTCACCTTTTTTCTTCGGGGAAATCCAACAACTTCTACTGGAGTAGCACACCTACACGAACCTATAAACTAGTAAACTAAATATACAAGAAAAGGCTGGCGAATTTTAAACTCGTCAAACACTAAGGTCACGTGGCGGAAGTGGTAGCACGGTCAGACCGCGGGAAGCAGGTGCGGGCAACATCGAATCTTTTGAGGTATGGGAGCCTATCAGCATAGGCGACCAGGCCAAATCAGGATGGACTGAGCAGCAGAGGTGGCACAAACAGGCGGTAGCATGGACATGTGGGTGGCGATAGAAGGTGACGTGTGTCCTGAAATATTAGTGTCTCCAATATTTGGGTAGATGGAAGGCGTTATGTCGCCTCGTCCAAAAGCTCATGAACTCAACTTGAAGCGGTCTATAATAAATTATGTCAATCGCGAGACGACAATTCTGTTAGAGCAACATTTTCAATAAAAATCGTCGTAATAACGGTTATTACGACGAATGGATAATATTTTCAATTAAAATCATCGTAATAACATATATTATGGCGATCTCGACAATACACGACTCTCCTAAAATTGCTCTTAGCTTGCTAGGCATGAGGCCACTCGTTCAGCAGAGGGTACTGCAGCATGACGTATCCAGCTAGGTCGTAGCCCTGCTAGCTTGAACGGTAGCTTCTGGCGTAAGATTCACCCTACCTCGTGCATTCAAATAAGTTCTGCCATCTGCCCTTCCTCTTCACACCTCAGCCACGCGTGCGTCAGTGAAGCATGCAATGAGCTAGTACTATTTCATGCCTATCTTCTATTTACTAGCAGTGCAGAAAAGCAGCGTCACGCCGCGCCGCTCCCATGTAAGTGCCCGTTGTTAGGTTATGTGTTGCTCATCTGTTTAGACTTCGTTTGGTATGAAAAAAATAGAAACTGGCACTGGACACTAAGTTAATAGGTTAGTCCACAAAAATGATTATTACGATGATCGAACAATATTTTTAATCAAAATCGTCGTAATAACAACTATTACCATGATCCAGATGATACACGACTCTCCTAAAATTGTTCTTAGCTTGGTAGACATGAGGCCCCGCGTTCAGCAGAGGGTGTTGCAGCACGACGTGACCTGCTGGGCCGTAGCCCTACTAGCTTGAACGGTAGCTTCTCGCATAAGCTTCACCCTACCTCATGCATTCAAATAAGTTCTGCCATCTGGCCATCCTCATCACGCCTTTGTGACCAACTAGGCCATAGTCCTGCTAGCTTGAACGGTAGCTTATCGCATAAGCTTCACCCTACCTCGCGCATGCAAGTAAGTTTTGACATCTGTCCTTTCTCTTTGCACCTCTGTGACCTACTAGGCCGTAGCCCTACTAGCTTCAATGATAGCTTCTCGCATAAGCTTCGCTTTACCTCGCGCTTTCAAGTAAGTTCTGCCATCTGTGTTTCCTCTTCACGCCTCTGTGACCAGCTAGGTCGTAGCCCTGCTAGCTTGAATGGTAGTTTCTCGTATAAGCTTCGCCCTACCTCACGCATTCAAGTAAGTGTTGTCATCTGTCCTTCCTCTTCACGTCTCTGTGACCAGCTAGGCCATAGCCCTGCTACCTTGAACGGTAGCTTATTGCATAAGTTTCACCCTACCTCGCGCATTCAAGTAAGTTCTGCCATCTGTCTTTTCACTTCACGCCTCTGTGACCAGTTAGGCCGTAGCCCTGCTAGCTTGAACGATAGCTTCTCGCATAAACTTCATCCTACCCCGCTATCCTGAACGGTATCTTCTCGCATAAGTTTCAGCCTACCTCGCGCATTCAAGTAAGTCCTGTCATATGTCCTTCCTCTTCACGCCTCTGTGACCGGCTAGGTCGTAGCCCTGCTAGCTTCAACGGTAGCTTCTCGCATAAGCTTCGCCCTACCTCGTGAATTAAAGTAAGTTCGGCCATCTTTCTTTTCTCTTCACGCCTCCATGACCAGTTAGGCCGTAGCCCTGCTAGCTTGAACGATAGTTTCTCGCATAAGCTTCGCCCTACCTCGCGTATTAAAGTAAGTTCTGTCATCTGTCCTTTCTCTTCACGCCTCCGTGACCAGCTAGGCCGTAGCCCTACTAGCTTGAACCATAGTTTCTCGCATAAGCTTTGCCCTACCTCGCGCATTCAAGTAAGTTCTGGCATCTCTCCTTCCACTTCACGCCTCCGTGCCCTGCTAGGTCGTAGCCCTGCTAGCTTGAACGGTAGGTTCTCGCATAAGCTTTGCCATACCTCGCGCATTCGAGTAAGTTATGCCATCTGTCCTTCCTCTTCACGCCTCTGTGACTAGCTAGGTCATAGCCCTGCTAGCTTGAACGGTAGCTTCTCGCATAAGCTTCACCATGCCTCGCGCATTCAAGTAAGTTCTCCATCTTTCCTTCCTCTTCACGCCCCTGTGACCAGCTAGGCCGTAGCCCTGCTAGCTTGAATGGTAGCTTCTCGCATAAGCTTCACCATACCTCACGCATTCAAGTAAGTTCTGCCATCAGTCCTTCCTCTTCACGTCTCTGTGACCAGCTAGGCCGTAACCCTGCTAGCTTAAACGGTAGCTTCTCGCATAACCTTCACCCTGCCTCACGCATTCAAGTAAGTTCCGCCATCTGTCCTTCCTCTTCACGCCTCTGTGACCAGCTAGGCTGTAGTCATGCTAGCCTGAACGGTAGCTTCTCGCATAAGCATCACCCTACCTCGCGCATTCAGGTTAGTTCTGACATCTGTCATTCCTCTTCACACATTTGTGACCAGCTATGCCGTAGCCCTGCTAGCTTGAACGGTAGCTTCTCGCATAAGCTTCACCCTACCTCGCGCATTTAAATAAGTTCTGCCATTTGTCCTTCCTCTTCATGCCTCTGTCACACATGCATCAGTGAAGCACGCAACGAGTTAGTACTACTCCATGCCCGTCTTCTAATTACTAGCAGTGCAGAAGCGCGCCATGACGCCGCGCCCATGTAAGTGCCCGTTGTTGGGTTATCTGCTGGTCATATGTTGTTATTTTTCACCAGTTTTCTTCCGTTTTCTTTTTTTCCTCATTATACTTTGGTTTTCTTTAAAAATTTCACATGTTTTCTTTGCCTTTTCTTTCTTTTCTAATAAATCCATGTTCTTTTCCTATAAAAAAGAACTTCCATTATAAGAGCTATATATTGCACTAACAGATTGATGATGATAAGTACTTTTCACCGTGCAGGCACCGGCGCATTCTCTTTCAACTTCGGGACTGGCTACTGGTCAATCAACTGAAAATGAATATTGGGTCAGTCGATTGACCCCAAACTCTGTTTCAGTCAATTACGCAGCGTCGGCACAATGCCACCGCTGGACCATGGGCTGCTCCAGTCCGTTACGGCAGTATAGTATTGGCCAAGCCTTTGTAGATGACCAATGAATGGACTAAAAAAAGATGACCAATGAATAGCACTCTCACACATATTTGCATGCAATGGTTAGTGGTTATATGTGCAATCTCACACATGTATATTTATTTTTATACATGTGCAATCTCACCGATGAATAGCACTCTCACACATTTTTATTTTTATACATACATATATATGGAAATTGTATTATTACTATGCAAAACTGAGCATAATATAGTGAGATTTCCGCAAAAAAGTGTTTTCTCAAAAGTAATGGATTAGTGACATCAGTATTATCCTTACAAAAGAAAAGAAAAGAAAACTAAAAATGAAATAAAAACTTAGAAAATGAAGTTTTCTATAGAAGAATGAATTCGTGGCATTGGTATTACCTTTTAAAAAAATAAAACAAAATCAAAATAATGAAATTTTCTAGGAAAGTACAAAACACTTTAAGAAGAAAGAAAATGAAAAAGAAAAAACTTTCAAAACTTGCACACAATTTTCACTGAGATTGCACCTTTTGAAATATGCAAAGATAAGCATATAATAGTGCATTTGTCACATTCTACTATAATTTACACAAAGTGTAACTGAAATAATCTATTTCTTTAAGAAGAAAGAAAATTAAAAAAAAACTTGCGCACAACTTTGCACTCAAATTGCACTTTATCGTAATATGCAAAAATAATCATATAATCATGAAATTTGGGCACATATTATATAGTATTTGTATGTATACAATTACACTCAGCCAAAAACCCACAAAAACAAAAAATAACCAATAAAGGAAAGAAAAAAGGACAAAGAAAAAACTTTCAAAACTTGCACACAAGTTGCACTGATATTGCACTTTTTGAAATATGCAAAGAATAAGCATATAATAGTGCATTTTTCGCATTCTACTATAATTTACACATAGTGTAACTGAAATAATGCATTTCCATTACGAAGAAAGAAAATTTTAAAAAAACTTGTGCACAACTATGCATCAAAATTGCACTTTATCATAATATGCAAAAATAATCATATTATATAGTATTTATATGTATATACTTACACTCAGCCAGAAACCCACAAAAAAAACCAATAAAGGAAAGAAAAGAAGAATATGAAAAATGCATAGAAACAGAAAACAAAAATAAAAAAATGAAGCAAAAATACCCACAAAACTTTTATAATATGTACTTTTTATACCAATATTTAATACATGCACTTTTTATAATATGTAGAATAAGTACATAAGAGTGAAGTTTCTGTACTCTAATGTAATTTGTACATGTAGTACATGCATGTATACATTTACACACACTTAACATCCGAAAATACACGTAAAGAAAAAAGAACAAAACTCAACTGAAAATAAAAAATAAAAGCATACACGTGCAGAAAACAAAAGAAAACACATGGAAAAAAAGCATGCACACACGAAAATCCAGCCCAAGAATGAATGAATTAGTGACATAAAACACAAAACATTTCTAAGAAAAAATTAAAACCAATAATGACAAAATTTGCACACAATTTACACAAAAATTGCACATGTTCATGATATGCAAAATAAGCAATGCGACATAAAACACAAGCAAAATATTTTCAAAATATTCTTAGAATATCATGATTTTTTTTAATTACCACCATTTTAATTATTGTGAGCTGTTAACCGGATAACCAAAAGAAGAAAAAGACCCGGTCGCCTAAATTTCGGATAGTTGTCATGGTGCCACCTTAAAGAATAAATGAAAGAAATAATGAATTAGTGGAACTGGTATTACCCTTTCAGAAGAAATGAAATGAAATAAAAACTAAAACAGAATCAAAATAATAAAATTTTCTAAGGAAGAATGAATAAGTGGGATTGGTATAACCCTTTCAAGAGAAAGAAAATGAAAAAAAACTAAAAAAATCAAAATAATAAAGTTTTCTGAGAAAGAATAAATTAGTGGCATTGGTACTACCCTTCCAGAAGAAAACAAAAAATATATTAAAATAATCAAGTTTTGCAAGGAAGACAAAATTGGTGGCATTGGTATTACCCTAGGAGTTGCACACAATTTACACATGAATTGCTCTTTGTTATAATATGCAAGAATAACATATAATAGTGAAATATTCGCAATAAAAGAAATTTCCTAAGAAAGAATGAATTAGTGGCACTTGAGTTACAATTAAATAAGAAATAAAATAAAACAAAAACTAAATGAAAAATAAAATAATGAAGTTTTTCTACAAAAGAATGAATTAGAGGCTTTGGTATTAACCATTAAGAAGAAATAAATAAAATAAAAAATAAATCAAAAACAAAATAATGAAGTTTTCTAAGTAAGAATGAATTAGTTGCATTGATATTACCCTTTAAGAAGAAAGAAATTATAAAATAATCAAACAATCACAAAATTTACACATAATATATACAAAAAAATGCGCTTTCAGTAATATGCAAGAATATGTGGAATAAGCACATAATAGTGCATTTTTCACTATTATGTGCACAGAAAATACAATTATAAGGAAACCACACTATTTTAATAGTATGTAAGAAATAAGCACATAATAGTGCATTTTTCACAGAATTACAATTTATACACATATTATATAAATTACTTATGTGTATATATTTTGTATTCACCCAACATCCAAAATATACCCATAAAACCCGACAAAAAACAGAAGCAAAAACGCACACAAACAGCCTAATAAGAAAACACGTAACAGGCTTCAGCCCAACAAGAAATCGACTGACCCAAAGTAGGGGTCAATCAAAAAACGTCCAGCCCAATACAGGAGAGCACACACAACAGGAAAAAAACAACTAGCACGCATCTTGGAGCAGCAATCAACGGTTAAAAAATCGACTGACCCAGAAATTAAAACTCAGTCAGCTGACATGTAGCTAAAGTGTTCAACTTCATATATCCTCATCCCACATTTCATTAACACTTGCTTATGAAAGAGCCTTACAAAATCAGCGAGACCCTTACGTGGTTGTTTGGATAGCAAATATTAGGCGTTGGTTTATAGAAAACGAGTTTTTACCTGATTTTTAGCAAAACCAGTTTTACTATTTTTTCTGTTAAGAATCAGTTTATATAAGACTACGTTTGGGTGGGAAAGTGTGTTTGTCAGTTCCTTATTTGATATAATGATTCAGATTATTCTATTCTGCGGTTATCTTCTCATTCTCCCGTCACATTCCGTCGAGATACGCAAGTACAGGAGAGTTGGCTTATCGATCTCGCCGGACAGCCGCGTACATGCCCATGTAGAAGCTAGCTACCGAGGCAAGCACTGGATCAATTCGATCCGCTTGCTGCCGAACACACGAAATTACGGCCGTGAACACGCACGCAGATGTAGAACCTTTCTGCCGAGAGCAATGGATGGATCAATTTTATCGGCCGACTGCAGAACGTACGAAACGACGGCGCGTACGCGTGCATGTAGAAGCTAGCTACCCACGGGAACCAGCTGGATTGATTTGATCCGCCGGCTGTGGACGCATGTACGTGAATGCTCAAGGAGCTGATCTTGGCGGCGACCACGACCAAGACGGACGGCGCGGAAGAAGCGCGGCCGGCGGCCGGCGGCCGGCGGCTAGAGGAGGACGGCCTCGAGGTGTGGCACACCAGTGAGAGCTCATCGCGGCTGTCGTCGGTCACCGGCGTCTGCAGATTCTAATCATTAGGCTGATGAACGTGCCAACGAGGATCGACGAGAGATATATACGAATCCCGGGATCGGCTAGAGAGATATACGAATCGCGTTTATAGAAAAACTACTATTAGTCGTTTTTCTACAAACCCGAAATTCCAGGTTTATGGGAATCCGGTTTTGCATATCCATGGATTAGTTAGAAGAGCCAAACGTGGTTTTAGTCGGTTAAGCCGTTTTTCTGTTTTATATAGAACGGATTCTCTATATTCCAGGTATCATATCAACTACTCTCCAAATAGCAGGATAAATCACGGAATTCAAATGGAAGACAGAAAGAGAAGGCAATTCAAACCTAATGGCCAAACGAATCCAAGACAGAAATACTTATAGCCATAAAAGAATAACAAGAGAACGAAAACAACTCCATATTCTACTGGCCTGCCTCTCTGATCTACTATCCAACTGCCATGGAAGCACCACTGAAGACTGGCTTCTCCGACCTTCCACCCGATCCTGGGCGATCCCGGATCGACAAGCCGACGGTGTGGATTCCCTATATATGGATGGTAGGAACGCTTCAACTGCAGAGCCCTGAATGCGTCAGTGAGGTTCCCTCTATGAGAGAAAGAGAGGTTGCTAATCTTGGATCAGACGGCGTGTTGGTATTATTGATAAGGCTTGGATTAGCAAATTAGCACCGCTGGAGTTTAGGTATTCGAAATAGCAAAATACATAAATTATCTATCTAAAGTATGTCTCGTACTTATCTTGAGCCATCAGTCAGATTGAATGCAGCGCCCTGCCGGCAGCTCCTGACCTCTGTTCCTATGGGGGAAAGAAGGTGTGGCTTTGGACCCCAAACTCTTCCATGACGCCCTTCTTCTTATAGCGTGGGTAAGTGATCAATACAGACAAAAATCACACCCATTGGATCCATCCTGATATGATTGGGTGATTTGCACGTTCCCTTAAGAACAAGCACACACACACTAAATCCTGAAAAGAAAGATAGATGCTCATCTTCACACTGATAGCAGCAGGCTCACTACGTACGTTGTCCAACCCACCTCGTAAGACATCTTTCCTCGGATAGCCAAGCAAAAGAGGAGGTCTCAAGCGTGCAAAAACACATGTATGAGCAGGAAAAGATGTGCAATCAAGCTCAGAGACTGCAGATAACGGATCTCTCAGGCACCGGTTTCCCTCAGTTCAGGAAGGGAAGCGAGCTTTCAAGGGTCCCAGGATAAAAAAGGTAATTAATATGTCTCCGACCGAAGTGATAGATAAAGGCTTTACCCATTGGCAAGGAACGCTTGGAGGAGTGAAACAACGATTCCGCCTAGCGTAGGACACGTATATTTTATCCAATCTAGCAAGCGTAGCCAGCCCCACCCACGGGTGAAATTGTACAGCTCCCTATCTTGTTGAAAGCCCCTTTGCTTACGGAAGAGAAGAGTTGAATGCCGTGGTGGGAAAGCTCCCGTTTCAACTTTGCTTCTTGTAAGCTTCGGTATAAATAGCTCACTTGCGGGATCTAATCTCATTCTATGGGAACAGCATTCATTTCTATCTTTTGGCTTAAAGTGGTGGACAAATCCTTTCTCTTCACTTTTTGTGCTCCGCATGGCTCCGGTCAAGATGTGACTCATCCTGTATATACATAATTAGGAGACCTCTCACGAACTTGTTAAAGAAAGGAGTACCATTTGTGTGGACAAGCCAAAGCAATCCTTTGATGTTCTCAAGCAAGCTTTAATTGAGGCCCCTGTGTTGGTTCTCCCTGATTTCAGTAAAAGATTTGTGCTAGAGACAGATGCCTGTGGGCATTGGAGCTGTGATAAGGGGTAGAAGTATTCATGTAGGGTGGGTTTCGAAGGGAAGGTTGCACAATAGATCGGAGATCCTTTGAGGAAGATTGAAATGACTATACTTATAGAATGGTCCATATCGAACAGATACGATACTGGTTTACACAGAGAATATCGCCTAGCTCTAAAACGGCAGCACCTGAGTGCAACTTCGAGTAAGAAAGAACGACCTTCTGCTACCTTTTTACCGGGGCATTGTTTTAACAACTTTAGCTGATTGATCTACGAATGGAGGGATTCAAGCTTATTTTTGTTAACCGAGATGCAAACGACTAACAAACTGGATTCGAAGCCACCTGTCGTAATAGTACCTGCGGGTTCTTTCTGTGGAGCCTTCAAATGCAATAGCTAGCTGCCCAACGGCCAATGCCACAGGCAAATCTCCATTTTCCAACTTATACAACTCTTTGGGGTCCAAAAATACTCGCCATTGCAACTTAATAAATAGGACCGGTGGGATCGCCTTCAACAGATATATCGGTTTCACTGCTTTCGTACCCTTTGTTTTGGTCATGTGGATGACCCGAAGACCGTAGATAAGATGGATACCCACGTACTGCCTTCAATGAAGAGAGTTTTACCAAGGACCCTTAGACAGATAGGGGAGACAGACAAGAGGTATGCAACCTGCTGAATATTGTCACCGAATCGCTCACTGACAAATACTTGGGGCTCCCCTCCCTGGTAGGAGTGGATAGGAGCGACTGCTTCCAACACTTAATTGAGAGAGTTTGCACTCGGATTAATGGCTGCAAAGAGGAAGGGCTAATTGGCTCCGCCATGGAGACCGAAATAAAAGCTTCTTTCATCACATCATTTTGCAACGGAGAAAAAAGAAGAACATAATAAAGTTTCTGAATGACTCAAACGGCAACAGGATCGTAGGTAATGACCAGTTAGCATCTCTGATACAGGGTTACTTTGAGGGACTGTTCACCTCAGAAGTCCTAGCTCCCGACCCTGGGCTACTGGGGAAAGTAAACAAGCGAGTAACTGAAGAAATGAACGCAAGCCTCTTGGCTCCGTTCACGGCAGATGAAGTAAAGGCAGCAGTCTGAATTCAATCGAGAGTTAGGTACAGTAATCTTCAGATATGACAATACCTCCCCCAAAGCATTGTCGAGTGTTGGAATTAGGGCACCAACCACGAATAGGAGCTGTATAGAACTCCGGAAAGAGACCTTTGATGAAGTCGGCATCCTCCCAAGTGGCATTTGCTTGATCCAAACTAGCCCACTTCCTTGGTTGCTGAAAAACCATGCAACGCAAGTAATTTTCCACACACTGATTCACACGTTCTGTCTGGCCATCTGATTGTGGGTGATAGGCAGAGCTAAACCTCAATTTCACTTGCAGTGCTTTGAAGAAGGCCTGCCACATGTTACTTGTGAATATCCAGTTTCTATCAGAGACTATTGACTTTGGCAATCCATTCCACTTAAAAACATTATCCATGAAAGCATGAGAGACTGATTGTACTGTATAAGGGTGAGCAAGGGGAATGAAATGAGAATATTTAGTGAACCTGTCCACCACCAACAATATGACTTCTTTGCCCAATGATTTGGGAAGACCCTCAAAGAAATCCAGGGAGATGTCAGTCCAAGCAGAAGTAGGTAATGGCAGTGGATCTAGGAGACCAGGGTAGTGGCAATGCTCTCCCTTGACTCTTTGGCAAACTGCACACTCATGTAGAAAAGTTTCAATCTCCTGGCCTGGCGCCAATAAAATAGCTTTTTTACCCTTTGATAAGTAGCCACAATGCCTGAATGGCCTCCTATGGGAGAGTTGTGAAGTGAATCAATGATTTGGTGTTTAAGAACAGCATCTGATCCCACATATATTCTTCCTTTATATCTCAAAATGCCAGAATGAAGAGTATAAGGGGGTGCTGCATTGGCTGATACAGTGAGCTTCTCAAGCAGAGATTTGCAGTGATCATCATTAGTGTAGCTGGTTTCTACAGTTGAAGCCCAAGCAGGAGTAACTGCAGTGACTGCCATCATAAGAGAATCTCTTCTGCTCAAAGCATCTGCAACCTTGTTTTCTTTTTTTTTGTATTCAATCTTGTAATTGAATTCAAGCAATTTTAACATAAGCTTGTGCTGGATGCCCTCAGAGACTTTTTGTTCTGTGATGTATTTAAGGCTCTGTTGATCAGTTTTGATCAAGAAAAGAATTGGGAACCAAGAAAGTAGTGGCGCCATCTCTTCAAGGATTCCAAAATAGCTAAAGCTTCTCCTTATCATAAGTTGACATAGCTGCATTTTTGGGTCCAAGGGTTTTACTGAAATAAGCAATTGGTCTGCCTTGTTGCATGAGAACAGAACCAATACCTTGACCTGATGCATCTGTTTAAAAAGTAAATGGTAGGGTCAAATCAGGCAAAGCCATAACAGGAGCAGTGACCAGACAATTCTTCAATGTTGTGAAGGCCTCAATTTGAGCATCTGACCACTGGAATGAATCTTTTTTTAGACAGTCATGAAGTAAAAAAAATTGATCCCATAATTCTTGACAAATCTTCTTTTTCTGCAGCCATACCAAGAAAACTCCTCAACTGAGTGATAGTCTTAGGTGCTGGCCATTCTTTGATGGCAACTATTTTCTGGGGGTCTGTAGATAGACCCTATCCTTAGATAACATGCCCTAAATACTCCACTTGAGGGACAGGAAAACTGCATTTGCTAATCTTAGCATATAGTTTTTATGACTTTAGAATGTCCAGGACTAACTTGAGATGCTTGAGATGAGCTTGTTTGGTCTTGCTATATATCAGAATATCATCAAAGAATACCAAAAGGTATTTCCGGAGCAAAAACATGATTCATTAAAGATTGGAAGGTAGCAGGTGCATTAGTGAGTCCAAATGGCATCACTAAGTATTCATAATGACAAAAATATGTCCTAAAAGCTGTTTTATGAATGTCTTCTCTTCTCATTCTTATCTGATGATAACCTGATCTCAAATCAAGTTTGGAAAACAGTTGTGCACCATGTAGCTCATCTAATAGATCCTCAATGACAGGAATATTGAATTGATTTTCTGCACTTAACCTGAAAGCAAGTTTGAAAACAAGACCTGCTCTGTGAAGTGATGGAAGTAGTGAAGGTTTAGGCTTCGGATCTGTGAAGTTCAGGTTTTGGAGTAGAGGTCAGAGGCTAGTGCGGGTAGCCCTGTCGGAAACTAGAAAGAAGAGGCTGATGCACCTGCCCGGCGGTGGGCGGGTTCAGCTCGATCAACTGGGATAGGAGCTTTTTCTCTATCTTGCTCCATGGTGTTCAACCAGTGCGTCCAGAAAGCTGTGATTCATGGGAGGGAGCAGCTTCAATAGCTTTGGCTGTGAAAACTCTTGGTCTTGGAGCATCAGTGTCATCAGTTCACCCAAGATCAGCAGGACAAATAACTACTAGGTTTGTGCCAAAAAAGCGTCTTGCGTGACGGGGAAAGAGTGGAAAAAGAAAGAGATTCATCAGCTATGGAATCTGACAGGTATCGGTATTGAACAGAGGGGGCTGTTCACAAAGCATCCCATGGATGGTAATGGTGCTTCCCCAGCTGCTGTTCCTACTCCTTTGGCTGGTGCCAAATCAGGTGACTTTGAAGTTGAAGCTTGCCCGCAGAACGATGTAACCATGCTGGTAGTACTATGATTGCCTTAGAGCGCAGATGTCTCTGTCCCTAGGAACGTGATGCTTAGGTGCGAGGTGAAACACAAGCAGGAGATCGAGAAAAGAAATCATACGGATTGCAACCTACAGATGAAGAATCTGCTTCATTGTTCCCACCATCTATATCAGATGTTTAATAAGAATAGGAATCGAATAAGCTGCTGATTGACTAAGGAAGCATTTGAAAAGAAAGGAAGGGTGATGCTTGTTAAACAAAGCTGCGTGTGGGGCCGCCACGTATAGCTGTAGTTTCTGCTGTAGCATCGGTTATTTCCGTTATTGCTGTAGTAGCATCGGTTATTGCTCAGGTTACGAATGACCCAATCTATCTATGGCAACCACCCCTACTTTTAGTAGATGGAGATGCGCACCTAGAAAAGACGGATGAAAGAGAACATGCCCTTCTGACTTCTTCTCTTGTCTGTCCTTTACGCAAAGCGATCTATGGTCTCAACAAGCCCCGATAGCGTTGGTTTTTGAAGTTCAGCACAGTGGTTATGTTATCCAGGCACGGTTTGCTCGGAGTGATCATGATTCGGCCATGTTCGTATCAGTTTATCCTCGAGGACGTGCTATTCTGTTGTTGTATGTTGATGATATCAAACTGACTGGTGATTACTCCGTTACCATATCGCTGATCAAGTGTCGCCTTCATCAATTATTTGCTATGAAGGCGCTGACACGCCCTAAGCCTTTTCTTGGCTTGGAGGTCGCACATTCTCCTCGTGGATATTTGGTATCTCAGATCAAATAACGTCATGACTTGATCACTCGAGCTCAACTCATTGATGAGAAGACTGTTGACACTCCCTTGGAGCTTTACGTTAAACTCCGTCCGACTGATGGCTCACCATTATCTGATCCGACGCAGTACAGACAGTAGGTCGGCAGTTTGGTTTATCTGACGATCTCTTGCCCAGATGGCTTTTCCTAAGAAAGTCAGCCTTTCATGGCTGCCCCCCGGTCAGTTCACTTTGCAGCAGTTCATCGGATTCTTAGATATATTCGAGGTACCTTTTCTCGAGCCGTCCTTTTTTCCGTCATCGTCTTCTTTAGAGTTGCATGCAACTACTGATGCCGATTAGGCCTTCAGATAGGTGCTCAACTACAGGCTTATCTATTTTATGGGGAGACGAGACACTATCTTGGATGAGATAAAAGCAATAGACAGTTGCTCCTTCCACTGCCGAAGCGGAGTACCGTGCCATGGCACACTACTAGATAGATTGTATGGCTCCGTTGGTGACTTTCTGATCGCGGGTTTCATTTGAAAAAACCCAACGCCATTCATCTTGCGTCAAATCCGGTCTTTCATGCAAGAGTTTCATTTTTGGCCGCTACTACGTTTGTCGAAAATTTCTTGATGGCACCATCATCTCATTACCTTATTTTTTCCCTTCGACTTCGGCTATGACCAATGCCCCACCTAGCTGAATAGGCGTAACAAAGCTACCTGAAAAAGGCAAGGTGCACCTTAGATTGAAATCGACAAATTGCGTTTTGCCAGATGGATTCTTTAGAAAGATTCCCGGATAAAGTTCAGTATAATATTTAGTTAGAATCTAAATAAAGGCACATACGTGGGCGGGCAGGGGGCCCCACTACTTCTTCATTCAGGGGGGGGGGGGGGCTAGCCTCATGACTTCCCACTGGGCGAGGGGTGCACCTAACCCACCTACTCACTCATCAATTACGGTGTTCAGCTGACTTGCACAGAAAGACCCCTATTGTTTAGTAATTTGGCGCCCCATCTTTTGATTGACTGTTGTCAACTAATCTTTTCAATGTTCAATTCTACTCTATGTTAGAACATTTCTGTGAATGCTATTTCGATCTAAGTGGTCCTATTCTCTGTCCCGTGCTAGGAAGCATTACTCCTCTTTTCATTCCAAATTCTTCAATAAGACCGATACGATTGATTGGTCTGTGCGTTTCTCTTATTACTTTTTTGTATCCCCCTGTTCCTCAGATACAATTCGATCCTTCTACGGCCAAATCTCAATTTGTGGAAAGCCTTCGATGGCTTCCTTATGAAAACATCCATTTGTATATGGGTATAGACGGTCTTTCATTATTCTTCGTGATATTGACCACATTTCTGATCCCTATTTGCATTTCAGTGGGTTGGTCTGGTATGAGAAGTTTTGGGAAAGAGTATATTACAGCATTTCTAATTCGTGAATTTCTAATGATCGTCGTGTCCTGCATGCTGGATCCTCTACTATTCTATGTTCTGTCCGAAAGCGTGCCAATCCCTATGTTGTGCGGAGCTGAGCATCTTCTATTCGCTGGGATCAAGCTTTTCCTCTGCAGGGGCCTTGTGCAGTAAACCCCCTACGGGCGGTCCCCCGTCGTCGTAAAGTAGTAAAGGTCCCCGCGAAGCTTTCGGGAAGAGGGGTAGTCTTGTACGTAAGCATAGCATTTCTGGTCGAACCACCGAACCACACATCTTTTTTTGGTGGGAGGGTACTCCGAGTAGTGGGTACCTCGTAGGACCTCGACCCGCCTACTCAGGTCTTGTATGGATATGCAGGAAGGGGTGCTCCTAGGTGTGTGTAGGGGGTGTGTTTGTTCGCGAGAATGGATTCCTCGTCAAGTCAGGGGGGGTGTGGACACACTTGCGCGAATTCGGGTAACGGCTACAAGGGATAAAAATAAAGGAAACTGTACCCGACCAGGGATGGACGTAAACTCGTAAGCTACCAAGGGTAGGGATAATCGTCCATGTCTTATTTAAAAAAAAGCCGCCCCGCCACTGCAGGCAGGTTAGTTCCTCTGTCGTTGCCGGAGAGTTCTTGGCGAAGAGACCTTAGGATAAGTTGCTAAAACAAACGGAGGGGAGGATCGACCCGTTCAGTAGAATTCCGAAGAAAGACTGTTGGCAGCAGGTGGAGACATTTCTTTGGCCCCCTTCCAAATAAATGCGGGCAGGGTAGAGCTCGGCAGAGGGTTCGAGAATAGGGTAGGGTTTTTTACGGTTGGGTCCCCTACCACTAGTCCGGCTAGCCTTCTTTCGGCAGGAAGCAGGCCTAAACGACGGGCGGGCATCTCCCGCTACGCAAGCAGCATTGTTCGCCACCACCCGAGAAGCAAAAGATTCGAGAGTCAAGGCGGAAAAGACAAGCATAGTGGTCTAATGACAAGGGCCGACGACGGAAGCTCGGGACGGAGCCGTATGATGCGGAAGTCTCACGTACGGTTCCCTGAGAAGGGAGTGGCTACCCAATAGAGCTTCGACCAACTACCACCGGTCAATTCCGCTTTGGGGCCACCCCTGACTCTACCATCATTATAGGGGTATGGGGTTCGAAACAAAGAAAGATCAAGGCAGCATATCAGTTTTTCCTATATACTTTACTTGGATCCGTTTTTATGCTATTAGCTATTCTGTTGATTCTTCTCCAAACAGGAACCACCGATTTACAAATTTTATTAACCACTGAATTTAGTGAGCGGCGCCAAATCCTTCTATGGATTGCTTTTTTCGCCTCTTTTGCCGTCAAAGTGCCTATGGTACCAGTTCATATTTGGTTACCCGAAGCCCATGTAGAGGCACCTACGGCTGGATCCGTCATCTTGGCTGGAATTCTTTTAAAATTGGGAACCTACGGGTTTTTAAGATTTTCAATACCCATGTTTCCCAAAGCGACACTTTGTTTCACTCCTTTCATTTATACTCTAAGCGCGATTGCTATAATATATACTTCCTTGACCACTTTAAGACAGATCGATCTTAAGAAGATCATTGCCTACTCCTCAGTAGCCCATATGAATTTGGTGACTATTGGTATGTTTAGTCGGGCGGCGGCCGTTAGGTCACCTATTTTGAGTTATGGACACACAAGCAAGGCCAAAACATGTGTGCCGGGCGTGCGACCCATCAACCTACTAGCAATAGGGGAGAAAACTTAGCATGTCGCAACAAAAGCGTCGATTCGAGGCGTCAACAAAACACCGCCGTCTGTTCCTAAAACAAAACCCCTTAGCGCCCCGGGACGAAAGTGGGGGACGGCCCTACGCAGACAGCAGCAGCACCGGCTCTACGAAGTCCGAATCGAATCTTTCGGTTGGCTTTCCCGTGAATAAGAATTGTTGGGCGCGGCGAAGCGAGCGCTTCTAGCTGTTTCGCTTGCTTCTTTCTTATTGTGGCGGCTATTATGGCGTGGCTGAAATGAACGAAAAGCGAGATGATTCAAATCGATTGATAGATGGCCTGATCTGTTCTGATAGATCGAAAGGTTTTCTATCAATAATAAGGGTTGACCTCTTTCTATCTATTGATGATACAAGATATCTATCTATTCTGGACCCATCAGAAAGAAATCGATATGTATCTGATTTTTTCTACATCGTATGTAGAGCGCCCAAGCATTTGGCCAGCTCAGTTCTATTATCCATCGGTCCAATGCACTGGCTCATCTCATGGAGGGAAAAAGCAAATGTAGTTAGTTGTCTTGTTGTTGTTCGCCGCCTCGACACATTCCCCGGCATCGTCCCACACAGAAAGAAAGAGCGTGGAGCCCCGGCCCGACCTGTAAGTCCGCTAACGTAAAGCGAGGAGTTGAGCCTGAACTGGCGAACCGAAGTCACTTTCGTAACCATACTTCCTACAGCTAACACGTGTCCAGTCCAGCGGGAACGCGAAGCGCAAACGAACGTGAGCTGCTATACCGAATCCCCCGCTGGCCATCGGGGACCTAGTGGTAAGGCCATGATCCGCAGGGGAAGGGATCACTCATTCTTCTATTGGGGACAGGTGCACGAACGACAACTCCAAACGTCAGACATCCGCCGCCTATACCTACCGTTTAGGTGGCACCAGCGAGATCCAGCTAAGGTAAGGAACTTCGTGTCGCGGCTGCTCCACTCCGCTGCGGTCTTTTGAACTGAACTTCGTTGCCTTCCCGCGCGCGAAACGAATGGGCGCTGTGTCGTGGGTCAGTTTTGGGGCGGGGGGGCAGAGAGAGACCAGAAGAATGATTCATTTGGATCGACGAGCCATTTCGCGAATCAATAGAATGTCTCTCTATCCATATCTATTCTATCTTTATATGACAGGCCATAAAAAAAAGTATTTTTTTATGGCATGCGGGATGATCGCGCCTAGTAGCCACATATCAGCTGCGCTCAATATGCGGGATTTCCGTTGGATCAGATCTTTCGCTTTGACGAATTTGGACCTAGCGAAAAGGACTCTAAGCCTTCGCGCAAACAAGCAAAGTAGAAGCAAGACGAGGAAGCGGAGCTGTCGTAGAAGCAGTAGCTTCCCCCGACAATATACAATACAACAGTAGCGACCATGAATAAAAAAGCCCCTAGTTTAACGAGTTCGCTGCTTTTCCCAGGCCGGAGAAGGGCAACTACTTATTGATTGATCGCCTTTCTTTGATATGTGTTCAATTTAGTACAATACAAACTACAACTAGATCAAAGCGGAAGGGCCACTCACTATAGAAGCTATAACTAGAAAAGCCCTAGCCAATAGTTTAGTAGTCGGCCAAACCCCCATGCTCACGACATGTTCTTGATATTGATTGAGTTGGAGGGAGTCAGAGACTACCACGGAATCCTTCCATAGTCACCCCGGTGACCTTCGTCACCAAAGCGTCACGACAGTTTCCAAGACCCCTCATATAATCTCCAGTGGGGATCAGTCGGAGCACGTAGGAATGCCGACCACTACATAAGCCGCTGGCGGAGAAAGCTCGAAGAGCTTCCCTTCATTCGCTTTGCGGGAGTCGCACACAGCACATTGCTGGAAGTCAGAGGGCCCGTACTACCTGCCTAACCCCTCGCTCCGAGGGATCGTAGAACGGAAAGCGCCTTCTAAACAACTCGGCAGAAGGGAAGGGGCCTATGTATTTGCATGACCCCTGCGGATTTGACCCTACCTACACCCGGAGCCAATCCCCTAGCGGTCCTACCACCACGCCGCAGAACAGGAGCTCATGTGGAACCTTGGATTTCTGGCATAACAGCGGTGGAAGGTATCAAAATATTACGGCCGCATAACATAGTATATACGCTAAGGTCGGCCAAAATATGGACACCCGAAGGGCCCGACGCGCACAATCCTATCCTATCCGAGCCCGTCATTGCATGCACTTCGGACAGCCGTCCGTAGCATCATAAGGAGCACCTCCCTTTCGAGGTACCCAAATGGAACGGTCTTTATTTGTGTTGTTGGTTGGTCTTTCTCAACGTGGTCTATAGCACGAAAAACCATTCTTTACAAGATAGGGCCATTCACATGAAAAAAAATACAAAATCCATTCTTCATGGTCGGGCGCATTTCTCCAAATTCTCCAGGATCACAAGTGGAACGCTAAGCAAGGGTGGGGAGGCTGCGAGCTCCGCGTCGAACAGAAAGAAGCAAGCAGGGGGTGTTGCCGTAGCGCGCCGGAGAGCAAGCGTAGGCAACCAAACTAAATAAGGCTACAAAAGTAGCTAGCTAGCGTTTTTAAGCTGGCTGCCTTTTCTAGCGCGCATACTCTTCTGTGGAGTCGCACGGAACGAGCCTTGTCTTCCCTCCAACGACTAGCTCCCTTTTCTTGTTCCGGTCACCCTTCTCTTGCCGTGGAAGGACTTTTGCCTGTGGTGTGGTCCAACCCGTGGGCGGAGTCGCCCTCATCCCCCCATTGCTCAGTGCTCCCTGCAGCTTCGCTGGGCTTTACCCGCGTGGGCGCGGGCTTCTATAAGAGAATGAAAAGCTCTCTCTTTACAATAAAACGCGAACCACGCGGAGCCCACCCTTTTTTGTTTTCTGCCGCCACTGGGTGGCCGCAGGGGAAACACAGCCCGGCCGCCTCTCCCGAGGGAGCAGCTGAGAGGTTCCATATGCCGAGCCGAAGGGTAGAACTTCAGTGCGTGATCGTAGTATGTCACCTCGTCTCGTCCTCGCAGCATCGAAGAGTACCTATGCACTATGTTCCGGTTCACTGATAAGGAAGATAGAGTTGGGGTGGGGGTCTACGATGTGATACTATAGTATGCCCCGGGGAGAAAGATGCGCAACTCAAAACGGAAGCAGGAAGCGTGTTGTCAAAAATGTCGGAGGTTACCAGATCTCTGAGACTACCATCGATCCGACAGAGCGGAACGACCAGAAAAAGAAGTGGAGTTAGAAAGCCGTATGATAGGTGGTAACTATCTTGTACGGTTCGGGGGGTAAGCGGCGTACTCTGGGGGAATATTAGGCTCTATCGAACATACAGGGAATTGGAGGTAGCATTTTACTTATGTTAAGTCATGGACTGGTTTCTTCAGCCCTTTTTCTATGTGTTGGTGTTCTATATGACCGACATAAGACTCGACTTGTTAGATATTATGGAGGTTTAGTGAGCACCATGCCGAATTTCTCTACCATTTTCTTCTTTCTCACTTTAGCCAATATGAGTTTACCCGGCACTAGCAGCTTTATCGGGGAATTTCTAATCTTAGTAGGAGCTTTCCAAAGAAATAGCTTAGTAGCCACATTAGCTGCGCTTGGGATGATTTTAGGCGCGGCGTATTCCCTTTGGCTATATAATCGTGTGGTTTCTGGAAATTTAAAACCCGATTTCCTCTATAAATTCTCCGATCTAAATGGCAGAGAAGTTTCCATATTTCTACCTTTTCTTGTTGGAGGGGCGACCGTCCGTTGAACTACCAAAAAAGGGTAAACCAATGTGATCATGACATTGTAGGTGCTTGCGATGGGACGGATGCGACTTCCCTCATAAGTAATGGGTGGCATAGCCCGTAGCAGAAGTCCCCTTTTTTTATCCATTTCTTTATTACCCCAGAGGGGCCCACCCTGGTGGGACCGAGAGAAAGAAAGGACGGGGGGGGGGGGCGACCATGCATGGCACTTCTCGACCGTGTCTCCGAGGGACAGTTGAACGAGCGACTCATGAATGCTGCCGGGTCGGACGAGCCAATAACTCGAACGTGTTCGGTCAGTTTTTTGAGCAAGAATCACAGCGTTACCTTACCTTCACCATGATACGGACTCCAAGTTCTTATGGCAGAGCACGAGGAGTTTCCTTCAATATGATTATGAGAATGGAAACCAGAAGCACGACTGGGTCTTCGTAGTCCGAGATCATACTTATATATCAGTCACAGTAACGTAAGCATGAGACTTTTTGGTAGTACCGGTGAACCAGATGGCCGCGGCGAGGGAATCTGGGACGGAGGACTCGTAATATCTCTATAGATCTGGCAAAAGAGAAAGACCCCTAACGTCAGGGGCTGACCACTGAGCTCACTCAGGCCTCGCTGGGCGGGCCAGAGTGGGTGCGAGCTGGAATTGCCATAGCTTATGGTTAGAGCAATAGGAAAGGGCCCAGCAGAGAGAATAGTCAGGATAACGAGCGCGCAGCCCACTTGGCAGGCGGCAGGAGCAGTGGGCAAGTGCTTGCTTGGTAGGCCAACAGCCCTGTGAACCGGGCGGGGCACTCGACGAAAGGGGGGCACGCTGAGCAAGTACGCAAAATTGGCCCTGCGGAGCTTTCAAAAAGAAAAGCAAGGACCACTACAGGAGGTCGAACCACGGACCGGAGGTAGTAGAACGTGATCCGCACCGGTCAATATTGGATCAAACAATAGGGGACCGTAGCACTGACCTTTTTTTTTCAAGACAATAGGTACTGTTCCCTACCGAGACAAGGGACACTCTCAACGGATCCTCCACACGATGGGCATACCATAGTTCTTCCGTGCGTCTTTATCATGGCGGAAACAGAACAAGAGGGAAAGACCCGGCCAACTCGCCCAGGGCTCGAGGGCGAGCCATACGAGAGTGAGTCGAATTCTGTTTACGTTCTCGGTTTGGGTTCGGGCCCCTCTCGATCTTTTGCGTATAAGGGAAGGGGGAAGGAGTCTAAATCTATGGACATTAATGAACCACCATTGATGGACGTTGCACATGACACGAGAAATTCGACTCGACGGTCCGGTGCTAATAGAAGTCGCTTACTCTCCATCTAGCGAAGGTGCCAGATCCTTAAAGTAAAGTATCTATCAGCCTAGTGTACCAACCACGTGGTACGACGGGCACTCAAAGACCTGGCGAATGAGGGCCCACCCCACGCAAGAGCGCTTATGTCATATGGTAACTCTCGGCTGGAAACAATCCTTATGGTTTTTATATCCGGTTAGAATAATAAGAAAGAATCAAAGTCCAGGTTGGTTGGTGAGCCTAGTGATAGGAGACTATCTAGCTTGGTTCGGAGAGCACTTGTTGGGTTTAAGATTCGTTTTTTGCTAAATGTTACGGCCTAAATGCTGAACTATTGACCCTACTTGTTCGGATGGGTGTTCACCCCAAAGTGTTCCCGGACTGCATGCATACATCCGTAAGTAACTTAGTGCAACATGGCAAATTTCATTGAGAGGAATCAGCAAAGAAAAGAAATCTTCTCCGGGTGATCAAGTTCCTTTTTCGGTCTGGGTCACGTCTTTGCTTTCTTCAGAGGCCCATTTTCCTGGGCATCAGTGAGTGGAATACTTAACAGTGATTACATTCTTATGTAGATTCCATTGCTCGAATGGGACTTGTTTGTTGGCACCGACCTCGATAAGAAGCAAGGGAGTGGTGCCGAAGCGAACGGAGCTGCAGAGCCGTTTGTTTACCAATCCGCCAACTTAAGCTAGGAAAAGTGTAAGAGACCATGCATCTTCATGTAAATAAAGGTAAATAATCTCAGAAACAGTCAAGAAACCGGGAATTTTTTATTCCATTTCTTAGCCAGGGCAAGCCCTACCGACCTACGACCGGAGAAGATGTTGTGTTGTTCGTATCACTTGCTAGAGATAGAAAAGCTAGAACAGGAACTGCCCGGGAGGGTTCAAAGAATGAGGTCTTCACCTTTGAGCTGGATCTCATCTCATTCTAGCACATACTACGAGCGATTGACTTAAAGAATACAACAAATGGTTGTGGGGTTATCTTTGTACCCTGTGACTACAACCACAAGGTCCGAATCAAGCGAAACGGCTGAGGCGCAAGCCCTTTTCTCGCCACTACTCTGTGTACCCAAAGTCAGCAACCTTTTTGGCACGCTGGCTAGCAAGTTCATTGCTTCAATGACATGAATTCAATCAAGTGGACAAATCCTATCCTGGAAAATATGGGCAATCAGCTGGAAACTCAATAGTCTTACGCGGAAAGCACTCAACCGGCCTTCCTCTTCTGAATTATATGAATGACAGAAATCAGTCCTCACTTGTATTAACTTCATGAGTGAAGAGATAGACAAGGTGGTGAAAAGCATGAAACCAAATACTGCTCCAGGTCCAGATGGCTTCTCTGTTAGCTTTTTAGAGCTTTTTGGCCCCAGTTGAGAGATATACTAATATAAATGCTTCAGGAGCTGTATCATGGCAGGTTGAACTTGTCCAGACTAAACTATGGTGTCATTTCTCTACTGCCAAAGATTAAGGATGCTAATAGTATCCTACAGTATAGACCCATATGTGTTCTAAATGTTATGTTTAAAGCTATTACCAAAGCTCTGGCACTTAGATTTACTCCTCTGGCTCGACAAGTAATCAGCTCTCTTCAGACTGGATTTATTCCTGGGAGGTACATTTTGGATGGATGTGTAATTCTTCATGAAGTTTTGCATGAGTTGAAAACCTCTCACTCTGAAGGAATTTTTCTTCAGTTGGACTTTGAAAAAGCTTATGATAGAGTTCAGTGGCCTTTCTTGGCAGAGGTAATGCATAGGAAAAACTTCCCTGATAGGTGGATAGATTGGATTAGACAAGCAGTGGAAGGAGGCAAAGTGTGTGTGAATATGAATGGAGATTGGCGAGAATATTTCTCTACTTTCAGAGGTTTGAGGCAAGGAGATCCTCTTTCTCCTTTGCTTTTTCACCTAGTAGGTGATGCACTATCTGCAATTCTGGATAGAGCTAAGGAAGCAGGTGTGATTAGAGGTTTGGTACCACATCTGATACCAGGGGGGATTAGTCATTTGCAATATGCTTCTGATACTTTGCTTTTTTTGCATAATGACATGGAGTCTATTACTGGATTCTAATTCCTTCTCTACTGTTTAGAGGAAATTTCTGGCATGAAAGTCAATTACTTGAAGAGTGATATTTTCACAGTAGGGTTGAGTGTAGAGGAGGAGCAGAGGGTAGCTGATATAACTGTGAGATAGGCAAATTTCCAATAAAATATAATATCTGGGATTACCAATCAGCAAAGACAAGATCTCTTCTAATGATTTTTTTTCATTAAAAGGTAGAAAAGAAGTTGGACTCTTGGCAATGCAAACATTTCTCTTATGGAGGAAGAGATATATTGATCAATGCATGTTTATCAAATGTCCCTATGTACCTTCTGGGTTGCTACACTTTGCCTGTCAAAATACAGAAAAAAGTTGATACAATAAGAAATAACTTCTACTGGGAGTAAGAAGAAGAAATTTCACATGGTCAGATGGGAACACCTATGCACCCCTAAAGATTATGGTGGTGTGGGCTTCACTGATATGAGAGTCAGAAACATTTGTTTACTGTCAAAGTGGCTGGAGGAGGTCAATTAACTACTGGAGCTTACACTGCAGATACTACTTATACTATTAAAGGGCACACATTTCAAAACACCTTCAAGCTACTGAAATTGGAAAGCTATGATGTTATACTGGGTTATGATTGGCTATATCGTCACAGTCCAATCAATTTAGATTGGAAGGCCAGAACAATGAGTATTTGTCACAATGGGCAAGAAACCATTATTCTTTCTGATAGCAGCAATACTACTTCTCCAACATTGTTAGACCCTGATAAGTTTCAGAAGGAAATTGATAAAGGAGCTATGGGCTACTATCTTTATCCCTTATCTTGTGACTCTGCTGATACCGATGATGAAAATACTTTGGAGGAACTTAACTTGGTATAGTGAGCCTAGCAGGCGGCGGGAGTCCAGTACGATTGCTTGCATTTCTCTGGAATTAAACTAGCCCTTGGGAAAGGTAGACGTGAAGGTACCATGATTTCTCACTTTATAAAAGCGTTAGAGCTCGGCTGACACAGTGATCGAAAGCTGCGCAACCAAAACAACTTGAAACCGCCCATGCACCTTTTGCTTTTCCTGATATCGTCCCTTCGGGTAGTTGGATATGAGCACATTCAAATTGGAATTCTTCTGATCCCAAATCCAATAGAAGTTTTGAGGTAAGAGGTACCGTGAGCAGATTTCTTTGTTCGATACCCAGTTTTTGATCTCGCAAGCAAGGAAATCGAAGAATAGCTCAGTATTATTACGTCTCCCTCCGATAATGAGTGGTAGTGAGCTCTGCCCTAGAGAACGAAGACTCCAAGCAGCATCTCAGTCTCGATATTTGCCTTTTCGGGAGACGACTTGTGATAAGCAAGTCAGCCATGTCCTAAAGAAGTAGTGGGAGTGCATGGTTATAAAGGAAGGCGCAAGTGTATTACGGAGCGAAGAAGCTTTAGAGAAAGTTCTACCTCGCGGGTGAAACCATAGATTGGAAGGTGTATGTCACTCACCCGTGTAAACAAAGCGAAATCATAGAGCATAGCTCGTTTGTAATGCCCCTGTCCGAACTGACCACAGGATTTAGGTCGTCCCGACCAGTAACAAAGGAG
Source organism: Elymus sibiricus (assembly GCA_039707655.1). Taxonomy (NCBI): domain Eukaryota; kingdom Viridiplantae; phylum Streptophyta; class Magnoliopsida; order Poales; family Poaceae; genus Elymus; species Elymus sibiricus. Next base: position 354,773,662 of record CM077664.1, on the reverse strand, counting down.
AAATTCCCCTGCTTGTTAGGAGTTCCTTTAGTTTGCAGTTGAGTGCAGCCGGATGGTTCTCTCTGTGTATTCCTGAAAAAGTGATTGGAGGTTCATTGCTCACCTTAAGTCATTATCAACCGAAACTCATAGAGAAAGGGATCCGCAAAACCCCTCGCCATTACCGTATGAGCAGGTTTTAAAGCCTGCAAGTTAAGTTGTTGGCTGCTCTTAGCGATTGAGTGCCAACATGAGACCTATTTGTTAGCTTTGAACCGAGAAGGTCCCTCAACCATAGCGTGATACGAACCAGTGGCTTCCCTACCGAAACCGAAGAAATCCTCTGGGCGGGTTCCTTATCTTTACTTAATACGGAACCGAGACCTTGACTTCTTATCAGACTGAAGAGGGGAACCTCATGACCCAGGATACAAGCACTATTATCTTCTTATAAGGGAAGTGAGGTGATTGTAAGCAAAAGGAGGAGGAATAGTTAATCATGCCGAGATAAAAAACTCAAGCGCCATCCGTTTCCTATTTGATTTCAGAACAGCGGAATATCATCACCCGTGGTTCACTTGAGCATGAATAGAGTTCGGTCTCCTTATGAATTCAAGTTGGTAAAGAAGTGGACTTCGGAGCTTTCGCTACAACCCCTCCAAGGCGGGCAACTGTCTCATTTGACACTAGCACTTAAATAAAGAAAGGTAGGAAGGGCTCCCTCCCTCTAATGAAATGGGCTTCTTTAAATTATGCAATACGTTCACCAGTCTCGGATCTTTAGAAAAAGGAACCAATCCTATTTCGGCACTCTTTAGAGGCTATCGCTCGTTTACCGCAGATCTCTATCCCACAGCTGGCTAATAAAATCGCCTTGGCAATGTGTCAAGTCCTTTCAGTCAGAGTTCAACTCTTCAGCGAAAGTGAAAAATCTACGGTCTTCCATCCGCGGAGGTAGCCATGGACTCCATAGTATATGTTGGTAGCTAGCCTACAGGCTTGATGTGAGGGGGGGGTTGTTACCTATTCTATTCCCTTGCTTGGATAAAAACACCCATCTTTCCATACGAAAGACACGCAACTAGAGCAACTTGATATTACGTATGTAGACCTGGCCTCCCTCAATAATAGCTGGCTCACCCGATTGACGATTTTCAAAGATCTACGCCAAGCGCCTCGAAGCGGGGATCCACTTTTTACTACTTTAGAAAGTGAGAAGCCTTTGGCTTGATTTCTTCTGTGGCTTCTTTATGTTTACCCACGCCGCGGCTATTCAATAAAAGGATTGGTAGTTAGTTGCCTCACCCTATTGGTTGT